>CM028382.1:22993055-23019661 GCA_013146195.2 Codonopsis lanceolata | reverse complement strand
GGAAAAAAACCATAGTAAAAGATTGATACATATAATTATAATATATTAACCATTTTTTCTTAAATATTCTTGAGTATACTCAATCAAATCGGCCTTATCTCAGTTACTTGGTTTGGCTACATGAATCATATTCGCCATCTACGTTTATATTTTCGCTAGTCTTCCATATTGGTGCGTGGATGGTTTACCGTGAATGTCCCACCTTGTCTTCGAGATAGACTTGCACCTAACCTTTGCACTCCTCTCACACCCACATCCGTAGTTAGTACTTATATATTGTAGCTGAATGCCCTTAATTTCTGCATTGATGATATAATCACACTTGTTTCAAAAGTATGACAAACCTCCACTTGGGCTTGAGGTCAAAGTAGAAATAATGTAGATATGTCTTTCTCATCTTCCCATTATTCTTTTCTTTTTTTGCATGAGGAAATAGAGTGCTGAATGGAATTTATAAGCGGTTACTTTCAAATGGAGTTAAATTGTTTGAAGGAGAGGGAGTTGTGGGCCCTAATCCTCATGGGGCCACACTTACCTATCAAAAAAATCAAAATAAATTAAATAGCGTGCTAAATGACCCAACTGTAGTGTTAGAAGATCTGGACTGTCTGTCTCTACCTTCCGTAGAGTTATATACTTAATCTCCTTTTCTTCCTTCTCTCCCGCATCCCCTACCCTTTGAATAAGAATAATTGCAAACATACGAAAGGATCATTTTTGACAAAAATTGAAGAAATTTTGATACCTTTTGAACTAGAAAAAGTGGGGACACCAGAATGAACCACCCAAATGAGTGCAGTGCTTTCATTAGATTGGAGGGTGTTTTCTCAAAAGCAAAGCTAACCGATGTTTAGGGTGCAAGTAAGAAAATGATTTCAAATATGTTGATGGAGCATATCTTTCTCGGTAAAATTTATTCCATCTATAAGCCTAAAAGTAGATTAGCTTTGCACTTGTGGGGTTTTTTTTTTCTTTTTCTTAAGAGGATCAATAGTGGTTCCCTATTTACCCCCATGGTGACTTGAACCCATAACCTATTTGGTGTAGGTGAAACGCCTTACCATTAAGTTGCTTTTCGTTGTCACTTGTGCGTTCTTTGCACCCCTTATATTGCCGGTATATACCTTCGAATCTATTGATTGAATAATTGTGTCATGAAACTATAGAACCCGCTCGTTGTCACTGTGTGCTCGTTGCACTCCTTATCTTGATGGTATATACATTTGAATTTATTGATTTAGTATTTGTGTCATGAAACTATAGAAGTTCACTTCTTTAGGTTTGCCACACACATTGTTGGTACTAGTCAAAAGTTCCTTTATTTTGCGCTTTCATCTCGCTCGCTTTAGTTCCAATTGTTTCATAAATGCAATCAATATTGCGAGGTTTTGATGATGAAATGAGAGCTGTGGTTGCAAGAAATTTGGAAGGAAGGGGAATTAATTTACATCCACGAACAACCTTAAAAGAAGTAAGTCGAGTTCTAGTAGTTATTGATTGTACCTTTTACGTAGATCCTCCGGTTTGATCTTGTCTTTCTAGTGGTAGTAACTTCTTTTCCGTCTTTCGTTGGTTGAATACTTCGTTGGTCAAAGCGTAAGATGGCATTAAAGCTATCACGCATCATGGTGAGGAATTGATGGCGATGTTGTACTCCTTGCCACCGGTAATTCCAAGTCTCTCTCATAGGAGTACTAACTGTTGATGTTATTGTCTGTAAGCATGCACCGATACCAATTTATTTAAATTTCAAAAAGTATGTGACTAGTTTCTCTAAAATACACTTTCTTTACTTGTCAAATATAAAAGTATCCGTATGAAAGTATACTGCGTGCGAAGTGGTGATCTCAATTGACCTTTTTCCGGTTCATAAACACAACCTTTTTAGGCATTGATAAGACAATCATTGTGTTCTCTGCAACTTGGATGCATTATCAATAATGCAAAATATCAAGTGTTCAAACTGCCCCAAACCAACCCTAGAAACGCTTTATGAACTCCGCCCAATCTTGATTTGAAAACCCTCACACCTGAATTACTTCACCTTGGCCGAATCTGTCCAAGAACAAAGAACACGCCCCACGCCCTTGGAGAACTCAAGTTGTCCAACGATTTCCTTCTCTAGACCACGCCCAAACCGCCACGAAACAACCCTTAATCGGTCCGAAATACTCAAAGAAATTGCTCCCCATTCTCGCTCCAACTCCCTTGGCCGAAGACTCCAAGGAACCAAGCAACCGCCACGTTTTTGTTGAAGCCTAGGTCTGCCATGAAACTGAAATAAAATAAAAGAAGAAGAAATGGAAAGGGATAGATCGGTTTCATTCACTTGCAGCCATTAATTGTTGTATCTGCTTTTTGCCTTGCTCAAATTTTCTTTGCAACATCATTATCTCTAATTTTCTTTGCAGCATCATTATCTCTAATTTTCTTTGTAGCATCATTATCTCTACAAGTAAAACATTTTCTAGTTTTTGTCGCACAAATACGAGGCTTATATTAATGAATCGGCAGGTCAATGCCCATAACTGACCCTGTGAGTTTGATTCTGTTCTATTGTAAACAGAATACCTTTTTTAACTGTTAGTTTGTTTATGAAGGGGTTAGCCTTGTAATCTACAGTTCCACCAAAGTAAATGAGAGGTTACTCCAAACAATCCAATGTGAGGTATACCAGTTGAACCAACTAGCTAGATTACAGTACACCTTAATCAAACCTTCCATTACTAATACCTATTTTTAATTTTCTTGTGAATTATTCATGCAGGTTAGTGATTTGACATGCATTAATCTATCTCGGCCGCAACAAAAACCGAGTGAGGTAGTTCAAACCCGATTGAATCTCGATGAATTTAACATGTGCCGTGGGGTCCTGTTAATAAGTGTTTTATAACAATATATGTTTATCTTTGAGAATTAATCAACACAAATGTATTGGTGGGACAAATGTGCTTCAAAGAAGGCAATGTGTTGATGGTCTTGTATCCTGGAAGATAAAGAGAGAGAGAGAGAGAGAGAGAGAGAGAGAGATCCATTAGATATTCACATTTTTCTGTAATCTATACAACGAAGAGGAAAGAATTAATTTATATCTGATCTATAGAAACTAGTAATGAGCATGCTAGGGTGTCTGCTTAACTTTCTTTGAAATGTAATTAAAGTAGTTTATGCCTCATTAACTTTTTTTTCTCAATCAGTATGGAGGAGATAGACTCTGCATGCCAAGATTCAGTAAATGGCTCATCGTCCTGAAGGCCTGTTATTGAGATGACAATTCCTTCTGTCATGGACAAGACTATTTCTCCACCTGGCCGGTACTCAAATTTCTTCTTTCCTCATATATCTTCTTACTTCATCATGTAAAAGTTTATTTCTTTCTCACCTCAGTTTCTAGATTTTTAAATTTTGTATATGAATATGAATATAATACAATACCTTATAGAATGAGTTGGTACAACTCTGCTTGTCAAGTCAAAAAATGGGGGTAAAGAATGAAAAAAGTGTTGCAGAGCTCTGTAATTAATTGCATGTATTACCTGCATAAAAAATGTGAACCTCATCTCTTACTTGAACATGATACTTAATAGAAGAGGGTGCTGTCTGTTCTTTGACATTAACAAAGGGGAGTTTTTAGGTATGACTCGTGTATGTCCTGGATACATGTAAATGCTAGCCAGTGAGTTGGCCCATGTTAGTATGTTACCAAATCAATGACTCATGTTGCAGAAGCGTATCCCTATCTCTGATGCTCAAATGACATTGCAACCTTTGACTACGGTAATCAATTTAAAGTTGTTTTTTTGAATTTTGTTAATATTTATACATTCTTAAGGTTTCCTATCAACCTGGTTGCAAATTAATTTACTGGATATTCTCTAGCAAGAGCAAAATGTTACATTTCTTCCTGTTGAACTGGGTATTCCAAGCAGGCAGCCTACAAACTATTTCTGCAAGACATTAACAGCTAGTGATACTAGTACCCACGGGGTTTTCGCCCTCGACGTGCCGCAGAGAAAGTTTTTCCTCCACCGGTAAAGATTTGTTCTATTTGTCTGCCGATATTGACCCGTAACAAATGATGATATATACTCTTGAGGAAAAGATGTGATAATAGTCATTTTGTCGTTTCTTGTTTCCATCCAGATTTCTCACAGCAGCCCACCGCCAAGAACCGATAGCTCGGGAACTTCATGATGTTGAATGGAAGTCCGCATATTTTCCGGTACGTACATTATCGAGTATGGGTTTGGTTTACTGTTTGCTATATAAATTAGTTGTTAATTGCTCCTTGTGTATTAAAAGCTAAGCATTTCTAATTTATACAGGCTTACAGCTTCTTCCCATGAAGTGCTAATCGTAACTTTACCTCTTAAACTGGCTCTTGAATTTGCCTTCAGAAAAACAGGATACATTTTGTGCTAACTGCTAACAGGGACTGTTTATTGCATTTCACCATGTATTAAAACACCAGGGATTAGGAGATGATGTAATAACAACGATGGAAAACACGCACTTCTGGACTTAATTCAATCTATTGTCTTGTTGAGAAAGTTATGGTTTTGCTTTGGTTCAAGACCGTAAAACAAAGCTTTACTTGTTTCACTCTCGAGACTTGTGTTTTGGCATTATTTGCTCATGTTGTTGCCGTATGACCATTGATGCCGGTATTTACACTATAAAAGTAGTAGAAACTTAAGATATATTTTTCATTTTTTCGCCACATTTATTTTTTAGCTTCTTGTGTAACAGTTTGCATCGTTTTCTTATTCTATATAATGATTCTGGTTCACTTCGCGAATTTCTTTATTTCCTTCTCGGGGAAAATTTTAAGTTCCGCTAATCGGGTAAGACATTGGTCTCTGTATTGTAATTAGATGAAAGCAAATAATGAGGATACATCTCGTGCTAACGTGTTCATCAAAACACAAAGTAAAAAGGATGGTACCATACCTGGCGATGACACAAGAAGCTTAGTGGTAAGTAATTTAGTATTTTGTACTATTATATATATGGTCTGTTTACTTTAGTGTTCACTAATTTTTTGAGTTACTCTTGTGTTCTTAGGAAAGGATCACTCAAAAAATTAATGAGGTACCTGAAGAGAATCAAACACAAGCTTACAAAGAACAAGTGTTTGTTGATGTAATGGGACCGATGGACATGGGCGTGTGAGGACGTTTGGTTCAGACCATCTCCTCGTGAGGTGTTTGGGTCTCGGTCAACCATAACAATACGTTCGTCTCCTCGTGTGGATACAAATGGCTCGATCTAGTGTAGACGTAGATCTAGTACCCTTAATTTATAGCATAGATCTTTTGAGGTACTTTTTTTTCTTTTCTTTTCTTGGCGTTATTTATACTAATTATATAATTTTTGTTGTAGGCTCGGACCAACTCACCGATGGACGACTTGAGCTAGCTATTTCAATGATGAATGAAGTGATCTGTCTATTTTAATAGACACTTTTGTATAAGAAAGATACTTATTGAAACTTTAGTTTTTGAAGGGTAGTTGATCTACATACAATCTTTTTTTTATTGTACTTTTATGTAATTTTGAATGTTTTTTATGTTATGCTTTTGACTAATTGGGTACCAATTAGAAACTTATCTATATAATTAGTTTATGTTATGATTTCAATTCATTTCTATAAAATGTAATTGTTTTCTATTTGATAATTAGCATATTATAACGATATCAAATACAAAAATAATTGGTCACAAATGGTATTTGGGAGGACATCTACCGTGCCAAATACTACGCGGGAGGCTAACACAACAAATCCCAAATACTATTTGGGAGGGCAAAAAAACCGTGCCAAAAACTTTTTGGGAGAGCAACCGAACCGTCCCTAATACTATTTGGGAAGGCAACCAAAACCGTGCCAAGTACTATTTGGGACCGCAACCCGATCGGCTAAAAACTATTTGGGACGGAATAAAAACCGTGCCTAAATCTACTATTTGGGAGGGCAGATAAACCGTCCCAAAAACTATTTGGCACGGTTCAATAAAACCGTCCCAAATGCAAGTATTTGGCACGGTTTAACAAAAACCGTCCCAAATGCACACTAACTGGCACCACCCTATCAAACCGTCCCCTTTGCCGTCCCAAATAGTATTTGGGACGGTTTTGAGCCGAGACAAATGTATTTGGCACCCTCGTATTTAGGAAGGAGCCAAAACCGTGCCAAATACTATTTGGGACGGTTTTGGCAGTATTTGGCACGGTTTTTTGCCTTCCCAAATACCCCATTTTCTTGTAGTGAAGGACCTATTACAACGTGTGTTTACACAACGTTTTGGAAAACGTTGTGAAATATTTGTTACAACGTTTTTAAAACGTTGTGAAAACCCATTTTTGTTGTAGTGGCTCTTCCTCTCCATATTTCATATGGAGTTTTATTATAAAATTTATTTACCAGGGATCGGTTCTGGGTAAAACATGTAGAGTTTACGGCTTCTACCGAGAAGTACTTCGGAAGTCTTGCTTCTGCCAGCATAGTTCTTGCTGCTTTAATGAGTGTTCCGTTCTTCCGTTCAGCTACACCATTTGGTTGAGGAGTTCTGGCAGCAAAGAAGTTACGGCCGATGCTGTGGTCATCACAGTATCTTTCCACACCGTTGTTCTTGAATTCGGTGCCATTCTGATCTGATGTCACTTATGTCTTTAAGCTTTTGGGTTTGAAGTCTCCTGAAAAGAGCGGTGACCAGATCATATGTCTCATCTTTTGAGGTCATTGTTTCGATCCAGGTGAACCTAGAGTAGTCATCAACTACTACAAGTGTATACTTGTCTCCTGAGATATTGACAATAGTGATTGGTCCAAAGAGATCCATATGCAGAAGTTGAAGAGGTCTGGAAGTTGACATGACAGACTTGCTCTTGAAGGAAGACTGGGAGAGTTTTCCTAACTGGCAAGCTTTGCAACTTCTGTCGTGGTCAACCGACATCGTAGGTAGACCTTTGACAAGCCCATCTTTGGAGAGCTTGGAGAGGTACTTGAAGTTGAGATGACTAAGATGCTTGTGCCAAAGCCAACTGTTGATGCGAATGTTGTTTGCAACTAGGCAAAGGCTAGAGGATCTCCCTAGAAGGTTTAAGTCCACGACATAGACGTTTCCTTGTCTATTGCCGGTCAGTAATGTTGAGCAGCGTGATTCACGATCTTTGATGAGACATTGGTTGGAGGAGAATTGGCGTGATAAGTCCTTTGTCGCACTGGGATATGCTCAGAAGATTATGCTTTAAGCCATTCACTAGAGAAACTTTGTTGATAGAGAGACTTCCTCTAGTGATTGAGCCATACCCAATTGTCTTTCCTTTTGCATTGTCGCTGAAAATCACCGTAGGACCTTTAGCTTCAGCTATATTTGAGAGTAGACTTCTGTTCCCTGTCAAGTGCCTTGAGCAGTCACTATCGAGGTACCAGATGTCCTTATCTTCTGAATCTATAGCCATGAAGCAGACCTGAAAAAGTTAAAGGAACAAGGTCCCCTTTATTTTCTTTTGGGTCCTGAGGATTAGCAACCTTTTGGGACCCATAAATATGGCGGCTCTGTTACAGCATTTTGGATCACAGTGAAGCCCGCAACATCCTTTTTTTGCACTTTTCCGTTTTCCCCTAAACAAGGGACGATGAGAATGAAAAGGGTGATGCATTTTCTGTATCTTGTTTTCCCCTAAACAGGGGAGGATGAGATACGGAGAAATCCAATCCACTCATAGTGACCTAGGATGAATTTCAAGTCCACAGTGAGGCAGGGCGTGTTCCCACGCACCTTCGCAACATCCTTTTTTGCACTTTTCCGTTTTCCCTTAAACAAGGGACGATGGGAATGAAAAGAGTGATGCGTTTTTTGTATCTTGTTTTCCCCTAAACAAGGGAGGATGAGATACGGGAAAATCCAAAGCTCTCATAATGGATTAAAGCACACTCAGTGACCGAGGCGTATTCAACGCGCTTTTCGACAACACTCTTTTTGCACTTTTAAGTTTGACTTCCCCTAAACAAGGGAGGATGGAATGAAAAGAGTGATGTCCTCCAGCAACGCATGTTCCCCTAAAAAAGGGAGCACACGATCCGGAGGCGTTCTGGGGCACTCACAGTAGGTTTACCAGATCCATGGAATATGGTTACCTTGGCACACAGTTTGTTGGAACCGTTGGCCATGTAGTATGGTTCGGGAGACCGAGATATATCGTACGATTAGTTGAGTATATGTATTGAAGGTGCATATGGAACACTGGGAGGTTTATAACAGGCAGCACCGTCAACAAGTTCCCCAGCATCGGGAGAACCATTTAGTCGTTGTCGTTGGAGAAACACTTGATCATTTTGATTTTAATGTGTAACTTAAGGTTGACATTTTAGATTTTAATGTGTAATTAAATTTGTTAGACAAGTTTTACAACCATGTTGTTCTAAAATTAGTTTCGGCATCGCGACAAACACGATCAGTATCCCACACTATCCGAGTACAAATCAAGCCGAGTGCGAAACAAGTCTTTCCACTCTGATGCACACTAGTGGTGAAACAATTCCCAATGTATAGACACTGGCGGTAATGGGTAACCCTCGCGCAAGAAA
This sequence comes from Codonopsis lanceolata, assembly GCA_013146195.2. Lineage (NCBI taxonomy): Eukaryota > Viridiplantae > Streptophyta > Magnoliopsida > Asterales > Campanulaceae > Codonopsis > Codonopsis lanceolata. The sequence goes on along the minus strand of CM028382.1, from coordinate 23,011,071 downwards.
ACCTGCAATATAACATCAAAAACAAACTATATTGTAAAATTATAAAAAAAAAAACTTACGTAACTTAGGTTGTGCATACCTCAATAAAATGGTCTTCATTTATTAATCCAATACAAATAAGCTTTGGAGAAGTCTCCGTTGTAGTCCTCAACGGGAGATAAGTTACATACATTTGTGTTTCTAGACATACCAAAGCTACATTATACATTGATGCAACCAAGTGACCCATTTTCGGCAAATAAAACCAATGTTTTCGCAGTGCATTGTCCTTGTAGTAATCGAGCATATTTAGGACCTTATCAACACGATCAGAAGCCAGGAAAACACATTTTTATAACTCTAGGTTACTTGTCAACTCATGATGGAGGTCTCATCGAACTAGATGTTATCCATCTTGAGTTAAGCCAAATGCGGCGGCAACTGCACGATAACCGCAATGTCAATCAACTTAACATCTTTCGTCTCCATAATAAAATTGGCAAATTGTGATGGGAGTAGATCAACAAAATGAATCGCGGTTGGAAGTTTCAATCGTTGTCGCTTAACCTATTGAAAGAAGGCAATTAAACATGACTTTTTTCATTTTTTATTGTAAAGTTGATCTACTAAATCCGGCCATGTACAAAAACGTTGTCTTTCGGGTTAATTGAAATTATCGGTAAAGATCTTTCGCCTAGTAGTCGATGGGCCAACGTCGAATGTCACTTGTTATCGCGACAAGTAACTATCTTCTAGGAAATGGCTGACATATTCAAGCCTAATGTTGAATCCCACGGAGTATTTGTTTTTTTGAAGATTGTCTTTTAAGGCTTTTTTGGAAGGTTTTAAGAAGAAAAGAAAAGAAGCATACTTTGAAGGAGCCAAGAAGATGTGTAGGAATAAGAGGGTACATTTGTTGGGGGGAAAGAAGACACTCAACTCGTAATTAAGAGCCTCAGAACCCGTTTTCTTTTTCTGAAGAAGAATGTATTTTTGGTTGCTTTATTTTGCCTTAAAAGAAAGAGGGCTTAAAACTTTGTTGGGAAGATCGAGTTGGGCCTCACAAGAATATTTGTTTGGGGGTGGGGTTTAGTTAGAAGTTTTTAGTTTCCCCTAGGAAAGAATGGGGTGGGGTATTCTACTTATCACCTAAACAAGGGTATAAGAGACTTTATGAAACCCAAAGCTCCCATTGATCAGGCGGGCCCATAAGGTATTTTTGTCATTAAGAGAAAAATCCATGAATGGGGGGATCCTTTTTGCACTTTTAGTTTTCCCTAAAAAGGGCACAATGAGAATAAGCTAGGGGGGGGGTTGAATAGCTTATTATACACTAAAACTTTTTCGTATAAGTTCCCTAAAACAAACACTTGTAATCTATTAAGAAGATTGCGGAAACCACAAGTTCCCATATTGGAAGTCTTGTAAGGAAATCCACTAAAGGCAACCGAGGCAGATTAAGGACTATCATGACGGTACTCCTCTCGACTTTGGATTTCGTCTTCCCTAAACTCAGGGAGTGGAGCGAGGCGTGGTGTCCCGCTCCGCGTTGAAGAAGCACCCTATCAAGAGGAAATAAAGAGAAACAGTTCAAAGCGGTAATCAACGATAAAAGGAAGAACACAATGGCGACTCTATTTGGGGAGATGTTTTATTTTAACACTATAAAGAGTGCTATCACCACCAGAAAATCAACCTTTTTTTTTAAAATGTGCTAAACTATGTTTTCACTAGTTCTATTACAAAGGAATATATCCATTTGAATTAAATTGTGTTCCTATAAATCGTGTCTATATTTGACTTGATATGATCCTCCATTAGGGGGGTTTGGGAATTGAATATCCGATAAACATTCTGAGATATATTTAAAAATATTTTTTTAGAAAAAAAATCAAAAATCAAAAAAATCGAAAAAAATCGAAAAAAAAATATATGTTATATTTACATTGCAATAAAATTCGAGGCGACACAATAAAGGGGGCTTTATTTTACTGGCTTCCTTTTTGTTTTAATTATTCCTTTTTATTAATACGTACATTTGCATTCATTGTCATTTTATTTTGGGGACATAGGACCAATTTGTAATTAATAGGGATAGATAGATTCCCCAATTTTCTTTCTATTTCTTAATGTGGTGTGCTTGCTTGCTTGCGCTCAAATTAAAAAGCCGAGAAAATTCACACGTAACAGCAAGACATGCCATATATGTTTTATTTTCTGTTTATGTATCTTTAAATGAATAAAGATTTTACTGCTTTTTAGATACCGCACACACGCACACGCATATAGGTATATTCCGAGTTGTTACCCTACACCATGGCCAACATACCCCCTGCATGAGCCAACGCTAGAATGCATATAGATTCTCAGGACACTTCAAAGACGACGGGTTTTTATCTCGAATAATGAGTCGGCCTGTCAAAAAAAATATAAATATAAAATAAAGAGAAAAGTCAAAATATATATATATATATATATATATATACATATAAAAAATATAAAAAAAAAAGAAAGAAAAAATGTGCAAGTAAAAAAAAGATGATAAAGAAAATAAATGAAAAAAAAAAAAAAAAATATATATATATATATATATATATATATATATATATATATATATATATATATATATATATATATATATATATATAAACAGGGCTGATTTATTATTCTCGATGCTCGACCTAGACCATTTCGAATGGTGGATCTGGAAAGTATAGGCCCCGCTGGGATCGATCCGATCTTGGGGAGTCGAAGCGGTGGAATCGTTGATCCTATACTGCGGAGAAAATCCCTTGTTCGGGGAAAAGTCCTGAGATCGTCAAAATAAAGTAGGTGCTTATCCAGTCAATTGTAGGGAACAAATAAATAATAATAATAAAATACTAATAAAGGCACGCTGTACTCCAAACTCAGAAAACCTTCAGCCAGCCTTTTGATACCTCCATAACCCATTTTCCTCAGAAACCTGGCCCGAATTTGGAAAGGCATAGATAATCGGCGGTTGATCACGAGGAAATAGTGCGTCGAGCGAAGGTATCGAGTATCATATCGAGACAAGAGGCGGTCGATGCAGAGCACATATATGGCGGTATGGCGGTAGAAAGTGAGCAATCCGCTACGGGGGGCTCAGTGCGTTCAACTCCGACAATGCGAATGGCTATACTAAAATTTGGGTGCGACGATCGTATAATGAGCCAAATGGCTAATCGGTGCAAAATTTAAAATCGGTGGTGAGGTAATCTCTTCCCTAGGTCCCCAAAAAGCATCAACCTTCCATGTTCCTCCAAATCCAATTTCCCAGTCAAACACCAACCCACCAAATACCTATTATTACCAAAATTTTAACCCTCTTTCATCATACCCTCCTTATCCTACTCAAAGTCCTTACCCAATCCAATATCCCTATCTTACCCAAAATCCATATCCTACCCAAAATCCTTACCCAATCCAATATCCCTACCCTATCCAAAATCCTTACCCAATCCAATATCCCTACCCTATCCAAAATCCTTATCCAATCCAATATCCTTATCCAGCCCAGAATCCCTATCCAACCCAATATCCCTATCCTACCAAAAATCCTTATCCTATCCAAAATTCATATCCAACCCAATATCCATATCCAGCCCAAAATCCTTACCAGACACCACAGTCAGGAAATAACTCAGCCTTCCCTAATCCTACCAACATATACCAAAACCCAACTCTCCCGCCCGCCAAAATGGAGGCTGACATCGAAAATTTGAAAACCATGATGCTTAAGATTCTAAACCAAGAAGTTTCTAATGAAAATTTGGGGGACAGCTTCCTGGGTATGATGGATGAAGACACTTATTATAAAAAGCTCCCTGCTGAGTTTGAGTCTATTTCTAATAAGCCTCTGCAGAACTAGTATACTACGACCGGCCTGCTTTTGACGCTCGCACATCTGGTGGACCGCTTCGGATATATTATCCCTATTCATTTCCCTAGCATTACGGATTGGTCATCTACCGATCCGTACCCTAAAGTTGAGGATCTCAAACCCCATACCCTCAATAATGTGATAAGCCCTGTACGGTTAGCTTTTAATAATAATCTAAATGTCTTTGCTTATTTCTTAGTTGCACCTACATTAAAAGACGCATTAAATAAGAATAACGATGAGTCATTTAATGAAAAGGACCCAAAAAATAAAAAAAATTATTTGCTTGTGCTTGTAAAGTCAGTAGAGCACTAGGGACAACATCATTCATCAACGGCAACTGAAGACTGATCCACTATCAATCTGGTGCTAGACAATGAAATCAAAGGAGTTAAAATCGGCAACTACCCGCAAGGCTCTGAAAAAATAACTTTCATTGATCTCCTCAAAGAGTTCGTGGACATATTTGCCTGGTCCTATGAAGATGTGTCAGGGCTAGATCCAGCCATAGGTCGAACATCGGATCCCCATATGTCCGGATGCTCGGCCAATCAAGCAAAAGCTCCGCCGCATCAAGTTAGAATGGTCACTACAAGTTTAAAAAATAAATAAATCATGAAGCAGCTGCACGTCAATTTCATTCGGGTAGTAAAATACCCGATCTGGCTATAACATCTTTACTATAACATCTTTACTATATACATTTAAAAAGTTTTTTTTTAAATAATTTTTTGCGTCACATTAGCTACTATCTCCAAAATAAAAAAAGTCACGTCTTCACAAACTTTTCTTCGCCCTTTCGGGAAGTTTCCAACATGACTAAAAAAATAGCTCTTGCCTCCGGCCAGCCAAGGAAAGACCGATTCCAGGTTGGGCTGCTCACCGGAAGTGGGATATCGCATGGTAAATCGATGGATGAGCGGAGGCTAGAGCTGTCAAACGGGCCGGGTCGGTCCGGCCCAAGCCCATCAGACCTCACTTAACAACGGGACGGGCCAGCCCGGAATAGTGACGGGCCTCATAGAACTCAAGCCCAGCCCATGCGCACTTCGGGCCTATGGGCCAAAAAATAACTATTTTTTAATTAAAAAAACTCACAAATTAGCTAATAAAAGTTATATAACACATCAAAAGTTCAAAACACACATACTTACTAGTCTAACTTACACAATTACAAAGCAAAAGTGTAACTAAAGCTAATATAAACAAATGTAGTAACTTCAACAATTAAACAAAACAGAAACTAGAAAAATTATAATGTTAGAGACAAAAGAAACAATACATGTGCTACTTGAAGGGTATTTTTTTCAAAAAAATTATAACCAAATTGAAGTTCATCATACTGTCCCCAATTTTTTAATATGTGTTTTCTGAGGATAGACAAAGTTTTTCGGGTTATAGTTTGCAAAACCATACCAACTAGCAAATGTTCATTTTTTGATTCGCCCGACACAATCCAGCATTTAAATTTTATTTTTTATAAAGTTTATACTATTGAGACTTTTTATGAGCTAATATCAGTTAGAGATACTCAATTAAATAAATCAGTTTCGATAAAATTACTAACCACAACCATACTAAACTTGGAAGACCAACTTCATTTCCTCTTTGTAAGTGTCACTTCCATCAATTTAGAATATGAGTTTCAACTAAAAAGAGAACAATGATTTGAAAATAGATCATACTGTGTCATAAATTTATCTAACCAAAAGAAAAAAAAAGAAAAAAAAGTAGTCTAAATGAATGTCTAATAGTTTTTTTCTTTTTAGATTTATGTTTTAGTTTTTAATTTTGTAATTAAGTTTAAGTGTTTAACTTTATAATCAGATTGAGCTTTTTGGTCTTTTTAAGATTGGCTGATCGGGTCAAACACGTGCCACGGGCCTAACGGGTCGGGCCAAAAAGACCCAACTTTTCCGGACCTTCTAAATTGAGGCCTAGGCCCTTGAAAAATTGAGTGGGCTAGGCCGGACCTATGGGCCGAGCTCAATTTTAACAACTCTAGCGGAGGCTCCCAGGTCCCGGCTCATATGAAGCAGCTGACTTTAGTCAAAAAGTATCGTAAGCTCATTTGTTTTTTTTTTTTTTTTTTTAAGAAATTGAATATTGAAGTTATTGTTGTGTTTCATAATTATTTATTTTTCGTTATTTTTGCCTCTATGAACTCATTCCCTGGGTATGAATCACTTCTTCCTTACGAATCATTCACAATGATAAGAGTTAATAATTCAAATCATATTCCTAAGATTTTCTCCAAATTGTATAATTGGAGATGCTCTAAGTGAGACATTAACACTACGTTTTCCTAGACTAATTAATGACCTGATTATGTTTTGCACTTTTTTTCACTCATATATCCCACCAGGTTTTGTTTTATCTCTTTTGCTTTTATGCAAATCATTATAAAAGAAAATCTAAAGTTTCAAAGATCAAGTCATTAAATCATGTCAAACAAACACTCACGATCTTAGAATAATAAAAGTCATCTATATTATAAAAAAGCTCAGTCAGCTGTTAAAAATTAACAATTAGCCTAAATTGATTTTTAACAAAGACAATTCGTGGTTAAAATTAACTCTCATATATTTCAAACATGCATAACAGTTTATTTCCATTGATTCTCTCCCTCTTTTCTCTCTCTTCAAATCGGTTTATCTTTTTTTTTTCTCTCTCTTTCTCTCTCTTCCTCTCTTTCTCTCATAGAAGGTGTTCCAAAAGGGTCATTTGAACTTGATCCTGCTGCTCTGCCTCCAAATTTAGAAGTCTTAAAGATTTATTGTACTAATATACCCAAATTAGATTACTTTAGTATCAAATTTTTTGTTAGTAACCGGAAAGCATGGTAATCTGTTAAAATTTGTTTATGTGGTTATGAAGTTTAGGACCATGCTATAGTTTCAGATTTATTTTTACCAAACATATTTAATTACTGGTAAAAGTTAATTACTCTATATAATAGATTGTGTTATTTAAATTAATTGGTAAAAGTTAATTAGGGTAAAAGTTAATTATGTCGATAATTGGTAAAAGTTAATTATGTATTTTGTTATTTAAATTAATCTATATTTTTAATATTTTATTAACCACGATGTTTTCGTTTGATATTCTAATGGATCTAGCTTGATTTTTTGAAATTAAAATTGTGACGACCCGACCCGGATCCCAAGACGAGATCCCAAGGTCGTGCCATCAGGACAAGCTAAGAGACAGACAAGCACCTGCTAAGCATAATGGTGCGAGTCAAAAGACGAGCCAACAAGCTCAAGACAAGAAGACAAAGCCATAATGGCGATACAGGATAACAAAAACTAAAACCTGCGGAAGCAAAAACAAGATGGGACCCGAGCTAACAAGCTCCTAAATATAAAAAACCAAAGAGATAGTAAATCTTTCGTTTTAAAATTCGTACGCAACATTAGACACGCGCAACAAACCATCGGCAACCAAGGCGAAACAGACAAAATCCCAACCTGATAAACACCACTCAACGGCTACAACATGCCGGAGGGACAATTCAACTATAACAATATAGTATCAATGCTAAACCACCAACCAAGATCTCACGACTAAAACTGTCAGAGATAGGAACAATAATAATACAAACTAGAATAAACGAGCCACACATGCTCGAAATGACAACGGGAATAAATTCTAAGGATACAAAGGCTCGGCAATACAACCGGCTCCCAAATACACAACCATAACATAATACTATAATCTACCCAAGTAAAGTCTACATAACTTTACATCCGAGTCTCACTGATAAATAACAGCAATAATAATAAATAACTCCAAGCTTATTGCTTGGAAGACCACCCGCTAGAAGTCGTTATCCGAAATTAAGTCGCTGCATACAACCGGATCACTCGCACACACTAGGGGAAAACAATCACACGGAGTGAGTCATAATGACCCAGTAAGTTTCTAAATGCAACTATATGGCATATTATGTCATGGCATGGCATAATGTGCAATCATATAAAAATCATGGTATCATGCTAGTATACCAACAAGAAACATGTACTTAATTTTTAAAGCACATAAACTCACATAAATCATGTAGCAAAATATCTTTCATATAAATGCTCATAAATAAACATGTGTACGAGAAACTTAAATCGAGCAGATTACAACCAAAACCGGTACACCACACCCAACCAACTTACCATGAGATCCAATCTCAAACCAAGATCCGGGCTCAATACCCAATCAATCATACCACAGGTTTCGTCCCCAAATAATCACAACTCATCGGTTTTCTTAATGAGTACTCGTTACATTCATCGATCTCGGGATGAGAAATGGGAGCTCGAAGTAGGCTAGATGGCTCTCTCTCGAGACCACATCCCACTATTGGCCAAATAGTGAGGAGAAAGGGAACAATGCAACGATTCATAGCGATTGTTTCCAAAGACTATGAATCGTCCCATTGCCGACACAACAACCCAACCCGCCAGCTGGACTTAAACAAAAATGCTCAAGTAGATATTTACTTGCATAAACCAATGAGACCAAGTTCATTTATATCGGGCTCATTAAATCATGTAGGACATAATGCTCTACAACATCTCATAAACCATGCACATATTTGCATATAATCAAGTAGGACATAATGCTCTACAAAGTACCATGAACAATGCATATATTTGCATATAACCAATGTGTTCAACTAACTTACAAGTTTAGTTCAAGAACTACCTATTGAGGTACTCATTTTCCTCAAGTCATCACCCAAATCAAGTATAGCATACAAGCTTAATAAAACATAATGTGAGGTCTACCATAATCCTCAACTCAAATCAAACCAAGGACTACTACGTTAGTCTCAAAATATCCACAATTCAAGACTTATTATTTTAGTCTTTATTTTAAGTACACCGGACTCAATCATAGTCCTAATCGTCATACATGATCGACATCACTAATTCCATACTCAAAAACATCATGACTACTCAGTAGTCACTTTCTCTAAGTGCTTTTATATGCCTTGCGCAACCAAAATCCTTAAGAAGAGAATTCTTCCTTGATCTTCTCTTAAATATTCTCGTGACCATACGTGGGTCTCTATTGTCCCATGCTCTACCAAGCATGCTCAAGATATATTTCTAATAAGTCTCTATACCATGAGTGTCTCCATTGGACACAAACCAAAAACCCGGTGTGCACAAACATAACCCAAACAAACCCAAACATTGTAGGGTTTCAACTCAAGGCTCTTTTTATCATTTTATTGGCCTTATAACGACTCCGTTGAGTCTTACTAACACATTTCATTCTTTATGTGTTTTATAAATTCACACTGTAATAATTCATTAAAGTTTACAACAAAATCCCAATGTTCATTCGGGCTTGATTCCCAAGCCTAAAAATCCATAAAGTTCATCACAACTATAATTCCATTTAAGGTTCGGAGACTATGCATATCACAACATAAATCAAACGAAATCCAATCGTCGTAGGATTTCAACCCAAGTTCGTTTATCACATTATCGAACTTATAATGACTCCGTTGAGTCCAATCTACCCTTTCTAAATTTTAGGGCATAGAAGCCATGGGTCTCAATACCCCCTATATTCATAACTAACATCAATCACCATATTCCCAAGTTCATTAAACTCACATAATCCCAACAAAACACTTAACAAGGCAACATAGGGCAATTTCACATTTTTGTGCATAAACCCATTTAGGTCACCTCACCAATCATGCCTACCAAACATGAACAAATCACACAACATGGATTAATATACTCTACTACACACGTATAACATAATAATCAAGCTTACAACCATGTTCAATAAGCCAAATTATCATTTGGGCAAAATCCCCTTCCAAGTATCTTCACCAATCATGCTCATAAACATGAAATAAATCATATAGCAAGGATACATAGGCTACTTTACATATGAATCTCATATAAATCTAGGTCTCACATAGGTTCATCCAAGATAATTCATCAATTAGAAACCTAGGGTTCATGGCATCTCTAATCAAGCCCTAAAATTGCATCCATTGACCTCACTTAACAAATATGATTATTTCCCTAGGGTCAATGAAGCCAAAAGTAGGAGAAAGAGGGGTAGAAACTTACCTTGATTCAGCACCTACAAGTCACAATCCCGAAATTCTTGGTGGGGGTGTTGTTCTCCTTGACCTCCTATTCAAAACTATGGTGTAGATTGGGGGAAGAAGGTCCCAAGCTATGGCCTCCAAGATTGAACCCTCAAGAACCCTAGAATTCTCCTCTTTCAAGCTCTCCCACGATTTTTGTTGAGTGTAGGCAGAAAATGGGAGGTTTAATGAAGTGTTGGTGGTTTATATATGATAAAAAGTAAGTGAGATTAGTTTAGGTGGGTGGGGTTGTTTCTCTCTAATTAGCCAACTTAATCCACCTTTAAAACACCAATAGATGGTTAGGACATGTCTTAGGGTAGTTAGGAGGGTTTAGGAGTGGGTTAGGTTGGGTTTGGGTGGGGATAGGATAGATAACTTACCAAAATACATCAAAAATCCCGTAACAGGGATCTGGAGGTGATGCGGTCGCATCATAGAAGACCATGCGAGCGCATGGTCCCTGGTTTCCTCCTCATGGCTTTTGTTGCTTCCTCGCTCGTGTCCGGTCTTTCCCGCATGCAACCGCAAGCCTTGAAGCTTCGAAACGACCTATAATTCAATCCTAAAGGACCTCAAACACTTGGATAAACAAACCAAGTCTCAAACCACTTTTAAAGTAGGTCTAAACTCCCATAAACAACACCCGAAACAACCCGGGGCGAAACCGACGCAAGACGTAACAACTTGCTAACGAAACGTCGAATGAAACCAAAAACCGACGGGTAATAACCCATGATTGTAAACAACTAAAAGGGATACAAAATAGGCCTGAATGCCTCTCAGATGATGCACAACAGATAGGGGAAATAAGTTCCCAAAAGACGAGACGATCGCCCGGCTCAATCTCGAACTACGCTATAAGGAGAATTGCTATTCCCGAAGCGTCGAAACTTCACGAGACTTATGGAATGCATCCAATTAGAAGTCTAACACATCTAAACATGTTATTTAATCATCATGTAAAGATCTGGGACCAAATCGAGGTCAGGAACACAAAACCGAATAAACTATCAATCGCGTGCATTTCGACTATCGTCGACTATTTACTTTGACTTTAGCAAGTCAACAACTATATGACATCTCTTAAAAGTGTTTTGGTCTTAATGTGATCTCTCATACACATTTAGACTCTCTCACAAACCAAACGAGCAATCAACCAAAGAAGAAATGCGAGCTTTGCACGCAATTCAAGCTAACCGGGAATCGGGATCTTACAAAAATATTACTTTAAGACAAATAAAAAAAAAGTATGACAATTTTTTTAAGGATGGATCGGATTGGAGGGAGTGTGTACATAGTTATTGAAAAAAACAACATATTGTTTTTACATGTTAACTTTTTTTTTTAATAACAATATTTGATGATTGATTTTGTTTATAAAAGTAATTTTTAACTTTTTATTCTATTGTTGGATGATCATATTGTTTTAACTGATTACCGAGATGTGTTAATTTTAAATTGGTTATTTTGTAAGTTTGGGTTTTATTTGTTAAATATATTAAAAAAGACTTTGGGCTGGGGTACCTGAATGTCTCCATAACTAAAAAAATTTGAGACTTTTTTTGATACACGATGAGTCACCAATTTTGCAGATATTAAAACGTATTATTATTTTTTGCACTGTAAGCCGATCTTTACAAAATTCAAACATGTATTGTTTTATTTGAATACTAACATTGTTCCATAATGACGATATGTCATAGGCACTGATACAAAATCTAGTTAATATCTAAATAATTACTCCATTCCTAATTTATTATTAATGGATTTGACACCGCTTAAGAAAATCTATTTGACCGATTATTTATATTGGTTTAATGTGTAGTTTCCATTAATGTCCATACACGTCCATACCATATGTGGCATAATTAAAGTAGATTGAAAAGAAGGGTAAAGTGGTAAAAGTGATGTTCTTAAAAAGGTAAGTTTCAAAGTTGACAATTATTTTTTGACGACGAAAAAGCGAAAAGAGTGAGATAATTTGTGATCGAGGAGTATTATTTTCATTTCAAAATAGGTATGTTTCTTTTTCTTTTTTAAAATACAAAAAAATTTCAATTTAAAAATACTCGGTTTGATTAAAAAGTCAAACCACAACAATAATTTATGAACGATTGGAGTAATTTATGTTGTGTTATTAATAAAGAAAATATAACCCTAGTAATTTTGAAAAGATATCGTTTTATTACACGGTGCCGGGTGGTTGCTCGGAATTTTCGTGCATAACATACCGTGTCGGGTTGAGCAGGGACGAAGTGGGTTCTGAAATGGCGGGAACAAACGAACCCGATCAACAAGAAGGGGAGCACAACGATTGCAGCTTCCAGTGGGATGAAAATTCACAGCTTTACTTCCATGTCAGGTTACTTTTCTAATCCTTAAGCAATTTACTGATTCTTCGTCATTTGTATATCAATTTATATTAGGGTTTCCCACAATTCGGACGAATTTAAAATTTTATCTCGCTTCACTTTCGAATTTCTCGGTACTGAATCCTTAATTTATTGAACATGGTCTTTTCATGAAATTGATGTTTTACGTTAATTACCACTGTTTGCTAGGATCTTGTCATTCATAATAATGTTACTGCTCTTCACTATGTTACTCCCTCCGTTCTACATAGACGCCGTTTAAGAATTTTTTTTGACTCAAATATAAATATTTGTATTTTTATAACTTCACTTTTACTTTTAATGATAATCCAACTAACTTGTTTTTTTGAAATTTGTAATAATTGAATATATCCCCTCCAAGCAGTCTTTGAAAAAATCAAATAGTGGTGAGTCCCATGGGACAAAATGGTAAAAATTGTTGGCAAAAACTAAGGTAAGACGGTCTTACGGTCATTTTTTTGTAAGACGAATCCTTCTTACCCGACCCATCGCGTGTTGATGGGTTGAGATGAGAGAGAGTGGGGCTCCGTCTTACGAATTAAGATCCGTAAGACCGTCTTATAAATTAAGATCTGTAAGACCGTATTACAAGAGACTTGCTCAAAATTGTTTCCTTTAATGAAAAGTTAGAAAGAGGATAATTATTTTGGAATGGAGGAAAAAGCAAAGGAGGACGATTATTTAGGACGGAGGGAGTATTTCTTTGGCGTGACCTACCATAGTCTGTTTAAATTTGCATAAAAATTTATGAGGTCAATACTTGGTTATTCATTCACAACGGTAGCTTTTATGCTTCCCATTACCCATTTCAAATTTGGCTGGATATTAGAATTTTGATACTTATCTTTGTTTAAGATCCCAGATGAGCATCACTCTCGTTTTTTCATAGAATTAAGGCATTCAATTTCTGGTCTGGAAATTAAAGTCAGATGCATAATCATCGCCTAAAGTGACACTCATTTAGGGAGGAAGTTTTAGTTGATCTTGTTCCAATGACTCAGGTGCAAACAGGTTTAAATTGGCACCCGTAATTTTATTTATTTATTTATTTTTGATAGGTAAGTGTGACCTCTTGGTATGAGGGATGAGGATTGAAACCAAGGATCTCAACGTCTTTGCCCGAATGCCCTAACCATCTTATCAAAACAAATTAAGTGCCCGTTTGCAAGCAAGAATGCTTATTCAATCCATGCTATTTAACTACCATGGATTGCAATTTGTACTAAAATGATATGGTTGGGATTTTGTTCTTTCATTATCAGTTGATACCTTGTTTGTACGTACGAAACGAGCAATAAGTAGTCTGAGTGACCTGCAAAATCTGTTGGTTATAAGAACTATCCCCCTCCCCAATAAAAAAATCATTATAACTTCAATTAGGCCCCTGCATTTTGCATGTGAGTTGGCTATTTAATGATGGAATGTGAAACATATTGCAAAATTTTCCCACAAAGGAGTTCATATGCTATTTCGTGAAGTAGTAGTGTGTGTACATTGGAAAAAGCAAATTATGGAGACCCTGGTTCCTCTGTTTCTGACCTGCTTGGAAGCCTCCTTTATGAAGGCATCAGTCAATATGACTGCTATGTTACTCTTTTTGTTACACCAACGGCAGTTTATCAAGTGGATACCTACATCTGGCTGCCCGGTGATTATAGAGCTTTTCCTCTTCCATTATCATGAATTAAGCGACATTGTTTATTTTTGTTGGGATTGCCCCTCCAGCTGCTTTTGTTGCCCTAAGTCTTGCATTTGGGAGACTGAAATAATATTAATTTCAGAACCATCACAAGTTCTGCGTTGCTGTCTAGTGTTATGTATTTGCATACATGCACTTACAAATCCCTTTAGTTTTCTGACCCTGATCTGTCTTCATGTATTGCAGTAGTGGGTTTTATCATGATCAGAATGCTGGATGGTACTACAGCAGTAGAGATGGTCTATACTACAAATTTGAAAACGGGAATTACGTACTTTTGGAAAGTGTCCAGGTATTAATTTTTTCCTCTCTTTCCATCGTTTTCCAGTGAGGTGTGTTGTATCTAACTTTGTTTTTCAGGTCAGTTACACTAAATTCGTTTGTTCTGTTATCCCAGGGTGGTCTAGCTGAAGTTTACGAGTGTGGAGGTACTGTTGCGGATAGCTCTCTTCAAGATGATTCATGTATACGTGCACCTTGTGATAAAGAGGTTGAGAGCACTCCATTTAAAGGGCGTGAGTCTGTTGCCTATGAAGCAGAAGCCATTCCTGATGAACCCAGTGCAGGTGATCCAGTTTGCATGACTGTCTCAATTCTTATACCATACGGGTATTGGGATATGGAAAACTAGAATACGATTACAAAACCATGAAATCATGAACTATGCCATGCCAACACCTTAGAGATAATAAGTTATGATAAACCATATTATTGTAACTTGGACCACTTGCATTAATTATTATAATATTTTATATCTTATTATAACTATTATTTATTTATATTTGCAGATGGTACTGGGTGCATAGGCAGTGCGTTGCCTGAAAGTCTTCCTCCACCATCTGAATGGTATTTCTTATATACGCTGTTCATCTGCAATTTGATCTTTAGGTTTGTCACCTAATTTTCCCTAAGAAATGTGAATTATTGTCGTTAGGCTAGAAGACACACTCATTGATCTTTATCTGTCGGGTTACTCAAACCCAGCAATGAATGCTGATTCTGATGGAAGGATGCTTGTGGCAACAGATGATGGAGATAGCTTAAATTATTCTGTTGATGGTTGGTCAATATTTTTGTGTTTCATTTTGGAAAGGAACTTCTATGGTAGGAGCTGGACTTGAACAGGTGTAGATTTATCCAGGTGCAAAGAATGATAGTATTCTAGAACTAGAAGAAGGCAAATGGATTTTAGATGACAATAATGATGCTGTTGATGCAAGTGGAAGTGCCTTCGAAGAAGGTTTGTGTTAATAATACTCCCTCCGTTCTGGGTAAAGACTAAAGAGTCCCTGTTTGAAGGTCAATTTTTTTAAGAAAATGACACTTTAAGTAACCCATTATTATTAATAATAAATGCCACTGTTATGCCTTCATTTTTTAAAGTGGACTCTTTAAGTGAAACATCCAAAAATGGAATAAGGGACTCTTTGCCCGAACGGAGGGAGTATGACTTTTGATTTTTCTTTCCTTTTTGTCATGCTTATTCATGTCAATTTCGATCATGTTCCCATCTTAGTCTGAAGATTGTTCCCCTTTTTTCTCCGTAGGTGCATATCAGGATGAAGAAACCTGGCGATCTCAGTATGGACAGGTTGTTAAATCTGACGAAGAGTTGGACCCTACTTTCCCAGTAATAGATTTATGGGACTGGACTATGGTAACAGGGACTAGGAAGGATGGGAAAGGTCAAGTGTCAAGGTTGGTTGGGCATCTAGTGAGACGGTCCGTTAAGCTTCACCCGTCAATGCCTTCAAATGGTAGTCTACTAAAACGGCTCCAATATGAAGTACATCTTGATCTGGTTCGAGTGACATCAGGTTATCATTTGTCTCTATATGCTCCCTTTGATTGTCTAGAGGCATAGAACGAACCAAAGCTTTGATATATTTTAGGAAGTGAAAAGATTTGAAGAATTGCAATTGAGTATTGATTTTATTATTGCCGTCACTTATGCATCATTATAGCAAGAATTCAAGCACTTTCTTTTGTACTGCAACCTTCGTTTACGACTCAGAAATAATACTCATTTGAAGTTGAAAAATATATGAATTCCAATGTTTAGACATATTCTTCACGTGTCATTTTTGAATCTATCCATTGTATCCGTCCAATTAGTCTGTCCACATTCAAGTGCATGGACTATTTTTCATGTACTTGTTCATTAGTAGCTTCTTGCACTGGAGCCTCGAATTGACACATGTATTTTCCGGTAATAGTTGCATTTTCTAATAACCGTCTAGATGCATTTGGACTTTGAACCTCCTTTGTTGGGGATTATATATTATACACCAAATATTGTGGGTTCATGAACAATTCTTGGCAACTTTGCACAAGAATTTTGGGTGCACGATGGAGAGTGGGATAAGACAGAGAACTAAGAACAATCCTCTTCTTATGGATCCTCTTTGTGTCTGTCTGTCTGTCTGTCTGTCTGTCTTCTCACACTCACACAACAGTGTCAATCATTCACACACAACCACGTTCACCCAACCTGATGTTACTGA
Organism: Codonopsis lanceolata; assembly: GCA_013146195.2. Taxonomy (NCBI): domain Eukaryota; kingdom Viridiplantae; phylum Streptophyta; class Magnoliopsida; order Asterales; family Campanulaceae; genus Codonopsis; species Codonopsis lanceolata. Next base: position 22,994,477 of record CM028382.1, on the reverse strand, counting down.
TTGTGATGTAATATAGTTGTTCCTTTCTTTCATCATGCAGGCCAGGTGTATAAGTTGAGGAGTCCTAGTGTGGAACACTTAGCTTGTTTAACAAGTTATGATTCTTCCAACCCAACAAAGGATTGGGACTTCCCGAAATTGTCACTTGATATGCAATTCAAGTACTGCCTAAATCCTGCAAAAGTCTTGAATCGAAAATTATTGAGGGAGTCACTGTTCATAAAGATGTGTCAACAAAGCAGCTGCATGTATCCGCCAAGGTAATTTCTGCAAGTGCAGGCTTGTCTCGAAGCTGAAACAGTTGGTTTTTCTTGTAGATATTCTGATGTCTTGGATCAGCTTATTGAGCTCCCTTGTAGATAGTTGAATGTATTTTATTTCATCAGGCTTAGCTTTCTTGTTGGCAGTCCCTGTTTGCATCAAGAGTTATATGCATGAAACTTTCTAGGAATTAAGTTTTTATCAGTGACAAGAGTGGTGATTTAGTTGCCTCTCAGTTGCTTTTGTTGTCGATGGGACTCTTAAGACGCTGAATGTAGCAATTGCAAAAGTATAAGGGGATACTAAAGTGTATAGTGCTTCCATTTATTGCTGGTGTTTGACAATTGTTTTGCTAAAAATAAAGGAAGAAAAAGAATCCCTCCTATTATCTGTTAAGGTTTTATTTTGGAGTCAAAGACCACACATCAACCAGCTTCACTTGTTAATTGCTTAATGATAAATTGCCCATGCTTGTTTTTGTATGATTATGCAAATGTGTTGGTTGTTGCTGGTTATCTTTGCCATATCTTCGTTTCCTAGGACAGATAGTTATTGTATCTTACTTACACCCATAGCTGTAAGGCCTATTTGTGTTTAGGATGGATGAAAAATTTCTCACTTAGCGTGAACGAGTTATTCTCTGCAGGCTGCAACGAATATTAAGCCTTGGTTATGTGTTTTTTTTTCTTCTCTTGAGGGACAGCACCCTCGTAAAATTCTAATGTACTTCATGATAGATACATTCGTCTATTTATTTAACTTATCTTCCCAATGAAGTGTATATAATTGCATCTCTTTTCTGATTTTTCTTTCCTTGTAACAAGTCTCTAATTGAACTTGCAGAATAAAGGCCATGCATATAGAGACAGAGCTTCTGAGAGAAGAGCATTGCATGGTAGTTTTGGAGTGGGTCCTGGAGAAAAGAAAGCAAAGTTGATATTGATTCTGCACCATCATCTCCTGTTCATGCATATCCAGAGGAAGCTTTTGCTGAATCTTTGAACCTGTCATTTGGCGATGGTTGTTATGCCAAAAGAATTATGGAAAACATGGGCTGGAAAGAGGTAAACTTTGAAGTTAACTTATGCTTTTAAGTATGTTAATTAATTTGATGAGTAGGTAATATCTCAAAAGAGCATGGTTCCATTTTATTCTTTTTGG
>CM028382.1:22918945-22992955 GCA_013146195.2 Codonopsis lanceolata | reverse complement strand
CCTAGCTATTACAGTCTGTTTAGAAGATTTCCATGATATGGTCGCACCGCCAAAGTGAATACAACCACTAGTAGACCTTGAAGTCTTTAATATCGATCCAATTAGCATCTCAGATATCCTTCGATCACTGTTGATCTCTTGTATACGCAGTCCATAATCCGAGTATATCTTAAGTACCTTAAGATTTCACTATCGCTTCAAAGGATTAGTCCCAGATTGCTCAGATATCTACTCGCCTACTCACAAAGATAGGCAATATTCGGCCTCAGTACAACTCATTAAGTACACACGACTTCCTATGATTCTCGAGTATTCTATCTCGAGAAACAGTCTCACCTCTATTCTTGATAGATGTAGACTTGTGTCAATAGGAGTTCTAGCTATTGCAATGTCATCCTTGCTAAACTTCTCTAGAATTTTATCCACATAGTGTGATCGACTTTAAAGTAAGTCCACTTGAAATAGAAACTTTAACACCAAGGATTATATCAACTAACCCCATATCTTTCATGTCAAATTTCGAGTTTAACATGTCTTTGTGGATTTGATCATATTATCATTGCTACCAATGATAAGCATGTCGCTCACGTAAAGACATAAAATGACATAGCCATTTTCGCTTGTCCTTACATAAACACATTTATCACATTCATTGATCTTAAATCCACAACCCAACATGGCATTATCAAATTCTCATGCCATTGTTTTGGTGCTTGTTTTAAGCCATACAAAGACTTAACCAACTTGCACACTTTGTTTTCTTGCCCTGAGCGTAAAAAACCCTCGTTGTTCCATGTAAATCTCCTTCTAAATCACCATTTAGAAAGGCAGCTTTACATCCATTTGATGTACTTCTAGATTTCGCAATGCGGCAATAATAGCAAGTACTAATCTAATGGAGGTTATTCTAAACAGAGAATAAGTATCAAAGTAATCAAGGCCTTCACGTTGTCAGAACCTTTAATTACAAGTCCGGCCTTATACTTATCAATTGTTCCATCTACTTTCTTTTCTTCTTGAAAATCCACTTATACCCTAATGGTTTGCTTCCTCGAGGAAGGTCCACTAGTTCCCAAGTGTGATTTTGAAGAATGGAATCAATCTCACTTTTAATGGCTTCTTTCCATTGAGGTCCCTCTGAGGAACTCACGCCTCTTTGTAGCTTTTAAGGTTCACTTTCTAGATGTAGGTAAGAAAATCTGACCAAAAGATTTTTCTACCCTACTTTTGCTACGCCGAGGTTCCACCTCTTCTTGCTCATTCTCTTCTTGTTCTTCTTCTTCCGAAGCATGTACTGCTTAGATGAGTTAGACTCATCGCTTCTCTTACAAGGAAATACATTTTCGAAGAAAGAAACATTTCGAGATTCCATTATTGTATTCTTGTATATGTCTTCTATTTTAGACTCGTGCACAAGAAAACGATAAGCAGTGTTGTTATGTGCATAACCAATGAATATGCAATCAACAGTTTTTGGTCCTACTTTCACCTTTTTAGGTAAAGGAACAAAGAACCTTTGCAAGACACCCCCACACCGCAAGTATTTCAGGATGGAACTCTTCCATGCCACATCTCGTAAGGGCTTTTGTCAAGCTTCTGCATGGTATCTTATTTAAAAGATAATTAGCCGACAAACAGCTTCTCCCCACATGTTCTCGTGGTAATCCGTAACTTAACAACATGGCATTCATCATCTCTTTAAGAGTTCGATTTTGCTATGCAATGCCATTCTGTTGAGGTGCATAAGGTGCCGTGGTTTCGTGAATTATTCCATGCTTAGCGCAAAATTCAAATGGTGATTCATATTCACCTCCACGATCACTTCTTAACATCTTAATCTTCTTGTTAAGTTGATTCTCAACTTCAGTTTTGTAGAGAATAAACTTCTCTATTGCTTCATCTTTACTTTTAAGAAGATACACATAACAAAATCTTGTGCTATCATCAACAAAAGTTATGAAGTACTTATTCCCACCACGTGATTGTGTTGATTTAAAATCACACACATCAGTGTGAATTAATTCAAGTGGTTCACTATTTCTTTCAATAGAATGGAAGGACGTTCTTGTTAACTTTGCTTCTACACAAGTTTCACACCTGTGATTTTTATCAATTTGGAATTTTGGTATGCATTCCATGTTAATTAGTCTACGTAAAGTACCATAATTAACATGTCCTAGTCTACCATGCCACAAATTGGAAGACTTAAGCAAGTAAACAGAAGATTTATTCTTATTATTACTGCTCTTAGGCTTAACAACCATTACAGATAGCTTAAACAACCCATCATTAACATACCCTTTGCCTACAAACATTCCATTTTTAGCCAAAGTTACAACGTCAGACTCAAAAACAACATGGAAGCCATGCTTCACAAGCAAAGATCCGGACACTAAATTCTTCCGGATTTCTGGCACATAGAGCACGTTGTTAAGAGTCAATTCCTTCCCAGAAGTCATCTTCAAGATCACTTTCCCTTGACCTTTGATATCAGAGGTGGCAGAATTTCCCATGTAGATCTTTTCTCCATCCTCGACACCGGTATCAATCCACCACTGATTTGGGTTTGAACCCACCAAGTTGACTTCAGATATCACCGCAGCAAGGTTAATATCTGACACATCTTGAGAAATGCCATCCACAATATTGGCTTCACGCTCCCTCTTTGGTTTCTTGCAAACCGTGGACTTATGACCCATGCCTCCACAGTTGTAGCAGTTTCCATGAAATTTCTTCTTAGAAACTCCACCTTTGGGACCTAAATTTGTCCCTTTACCAGCTCTAGCAAACTTTCCTTTGCCTTTGGAGCTTTGACCATGCTCCACAACATTGGCTTTAGCAGCCATAGAAGTGACCGTTTTCTTATCATTGCCTCTGTTGTCCTCTTCTATGCGAAGACGAACAACAAGTCTGCTTCAACGCCATCTCCTTTCGCTTATGCTTGTAACTCTTGAAATCCTTCCAAGCCGAGGCAATTTTTCAATAATTGCAGCCACCTTGAAGGTTTCACTAATTTCCATCCCCTCTGCCTCAATTTCGAGTAAAGCACTTGCAGCCTCGTATTGACTGCATTACGATTTAGCATCTGTCATTTTGTAATCCAGAATCTACCAACTATGAACTTCTTGGCCCCAAAGATCCCTGAGGTGTACTTGTGGTCAAGAGAGTTCCATAGTTCCTTTGCCGTTTTCTTAAAACGATAAACTTCGTACAACGAGTCTTCCAACCCGTTCAGTACATAGTTCTTGCAAAGGAAATCAGCTTGATTCCATGCATCCAAAGCACTTACGGCTTGGAAATCAGCATCTTCACCAACATTTGGCGGGTCTTCTTTCAGAAACCTTGCCAAATTAAGCGTGGTCAAGTAAAAACAAAGATCTTCTTGCCGCTTGAAATTCACCCTTTGAATTTCTCCTGGTTTCTCACTATGGTTCACCGGCAATGTGGAACGCTTACCATTTGAGCCATGGCTACCGTGATTGGTCATTGTAGGGTTCGAGTTCAAGTGTCTCCATCCACGCTTTTTTTCGCCCAGCCAGTAGTAGGAGCTAAGGTATTGTTCTCGTTAGTCATATCTGAAATACGACAATAATCTGTAAGATTATAGAATTCTCTATATAAGAGATTATTGTTATCATAAATAACAATAATAAACAAAAGAAATAAAATAACGTTTCAAGATTGTTGGGTAGAACCCTATACAATCTTACAGAATATGGAAATAAATAATATCGAAAACAAAACCGTTATGCTACTGGTTGCGGAGGAAAACTTGTAGAGTGTTGCTCTGAACGAAGGACTGCTGGTGAAGGTCTTCTGGTAAAGGTCTTCTGATGAACGTCTTCTGGTGAAGCACTGAAGATCTACCGGTGGAAGGACTGATGTCTACCGGTAGAAGTATTGCATGTCTACCGGTAGAAGGCTGAAGTCTGCAGGTAGAAGGAAAATTGTACCGAGGCCTGTGTAACACACAGTTTCCTTGAAACGTTATTCGCCCCACTCCCTGTAAGTGCCTGGAGTTCTAACTTAGGACGAACGTCTCCCAGGATACAACGGTAGTACCGGATTGCTTTGCACTTAAGGTCCGGCGAACTGAATAGATGCCTGTAGACTATCACCAAACAGGAGGCCAAGAAAGAGGATGAACAATATGCAATGCTAATGCAAGTGTATTAGAGGAAAGCGGACATTAAGACATAATTAATCTGCTCTTTAATGCTGGAGTTACAAAACTAGAATTTAAAATTAAATGTGCAAAAGGCGGGTTTGTCTAAGTAGCACAATTTGGTCTGACATTCGTGTCCGCATGTGCAGGCACACGAGTACACCAGTCCAAGCCAAATTGGACCTTGATTTGCACCCGCCCTGCGGGCGCGGGAGGGATAGTTCTTTCTATACAAGCTTACCCAACCACAAGGAAGCCTTTGTATATAAACCCTTCAAGCCTTTCACATTTTCCCAATGTGGGATAACCCACTTCAAACATTTCAAATGTCCTACTTTAAACCTCTATAACTTATTCATCCGATATCCGAATTGGACAAATAAATATAGTATTCTTATGTACTAACGGAGAAGAACATAATTCCACAATTACCATAGTCATTACATAGATGACTCACAAATAAATTAGTGCCTCAAAGCCCCAATTTACTTCACTTAAAAACACTAGTTTTCCAACAACAGATGGTGTGCTAACCCACACAAACACAAACACAAACAACATACCAGAAAGCTATGTATCAACTTTCACTGACGGCTTGTCAGATAGAAGAGGGGAACGGCTATGCCTATGGGTAATTTATACACGATGATGGGTTTTATAATTATTTCACGCCGACGGCGCTATGTAATAAATAAATATATAATCCCATTCTATTTATATTAAATTAGGAGTATTAAATGATAGGATTAGGGTTAATTATATTTTAGGAAAAATTACAAGTCTGTACATTTTTTAAAACATATTTTCAAATCAATCCAACCATTTTTAAGACATATTTTTTAAGTACATTTTTGGGGTAACAGTACATCTACCCCCAATTAACATACCGATCAACAAAGCATGTTGAATTTCATTTATGGGTATTGATCATGCCACAAAGATGGGGTGACTAAGCTGGTTGTCCACGTAATGGAACGGAGCTGACGTGTCATGAGTTGATGTTCACGTTGGTGTGTGTGGGTACTTGTGGTACCAAAGTTAATAGGATATCTGGACTTTGTGCTTACTCTTCGATCGTTGGTTACCTAAAAGAAAGACTACCGTTAGGGTGGTGGGGGTTTCCCAGCTACAGCCCTCCGGTGTGAGAGTCAGTAATCAGGGAGTTATGTATATGCCAGAGCTTTCCTTTCCAGATATATGTATATATATATAGGTACAAACTTTGGTAAGGCGGTCTTACCGATATTTTTTGTAAAACGAATCTTTTACCCGACCCACGATGTCTTGGTGGGTTGAATTGTGAGAGTGTGGGGCTCCGTTTTACGAATAGAGGTCCAAAATATTATCCTACAGGAGATCTACTCTTATATATATAGATAGATTGATTAATGCAAGTTAATTAAATTTGTATTTGATAATCATTAATTGATGAGGTACGTAAACAATGAATGAAGCATACTGATGGAGAATTGAAGATGATAGTTAATAACGTAGGGTCATCAATACTTAGAAAAAATCTAAAGGCTCCTTCTACTTCAAGTTCATGCCATGAAAGAATAAGTAACAGACAATTAATGAAAAAGAAAAAGCTTATTAGCCATGCAACAAGAAAAATATATATATATACACTACAGTAAATATAAAGCATATATATATATATATATATATATATATACATGGGGGATATTAATATCAAACAGATGGTGTGCTAACCCAGACAAACACAAACACAAACAACATACCAGAAAGCTATGTATCAACTTTCACTGACGGCTTGTGAGATAGAAGAAGGGAGCGGCTATGCCTATGGGTAATTTATACACGATGATTGGTTTTATAATTATTACACGCCGACGGCGCTATGTAATAAATAAATATATAATCCCATTCTATTTATATTAAATTAGGAGTTTTAAATGATAGGATTAGGGTTAATTATATTTTAGGAAAAATTACAAGTTTGTACATTTTTTAAAACATATTTTCAAATCAATCCAACCATTTTTTAAGACATATCTTTTAAGTACATTTTTGGGGTAACAGTACATCTGCCCCCAATTAACATACCGATCGACAAAGCATGTTGAATTTCATTTATGGGTATTGATCACGCCACAAAGATGGGGTGACTAAGCTGGTTGTCCACGTAATGGACCGGAGCTAACGTGTCTTGGGTTGATGTTCACGTTGGTGTGTGTGGGTACTTGTGGTACCAATGTTAATAGGATATCTGGACTTTGTGCTTGCTCTTCGATCGTTGGTTACCTAAAAGAAAGACTACCGGTAGGGTGCTGGGGGTTTCCCAACTACAGCCCTCCGATGTGAGAGTCAGTAATCAGGGAGTTATGTATCTGCCGGAGCTTTCCTTTTCCAGATATATGTATATATATATATATAGGTACAAACTTTGGTAAGGCGGTCTTACCGATATTTTTTGTAAAACGAATCTTTTACCCGACCCACAATGTCTTGGTGGGTTGAGGTATGAGAGTGTGGGTCTCCGTTTTACGAATAGAGGTCCAAAATACTATCCTACAGGAAATCTACGCTTATATATATATAGATTGATTAATGCAAGTTAATTAAATTCGTATTTGATAATCATTAATTGATGAGGTTCGTAAACAATGAATGAAGCATACTGATGGAGAATTGAAGATGATAGTTAATAACGTAGGGTCAGCAATACTCAGAAAAATCTAAAGGCTCCTTCTCCTTCAAGTTCATGCCATGAAAGAATAAGTAACAGACAATTAATGAAAAAGAAAAAGCTTATTAGGCATGCAGCAAGAAATATATATATATATACATGGGGGATATTAATATCAAACAGATGGTGTGCTAACCCACACAAACACAAACACAAACAACATACGAGAAAGCTATGTATCAACTTTCACTGACGGCTTGTGAGATAGAAGAGGGGAGCGGCTATGCCTATGGGTAATTTATACACGATGATGGGTTTTATAATTATTACACGCCGATGGCGCTATGTAATAAATAAATATATAATCTCATTCTATTTATATTAAATTAGGAGTATTAACTGATAGGATTAGGGTTAATTATATTTTAGGAAAAATTACAAATCTGTACATTTTTTAAAACATATTTTCAAATCAATCCAACCATTTTTAAGACATATCTTTTAAGTACATTTTTGGGGTAACAGTACATCTGCCCCCAATTAACATACCGATCGACAAAGCATGCTGAATTTCATTTATGGGTATTGATCACGCCACAAAGATGGGGTGACTAAGCTGGTTGTCCACGTAATGGACCGGAGCTGACGTGTCATGAGTTGATGTTCACGTTGGTGTGTGTGGGTACTTGTGGTACCAAAGTTAATAGGATATCTGAACTTTGTGCTTGCTCTTCGATCATTGGTTACCTGAAAGAAAGACTACCGTTAGGGTGCTGGGGGTTTCCCAGCTACAGCCCTCCGGTGTGAGAGTCAGTAATCATGGAGTTATGTATGTGTCGGAGCTTTCCTTTCCAGATATATGTATATATATATAGGTACAAACTTTGGTAAAGCGGTCTTACCGATATTTTTTGTAAAATGAATATTTTACCCGACCCACGATGTCTTGGTGGGTTGAATTGTGAGAGTGTGGGGCTTCGTTTTACGAATAGAGGTCCGAAATACTATCCTACAGGAGATCTACGGTTATATATATATAGATTGATTAATGCAAGTTAATTAAATTCGTATTTGATAATCATTAATTGTTGAGGTACGTAAACAATGAATGAAGCATACTGATGGAGAATTGAAGATGATAGTTAATAACGTAGGTTCAGCAATACTCAGAAAAAATCTAAAGGCTCCTTCTCCTTCAAGTTCATGCCATGCAAGAATAAGTAACAGACAATTAATGAAAAAGAAAAAGCTTATTAGGCATGCAACAAGAAAAAAATATATATATACTACAGTAAATATAAAGCATATATATATACATGGGGGATATTAATATCAAACAGATGGTGTGCTAACCCACACAAACACAAACACAAACAACATACAAGAAAGCTATGCATCAACTTTTACTAACGGCTTGTGAGGTAGAAGAGGGGAGCGGCTATGCCTATGGGTAATTTATACACGATGATGGGTTTTATAATTATTACACGCCAACGGCGCTATGTAATAAATAAATATATAATCCCATTCTATTTATATTAAATTAGGAGTATTAACTGATAGGATTAGGGTTAATTATATTTTAGGAAAAATTACAAGTCTGTACATTTTTTAAAACATATTTTCAAATCAATCCAACCATTTTTAAGACATATCTTTTAAGTACATTTTTGGGGTAACAGTACATCTGCCCCCAATTAACATACCAATCGACAAAGCATGGTGAATTTCATTTATGGGTATTGATCACGCCACAAAGATGGGGTGACTAAGCTGGTTGTCCACGTAATGGACCGGAGCTGACGTGTCTTGGGTTGATGTTCACGTTGGTGTGTGTGGGTACTTGTTGTACCAAAGTTAATAGGATATCTGGACTTTGTGCTTGCTCTTCGATGGTTATCTGAAAGAAAGACTACCGTTAGGGTGCTGGGGGTTTCCCAGCTACAGCCCTCCGGTGTGAGAGTCAGTAATCAGGGAGTTATGTATGTGCCGGAGCTAAGCATTCCCTTAAGCTTCCGGTGAGTGTTTGGTAATAATATTTTAGGTGTCTAATGTGTGCAAATGCTCTTGTAAGTCTTAGAATGCAAAGTAAATCATACCTTTTCTTGAAGTGAAAGACTTGCTTTTATAGTAGTTTGGTCTTGAGATCATGATTGGAATGGGGGTCCCTGATGGTGGGACTTGTCCCCTGGTCGGCTTGCTGGAAGTTCCTGTGTGGTTGATAGATAGCGTGTGATGTGTCAATTGTAGGCGGTTGATGAGCCGCTAGGCTACAATGACTTGCATGGCTTGCTCGCATCTTGTTAAGAGGACATCTAGAAGCTATGTACAGGTTATATGTCAGATCCACCACATCAGAGGAGGTTTGCCGATCGAGCATGAATAGTCCTCGCCCGAGTGGTCGGGTATTGCTTATATGTTCAGAGGGGTCTTTGACTATTACTGAGGATAAAGGTCGGCTAGTTGATGGTCCTCGGTCACGGTGGGACATGCCCAAGTCTGACTGGAGTCCACGTGGTCGCGCCACGTAAGAGGACCCAAGTCGGGTCCCTTCAATAGCCCCCGAGTTTCCAAGTGCAAGGATTTATCCTTAGCTTGGAAAGTATAATTGAGTTATGTGTTCGGCCGCCGACTATCTTCGGTCTTCGCTGTGATTCCTCAGTTTTTGTCTTTCTTTCTTATGGTCGTTCTTCGTCGCTATTGTTTGTTTGCTTGGTCATGAGCGAGCTTCTGGAACCAAGGACGAGCTCAGATTTATTAGTGGAATTTTCCTGAGAAATTGGTCCACCGTTTGCATTAAATGCACGAAAAACGAGGAGTCGTAGGTAATCATTTCAATTTATTATTCATAAATGTGATGGCGTCCATTTTGTCAAAATGTCGTCGGTTAAGGTCCGCGGTTTGCATGCTGCTCGCCACGTGTCGGCCTGGGAATGGGTAGGTAAGATCCGCGTGTTTTTGGTTCGGGTTGACCCAGAGTCCTCGGGTTTGTATAAAAGTTGTTTTTGCCGGCTCTTTACTCACTCTTTCTTCTTCTTCCGAAAATTTCCCTCCCAGTTTTGTGTTTCTATTGAAGGCGAAAAAAGCTCTCTGCTACTCCTTCCATTTTGCTATTTCCAGCCGTTCATTTGTCTTATAATCTCAGTTTCCAGGTTCGCATTCTTCCTTTCTTTCATTTTGACGTAAATTTCGTGGGTTTTGAGCTTGTTTTGAGCGATTTCTGGACTTATTGCTTTTTTCGGCTTTTTTAGCTTACAGGTGCTAACTCCGGTTGTTATTCTTCTTTTACATCCTCGATACTCCTCCTGCTCTTTCCTCACTCAATTTTTGTTTGCAGGTATTTCCCTTTGCTTGCTCGCTGTTTTACTTGTCTTTCAATTTCTAGGTTCTAGGGTTAGGCTTTATGAGACCCGTTCCTTCTGTCCCCGCCTTCACCCCTAGTGAGACTTCCTCTTCTTCCTCGCTCAGCCTTTCTACTTCTTTGAAGCCGAACATGAGGACCAAGCACGTAAATCTGGACCCCGTGTATGCTCGGTCACCAGAGGGCAAGAGAGTGTATTCGAAGACCAATGGGGCGAGGTCACTTGTAACGCCGAGCCAAGCGATGTCGCTGTTGGTCAATGGGCAATACAATATGGAGTTACCTACTCTTGCCGATGAAGAGTATGCAGCCGAGGATATCCCGACTGGGGCGACTATGCTGGTTTGCGCGGACAAGACTAAGGCCCTTAGATATCTTTTCAACCAATACTATAGGGAGATTGTTGCCCAGGAGGTAGTGGAGGCGAATAAGGCCTTGTCTAAGGAGAAACGAGGAGAAACTTCCTCGGTTGCTGCTCATGTTGAAGAGGGCTTGGTTGAGGCCGATGATGCTCCACCTGCTCGTAAAGTGCTGAAAGAGTGGAAAAACCGTATGGCCGAGTGATGTGGTGGGCTGGGAAGAGAAATATAATCATAGTCGAAAGAGATTCCGAGGATCTGTCCCCCATAATTCGCTTGGTATGGACGAGCTCCGAAGTCTGTGTGACAAGGTGGGGTTTTATATTTCCTTTTTTGAGGTTGGTCTTCGATTGCCCCTTGATCCCCTTATCTGCGAACTCCTAGAAGAGGCTGGTGCCCACCCTCTCGACCTATCCCTCAACCTAGTTAGGTACCTGATTTCATTTGCTCCATGTGTTAGAATATTGGGGTTTGAACATACCTTGCCCCTTTTCAAAACCTACTTCTCGGTGACCAAGTCTCTGAACCATCTCCAATGCAAACACCATAATCGAGGTATCAATTTGTTCGACAAGCCTCCTGGGAAGACGGGGCACTGGGACGAGAAGGTTTTGTTGGTCGAGAGTCGATATGGGTGGAATTTCCCTATACCTCGGCTTTCTGAATCACTCTCTCCGGCTAGGACTTTGGACAAGTACGAGGAGTCTGCTCGGACGGCCATTGAGAGTTTCCTTGGAGTTCGGGGGACTGGACCTGTCCGGGTATTTAGCTGGAGTTCAATAACCGAGGATGAAATTCTGTTGAGGATGGTCGGCATGTCAACCAAGAGACTAAAGGGGCTGAACGTTCGGTGCGATGTCCCAGAATATATACAATACCCCAGGTGGTCGATGCACGAGGGGAACAAAATTAAACTGGACTGTCCCCAATGCAAGGATAACATTTTCAACCTTGAAGGATGTGAAAGTACCCATTGCTATTTGTCGATTTGCACTTGTTTTCATTTGTTTTCCTTTTTTGATTGCTAATATTTGGCTCGTTCTAACTCATCTCTTTGTTGTTTCAGATATGATCGCCGATATAGACGAGTTGTCGGGCAAGAAGGCCAGGCAAACCCAAGGGGAAGCCCGGCGACAAGTTCTAAGGGAGGCAAAGGATGATCCCAAGAAGGCTTACATCCTGCCTATTGATGAGCAAAGAACCAGATCCTCGGCCATTCCTACTACTACATCAACGACCCCTCGCGGGGCACCTCCGAAGGTTATCACGAGTCGGAAACCCAAGCCCTCGGCACCTGCCCTAGCAAAGGCCCTGGCAAAGAAAGCTCATGCTCCCACTATTAAGCCTGCCTCTGTCGAGAGTGCTCCTGCCGCTGCCCCGAAGAAAAGGCGGTTGATTAAGGACGTATCTGGGGAAGACGAGTAAAGCATAGAAGAGGCATCTGCTCGCGCCCCTACTGCCAAAAAAATGAAGGCCAAGGATGTATCCTCCTCGGCTAGCGAAGAGGCAGTCCCGTGGCACAGGGACGATTTCGTAGTGCCGACCACAAAAGCTGTCGGGATCCAGCTCGGTAAAGATATCGCAGACATCCCGGCTCTACAAAATATCGACGTGTCTCGTTGGGACCCCCTACAGCCTTGGCCGGGCAAGGGATCGTCATCCGAGCCCAAGTGAGGGACATGGTCGGGGTCGCCAATTCTTTGCCCACAAATGAGGCCATGGGACGCATTGGGTTATGCGTTAGCGAGGTAAACATCTTCTTTTTGTTCTCTTCTTTTCCTTTCTTGACTATATTGTTTCTAACTTTTGTTCTTACTATTTCCTTATAGCTTTGTTCTTTTGTGAACTCATTGAGTAGTCGGTCTGATCAAGCTGCCGCCGAGGTTAGAAAACTCAAGACTCAAGCCCAGGCCGACCAAGATGAAATTGAAATACTCAAAGGTCAGCTGGCCTCTTTGGAAAGTGAGCAGACCAAGAAAACAGCCGAACTAGCAGAGTCCTCGGCCCAGATAGTCGTTTTGACAAAAGAAAAAGAGTTGGCTGAGGCTCGTGATGGTAACGCTGAGAAGAGGGCTAGCGAGGCCGAGGAAAGGGCTGCTCAGGACGAACAAGCGAAGGTCTTGCTTGAGAAAAAGGTGGCCGAATCCGCGGCGAGGATCACTGATCTGGAAAGGCAGATCGAGGAGGTGAGGGCCTCAGCTTTTGAACTTTTCAAAGGTACCGAGGTATATAACAAAGAGGTCCTCCCCTACTACGAACGAGGAGTTCGCCATATGCTCCGAGTGGCTGCTGCCTCCGGGATGACCCTTGGCACTATCATAGAGTGGGGTAGCGAGAACTTCGTCGGGGATGCTGCACGAGAGAGCCATGAGATGATTCCTTTTGACGAGGATGAGCTCAAGATGCTACATGCCAAGGATGCCTGATCGATGTATTTTATACGTTGATTTCTGATACTTTTATGACTTAAATTTAGCGATTCCATGAGGCTTTTGGCTACTGATGTGCGTTTTCAGTTGTTTTATGAGTTTCAGGGTTTTAGGTGAAATTATACAAATTATAAGGATTTTTGGTGAATATTCCAAGAAGGGGCCAAAGTGTAAATTGAAGAATAAACGGCAAAAGTGAAGTCTGGAGACCTTGCGCCTTGCGGCCGCAAGGTATTTTTACCTTGCCTCTGCAAGGTAGGTAAAAAGTCCAGCATTCAACCCCAGGATATTGAAGACCCTTGCGGACGCAAGGGGGTAATGACCTTGCGGCCGCAAGGTGGCCAGAATCGATTTTCGGAGGTTTTCAAGCCAGACTGAAATTCTTAAACCTCCTACAACTCCTTGATATAAATAAAGAATGGTAGCTAGAGCTCAAGGACGTCCAAGAAATTGTTTTTGATAGTTCTAGCATAGGATTTAGAGTGTATATCATAATTTAGTTACTGTAATTATAGTTTTGAAGATCGATCCATGTATTCAATCATCTCCATGTGCTGTTCATCTTCGAGGATGAACTAAACATCCATTAATCTAGGAGTTGGGAGGTAACTTGTATCGAATCTATGCTTTAATTATATTTTTATTCATTCAATTCTTGTTGATTGTGGTGATTATCAATCCTTCTATTATTTTACTTTGAACAAATGAATGTAATCGTGAATAATAAAGGCCTAGAGGTGCGGATAACTGCATGATCAATGTGCATATGTCGTACACTGGCTCACCATCATGATAAATTGAACATATCGATGCACAAGAGTGATAAGGTTAGGGTCATGTTCCATATATGACCTAAGTGACAGTTAGGATCATATGTTCTTGTGCCTAGGATATATAATGGATGAATTATTTGGAGATGGAGACTGAACGGTAATTCGACAGGCTATATCTATATTTTGTGAACGAACCCAAGAAATTGAATGATACATTATCAAAATAAGTCATAGAGGAGATTCAAGTGAAACTCTAATCCTAGATTTCCCTCCACCATAAGATCTTCATAATCTGTAATTGCTGCTAAATTAGTTAACCTTATAATAATAATTAGTTTAGATTAAAATCAATATAAAAAACCCCCTTAGTTTAATAATTTGCTACCGATAATCGTGCTATTCGTGATCTTCTTGTCTCTGTGGTTCGACCCTTACTTCCCAAAACTATTATACAATAGTCTTGTCCACTTGCAAGGAAATAATTAAAATAAGACATCGATCAAGTTTTTGGTGTCGTTGCCGGGGACAAACTAGTTTGCATAGTTAGTTTGTTGGTAGCGTAATTTTTAATTTCAGTTTTTATAAAAAAAGATTTTATTTGTTTTTAGTAGTTAGTTGTTTTAATTGGTTTATTTATTTTATGCACGGTCGTAGATCTTTGAATCCTAAACTGGTATAACTAAATCAAAATATAAATAATATTAGAAAGAATCAAGAAGATCTTGATAATCTAGCAACCCAGCCTGATAATCAAGAACAATTGAATCAAGAGGATCCTCTGGTTGATCCTCTAATGGACAATAATAATCTAAATCCTGAAAATATGGTTCATCCGGTCAATGTGAATCAAAGAGAAGAAGAACCTACTAGAAGAAATATGGAAAGTAGTAGTAAATCAAAGAACTATAAATGATCATAGTCAACCCACACTGAATGTAGTAACATCATGTCTAGTCTTACCGGAAGCAGTAAGAAATTTCGAATTAAAAGGTCATTATTTTAATATGATACCTTCTTTTCATGGAATACCAGCCGAAGATCCAGTAAGTTTCCTTAGAGATTATGAGTATATGGTGAGTACTTTTTCGTTAGGAGGGTTGACTGAAGACCAAGTAAAAATGAAATACTTTCCAAGTGCATTAAAAGATTTGGCGAAAAGATGGTTCATGAATCTAACACCTAGTAGTGTTTATACTTGGGCTCAACTATATGATTTGTTTATGAGTAAATATTTTAAGCATGCATCTCTTACAGAATACAAAAAACAAATCATGTCTTTTCAAAATGAATCAGGTGAAACATTCCATGAAGCATGAGATAGATTTAAAAATTTACTTATTATGTGTCCTCATCATTCTGTCTCAAGATGTGTTAGTACTTCAATTCTATCATGCTCTTTCACCTGCTTTACAAACTATGGTTGATAGTGCGGCCGGTGGTTCTATTAATAGAATGACACCAGTTGCACTAGAAGAATTATTTGAGATGTTGAGTGCAAATTCTCAACAAAAAAGTGCAAGAGGTAAAAGTAGAAATTTATTCCAAGTTCAAGAAAAACCAGAGATGAATACACAAGCTCAATACGAAAATTGGTCAATTCAAGAAGCATATGCTATGCGTGGATTATATTCTCATGCTACTAATTTTTGTCCATCTAGTGTTATGTATTATGAATAGGTGAATGCCATGAACATGTACCCTCAAAGACAAAGGAATGATCCATACTCAAACACATATAATCCTGGTTGGAGGAATCATCCTAATTTTTCATGGGGAGGAAATAAACCACTACAACCTCAATCACTTCAACCTCAACAATTCCCAAATCAAGGTCAATTGCGAATTGAAGAAGTTTTAAAATCGGATGGAGCAAACAAAGGACAAGTTGCCCTTAACAAATATTTGCTAGAAGAAGTAGAAAGTTTAAGTGAGAAACTTGCAAAAGTTATGAATGAGAAAAGAGAAGAAGGGAAGTTCCCTAGTCAAACCGAACAAGCAAAGTCTATCACTACTCTACGAAGTGGTAAAGTAATTGGAGAAGAGGTAATTACCACTAGAAAAACGCTAATTACTGACGGAAATTTCCGTCAGTAATTTACACTTTCCGTCGGTAATTTGGCTTTCCCAACGGATCCGTTCCATCGGTAATTCGTCGGTAAATTTGGTCGGTGATTAGTGACGAAACTCTTTCCGTCAGTAATACCGACGAACGTTTCCGTCAGCAATTTTCATCTCCATTAGTGATTCCCGACGGATTATTCTGTCAATAATACATATTTCCGTCAGTAATACCGACGAACATTTCCGTTAGAAATTTTCATCTCCGTTAGTGATTCCCGACGAATTATACCGTCAGTAACATATATCTCCGTTAGTAGTCCTAACGAAATATTTCGTTAGTGATTCCCAACGGAAAATTCTGTCGGTAATTGTAGAAATACTGACAGAATATCCGTCAGTAATGCTAAAAAGATGCTTAAAATTTTTACTTTGCCAACAGAATTTCCGTCAATAAAATTAAAAAATATTAAAAGTTGTCAAATAAATTATTTTTTAAGTACCTGGTTTATCACAAATATATATATATATATATATATATATATAAACAAAATTTAATTGCACTGCAAAACTAAAACATTGAATAGAACAAAATGTTATTACATCAAATTCGTTTCACAAATCTATTGTTAATTACGACTTTATTGAATATTCGACACAAAGAAATTATGTAAAGGAATTAGGGGACTGGGTACGAGGAGTGGACGAAGAGCCATGCATAAAAGCGGCCATCTGGGCACACATCTCTGCGATTTCACGTGCCTGCTCAGTCATATGTTCATCTCGTTGAGTCATGTCCTACTGCGCCACCCTAGCTTCCCATGCATCCATCTTGGCTTGCGAAGCTTCGTCCAACGGAGCATTTGATCCTCCCATTAACGACAAACTCGGGGAAGAAACTGTGGATGAAAGCAGAGTGACACCATAGTTCCCTAACCAATCAAGTCTATTCCCCCTTTTTTTCGTCCTTGTGACACAACTCTCTGCCATAATTCCATTTTCAACGGAACGGGAATGAGTTCCCTCTGAACTCTCCATGCGGCCCTGAGTGGCCTCTTCCTTTGTAATCATCTTAAAGGCATTCTGTCATTAAAAAAATACAATAATTAATAAAACACCAAACATAATAGATATATATTCCAGTTTGATATACACTAAGAACTTTGATACTTACATATGTAGACCCGACAGTTTGATCAACCAATTGACGAGGTTGACAAAGAGCACCCTGAGTGGTGTGCGTGCTAACAAATACGTCAAGAAAATTGATGTTATGACTAAATTTCTTTACCTACAATCATTATTACTATTAATTAACATAGCATAGCAGAATCCATTTAATGTAGCAATCATATAGTCATGGAAAATGAAATGACATCTAACAGTTTCATTAAATTTCATTGTTAAACCAGCACCTATATCATGGAATTCCAACAGATGTTGTTGAGCTTTCAAATACGACTCGAGTATACGTAAAGATAATTTTGGTTGTGTTTTATTCAGAGCAAAAAAGCATGTAGGTAGTAGCATACATAGTTTCAGGTGAAAAGCAAATTATTTTTCTACAATAAGTTCAAATAACATTGTTTCCTAATGCTTTAGAAAAGGGAAGTGTGGATGCTATAAATATGCAACTGCTTATTGTATGAATAAGAGTGCTATTATTAACTTTTGGAACTCCTGCTCCAACCTCCAAAGCAATTCTGGTTTTTGCCAAAGCATGGTAAACTTACATATTCAGGGTGCAATTGCTTGTGAAAGTCTACCTGTTTGGCAAAAGTGAGGTGCAAAAGTTAATCTAATTCCCCAAAAGAGAAGAAAGGAAGGAAAAACCTCTTCTTTCCTTTCCCACTCTTTATTCCACACTGCATAATGCTTGATTTGTGTTGGATCACACTTTTTATTTGAGACCATGTTTTCTATCACTTGGTATATATGGGTTGACAATCTGGATTCATGCACTTATGGTAGAGAGTGAATGTTAGCGGCTTTTACTTCTTGAGAAAAAACTCTTGAACAATTATGACAGGAGTGTTTCCCTACTGCTCGAATAATATCAATCCCTCTAAATTTATTTTTGTTGATTGACTTAAAGTAGGAAATATTCACTTGTATATTCATCAAGCTCCACGTGTTTTAACCTAATAATGTTGTAGACTCAAAGTTTCTCAAGAATACATGGTGGAGGCTACTTTCAAACTGAGGACTTTCCGGGGAGGAAAAGGGTGACATAAGTTGGAAGCATCCAAGTAAAAGAGGATGTCATGCATACCACTCATTTTCTGTATTGCCCCTCAAGTGTTCATTAGAATACTGCATTTCGGGAACAAGATCTACAAGGGATATACAAGTCTTCTTAAGTAGAACTCAGACCATAGTGCCTTGGAAAGTATTACTGTTTAAAATCATAAGAAGTCAGTCTGCTACCCCAATCAAAAGTTTGTATTCAGAAATGAAACCAAGCTGAAACTAACATAAAAAAGTCCTCGTCACTATATACTTTAAATACATAAGCCAGTCCTCCCACTCCAGAAATCAATTTTTTTTGTGAAAAAGCTTCTATAAGGAACCCTACACGATACTTAACAACCTCCTTCATCAAAAACTCTCAAGTGGGGACTACTTAGTGCCTCTTGGCTTTCTGATGTGAAGGGGGCTGTCCGGAGTGACACAACAAGGGATGGGAGTTGGGTGAAGAACACACGCGACTGGAAGGGAGTTGCAAGAGGGGACACGGGCTGGAGCAGTGTGAACAAGAGGGGT
The DNA here is from genome assembly GCA_013146195.2 of Codonopsis lanceolata. Taxonomy (NCBI): domain Eukaryota; kingdom Viridiplantae; phylum Streptophyta; class Magnoliopsida; order Asterales; family Campanulaceae; genus Codonopsis; species Codonopsis lanceolata. Next base: position 22,974,397 of record CM028382.1, on the reverse strand, counting down.
TCAAGTGAGGTTGGTGCGCATGGAAGTGGGCTGAAGGAAGACGCATGGGCTGTTGGACATAACGGGGAAGCTGGGCTTGACACAGATGGATCAAGGAGGATTGGTTGGGTCGCTTGGAGGGAACACACGGCTAAAGGGTTTGATTAGGCGGCTAGAGGAAAGAGGGTGCGGGTTGAGTTGAGCCTTGCATGCCACGCCATGCAAGGCGAAGACAGCCTTGAGCTTGGAAAAGGGAACCGCCCTCCTTGAAGTCTATACTAATTAGATTTGGTTTAAATCTGCCAAGTAGTTTGAATTATTTTTACTAATTTTATTTCCTAAAAATTAGTTTCCTTTGAATTGTTTAGTTGGTAAGGAAGTCATTTAATTTTGGTATGTTTGTTTAGGGCTTCGTTAGTAGCCTTTAAAACGCATTCCAATTAATTATCAATGGCAGATTATTATTTTGTGTGAGAAAACTCATCTAAGAACAAGTCATGTTCTTTGCTAAAAATCGATTCAATCTAATCTATATGAGTGAAGCCAAGGTTGGTTGTTCGTCGGATTTCTTTACGTCGAACGAGTGAAGTTCGACTGGTGAGTTCGTAAATTATCTTGTTACTTTCTTGTATTGGCCATGTTTCGTAGGAGGTTGTTTGGTTGGACTTGTAAATTGCGGCCAAGTTCATTCTTATAGAACAGATTGTGGTCAAGAAACAGGCTGGTGGACGGGTCTTTGGGACAGCTTGTGTTTGTCCGAATTTTATCACTTTCATTCTCTTTTTCTCTTTTCATGGGAGTGCAGGTGGGGTGGGAGGGCGGGGGGGATGAACATACTCTAGTAGTAGAAATTTTACCAGTCAAGTCAATCTAAAGTTATAGAAAATTCAGGAATATATAGAATAGCAAAGGGACACAACTAAAAAGTAAAAATATGAATTTGTAACAATTAGAATGAAACTGGCGAAAGGAAGGGAGGATTTCAGAACTAAGGACTGTCATTAGAGGCATATGTCCTAATCAAAATCCCTTTTGTTCTATTTGTTTAAGTCTATCAAACAAGGCATATGTCCTAGCAAATTTTGGAGGTGCAGTAAGTATAATTAAGTCTATATTTCCTTTCATACAATAGAAGTAAGATTCATGCAATCCTGATACAAGTTTTCCACCATTATCCAAATACATTAAAATGGCAATATCAGAGTCTGGCATATGTACTGAAACTGCTACAAGTATTCATGTCAATGATTTACATTAGTAATTGGAAGATACATAACTCCTATATTTTAAATGGTGAAATGTACAGGAAATATAAACCATTAAGGACACTAGCAATCAATACTAATCATCTCCAATTTTGAGAGTTGTTGCGACTCTAAGGTATACATAGAAACCTTAATGTATCACTATAACAAGGAAATAAATGTAGTTGAGATGTAGAATTGTACCAAATCTACAGCAGCCTGCAAGGTGACATGATCACCCCACTCACCCGTCCTAATTCGCATACACATGGTCAGGTAGTCACCAATTGAAATCAACACCAAATCAAAGAAAAAGGAGTAGCAAATACTTTGTGATCTTCATCAAATAATCACCATAGGCCATGGGAACATATCCTTCATATATATATGAGTGTGATTTGAGCTGGCAATAGATAATGTTGGAAGAAAAATAGATTCGAGGGAGTTAGAAAGATACAACACTCAGTTGAACTTTAACTACGAAAAAAGCAAAATCCTGTTCCTTTTTGACAAATAAAACCAACCTGATTTACGACTTGTTCTCTAACAAATTTGTGGTGTTCAGGTGTAAGATAAACCTGATATGATAGAGCTTGAAACTGGAAAAAAACCAAAAGTGAAGTTGTTCTTATTAAGAACCATTGTATAAAATAAGTAAGACACTGTGACTGCTGGTCCATAATCTTACTGTTTTGATCAATTTCTATTTATGCAACCAACAATCTTGAGTTAAATTATCACATTAATAACAAAAATCTATTTTCGCATAGCACAGTTATGGTTTAGAATATACCATATTTTATCGGTTACAATCATTGATTGTGAAGTAAAGGGAGGGTAGTTTCAGTTAAACAATGCAAATAGGTGAACGGTTAAAACATGAAACTTGTATAATCTGGACAAACGGGTAGCACATCTTTGAGAAAGTTCAAGTATAACTGGTGTAAGGGTTTAAGTCTGACCTCCTTACCAGGTTTCCTTGTTTATAATTGGCCTTTGTCATACTAAGGACTGTCATTAGAGGAAGACCTCAGTCTTCCATCATTTTGGAACTCCAAGGTTGAATGGTTTGCAAAGATGATATGTAGGTGGAAAGGAGCTTTCTTTCCTTTTGGTAGACATATCATTGTGAAACAGGCTCGTCTTTCTAGCATACTCATGTATAGTATTTGTGATTGTTCACTATTTCGTTGGTGGTGGCAATTGGAATCAAGAGAGTGATAAGGAATTTCATTGGTGTGAAGAGGTCACAACATGAGAGCTAATTTGGTTCATGTGAATTGTGACCAAGGTTTAAAATACTAGTAGAAAACATACATCACCACCATGAGTTTCTCGTCATCTTAACTAATTCATGGATATATAGAAACTATTTTCCAAGTTTATGGATATTACTTGTTAAATATTATTAGTAATCTAATAAACTATTAAAGATCTAAAAAGTAGAATGAAAATGCATGTTTCAACAAGTTGTATTGCAAAAAGTATAACAAATATGAACTGCTAGAATCATAATTATCTATGGACTACTTGCATACACATTAGATTGTGCTAATAGATGCCTTCAAAGAATAAGGTGAACTGGAAGTTACTCCTCTTGGAACGTATAGAAAGGTGCTAACCTGATAGTTACCATCCCCTAGAATTTTGAGCTCTACTAATTGGTATACCTGCAGTCTATAGAAACAGAAGAATCATTTTACTCATCAACTTTTCAAAAGCAATGCAACTTTCTCAATTAGTAGATTGATATTTATATTTATATTTAAAAAAATTGCAACATAAAGAATCTCCAGCATCTAGACTACACTTTAACGGTTAACCCACCATATACTTAAAATCTTAAGAAACCAATAATGCAAATACATCTCAACATATTTCACTTGTAACATTACTAAACAGAAATTTAAAAGCAAAAGGAAGCATTAAACCCTCCTCGAATAGTCGATTAATTTGACACAATAACTTAAGAAGGAATGGAATGGAATGGAATATTAAGTTCTAGTGTTTTACATGTACACGGGCGTGCAAGGGGTTAGGTGAGCCATGTGTACTACTGTTATTAAAGAATATTGACATTCTTACTCCATTGTTTAGTAACTTCAGTTATGGTTTGGTGAGACTGTGACCCAATTCGAGGAAATCAATCAGAAGGAGGAGAGTACAGTTAGTCCAAGGAAGAGGAGGTAGCTACGAGTTTTAACTTTGGGGCTGCAAATTTTGAATACATCAATGAAATTTCGTTGACTGATATTTCTAACTATTCAAAGATGGCAAGATACAGGAGCTTGACACTTCAAACAAAGTCTTACCCTGCCAAACTATTATTTTTTTAGAAGATTAAAAAATAGAAACATGAAAATACTATATACACAATTAAACTTGAAACGGAGTTGTTCTAAGTTAACAATAGATCTGAGGTTCGAGTTAAGGGAACAAAGCCGAGTTAAAACTTTGGTTAAATTAATTTTACCTCCCTTGTGGTTCTACTTGGCTCGAGATTAGTCTTGGTCATTTGGGTTTGAATTACCTTGGAAAACTAAAAAAAATAAATTAAATTTGGTGTGAAACGAGAAAAGAGCTCAGTCATTCGAATAATTATTGTTTCAATCATATACTCCCTTCATTCTTAAATTATTATCATATTTTCGTTTTCGTCTGTTCCAAAATATTTGTCGTATTTCTATAAATTTCTTTTTAGGCTAACATTTTTATCATTTTACTAAACTTTTTTCTTACAAAAAGAATTATTTAGGAACATACAGAGAATTATTAATACACTCGAAAATAGCTATATAATACGGCCCCCAAACAACTTGTAAAATTAAGTAATAGAAATTCCTAGTATAACAATCAATCAATTAAACAAGAGTTTGAGCATAAAAGTGCTCAAACACAACAGACATGGATTCACGATATATAGCAAACACAACAGGAAATTATATACAAAAATAGGTATAAATGTGGGTTTGACACTGAAGAGATACCTGAACTGACGTCGCGGAGGGAGTGGAAGCAGAGGGACTGGTGGTGGCTGCAGTGATGAAGACATAAGAGAGAGTTTGAGAGTAAGGATTTGAGAAAGATCGTGAAGGGAGAGGGAGGGGGAAATCGAGTGTTTGAGAAACTGAGAAGAAATTGGGAGGGAGGGGGAAATCGATGGTTTGAGAAACTGAGAAAAAATTAGGGTAGTACCTGACCGTTGGCCTTGAGAGGGAGCGTCGGAGGGCAAGTCGGAGGGAGCGATTGCGAAGAGGAAGAGAGAGAGAGCGAATTTGAGACTAAGGGTTTTTTGAGAGAGGGTTTATTGACAGATGAAATAAAGGGCGGCATGTTTTAACTCCCGCCTCAGCAAAAAGGAAAACTTCAGTATATTTTTTATTTCTTTTAATGTGATTACCGACAGAAACTTCCGATGCTAATTACCGATGGAAATATTTTGTGTTTAATTACCGAAGGAAAAAAAATAATTACTTACGGAAACTCCGTTATTAAATATGACGTCATTTCATAGTGATTTTGCCGACGGACTTCCGTTAGTGATTTTAAAATTCTGTCAGTAATTGCTGTCGGAAAATTCCGTCACTAATATTCCGTCAGTAATTAATGATCCACTTATTTACTGTAGACCCCCGTTAGTAATTTTCAAATTCCGTCGGTAATTTCCAACGAAAAAATTCTGTCAGTAATATTCCGTCAGTAAATGTCATGTCATGATCCTATTTAATCTTCTGATGTGTCTGATAAATTAGATAATTCTGGAAAAAAAAAATTGAAAAGGATAAAAATAAAAATAATCAAATAAATAATCAAGAAGTATAAAAAAAATACCAAACAAAGAAAGTCAAGAAGAAGTAGGTCAAGAAAAATAACAAGAAGAAGAGAAACATTATGTGGCACCACCACCATATGTTCCTTTAATTCCGTTTCCTAAAAGACTTATGAAAAACATAATGGATAAACAAATTTCGGAAATTTATAATATATTATCCAAAGTGAATGTTAACCTTCCTTTGCTTAATGTTATTAAAAATATTTCAGCATATGCTAAGTTTTTCAAAGATCTTCACTCTAAGAAACACAAATTCGAAAACAATTAAAAAATTATTGTTTCTGAAAACGTAAGTGCAATGTTACAACCCGAACTTCCCCCTAAATTGAAAGATCCTGGCAACTTTAATATCCAAGTTTCATTGGGTAGTTCTAAAAAGATGAAGGCTATATTAGATTTAGAAGCAAGTATTAATTTGATGTCTTTTGCAGTCTATAAACAATTGGGGTTGGGAGAACTGAAACCCACTAATATGTCTTTACAATTAGTTGATCGTTCAGTCAAACATCCTTTGGGTATAGTAAAGGACATCCTAGTTCAGGTTGATAAACTAATCATTCCGGTTGATTTTGTGGTTCTAGAGATAGAAAGGAAAATATGCACAAGTAATGAAGTCTCTATCTTGCTAGGCAAACCTTTTATGGCCACTGCTAATACAATGATAAATGTTAAGAATGGTAAACTCACAATGTCAGTCCAGGTGAAACTGTAGAAATCTCAGTTTTCGATGCAATGAATAGACCGAGTGACATGAATGCATGTTTCTCAATCGATGAAATAGAAAAACTAACAACTCAAACCTTTGAAGAAAAATGTGAGGATGATGATTATGAGAAATATGTGTTTGTAAGCTATGATGATAGAACTTTCTCTCATATAAAATTTGACATTGAAGAGTTAGAAAGAGAACTTCGAGAGACTGATGAAAGAAAAGAGAGAGATAGATTAGAAGCCCTTAAAAATAAAGATAATGATAATATAGAAGAGGCAGAATCAGAAAATAATTTTGATAAAACAGAAAAAGAAGAGGATGAAAATAATGAAGAAGAAGAAGAAATAGAAATTCTAAAATCTCTTTTTGAATAAATAGAAGTAGATGAAGAAATAGTAGAAAACATTGAGGAGGTTAAAGAAGAAACAATTAAACCTGAAAATTCTGAATTCATTTCGTCTGTTAAATCTCCTCCTGAAGAAGAATTAAAGTCATTGTCACCCCCACTTAAAATATGCATTTTTAGGAGAAGGTAAAACTTTATCTGTTATAATTGCTGCAGATTTAACAGAAGAACAAGAAGCAAACTTATTAAAAGTTTTATGGACACATAGAGAAACCATAGGATGATCCTTAGCAGATTTAAAAGGCATTAGTCCGTCTATGTGTATGCATAAAATACATTTTAGAAGAAGGTAGTAAACCTTCTAGGGAAAGACAAAAAATACTTAACCCTCGCATGGAAGAAGCAGTAAGAAAAGAGCTGGTGTATTAGACTTGGAAGAGTAGCTTGGTGCATGTGGGCTCTTTCCATGTTGTTTGTCAGTATAGGTTTCTATAACATCTTTACTATATACATTTAAAAAGTTTTTTTATATAATTTTTTGCGTCACATTAGCTATTATCTCCAAAATAAAAAAGTCACGTCTTCACAAACTTTTCTTCGCCCTTTCGGGAAGTTTCCAACATGACAAAAAAAATAGCTCTTGCCTCAGGCCAGCCAAGGAAAGACCGATTCCAGGTTGGGCTGCTCGGTCGGAAGTGGGATAGCGCATGGTAAACCGATGGATGAGCGAAGGCTAGAGCTGTCAAACGGGCCGAGTTGGTCCGGCCCTAGCCCATCATGCCTCACTTAACAATGGGCCGAGCCAACCGAAATAATGGCGGGCCTCATAGAACTCAAGCCCAACCAATGCGCATTTTGGGCCTATGGGCCAAAAAATAACTATTTTTAAATTAAAAAAAACTCACAAATTAGCTAATAAAAGTTATATAACACATTAAAAGTTCAAAACACACATACTTACTAGTCTAACTTACACAATTACAAAGCAAAAGTGCAACTAAAAGCTAATATAAACAAATATAGTAACTTCAACAATTAAACGAAACAGAAACTAGAAAAATTATAATGTTAGAGACAAAAGAAAAAATACATGTGCTACTTGAAGGGTATTTTTTTCAAAAAAATTATAATCAAATTGAAGTTCATCATACTGTCCCCAATTTTTTAATATGTGTTTTCTGAGGATAGACAAAGTTTTCGGGTTCTAGTTTGCAAAACTATACCAACTAGCAAATGTTTATTTTTTGATTCGCCCGACACAATCTAGCATTTAAATTTTATTTTTTATAAAGTTTATACTATTGAGACTTTTTATTAGCTAATATCAGATAGAGATACTCAATTAAATAGATCAGTTTCGATAAAATTACTAACCACAACCATACTAAACTTGGAAGACCAACTTCATTTCTTCTTTGTAAGTGTCACTTCCATCAATTTAGAATATGAGTTTCAACTAAAAAGAGAACAATGATTTGGAAATAGATCATACTGTGTCATAAATTTATCTAATCAAAAGAAAAAAAAAGAAAAAAAAGTAGTCTAAATGAATGTCTAATAGTTTTTTTCTTTTTAGATTTATGTTTTAGTTTTTAATTTTGTAACTAGTACTCTTGCCTGTGTCGATGACACGGCGCCAGTTTGAGAATTTATCAATTAATGAAGCAGATATTGTGGAAATGAATTAATAATTACTTATAATTTGTATGAGTTAGATATATGTACACTACACAACGAAAAGGTGAGAAAACTCAAATACCTAACAAAATAAAATATTTTACTTCGATATTTATTTCATAAGAAAACCAAGAAATAAATATTTTAATTGTAACTACTGTTAAAATACGACAAGAAAATTTTATTGTTTTCTCAATAACGAAAACTCAGTCATCTTCTTCAGGGGGTTCTTGCTTAACAACAATGGTTGGTTTGGAAATATGAGATGCAATAACTTTGTCCATTATTTCTACATACACATGACACAAAGAAAATTCAAACACATTCATCTAACCAAATTTTCTGCTTCATCTGCAAAACTCGAATCCTCCCACATATTATATTATCATATAAAATCTAACAAGCGAACGGAGATGTATTTTGATCAAATTAATCAATCCTAAAAGCTAAAAAATGACAATTAAATCATTAGAAACCAATACATATGCCCCAACAAACGAAACCACAACAATGAGAAGATGTGTAGTATTCTATAAAAATAAACTTGTGCCCGTACCGATAGCATGGTGCCAGTATGAGCATGAGCAATGTATGAACCGAGCATGATGAAAATAAATTAATATATCCTTAATGTAAATTACACACTAACATCCAAAAAATTAAAGAAATAACATATTTTATTGGTCGTAAAAGTTTATAACTCATCTTAAAAGAAAATTTATAACTTATCTTAAAAGAGTATAATTAAGCATAAAAAGGCATTCCCTCTCTCTCACACACACATCAACCCAACACCTATTAATTGAAATAAACTTATAAATGAAAATCTTCGCAATAAAAACCACAAAATAAATTGAATAAGACAGTGTAAACTAAAAAAAATACTATTTTGAAATCAAAATCACAAAGATTTCAGACCAATGAGGGAAACTAAACACAACTTTTAAGAAAATAAAGAAATTAAAATACAAATATTCAAAATTAAAAAATTTGATTACAAAACTTAGAAACAATTTTTTTTTCAGACAAAAATTAAACGGATTCAGTTAATTACGATAATAATTTAAAAAATTAAAATACAAATATTTAAAATTGCAAAACTTATGAACAATTTTTTTATAAAAAAAAGGAATCTAAGCCAGACATAAATTAAATTGAGATTTAGTTGATTACGATAGCAATTAATTAAGAAACTACAACTAAATATTTGTAAAACCGTAAAGGTCATTTTATTATTAATGAACTACTAAAAATATTATTTTCTTTAAAAAATTGACTTTCAAACGGGGCCTCTTTATCCGGAACGGGTGGATTAATTAATAATTTCTATATGAAATTACGGGCCGAAAAAACGAGCCGGACAAAAATTAAATTGATTAAGTTAATTACGATAACAATTAAAAAGAAAAAAAAATATTTCAAATTACAAAAGTTATGATTTTTTTTAAAAAAATTATTTGGATATGAAATTACGGGTCGGAAAAAATTAAATTGATTAAGTTAATTACGATAACAATTAAAAAGAAAAAAATACAAATATAAATTTTCGCAACCATAAAACTGTAAACCTTAAAATATTAACTGTAAAACTGTAATATCTAATTTTCGCAGTAAAAGAGTGAATCTCATAGAAACTGATGAATAGGCAGAGAGGGGGAGAGAGGTTGAGAGATAAAAGGATTGCGGAGATAAAATTGGGATTGAAAAAAACGTGATAAAAACAGTTGAGATTGTGAGATTAAATTCTGACCGATAATTAGCTTTTTGTAACCGACTGACCTATTTTATATTATAGATAAGGAAACCCAGAAGAGGAGGTTACTCAAATAAATAGCGGCCGTAGGATGATAGTACGAAAAAAGGTTTTAGTATAAAAGAGAATCCAAATCTAATTCTAATAGTATAAGGAAACCCAAAAGAGGAGGTTACCCAAATAAATGATAATCGTAGGATGGTAGTAAAAAAATTAAATCCTGACCTCTGAATAACCCTAGTCAATTACCTAGCTTCTTTATAATATAGATTAAGTTTAAGTGTTTAACTTTATAATCGGACTGGACTTTTTAGTCTTTTTAAGATCGGGTCAAACACGTGCCACTGGCCTAACGGGTCGGGCCAAAGAGACCCTGCTTTTCCGGACCTTCTAAATTGAGACCTAAGCTCTTGAAAAATTGAGTGGGCTAGGCCGGACCTATGGGCCGAGCTCAATTTTAACAGTTCTAGCGGAGGCTCCCAGGGTCCCGGCTCATATGAAGCAGCTGACTTTTGTCAAAAAGTATGGTAAGCTCATTTGTTTTTTTTTAAGAAATTGAATATTGAAGTTATTGTTGTGTTTCATAATTATTTATTTTTTGTTATTTTTGCCTCTATGAACTCATTCCCTGGGTATGAATCACTTCTTCGTTACGAATCATTCACAATTAGGGATGGTAAAATGGGTGTTATGGATCAATGGATAATAGACCATTATCCATGGATAATGGCCTATTATCCATTGATCCATAACACCCATTTTGTCACCCCTATTCACAATGATAAGAGTTAATAATTCAAATCATATTCCTAAGATTTTCTCCAAATTTTACAATTGGAGATGCTCTAAGTGAGACATTAACACTACTTTTTCCTAGGCTAATTAATGACCTGATTATGTTTTGCACTTTTTTTCACTCATATATCCCACCAGCTTTTGTTTTATCTCTTTTGCTTTTATGCAATCATTAAATCACAATGTCAAACAAACACTCACAACCTTAGAATAATAAAAGTCATTTATATTATAAAAAAGCTCAATTGGTAAAAATTAACAACTAGCCTAAATTAATTTTTAACAAAGACAATTAGCGGTTAAAATTAACTCTCATATATATCAAACATGTATAACAGTTTATTTCAATTGATTCTCTCCATCTTTTCTCTCCTTTTTCTCTCTCTTCAAGTCGGTTTATCTATTTTTCTCTCTCTCTTTCTCTCTCTTCCTCTCTTTCTCTCATAGAAGGTGTTCCAAAAGGGTCTTTTGAACTTGATCCTGTTGCTTTGCCTCCAAACTTAGAAGTCTTAAAGATTTATTGTACTAATATACCCAAATTAGATTACTTTAGTATCAAGTTTTTTTGTTAGTAACCTGGAAAGCATGGTAATCTGTTAAAATTTGTTTATGTGGTTATGAAGTTTAGGACCATGCTATAGTTTCATATTTATTTTTACCAAACATATTTAATTATTGATAAAAGTTAATTACTCTATATAATAGATTGTGTTATTTAAATTAATTGGTAAAAGTTAATTAGGGTAAAAGTTAATTATGTCGATAATTGGTAAAAGTTAATTATGTATTTTGCTATTTAAATTAATCTATATTTTTAATATCTTATTAACCACGATGTTTTCGTTTGATATTCTAATGGATCTAACTTGATTTTTTGAAATTAAAATATTACTTTAAGACAAATAAAAAAAAGTATGACAATTTTTTTAAGGATGGATCGGATTTGCGGGAGTGTGTACATAGTTATTGAAAAAAAAACATATTGTTTTTACATGTTAACTTTTGTTTTTTAATAACAATATTTGATGATTGATTTTGTTTATAAAAGTAATTTTTAACTTTTTATTATACTGTTGGATGATCATATTGTTTTAATTGATTACCGAGATGTTAATTTTAAATTTGTTATTTTGTAAGTTTGAGTTTTATTTGTTAAATATATTCAAAAAGACTTTGGGCTGGGGTACCTGAATGTCTCCATAACTAAAAAAAAATTGAGACTTTTTTTAATATACGACGAGTCACAAATTTTGCAGCTATTAAAATGTATTATTTTTTTTGCAATGTAATCCGATCTTTACAAAATTCAAACATGTATTGTTTTATTTGAATACTAACATTGTCTCATAACGACGATATGTCATAGACACGGATACAAAATCTAGTTAATCATAAATAATATTATTTTCATTTCAAAATAAGTATGTTTCTTTTTCTTTTTAAAATACACAAAAAATTTCAATTTAAAAATACTCGGTTTGATTAAAAAGTCAAACCACAACAATAATTTATGAACGATTGGAGTAATTTATGTTGTGTTATTACTTATTAATAAAGAAAATATAACCCCAGTAATTTTGAAAAGATATCGTTTTATTACACGGTGCCGGGTGGTTGCTCGGAATTTTCGTGCATAACATACCGTGTCGGGTTGAGCAGGGACGAAGTGGGTTCTGAAATGGCGGGAACAAACGAACCCGATCAACAAGAAGGGGAGCACAACGATTGCAGCTTCCAGTGGGATGAAAATTCACAGCTTTACTTCCATGTCAGGTTACTTTTCTAATCCTTAAGCAATTTACTGATTCTTCGTCATTTGTATATCAATTTATATTAGGGTTTCCCACAATTCGGACGAATTTAAATTTTTATCTCGCTTCACTTTCGAATTTCTCGGTACTGAATCCTTAATTTATTGAACATGGTCTTTTCATGAAATTGATGTTTTACGTTAATTACCACTGTTTGCTAGGATCTTGTCATTCATAATAATGTTACTGCTCTTCACTATGTTACTCCCTCCGTTCTACATAGACGCCGTTTAAGATTTTTTTTTGACTCAAATATAAATATTTGTATTTTTATAACTTCACTTTTACTTTTAATGATAATCCAACTAACTTGTTTTTTTTTTGAAATTTGTAATAATTGAATATATCCCCTCCAAGAAAAATCAGATAGTGGTGAGTCCCATGGGACAAAATGGTAAAAATTGTTGGCAAAAACTAAGGTAAGACGGTCTTACGGTCATTTTTTTATAAGATGGATCCTCCTTACCCGACCCATCGCGTGTTGATGGGTTGAGATGAGAGAGAGTGGGGCTCTGTCTTACGAATTAAGATCCGTAAGACCGTCTTATAAATTAAGATCTGTAAGACCGTATTACAAGAGACTTGCTCAAAATTGTTTCCTTTAATGAAAAGTTAGAAAGAGGATAATTATTTTGGAATGGAGGAAAAAGCAAAGGAGGACGATTATTTAGGACGGAGGGAGTATTTCTTTGGCGTGACCTACCATAGTCTGTTTAAATTTGCATAAAAATTTATGAGGTCAATACTTGGTTATTCATTCACAACGGTAGCTTTTATGCTTCCCATTACCCATTTCAAATTTGGCTGGATATTAGAATTTTGATACTTATCTTTGTTTAAGATCCCAGATGAGCATCACTCTCGTTTTTTCATAGAATTAAGGCATTCAATTTCTGGTCTGGAAATTAAAGTCAGATGCATAATCATCGCCTAAAGTGACACTCATTTAGGGAGGAAGTTTTAGTTGATCTTGTTCCAATGACTCAGGTGCAAACAGGTTTAAATTGGCACCCGTAATTTTATTTATTTATTTATTTTTGATAGGTAAGTGTGACCCCTTGGTATGAGGGATGAGGATTGAAACCAAGGATCTCAACGTCTTTGCCCGAATGCCTAACCATCTTATCAAAACAAATTAAGTGCCCGTTTGCAAGCAAGAATGCTTATTCAATCCATGCTATTTAACTACCATGGATTGCAATTTGTACTAAAATGATATGGTTGGGATTTTGTTCTTTCATTATCAGTTGATACCTTGTTCGTACGTACGAAACGAGCAATAAGTAGTCTGAGTGACCTGCAAAATCTGTTGGTTATAAGAACTATCCCCCTCCCCAATAAAAAAATCATTATAACTTCAATTAGGCCCCTGCATTTTGCATGTGAGTTGGCTATTTAATGATGGAATGTGAAACATATTGCAAAATTTTCCCACAAAGGAGTTCATATGCTATTTCGTGAAGTAGTAGTGTGTGTACATTGGAAAAAGCAAATTATGGAGACCCTGGTTCCTCTGTTTCTGACCTGCTTGGAAGCCTCCTTTATGAAGGCATCAGTCAATATGACTGCTATGTTACTCTTTTTGTTACACCAACGGCAGTTTATCAAGTGGATACCTACATCTGGCTGCCCGGTGATTATAGAGCTTTTCCTCTTCCATTATCATGAATTAAGCGACATTGTTTATTTTTGTTGGGATTGCCCCTCCAGCTGCTTTTGTTGCCCTAAGTCTTGCATTTGGGAGACTGAAATAATATTAATTTCAGAACCATCACAAGTTCTGCGTTGCTGTCTAGTGTTATGTATTTGCATACATGCACTTACAAATCCCTTTAGTTTTCTGACCCTGATCTGTCTTCATGTATTGCAGTAGTGGGTTTTATCATGATCAGAATGCTGGATGGTACTACAGCAGTAGAGATGGTCTATACTACAAATTTGAAAACGGGAATTACGTACTTTTGGAAAGTGTCCAGGTAGTAATTTTTTCCTCTTTCCATCGTTTTCCAGTGAGGTGTGTTGTATCTAACTTTGTTTTTCAGGTCAGTTACACTAAATTCGTTTGTTCTGTTATCTCAGGGTGGTCTAGCTGAAGTTCACGAGTGTGGAGGTACTGTTGCGGATAGCTCTCTTCAAGATGATTCATGTATACGTGCACCTTGTGATAAAGAGGTTGAGAGCACTCCATTTAAAGGGCGTGAGTCTGTTGCCTATGAAGCAGAAGCCATTCCTGATGAACCCAGTGCAGGTGATCCAGTTTGCATGACTGTCTCAATTCATATACCATACGGGTATTGGGATATGGAAAACTAGAATACGATTACAAAACCATGAAATCATGAACTATGCCATGCCAACACCTTAGAGATAATAAGTTATGATAAACCATATTATTGTAACTTGGACCACTTGCATTAATTATTATAATATTTTATATCTTATTATAACTATTATTTATTTATATTTGCAGATGATACTGGGTGCATAGGCAGTGCGTTGCCTGAAAGTCTTCCTCCACCATCTGAATGGTATTTCTTATATACGCTGTTCATCTGCAATTTGATCTTTAGGTTTGTCACCTAATTTTCCCTAAGAAATGTGAATTATTGTCGTTAGGCTAGAAGACACACTCATTGATCTTTATCTGTCGGGTTACTCAAACCCAGCAATGAATGCTGATTCTGATGGAAGGATGCTTGTGGCAACAGATGATGGAGATAGCTTAAATTATTCTGTTGATGGTTGGTCAATATTTTTGTGTTTCATTTTGGAAAGGAACTTCTATGGTAGGAGCTGGACTTGAACAGGTGTAGATTTATCCAGGTGCAAAGAATGATAGTACTCTAGAACTAGAAGAAGGCAAATGGATTTTAGATGACAATAATGATGCTGTTGATGCAAGTGGAAGTGCCTTCGAAGAAGGTTTGTGTTAATAATACTCCCTCCGTTCTGGGTAAAGACTAAAGAGTCCCTGTTTGAAGGTCAATTTTTTAAGAAAATGACACTTTAAGTAACCCATTATTATTAATAATAAATGCCACTGTTATGCCTTCATTTTTTAAAGTGGACTCTTTAAGTGAAACATCCAAAAATGGAATAAGGGACTCTTTGCCCGGAACGGAGGGAGTATGACTTTTGATTTTTCTTTCCTTTTTGTCATGCTTATTCATGTCAATTTCGATCATGTTCCCATCTTAGTCTGAAGATTGTTCCCCTTTTTTCTCCGTAGGTGCATATCAGGATGAAGAAACCTGGCGATCTCAGTATGGACAGGTTGTTAAATCTGACGAAGAGTTGGACCCTACTTTCCCAGTAATAGATTTATGGGACTGGACTATGGTAACAGGGACTAGGAAGGATGGGAAAGGTCAAGTGTCAAGGTTGGTTGGGCATCTAGTGAGACGGTCCGTTAAGCTTCACCCGTCAATGCCTTCAAATGGTAGTCTACTAAAAACGGCTCCAATATGCGAAGTACATCTTGATCTGGTTCGAGTGACATCAGGTTATCATTTGTCTCTATATGCTCCCTTTGATTGTCTAGAGGCATAGAACGAACCAAAGCTTTGATATATTTTAGGAAGTGAAAAGATTTGAAGAATTGCAATTGAGTATTGATTTTATTATTGCCGTCACTTATGCATCATTATAGCAAGAATTCAAGCACTCTCTTTTGTACTGCAACCTTCGTTTACGACTCAGAAATAATACTCATTTGAAGTTGAAAAATATATGAATTCCAATGTTTAGACATATTCTTCACGTGTCATTTTTGAATCTATCCATTGTATCCGTCCAATTAGTCTGTCCACATTCAAGAAGTGCATGGACTATTTTTCATGTACTTGTTCATTAGTAGCTTCTTGCACTGGAGCCTCGAAATTGACACATGTATTTTCCGGTAATAGTTGCATTTTCTAATAACCGTCTAGATGCATTTGGACTTTGAACCTCCTTTGTTGGGGATTATATATTATACACCAAATATTGTGGGTTCATGAACAATTCTTGGCAACTTTGCACAAGAATTTTGGGTGCACGATGGAGAGTGGGATAAGACAGAGAACTAAGAACAATCTTCTTCTTATGGATCCTCTTTGTGTCTGTCTGTCTGTCTCACACTCACACAACAGTGTCAATCATTCACACACAACCACGTTCACCCAACCTGATGTTACTGATTGTGATGTAATATAGTTGTTCCTTTCTTTCATCATGCAGGCCAGGTGTATAAGTTGAGGAGTCCTAGTGTGGAACACTTAGCTTGTTTAACAAGTTATGATTCTTCCAACCCAACAAAGGATTGGGACTTCCCGAAATTGTCACTTGATATGCAAATTCAAGTACTGCCTAAATCCTGCAAAAGTCTTGAATCGAAAATTATTGAGGGAGTCACTGTTCATAAAGATGTGTCAACAAAGCAGCTGCATGTATCCGCCAAGGTAATTTCTGCAAGTGCAGGCTTGTCTCGAAGCTGAAACAGTTGGTTTTTCTTGTAGATATTCTGATGTCTTGGATCAGCTTATTGAGCTCCCTTGTAGATAGTTGAATGTATTTTATTTCATCAGGCTTAGCTTTCTTGTTGGCAGTCCCTGTTTGCATCAAGAGTTATATGCATGAAACTTTCTAGGAATTAAGTTTTTATCAGTGACAAGAGTGGTGATTTAGTTGCCTCTCAGTTGCTTTTGTTGTCGATGGGACTCTTAAGATGCTGAATGTAGCAATTGCAAAAGTATAAGGGGATACTAAAGTGTATAGTGCTTCCATTTATTGCTGGTGTTTGACAATTGTTTTGCTAAAAATAAAGGAAGAAAAAGAATCCCTCCTATTATCTGTTTAAGGTTTTATTTTGGAGTCAAAGACCACACATCAACCAGCTTCACTTGTTAATTGCTTAATGATAAATTGCCCATGCTTGTTTTTGTATGATTATGCAAATGTGTTGGTTGTTGCTGGTTATCTTTGCCATATCTTCGTTTCCTAGGACAGATAGTTATTGTATCTTACTTACACCCATAGCTGTAAGGCCTATTTGTGTTTAGGATGGATGAAAAATTTCTCACTTAGCGTGAACGAGTTATTCTCTGCAGGCTGCAACGAATATTAAGCCTTGGTTATGTGTTTTTTTTTCTTCTCTTGAGGGACAGCACCCTCGTAAAATTCTAATGTACTTCATGATAGATACATTCGTCTATTTATTTAACTTATCTTCCCAATGAAGTGTATATAATTGCATCTCTTTTCTGATTTTTCTTTCCTTGTAACAAGTCTCTAATTGAACTTGCAGAATAAAGGCCATGCATATAGAGACAGAGCTTCTGAGAGAAGAGCATTGCATGGTAGTTTTGGAGTGGGTCCTGGAGAAAAGAAAGCAAAAGTTGATATTGATTCTGCACCATCATCTCCTGTTCATGCATATCCAGAGGAAGCTTTTGCTGAATCTTTGAACCTGTCATTTGGCGATGGTAGTTATGCCAAAAGAATTATGGAAAACATGGGCTGGAAAGAGGTAAACTTTGAAGTTAACTTATGCTTTTAAGTATGTTAATTAATTTGATGAGTAGGTAATATCTCAAAAGAGCATGGTTCCATTTTATTCTTTTTGGGGCAACTTCTGGAAACATGTTTTTCAACTCTACGAAAACAAATATACCAAAGAACTGCCACCTGTTGCACCCCAATGATTTGGAATATATAAAAGAAACTTGTGGAAGATGACCAGAAACCGATACAGACAATCGAACCCCAAATAAACTGGGTCTGCTGTCTTGTGATTGACATTTTAGCCAGAGTTCAGAATTCAAGTGAATACTTGAAATCTGATGTCACTCTCTGACACTTCTAAATTAATGTTTCTCTCAATAACGTACAGGGAGAGGCACTAGGTAGCAGCACAAAGGGTTTGACGGAGCCATTACAGGCAGTTGGAAACAAAGGAAACGCGGGTTTGGGATGGGAGCATAGGAGGAAGCTCCTATGAACAAAATCCAGTTGTTTCAAGTGGTGTTTTTAGTAGAGGACTTGAGGATGTGTATTAGAGGTAAAGAATCTATCTGCCCTTGATTCTTGTCATCTAAAATTCTTGACATGGCGGTACTAGGCTTGTCCTCTTGAGGGTTTGGTGATGTTTTTCACGTTTGTTGGGAATGAGGCACTGCTGATGTTCCATTTTTGCCTGGTTTGGTACTGCTGATCCAAGGATGCACTACCCCCTGTCAGAGGCTACTGTAAGGTAGAAATGCAGGCTGCAGTATTCGGCAAGTGACCTTGGGTCTAACAGCCATACTTGAGATAGAGCACTGAAGTTCAGGGACATCAACACTAGAGTTGTCCCTGTGGATGATACGAAGAGTTTATGGGGGCAATGGAACCATTTTTGTTTTGAGATATTAATTGTACAGCTATGAGAGTGGAATCTGACCCTAACCATTTTGATGATGTCAATGTTAAGGATCAGGCTCAGGCTCAGGCTCAGACACAGGCTCAGTTGTTGCAGTCATCATGTATATTTCTCTCTTTTCCGTGTTAGGATTTTCCATTAGTGGGGCCTAAGTTACTAAATTAGAATGGAAACTACTCCAAATCTCAAATCAGCAATCAGCTACGTACTAGTTAAGAGAGTTGACCGGCTATGGGTCGCACTCACACAGTTCAGGTAAAGGAAAATGAAAATATCGTTCCATAAGGGATGATTATCTTTGTATTATAATTAAAGTGTGGAGCCTTGAAAATAAATATAGTAAAACAAGTTGTTGAGAATACAGTAATTTATTTTTAATTTTACATATTAGTATAAAATTAGGTAAGTTAGTTAATTTCTTATCCTTCTCCTAACAGGATTATGTTTTTTCATTTTCCTTTTAGATCTCTACTTTATAATCTAGATATTCTCTTAAATGTGTCGTTTAGACACACAATCATAATATATCATACTGCCTTTAATTTCATACACCAAATCTTAAATTATCACAAGTTTTGCCCATTTATAAAACTCTCACCCAAAAAAGTAATAGATAAATTGTCTACACTATTAGTTTGCAATCCACGAAAGGATGAATAAATTCATTTGTAAGGTTTCCAAAGCAAGTATGTCCAAAATGCTCATGAACTTGACCCAGCTAGACCTTTCTCAAAATTAACTGCAAGGCTCCATTCCAACATCATCCTCGAGACTATATCGGTCTTTCATCAAATAACCTTAGCGGTACTGTGGACCTGAAAAATCTCTCCCAACTCCCACTCTCAAATAAATCATATCTCACTTCTCCGTCAAGACTAGGCCTGACAATTGGGTGGGGTGGGTTGGGTTGAAATAAGTAATGGGTTGAAACAGGTCGAAACCCATCCGAACCCAAATGTCAAACGGGTTGAGTCGGTTGAAACGGGTAACGGGTTTAAGCAGGTCGACCCGCCTCAACCTAAAAAAATTCCTCCAAAAAACATAAATTTATAGCATAAAAAGTCACGACCAAAATGGGTAACGGGGATGACCCGCTTAACCCGATATGATATAACCCGTTAATATTATTTGGTCAAAATGGGTTACCCGCTTCAACCCAAAAATATTAATGGGTTGGGTAATTAGTGAGTTGGGTTGGGTGGATTAATGGGTAATGAGTTACAATTGTCAGGCCTAATCACGACTCACAACAACCCCAATTCAACATCTCTTCCAAACTAAATATAGAAAGACGTAACATAGGAAAGTTGCTGGATTTTTTTTTTTCGCATTTCCATGGTCAATTGGTGACACTATCTCTTGGGAGTAAACATTATTCATGACCAAATACCAAAATAGATGTGGAAAATATTAGTGAAGAAACCTTGGAGGCCATTGCACTTGAGAACCACCATCAATTGGTTAGATCTTATAGATACCAATCTACAACGTGAGATCCCCACCTTCATCGCTTTCAAACCCTAACCCATTGTACTCACTATATTAAGCCTTCACATTAACCACACTTTGTTGGTCGAATCCCATCCTAGCTCATGAACCAGCAGACCCAACTGACTTTCCTAGACTTTGCTGATAATCAACCCAAAGGCTCCATTCCAAGCTCGTTTTCTCTACACCTTTCCTTTAATTACCTCAACGGCAGTATATAGAGGTAGATGTATTTCTTAGCCTGAGAAAACTTACCCGAATATCAGCAGAATCTGGTTGTTCTTCCTGGGGCAAGTTAAAGCATCCTACTAGACCATAGCATTAGTAACCTACTGCAGGTATCATTCCTAGTTCCACCCCAAAAATGCAGCCACCTTTTTTTTTTTTTTTTTTTTCCTTGGTCTCAGATAACAGACTAATAGGAAAACTATCACCACTGATTTCCCAAGGGAGTTTCCTTTCGATTTCGTATCCCTCCATGTTTAGGCAACTTTAAAACTTTCTACGTCAATAATGAATCTCCCAGGCAAAACTTCAGCGGTAGGATTCCTCAAACCTACATAAAATGATGATGGATATGAGCCAAAACCACTTCAAGGGTAGACTACCCAAATCATTGTCAAGTTGTGCTGCACGACTTTAGATTCCTCACCTCGAAGACAACCAGATACAAGATACTTCCCCTTCTGGTCGGGAGCTTTTTACACTGTTGCAGGTTCTAATAGGGACTTCGGCACTGGAAATAGAGCTTCAAAAGTTGCATATTATTGACCTTTCAGGCAATGGTTTTACAGGTTATCTCTCTCTCTCTCTATACATAAGTTGTTAGAAAAATGGAACATCGTGAATGTGTTAATATGGATTAGTTGTTATCTATGGGTACGGGCCCAAGTTTTGTAAGTGGGCTTCCATGAGCCCATACTCGATCACATTGACAAATAAAGGCGCAAACTAGCGTATTTCAAGAGTCTATTGGCAACCTGGAAGTAGGAGGCCACCTGCAGGAGCATTTCATATAATTGACTCAGAGGTCGCATTCCGTTAATCATACCATACAGGTCTAGCGTACCTGGAATCACTGGGCCTTCAGTAGAAATGGGACAGCTCAACTCTGTCTCCAACAACAATCTCACTGATAGACATTCTACAGACATAGGAATTTGGATTGGTTGACGGCACCAACTCCAACAGGAAGGTGATGATGATTCAAAGTTAGTGGAGTGAAATCATAAACAATTATTGGAAAAGAAAGGATTCAAAGTTCCCAACTGGAGTGAATTCATAAAAAGAGTGAAATCATGAATGGTTTATTGAAAATTTTGTGGTATAGGTGACAGTGCAGGAGGCCAAAGAGGTGCCCACAAAGAATCTGAACACAAGGTTTCGAGAATGGTTTTATGATAAACAAAGGAGCCGTATAGGTTTGAACCAAATATGAAGGCTCCATTAACATGAAACCACTTCATATAAAATCAACTAATCATGAAATGCCCCTCTCCCATCTATCAGCATGTACATGTAGAACTGTTACTGTAGGAAGCAACCCCTTCTTTTTGAATACCTAATGGCATAGGAAGTAGCCCACAAAATTTCACTGACCTACGAAGCAAAGGTAGTTAACAGAAAAGGAAAGCAGATAACAATATTAATGTACAATGTACAACACATGGAGGGAGAAAATACTCTGATGTTAATTATCCAGCCTATATAATCTCATTATCTGCTTCCACAGATTCTATTCCATCGTCACTAATTTTCTTATCGGAAGCTAAGTAACTTGTCGCCTCTACTGCACTCTTTTGCTGTATCTCCTGCTTCAACCGTCTGATCTCGGCATCTTTGTCTTCTAGCTTCTCTTGCAATATGCTTACCTGCAACAACAAATAGCTTAAAAGATCTTAATGAAGCAGTCATGCCAGAATACTGTAGGAGTGTGGCAAATTATGCCATATCTCAAACAGGGTAAACAAGCATCTTGGTATGTCCCAAAAAAAAAAAAGCAAGTGAATCTCCATTTTATTTTGTAGTGTTTCATAAGGATAGACCCGGAAGAAAGAAGAGTGAAAAAAAATTGTTAATACATTAAACAAGTTCAACTTGAAATATTCCACAATATGAAGTTATTAATACTTTTTCTTCCGGGTAAACAAAAAAAAAATTCGCTCTTCTTTCTTCCGGGTCTATCATAGCTGTCGAAGGCGCTCGCCTGAGGCAAGAGGCAATGCAAGGCGAGGGTTGACCACCCGAAGAGGTCTGAGCGAGGGGTTGAATTTTGCCATCGCCGGAGGCTGATGGAATCATCCACACGCACCTCACGCACCGTCGCCGGAATTTTCTCGCCAGAGCTCCACAGACTAGGTCGCCGGCTCCCCCATGAACTTGGTCCCGTGGTTGGTTTGTTGGTTTTGGGAGATTAAGCCTACTTTTGAAAATTTTGTTTGTTTATTTTATTTTGTCCCCCTACTTACGGTTTTATTTCCTACTGTGTTGCTTCTTCTTTATCTCTACTTGGGGTTTTTTTTCCTTTCATTTTTAGGCATTTCATTTATAAAATTTTTATTTATCATATTTTTAATTTGAGATTTTTTTTCATTCTGCTTTCTTTTCTTATTTTTTCTAATTACAAAGCTTTTTTTAAACCTTATTTTCTTTGGCTGCTTAACTATTTATTATATTATTTGGAATTTAAACTAGCTCGAAATTTCATCTTTTGATATTATGTTACAACTTATTTTCATGTATTTTATAACATGTTTTGTTGAGATTTGTTAAGTTATATATATATTATATATTTTTCCTTAGTATTGTTTCCGTGAGCGCCTTTTTGGCGCCTCGCCTCTCGCCTTTGACAACTATGGTATTATAGTACTTTATCATTAAAATAAGCAGGATCATTCTATCCTTTTGATCCCTCTTGAATCTCCCAAATCCATAAACCCCATCTTATGTTACTTCCTGCCAAATCCAGTAACAACCACCCAGGGACTTCTAATCCACCTCTTCAGGGATTCTTCTCTTCTGTTAATATATTCTTTTTCTATTTAACATAGTTGCATAGAAGCATCAACCTTGAATCCAAGTTGGGGGGGTGTGGAGAGAGAGAGTCCTGGATGCGCAAACAATATATACTCAACTCCAAGTAAAAGTACAAACGTAGAAAGATTCAGAGATAGATGGAAACCATTTCATTTGATTTTTCCACGTCGTTTGTCAGACCCTCCATATGCTTGCACAATCCTGTGCAAGTAAACAGTGTATTTATCAAAATGGTATGTGCAAACTGAAGTATAAAAACAATTAACCAAATGAATGATATACAACAGCATGTAACAGACTTGCTTCGCAACTACTTCTGAAATTCTCCGGTGAAGAAATCAAAACCAGCGGAAATACAGACAGCATTAACTAGTAAAGTTATACCACTTAACATCAATCTAAATCAAAAATACAATCTGGTGGATAGTCCATTCCCAGCAAGTATCTTTAAAGATCTAGTAGCTTCTTTAGACAAGCAGGTCCTTAATGGATTTGTATCTAGTGAGAGAATACGCCTTGCAGTCTCCGGGTTATATGGCATATTCAAGAACCAAGGATTTATAAAACATAATGAAAAAGGATATTTGATGGATAGGTAATCTTTGCAGGGACTAAATCATCAAATTTTGAAAACATTTTTCTACCCCCAACCTAACCTAATATAGCTTCTTGACATTGGAACTCTATTTTCATTGTATATTTGTATCCCATATTTACATTTTTTTAAAAAATCTCAACCGAGGGAAAACACCACCACAGCAGAGCCACATGGGACTCACGTATGGGACTAAAACCACCACAGAGACCCGCCAAGTGCCCCTCGACAACAAATCCAGGCAAACCCGGAAACGTAGCTTGCACGAATCAACCTGGGACATGTGGGCTTTATTTTACCAACATTCCCTCATTAGACTTCAACCACTAAGCTACGGCCCTGAACGTTATCCCATATTTACGTTTTACTTGTCCATTTTGGAAATCCTAACGTAACCTGGCAATATTTTTCTTTAAAAACCAAAACGCCGATTATGATACTAAATATTTTTCAAGATTTTTTGCAACCTAATCAAATGTACAATGTGTTTAGCTGGTGTATTCTCATAGCGACCATCAGTATACAAAAATATTTTTAGCGCCAACTTAATCAATGTCTTTACCATTGTAACTGTATTCAAAATTTCTGTAACTTGTATTCTTGCAGCATGCTAGTATCCCTACTCCCATATTCATTTATGTTAAACAAAAGAATTTATCTTATTTAGACATGTATCCAAAAGTTACGTCGTGTAATATTGAAATTCAATCTAACATATATATTATCTATTCAACATCCTAGCTAGAGGTAAAGTACTTTTATTTTCCTTTTCTATAACTATGGACATAGCTAACTCATTCTCCATTCAACTCCTTACAAGGGTTAGCTTTAACTAATAACGATGGGTGAACCATAGTGATGGTAACATCAAGGATCACATACTAAGGTCATTCTGCTCACCAACTCCTAAGATCTTTCATGAGCTCACAGACAGCAGGAAAAGTGAATTTAATACAGGCAAGAATGATCATGTAAGAACAAAAATCCAGTCAACTGTTACAAGAAAGACCTTGAATTTTTCTTTGATCTGTGCAAACACTTCAACAACAAAGCTCAAAATTAATTCTTGATTTTTTGAAACATTGTAATACGCTGGTCCAGGATAGCACAAAAATAAAAATAACACAATTTAGTAAAAGCTGATCAATATAATATGTGAAATGCTAAACTGAAAACACCAACCTTCAAATTGGCTTCTGAGTTCTGTATTCTGAGATTTCTGCAAAGCAAGTTTCATCGATAACTCGTGCATCTGCCAGGAAAAATTGTAACAATCACCAACCAAGACATTTTCAGCTCTTTTTTTTTATATAAGTAAAGATAGTATTAATATGCATCTAACAGGAGACGCGACCTATGTACACAGGAAGTATACAAGCCAATCACTTTACAATAGAGATATTATCCACAATAGAGACATTTTCAGCTCATATGGAGAAGACGATACAAAATCTCTGAGCTTCTACAGGTACATAAAAGGTAAGTAAAAAATGGAAGCATTCAAGACTCCTAGATGCTGCAAATTGCAATCCTCAAAGAGATGTTGGGGTTGAGGAGTGGGTGGGGTGGCGTGCAATCATACTTCAGGAACCGATAAAATTTGTGCCAATGCTAGAATAACTGCATGAACATATCACTTTGGATGATACCCATGTGGAAATTCTTATTCGATTCCTTGTCAGAAGGCATTCAGCAGCTTATGCAGAATCATATGCACAACTCACCCCCCTCCCCCTCCCCCCTCAATAAAATAAAATCTGAACCCCAAGGCATTGGAAAGACGCAGATGGATTAGATATATAAATGTATTTCATAAGAAAACAATTTCTGTGTGGATTATCCGTGAAGACATGAATATATCGTACGTGCAATACGAAGCAATTGCATAGCCACTACCTTTCCCTCCTTAGCTTGATTCCCGATCTCCTCATTTTCCTCCTGCAGCGTCCTGCATTTTGCCATTAGCATCTTACCCATCTTGCTTTGGGGGGTAAAGTTAACAGCAGCCACGTTATCCTGCAACTCCTTCACTTTTTTATCCTTCTCCTCAACTAAATTCTGGTAATGTGAAATTACAAAAGCGTTTAGTCCAATTATAAATGTTTATCTTTACAGTCAAAAGAAATTCACAATATACCAGTGAAAATCTATTTGATAAATGCATTGTACAAAGGACGCATCACCTGGTTTGATCCCTTTGGTATATAATAGTAATAAAAAAAAAGATAAATGCATCAAAAGGAAATAGTACCATTTCTTAGGCAATGTCTACAGAATGCAACATGTCTAAAATCATTACAAAAATAAGTAATTAGAACATATCCACATCTATACTGATGTTCCCAATCGAACATGTATATATATATACCAATTCTTCATAATGGATTTCTTAGAGTAATCATTGATAATATATCCACACACAAAGTTCCAAAAAATTGTAGAGACTAATAATGCTCCGAGCCTTTGGCTGCAGTTTATGTAATAACTATAAATTAAGCTACACTAATTGGGATCTTGGAGAAATAGAGCAGCTTTTCGAAATTCTGTATGGAATACATGTTAATCTTGACAGGGAGGATAGGGTCTTGTGGGAGAGAACAGTAAGCAGAAAATTCACAGTGAAATCCTACTATGAAGCCTTATCGAAGAGAGATATCCGTGATTTTCCGTGGGAGATCATTTGGAAGTCAAAGGCGCCTAGGAGGGTGGCATTTTTTGCGTGGGAGGCAGCGTTAGAAGCTCTTTTGACGGGAGAAACTTTGAGAAAAAGAAAGAAGGTTTATGTAAATTGGTGTTATATGTGCAAGAAAGATGAAGAAACGGTGAATCATTTGCTGTTACACTGCTCTGTGGCAAGGGTCTTGTGGTCTTACATCTTCAGACTGTTCAACATAGCCTGGGTAATGCCCAGAACAGTGAAAGAAATGTTCTGTGAATGGTCCTTTTATAAGAAAAAGAAAAGGAAGAAAGATGCTGGGAAGTTGCTCCTTTAGCGGTTTGCTGGGGCATATGGCCTGAACGCAATCGCAGAGCTTTTGAAAACAGTGAATCGAATGTAGACAGATGGAAGGAAAGCATGGTAGAACGTGTACAAACGGAGCTCAAAGAGTAGACAGTTCTTTTGTTGAGTTCTTAGATCGATTCACTATTGTATAGCTTTTGTGTTGGTGATCTTTGATTGTATATATAGGCTGCGCCACCTGTTTTGGCGCGTATTTATTTTATAATTACTCTTACTTATCAAAAAAAAACTAATTTGCTCAAGTAATGAAATGAACTGCCACATCACAAACAAAAATTAAATCCGACATCATCTAAACTGTCACTTTGCAACTCAGTTTCTACAACAATATACTACAAAAATGGTTAAAACTACAAGGCTCTACATGGTTGCATTTTGGCAAACGAAAGAGAGGAAACAAAGATGTTCGACCTAAGCATCAAATGTTATTCAACTTGAAATCAGGATTCAAAAATCCAGAAAATGCACCTTCAAACGAGTAAACTCTTCATGAATTGCTGGATCTAGTAATAGCCTTCTTGCCTGCATGTTTCCATATAACCAAACAGACTAAACCAATAACAAGAAAGCTGAAACAACAAGCTAGACTAGCAGGTAATAATCCAAAACTGGTACCTGCATTGATGGTGGCTTAAATTGAGCTCTTAAATCTCGAACTGCAGACTAAAGAATTTTCAAAACAGTTTAAAGTTAGACCTAACTGAAAGTCTATACAAGTACTATATGACATTAGCCCGTAGTAATTGAGTCTTATCTAACTTAACAAATATCAGGGCAATCACATCATGCACTCGAAAGAATATTGAAGATGGTCAACTAGCATTTTTTTGAAAATCAAGTATGGCATTCAAGGCAATGCAAGCAATTATTTGCAACATGTCGTGCTTTTGCAGTCCCACCTTAGAGTTGATGATACGTCAGCTCAAGTGTGCTGAAACATAAATTGAGATACCAGAACAGCAATTTAGGATCCTACAAATTGGGATTCAATCACGATGGTTGGAGAAGATCCTAGCTTTCTAACTTTACGTAGGAATAGAAATGTCTCAGAATCTAAAGATCCAACCAGGGGATAGGTTAAGCATTCCTCAAGACTGCAGGTGACCAGTGTCTCATTGACATTTAGTTTCAACTTTATGACTATTTTCAGGACATTGGTTTTCTATTAAGCACAAAACCACTTCTAAGTTCTAACACAATAATTTTACTCTTCTCCCAACATTCTTTATATTTATAAGCTGGCTTTTCTGGAAAGCCCATACAAACAGCATAGACTTACAATTCCAGAACTGCACTATCTATTTACTCGATTAATAAATGCTCAATAGAAATTCATACGAACAGAATGATCATCGTACCTTCAGTTCTGCTATCTCCTGTTCCCGTTTGGCCACAGTCACAATAAAGGCAGCCTCCTTTTTCTTTGCTTTTTCTAGCTAAAATTAATAACATTGTGTAAATACGAGTCAGATCCCATGGTTGACGAGGACTCATCTATACTACTACAAAGCGGGAGGGTTCGAAATGATACTATTGTCACGCTTTTTTTACTTGCTGGATTTACCCCTCCTAAAAATATAATTGCGATTTGATAAATCATAAAGTTACCCACAAAACGCACAATTCAAAAAACCACCCAAGATAACACCAAATAAGAAGAAAGAGTTTTATTAAATTATTATATAAAAAACTAATAACCAAAGAAAATAAAAATAATTATGCACACGCATGTCTGAGCCATATATAATTACTAGTTTTCCAGGAAGGCATTAGACTGGACACATACCTGCTCTCTTAAAGACTCCTCTGAAGATTTCAGATTCTGCAGATAAGTGACAACTACCTTAGGTTCTGCACAGAAAGAATAAAATATTAGTAATCAAAACAAGGTTTAGATCTTCAAAATAAGGATTTAGATCTTCATAGACCAACAACAATTATGTACAATTTATTAGCTGTCAGATACCAATTAAAGGTGATATTGCACAATAGAAAATGACTGACCAAATGATGAGCCCGTCTGAATGAAGAATTCATTTTGAAATGCAGAATGCCACTTCTGAATCTCAGACTTAGCAGATTCAAGGTCCGACTGCAACCAAGAGCAATACCTCAGAACTAGAAACCAGGTAAAAGTCTGGAAAAATTCTAAGCATAACGTACGTTTCATGCCCTAGACGGCTAGACCCCTAGCAGATGGCATCACACTTTAACCTTAATCTTGAAATCATAACAACCCATGCAAGACATGCCATGAGTATCAACAAAGAAGATATGAATTGGAGCATACTGCAGAAGAAGCCCATTCTTTATGATAAACCAGTATTGCAGGGCTTTAAATGGGAGGGCCACAGATCTGATTGCCTTTAGAGCTCTTTCTCTCTACACTACAAAGTTTCCCTAAACCTGAACTCCATACTTCATTAACCAGATCAGGTCCAAAACTCACTGTTCTGGGACAGAATAGAAAGATGCTGCAGCACCTTAACTTATCATACTTTGCAGGGGTCAAAAATAAATTTCCTCTGAATACACCACAATTCTCAATAATCGCTGGTTCTTCTATCCTTCAGTGGATTTGTTATTTTATTTCACATTTCTACACACGACCCCTCCATTTTAACATCCACATTTATGCTTGAACAGATCTATAAAAACATTTGATGGTTGTCCAGCAATCTTTAATATAAAGTATGGCTGCACTTACAGCAACACTTTCTCCTGCACACAAGAACTAAGAAGCGGACACCGACATGTTTTCATGGGAGGACACGACTCGACTCAGACATGCAAACATGATTATTTTCTAAAAGTTCTGCCACGACACGCTGGGGGACACGTTATAAGCAGTGGCGGATCCAGGAATAATGTTCATCGGTGTCCAAAATTTTAACTATTACATAAAAAAATATAAATTACAATTGTCTTGTACGCGTTCTTTCATACGTTGAAAACGCGTAATTACATCATCATCACTATCATTCATTAACAAATCTTTTTCGATATAAAATACAAGAGAATCATTTAAAACCATTGCACACAAGTAATTTATTATATTAAAAGACGAAAAACCTTAAATTAACAGTAATTTATTATATTAGCATATTCTTAAAACCATTGCACACAAGTCGCAAATAAATTCCCTAAATCGGTAAATCACACACACGTAAATGAGATGACTAACAAATAGTTAAACTACTTCTTTTAAAACACAAAACCCCCTAATTTCAGATATAAGCTTAAAAAATTCTCAAGAAACCAAAAAAAATAACAAATAATTCTAACAAATAAAAATCAATTTTTACCTTTAAATTGTCCAAATTCTCCAATCAATATAAGCTCAACCAAAGTTTCAAAGGCAAAAAAAACTTGTTTTCCTATACAAAATTATCAATCAAATAATATTTAATCAAATCAACAATTTTACATTTTAACCTAAAAACCCCCAAATTCAAAAACCCTAATTTCGGATAAATAGAGGGTGATTTGTGAATTGACTAATTGAGAAAGATAAAAAATATATAATAAAATGAAATGTAACCATGATCTATGAAAAACAAAAAAGTAGTAAAGTATTACTCCCTCCATTTTCAAATTATTGTCTACCTTTCATTTTTCGTCCGTTTTTAAATAATTATCCTTTTTCAAAACTTTCCCTTTTAAGAAAACACTTTTACCACTTTATCCTTACTTTTTCTACCTACTTTAATTATGACCACATACTCAAGGGCATTAAAAGAAACCACACATTTCACCAATATGTATAATTCATTCAATTCGTTTTTCTTAAACAGTGTGTCGGGTCAACCCAGACAATATTTTGAAAACGGAGGGAGTATAATTTATACCAAGCAGTAGCACTGAAGATTCGACCTTGACTTGTGGCGCCGTGGCAGACTACCGGCAAAGGCGGGGAGGGCGGAACAAGTAAGGGACTGAAGGGAAGAGGCGGCACTTGGCTAAGTTGGTTTGGGCTGGTCTGAGTGGTCTCTCTCCGTTCTCCAATTACGCTGGGAAGTGGCCAAGTGGGAACATGACTTTTGGACTTGGGAGAAATGGAGGATCAAATTAATTGGGAGGGATGAGGGAGTCTCGGTGGGGGATAGGAGAGAGAGAGTGAGTGAGATAGACTGATAGTGACATTAGTAAGTAAAGTAGTTGTCTAGTTGACTTTGGAGGTTTACTTTAGTAGAGGTAGGGGTCTAATAGAAAATTTGGGGGGGTCCAATTGTCAAAACCTATAAACTTACTCCCAATTTTATTCTCCCCAGTGGTGTACATGGACACCAGTCCAGTACACTTGCATCCGCCCCTAGTTATAAGAAATATAGAATATTTACTTTTCTCCAAAAAAATAGTATTCCCTCTGTTCCCGAAAAAGAGTCTTGTTTGAGTTGGCTCACACATTAAGAAAAATTAATTGATGCTATAATAAATATTAAAAGTTGTGTATTTTCCAAAGGTGCCCATGTGAGGTAGGGCCCATCAATTTAAGTAGGAATCAAATCAAGGAAAAAATGGCAAAGTAACACCTAGAGATTAGAAAGTGGACATATTTTTTGGAACAATCTAAAAAGGAAAGATGGACTCTTTTTTAGGAACCGAAGGTGTAACATAAAAACTAACAGTAAATGACCAAATAACAGCACAACCTTTACTTTAGACTATACATAAAGACCCTGAAAGCAACATAAATTAACCAATAAAATAATGTACTTATCACGGTTGTCAAAAGAGGAATCACATTTACTCTACCTTGTTAAATCTTGGACAAAGACAAATCTTTAAATTCTCACGCACAGGATGATGATTGTTATTTTGCCATCCTCTTTCCTCCTCTTCCTCTCTCTTGCTTGACTCCACTATTGCTCTTTCTCTCTCCACATTTAACCATTAGACCAAAGCTGTGTGCCTTATATTTCTTCTTTTTCATTTATTATTTTTTATTTTTAGGTAGTTGTTTTCTTTTCACTGCAATTAAGCCCTAAATATTAGTGAAGCTAGCCTTTTGGCCCCATCTAGCATGCACGTGTCCCGGCGTGTCGTATAATTACGAAAAGATCATCATTTTAGAGCATGGGAACGCGTCGGCGTGTCCCATTGTTTTCTACATAGCTTCATCCAAAATAGAGATCCTGCTTGTTTTTAATTCTTATGCATTTGACTATGCTCCATGTTAGCATTTCTCTGTTTAGTTTAATCAACTACAACACAACCATCTCAGCAATGTAGGTTCCATGATAAGAAAAACTGAAGTCCTGGGAGTTGAAGACTTCCTCAACCCCTCACCTGCATAAGACAGCCAAACCAGAGCAAGCATAGATGGAAAGATAAAGATGTTCCACGGTTTAGAACTCAACTTGGATGTAGTTCCTTGTATCATTTGTTCATCAAGACCAGCAAGAGGATTGAATGCTAAGAAGCTTGATATAGAGATATAATCCTAAAGATATCATAATTAATTTTAGCTATTATTCATATTTTCCATTCTTACAGTAAAAATACTAATAATAGTAATAATAATCTATTTCAATGTTCACAGAAGACCTGTGTCATTCTCAAGTTGTATATTGTTCTGAAAAAAATTGATGACAACAAGAAAAGCATAAAAGTCTGCATTTTAGATTTCATTATTTTCATCATCTGGCAAGACCTTTTGGTTTGCTGTTCTAAAGATCACTGATTGTAACAATATTATATAGGTGTGTCATCGTCTTCTCCTTATCATCTAGTTTCAAATGCTAGTTTCCACAACTCAAACAAGCTGTTACAACTGACATGAGCAACTGCTACTTGCTTCAGCCCCTTACATTGCCTTGCAACTGGAGTATCTGTAAACATTGCCTCAAAAAAGGGGGAAGTGGCCCCATGGGAGAGGTTTCCCAACTGCGAGCACTTTTATTAAAAGCGAGACCTAGGCCCAAGGCGCACCAAGAGTGTCTCGCATATCCCATGCCCAGCCCCTTCCATTTGGCCCGAGTGTGCAATTCGTGAGTGTAAAGTGCCTAGCCTCCAGGTTCCAAGGAATCACCTTACTACCTTGACCCTTTCTTTACCATTGATTGCTTTTGTCACATTATTTCAGATTTCTAGTAGACTTGATCATGTGGAGAATTGGAAGCTATATCAAATCAAGATAAAGGAAGAGAAAGTAAGTTGCTACTTTGAGTAATGAACTTAAGAAGACGGATCATTTTTCATGTAGAAGGTCAATTTGAATCTGATGAGTACTATTTGACATAAGGGTAATGTTGCTTCAGTCGACTCTCAAGTGATTAATAATTATGCACGGGTAAACGTATTAACTGAGCTACAAATTAGAAGTTTGTTCATACTTTTTTTGACCTCGAAGATCGTCTCACCATCCAACCATATATTTATTAATCAAGGCCAAACCAAAAGAAGACAAGTCTCACTTAATATCTCGAATTTATACAAAATAAACTCTACTAAGTTAGCTAATCTGTAGTAAAAGTTTGTAATATACTTCTAAATATGAATAGCTCAGGCTTGATTGCTTATTTAAAAAATTTCATGGCCTAGTAATTTTCTCTGGTAAACACATATATATCATAGGTGGTACCCCCTCCGTTCCTGAAAAAAATCTAGTTTGACTCTGACACAAATTTAGAAAAAATAATAATTAATTGAGTCTATTATAAAAATTACAATGTTGTGTTTTTAAAGACGCCCATATATGTGTGGGGCCCTTTAATTAAAATACAAACCAAGTCAAGGGTAAAATGGTAAAGGTAACATCTAAAAAAGAGGACTTTTTTTAACGACCAAAAAGGAACGATGGACTCTTTTTTAGAAACAGAGGGAGTATAAGAGTATCCTTCCAACATGACAATTGTATGTGAGCAGCTGCTAATGATTTCTTTGATTTGACGTTCAACGGTGAATCATTACCACTGTCTTTACTCTTTACTCTTTACCTTCACTTAACTTATTAGTTAATAGATTTTTGTATATTATCTTAATAAAGAAAACGATGCATATGTTAACTGGTGCACTCCACATTCCACGTAAAGACTCTAGTTTTTGGTTTTTTGGGACAGCTCGATTATTTTGACAGAAAACGTCTTAAGCTTTACCTGTATATACAAAACTCTAATGCTGCAACACGTAGTATTTTTATTGTAGTTCTTCATGATTGAGCTTTTATTACCTAAGACACAATATATGTATGTCAAATAACAATTTGAAATGTGTGTGTTTTTTAGAAGGGGGGGTTGGAACCAAGGACCTCAAGGTTTTTGCCCGAGTGCCCTTGCCATCTCTCGACTTCCAAATATAAAAAGTGGACTATTTCCACAGCACATAGGGGATACATGCTCCCGGGAAATCTCCGTTTAGTTCTATTATTTTTTCAAGCTGTTTCCGGCCTTCGCATCAACATTTCTAAGGGTGAAATTATTCCTGTTGGAGGGGTGGAGAATGTTGGGGATCTAGCTGCATTCTTTGGTTGTAAGTCTGCTGTTCTTCCTACTTCCTATCTTGGACTTCCTATTGGTGCACAGTCAAAGAGTAGAGCGTTATGGAATCCAGTGGTAGAGCGGTTCGAGAAGAGATTGGCAGGGTGGAAGCGTCAACTTCTTTCCAAGGGGGGGAGATTAGTTTTGATCAAGAACACTCTTGCTAATTTACCAACTTATTTCTTATCTCTTTTTGTGATTCCTGCCACAATTAGGCAGAGATTAGAAAAGTTGGAAAGAGATTTTTTGTGGGAGGGTCAATCAGATGTGCATAAGGTTCACTTAGTGAATTGGGATAAGGTGTGTTCGAGGGTTCAGGAGGGGGGTCTGAATATCAGAAAAATCAAATTATTTAACGAGGCTTTGTTGGGGAAATGGTTGTGGCGATATCTCACTAATAAGGAGGCTTTGTGGAGGGAAGTGGTGGTTTGCAAGTATGGGGAGGGGGGTCACTGTTGGTTTCCTAACGAGGTCAATTCGTCTTATGGGGTGGGAGTCTGGCGAGGCATAAGGAAGGGGTGGAATTCTTTTGCTAGATTCATTGCTTTTGAGGTTGGTAATGGGGCCTCGGTGAGGTTTTGGGAGGATAGATGGTGTGGGGATATTCGTTTGAGGGAGGCGTTTCAGAATCTTTTTGAGCTTTCCACGGATAAGGATTGTAAAGTGAGCTCTGTATTATCTTGGGTGGAGGGTAAGCCTATCTGGAATCCTTTGTTCAGAAGGAATTTTCATGATTGGGAGTTAGAGTCAGTTGTGCAGCTTTTAAGGATGCTTCAAGAGCAGAAAACAGACAGGCCGACGGACAAGGTGGTTTGGAAAGGCTCAGGGGACTCTCTTTTCTCAATGGTGGTAGAACTTCTTTTCCGTGGAGAGCAGTATGGAGAACCAAAGCCCCTAAGAGAGTGGCTTTTTTCATGTGGGAAGCGACTCATGAAGCTATTCTAACCGGGGACAATTTAAGGAAACGTAACATGGTTTTTGTTAATAGATGCTATATGTGTAAGGCTGGTGCGGAGAGTGTAAATCATTTACTTCTTCACTGCCATGTAGCTTTAGAGCTTTGGTATCATGTGCTGAGTAGGTTTAATATGTCTTGGGTCATGCCAAGTTCGATCATAGACCATGTCAGAGGTTGGAATAGGGGTTATTTGAAGAAGAGGAATAGTTTATGGGGGACAGCTCTTTTGGGGGTGTGTTGGATTCTATGGAAGGAAAGGAATCATAGGGCTTTCGACAACGTGGAAATGTCAGTCCCGGAGCTGAAGAATTTGCTGATTCGTACTATTCAGTTTTGGAGTTCCGTGGATGATCACTCTCTTCCTAGATCATAGCTTTTGTAGATCATGTATATAGTACAGTTTTTGATTAATCTTTTGGTTGGTATACGGCTAGTGTACAAAGGACGCATCACCTCTTTTGATGCTTGATATTTAATATATTATTTACTTATCAAAAAAAATTTTTTTTTTTGAAAACTCTAATAATTAACTAGCATCAAAGCTTGTCATAATTACAATGATGCTTCATAAACAATATGTCAATATCAAATGCGGAGGGTAAAGATGAAATGTTATGGAAATAGTAGACATTTTTTAAGGACTATTTAAGTGAAACATCTCAAAATAGTATAGAGTTTAGTATAGTGAACACTTTGCCCAGAACTGAACACTTGAAACAAACAACTTTTTCATTGTTACAGTTATTATTGTCAAGTGAGGAAAAGGTTGGAGAAGGTTGAAAGAGATTTTTTGTGGGGAGGTCAAGGGGAGGTGAGAAAGTTTCACTTAGTTAGTTGGGACAAAGTTTGTTCAAATGTGAGGAATGGAGGCCTAGGAATTAAAAATCACAAGGTCTTCAACGAGTCTTTGTAAGGAAAATGGCTATGGAGATGTGCGACAGAAATGGAGGCTTTTTGGAGAAAAGTAGTTGTTAGCAAGTATGGTGAAGGAGAACCTTTTTGGCTTCCAAAGAAGATTTTGGACTATTCAGGGTAGGGGTATGGAAAGGTATCAGAAACGGGTGGGATATTTTTCAAATACATATCAAGTTTGAGATTGGAGATGGTTCTGATGTTAGATTTTGGGAAGATACTTGGTGCAGTGATGAGGATCTCATGAGGACCTACCCAAACTTACTCGATATTACTACGGAAAAAGGGGGTCAGGGTAAGTGCTGTTTTGCAGAAGACAGGTAATTCAGTCATATGGGCTCCAATATTTAGACAATATTTGCATGACTGAGAGCTTGATTCAGTGACGCATTTTTTTGAAAAATTGTATTCTCAAAGCATAGGATCTGACAAGGTGTATAAGATAGTGTGGCAGAGATTTTTGGCCTGTTTGGAATTGCCTGGGCTATGCCTAGATCAGTTTTGGATTTATTCTTGAGCTGGTCTCTATACAAAAGAAGCAGGAAAAATTGTCTATGGGAGGCTACTCCATTGGCGGCTTGTTGGGTCATTTGGAAGGAAAGGAATAGGAGGGCTTTTGATAACGAGGAAGGGTCTTTAGAGAAGCTTAAAGATACTTGGCTACGCACTATTTCTTCTTGGTGCCCTGAGTTAGTCGACCGTTCCCAGACTCCTACTCACTATCTAGAAGTGATAAGGAATTCCCTCCAGCTCGTGTAGCTTGAGATCTCTTGTATCTTCTCTTTATTGTACATAGGCCGCGTCACCTATTTTGACGCTATTCGTATATAATACCTTTACTTATCAAAAAAAAAAGATAGTGTGGCAGAGGTCAAAAGGTGATAATTTCACGGTTAAATCCTTTTATCTTATTCTGGCTAATGATCAAGGAATTGAATTTCCTTGGAAAGGCATTTGGAAAACGAAGGTTCCTGGGCGAATAGCTTTCTTTGTGTGGGAAGCAGCAAATGAAGCCATTTTAACAGGGGATAATTTAAGAAAATGCAGTTAACTTTATACAAATTGGTGCTTCCTTTGTAAGAAGAACGAAAGAGTTAACCATCTTTTGTTGCATTGCCCGGTGACGGCGGAATTATGGAGCTTAGTTTTCAATTTATTTAACCTCGCTTGGGTGATGTCGGCTTCAGTCAAAGAAATGTTTCTTAGTTGGTTCCTTTACAAGCGAAGAATGAGAAATAGTGCTTGGGAGGCAGCTCCTTTAGGAGTGTGTTGGGTAATTTGGAAAGAGATCAAAGGGCATTTGACAATGAGGAAAGATCAAGTGAGTATTAGAAAATCCTCTTGTTGAAGACCTTGTATTTTTGGTGCACTGAATCAGGGGAGATTTCTTCTTCTTCTTGTAATTCTTGTGAAAACGTTGTAAAATAACTCCGACTGACTTTTGTAATGTATACCCCTAGTGTACAAAGGACACGTCAACTGGTTTGACGTGCTTTATGTATATACTTTTACTTATCAAAAAAAAAATATATATATATAGTTAAGGTACCAATTCATCTAAAAGCTTAAGCTTTAGAGAAGGGTTCAACAATGTATATGAAGCTTAACACTCCCACTCACATGTCACCCGTTCACACGTGGAGAGATAGACAAGCATGCCTAACCATGGCATCATAAACGAAATATGGTGCTAACATATGCACTCACAATACTTCTGGTGACAAATGCAAGCGGGATAACTCGAACTCATAACCTTGCAAAACCAGAGCTCTCATACCATTCGTATGTGTGGGCATCGGGTCGGGTTTCGATTTTTCCGGGACGGTTACCCGAAATACCGGGTATTAGATTTTACTAACCGAGTCCAATCCACATATCGGGTACCCAAAAAAGTCGGATATCCAAATTATCAGGTTTGGATTACCCGCATTCTTTAAAAAATGAATGGAAACAGTTAATCAAGTAAAATTCACGTGTAACGATGCACGCCACACGGACGTATAAGTGTGCAGTCCCCCCCCCCGCCTCTCTCACTCTCTCCGTCTCTCGATTTCTGCCAACCCAATTGCCTAGGCCGACAAAAGTCACAGAAACGCCATACTATCTCTCTTCAAAAAAAACTCATCTAGATCTAGGCTTTCATTTAGATATCGCTCCACTTCCACCCTCCGATAGTCAGGCCGTCGGCGACGCATCGTCCTAGCGGACCTAGCCTTGCATCACGATCAGTCTCTCTCACTCTCTCTCTTGGTCTCTCTCTCAGTCTCTCTCTCTCTTCTCTCTGGTTTCATATACAGACTACATCAAAGGTTTCATCTAACGTTTATAAGTTGAGTTTTTACAAATTTTAACTATAGAGTATTTAATTTTTAATTTGTAAAAATCTTGTTTTATTTTGCAGACTTGGACTAGTTGTTTAAATATGAAGGAATCAAGGAATGATGGACCAAGATTGGATATTTATGCTTTATTATTTTTGGAGAATTAAAAATTATGAATTTGTAAAGTCTGTTGAGTGTTTTTATTTTCGTTGGTACTCGGTAGATTTAATCTGTTAAGTGTTAACTATGTTGAGTAACTTTTAAGGTTCGGGTTCAGATAACCTGTTACCCAAAAGTTTGAAAAATTACCAGATTGGATCAGATCGGGACCCGAATCCGAATGCCCACCCCTACTAGTCGGTTACCAACTCATCTAAAAGCTTAAGTTGTTATAAAGGGGGTCAACAATTTATATCAAGATTAACAAATATTACAACAATATTTCAAAGAAATTGACAACTTCATTGATTACTTGATATTGACATTGAACAAAACTAAAACATGAGATGGCCAACGTATAATCCACTTCAATTGCCTGAACCATTACGAGGAGGAAACCACTTCCTTCATACCCATAAATAAGGGTACTGAGATGCCCATCGATTGATGCATAGATTTTAAATTTATTTTTGCCACTTGATGTAAGTTCTTGTACAAGG
This sequence comes from Codonopsis lanceolata, assembly GCA_013146195.2. Taxonomy (NCBI): domain Eukaryota; kingdom Viridiplantae; phylum Streptophyta; class Magnoliopsida; order Asterales; family Campanulaceae; genus Codonopsis; species Codonopsis lanceolata. The sequence goes on along the minus strand of CM028382.1, from coordinate 22,935,382 downwards.
AGGTTATGCATGACAAAGTATGTTGTTAGGGTTTTTGCATATGAACCTTACTTCACTAAGGCACTTACCTACCTTGCACCTATATCCCGAGGGTCCCTTTTATGCCTTGACGCACTTCGATCTTTTACCACTCGAGTAAAGTAAAAAATCTAAGGAGAGGATGTTTCGCATGGTTCCAAATTTGACACTATGACACCCAAGCCTCAGTGCAGCAACCTTACCTAACCACTGTGCCAAAGCTTGCACAAGTGGCCAACCACAGGAACATCTAGTAGAACTTAATCTAACTGTCTTTCACACTAATCGACATGATTTGTCAGGAATTAAAAATGGGATACAACATCTGCAGGATTTCTTGCAGAAAAGATATTACAGTAGACAAAAAATAATAAATACTTCGAAGGATAAGATCAAACATACCTGGCATGTTGCAAGAGTGTCCTTACAGCTCTCGAGACTGTGAAACCCAAAGCACAGAGAACAAAAAACATGAGAGGTCCAACTTATATTGATTCAAATAAATTACTCAACTCTTCACTTAAAATTTGAAATGTAGAAATAAGAATTCTTGCATCTCAGTACCTCTGACGAAGATCTAAAATAATTGCTGTTGCCCCTCCTGGTGCAGTTTCTTTTGCTTTGACATTACCCTGAATAGTTTAAAATAGAAAATAAGAAAAACAGAATAAATACCGAACTGATTATGCAGCCATAAACATGACACTTGTCTATAACATATTAATCAAAATATATAAGATGGATTAAGAACTTCTCCCCTCTGCAAATGCATAGCATCATATAAAAAATATACAAGTATACAACCTAGGGTTGTAAACAAATCAAATTTTTTTGATTCGATTCGATATTCGAATTCGAAATATTCGAATTCGAATTTTTTTTAATATTCGATAAGAATTCGAATACGAATACGAATTTGGTGGTATTCGATTCGAGTATTCGCGAATAATATTCGAATAATATTTAATATATATATATATATATATATATATATATATATATATATATATATATATAAAATATATATTAAAACAAAAAAGCCCTAACCTAACTCACTCAAACATTGGTCTCACGTCTCACACACTTCACTCGAACTGACGACGGCGTCCTCACTGCTCACCCCTCACCACGCCCAGAATCTAGATCGCCGATTCGCCGACCCTGAAGACCCCGACGGCGACCCCAACCCAAGGTCCCAAGTGCAGCGAACGGCAACGGCAGCCTCGATCCGTCCAGTTCCTGATCTGATTCCAGCATAGCAGTCTCCTCCCTCCCAGCTCCGGTCGAATCCAACGGTCTCTTCTTTCTCGGTTTCTCCGACTACCATTAGGTATTTATATCTTTCTTGATCGGGTTGTCATATAAAAGTTCTTGCAGCTGGAGATTTTTGGGTTGTGTGTGTGTGTGGTGTGGGTGGTATGTTTATATTTGTGTGGGAACTGGGAAGTGTGTTTGCATATCTCCATTAAAAATGTTGTTCTTGTAGCTGGAGATTTTGGGGTTTTTCTGTGCGTGTGCGCACTCTTTTGAGGTTGGGTTTTTCTGTGTTTGTGTTTATTTGCTATATGCAAACAAATCCTGTTTCTTTTCAGGAATATACATTGTGTGTATTTATGGGGGGGTTGACTCATTATTATTTAAATGTAAGTGATGGTCAATATATATCCAAAGGTTGTCAACATTGTTAAGTAAGATTTCTGGTCCCTGTGCCATTGTTGCGCACCCCTTAGTTTTATATCATTGAACCATTCTCTTGTTGAAGTGATGTAGCATTACATAGTTTTCCCAATTATAGAACAGCCAGAAGTTTACATTTCTAAAAGAAATGTTTTCCTTGGTGGAAGTCTTCCAAATTTTGTTATTTAAATCGGGAAACATTAGGCCCCTTTAGCTTGAATTGGTTAAAATAAGCTCATAAAGTGATACCACTTATGTCTGATTAGTAAAATAATGAGCTAATCTCAATATTATAAGGCTTGCCCAATTCTCACATATGGATCAGTTGCCTTCAAGCTCTGGTTGATTTCTTATTCTTGAACTTTTTTCCTTTTATGATACCAATTTCCTCTTGACTTGCACTGTTTTTACTTTCTAGTGCCTGAGCTTTTTGTACTTTTCATTAAACAGGAATATATATATATATATATATATATATATATAGGTTTAAACATATGTTTAGTGCATTTAGCTACATAAGCAGACCTGTATTCATACAATATTGAGTCTTGAGGTGAAATTGATTGTAAGATCCGTACTTTGTTTGGATTTGAAGATGTAAATCTGTGCAGGTCTAGAAAGAGTCTAGAAATATGTATGAAATAGGGTTTTCCAACATTTTAAAAAGAAAAATAGAATGGCTTGTGCCTGGTACTTATCTAAAAGAATAAGATCATCTGGGCTATCTTTGCAATAAGATTATAGGAATGTTCTACTTATCAAAAATGATTAAGCTTTACTCCTTTAAATGAAATAGGTTATTTTATTGTTCTTGCCTTTTGTTTCGTATTCCTTTAAATGATTAAGCTTTACTCCTTCAAAATTCGAACTAAACTACGTACTTTTGTTGTAGACTAGTTAGAATAAGTTTGAGTTAATATTAGAATTTTCAATTTAAGAAAATTGAGTCAACTTTTCTTTCTTTTTTTTTTTTTTTGCATGATTCAAGTATTTTGATATTTGGCATATCACTAGATTTTAATGAGCTTATCCAAGAAGTGTGAGTTAATTTTAATTTTTTTGTGTGACTAAATTTAGAAATAATCTCGCGTTAGCTGTTTATTCCTTCTTTTTCTGCTTCATCTTTTTTTCGGTGCGTTAATGAGTCTCGCATTTTATGAAGATCATATTGTACCAATGAGTCATTTCTGTAGGATTTTCTTACCTTTTTGCTATGTTATGAATCAGTAATCGATGTATGAATCAGTAATCGATATTTTTAATTTACTTTTTTGCTATGTTATGTTATATATCTAATTATGCACTAACGCGTTTGGTTAGAAACAGTAATAAAATAGAAACAGTTCATGAATTTTAACTTACCTTTTTGCTATGCTTTGTTTCATTTTATTAGTTCTGTTATGTTTATTACTAATTAATATTATTTTATTAATCTTTGTTCTAAAGTCATTTAGGTAGAATATGGATGCGTCAAATATAATAGAGCAAACACCTCAAGTAGACGATCTTTTTGTGGAAGATAATGAGGTAAATATTATATATTAAATAAATATTGTGTATTAACATTTATATATATGTTTTAACATTTTAAGATCTAATTAAAAACTTGTAATGAAAGGTAAGGAGCCCTACGATCGAGATAGATGATGATGGAATTGGAGGTGATAATATAGAAGATGGAGGTAATAATAAACAAGATGGAGGTAATAATATAGAAGAGGGAGGTGATAATATAGAAGACGATGGTGAACATGAGGAAGATAAGAGCCAATTTGAAAGGAAAAAGAGAAAGAAGAATTCAAAAGTTCATAGTGATTTCATTGAAGTGACTTCAAATGATGGAAGTACAAAATTTCAATGTATACATTGTAAGAGTTTTCTTTCGAAGACAGCTACTAGTACAACAAGTCATCTTTTGAATCACATGAAGAGGTGTTTTCAAAAGAAAATTTATACCCAAAAACAAAAGACGTTGCAATTTCAGCCTACCAAATCCAAGTTTGAGATGAATCCTTTATCAGATGGTCGATATGATCATGCGAAGCAAAGAGAGGCCGTTGCCCATTGGATTCTAATGAATGAGCAGCCGTTTAATGTTGTGGAAAACTTTGGATTTTCTTTCATGTTAAGTATTAATCAACCACAATTTGAGAAGATCTCGCGTGCCATGGTAAGGAAAGATGTCATTAGTGTTTATGACATAGAGAAGAAAAAGTTGCAGTTAATGTTGAAAGGGATCAATAAGATTTCATTGACCACTGACATTTGGAAGTCAAAGGTGCAAAAGATTTCTTATATGTGTGTCACTGGTCACTTTGTTGATTCACAATGGCAACTTCACAAGCGAGTTCTTAGCTTCATGCCTCTCCATCCTCCACATGCTGGTAATATTATTTCTCTTACATTACATTTATTATTTGTAATTATATACATTTTTTGTTAATTTGATAATTATTATTGACATTTTTTAGGTGTTGATATCTTTGATGGGCTTATGAAGTCTACAAAAGATTGGGAGATAGAACACAAAGTCTTCACTATCTCTGTGGACAATGCTTCGAACAATGATGCTGCAATTCGAATCACCAAAGAAACATTCTCTAGGAGTCGTAAGTTGCCATTGGATGGTAAGTTGTTTCATGTTTAGGTGTACTGCACATATATTGAATCTTGTTGTTCAAGATGGTCTTTAGAGATTCATAGCATTATTGAAGATGTCAAAAAGTAGTGTGCGGTTTATTAACCAATCGAGTCTAGGTTGTTGAAATTCTCGATATTGTGCATCATTTAGGAATCCTGTGAAAAGGTTGATTATTGATTGTCCAACAGCGTTGGAATTCTACTTATGAGATGTTAGTTGAGGCATATAGAGTTAAGGATGCATTTCCTATATTTGCGAGAGAGACTTTATATAGGAGTTGTCCTAGCCTTGAAGATTCGAACAAAGTTAAGGATGTTGTTGACATTTTAGAGGTTTTTTATGAAGCTACTCATGTAATTTTTGGAGTTGATTATCCTACCTCTAATGTTTTCCTTGTTGTTATTTGGAGAGTCAAGCATGTGTTGAATGAGAAAAGAAAATCATGCTAATGAGTTTATCGAGGGATGGTTAAAAGCATGAAGCAAAAATTTGACAAATATTGGGGAAATACTAATCTTTTGATGGCTATTGGAGCAATACTTGACCCTAGGTTCAAAATGAGGTTGGTTGATTTCACTTTCAACAAAATATATAATGAGATTGATGCACGTACACACATTATGAAGGTTCGAGATGCATTATATAGTTTGTTTTTGAGTATGTTGAACAAGATCAAGTGAAGGTCTCGAAAGGGTAGTTCTTCCACTTGAAACATGTTCTCTATTTGTATTGTAAACTCTTCATCTAAAGGAAAATTAGTGCACGTGGGTTTATCTATGTTTGATGAGTATTTGAACTCTGTTGAAGATGTTGCTCCTTTAAAATCGAGTTAGGACATTTACTTAGAGGAAGGATTTTTAGATGTCAAGATGGGGATGCAGGCGTAGCTCTTGAGTTTGATGCCTTAGCTTGGTGGAAATCTCAAGAATTGAACTTCAAAATTTTATCCAAGTTAGCTCGTGATGTGTTAGCTATTCCTATTAGTAGTGTTGCATCAGAAGCCACATTTAGTGCGGGAACCCGAGTTTTAGATCCGTATCGTTCAAGGTTAACCGATATGGTACAAGTTTTGATTTGTGGAGCGAATTGGTTCGCCAACTTCATGGGATTAAGAAGCCTATTATGTCATATGTGAGTTTTATTTTGTAGAATTCATTTGAGATATTTGCATATTTGCATGATTATGATTTATGACAATAAAATTGATATCTAATTGATTTTTATTTTTATTTAGGAGGAGGACGAGCCGATTCATGTCACATTGCGAACATGATGGTTGGATGGCGGATGCTGGTCTAATTTTTATTCGGTGTTTTTTTGATGAATTTGAAAATTGATAATTATTTATGTATTTGATAATTATTGTGGATTTTATGGATATTTGATCATATGGATGTTATTTGTTTTGGTTATGGATATTTAATGTTGTGGGTTTTTGTTATGGATAATCGATGTAATTGATGTTTTATTCATATTAATTCATATTAAAAAATTGAGTATTCGAATCGAATACTCGAATCGAATATTCGAATCATTGATTGTTAAAATAGATTTTTTAAAAAAAATCAAAAAAAAAAAAATCAAATCGAATACTCGAATCGAATCGAATCGAATAATTCGAGTATTAATTTCGAATCGAATACGAATCAATTTTAATATTTGAATAATACACGAATACGAATACTCGAATAATTTCACGAATAGGAATCGAATATTGCAATATTCGATTTGAGTCGATTCGTTTACATCCCTAATACAACCCCCCCTGCCCTGGCAGCCCTATCTTCATTGAACGATTTCAAAAAACCCAAAAGAAACAAGATAAAGATGATATTATGTCACTTTTATAGGCTTTGGGGCATCCTACACAAAACAAATAAAATGCTATGGAGAAAAGAAGGAATTAACCACTTCAAGAATCCCTTTGTTCTTTGTGAGATCCCCTCCATAACCAAATCATGCATCATTTTGTAATTCCTGTCTTCTTAACCAATTCTTTTACAGTGAGAGTAAACAACCTTTTAAAATATCAACATTTCCAATAGACCAAAGCAAATTTATGATGTCAAGATCCTACTCTCACTAAAAACTTGAGGCCTATGGAAAGAAGGGTAACCAGTACTACTAAACTCTGCTTTGGGCCTACCACATGAATTCTTTTTGCCAATCTGTTTGTCCCCATTCAAGATCATCGGATAAACCATACTCCCTCGCATCCTTCGTAATTGCTGTCATCTTGGTCTTCTCTTACCTCTAGCACCGTTAATGGTATTAATATAATCACATTCTCTCACTAGCACACATATACACGCCCAAACTTGCGGTTTTCTTCAATTTTATATTATTATTGTATCAAGAATCGTGATCTGTCCCTACGAATGTATTCATACTTCAAAACAAGTTTATACACACCATCCGGGCTTTCTCATTATGGTTCCATCCCTTATACGAGCGGTCTAAGTAACTATAGTGATCCTGTCTTTCTCTCTCAGATGGGATTTGGCATGAAGGCATCATCTTCTAATTTATGTAAGAGTGGAACGCTTTTCTGTCACTTTTTTTGCTTCCTCCCCGACCCCACCAAGAAAAAGGCTTAAAAGTGGAATCCTTGCGCACTTCATATGTTAACCTTTCTCTCTGGTAAATAAGAAAAATTTACCCGCTACCCCCTCCTCAACAAGGAAACAAAAGGATGAAGCATGCATATTAGTTGTCCACTAGAATTTCCTTTCAACTTAACCAGTATGCAGTGACTACATAAAACTTAAGACACGCTTCTCCATGTCACCAAAACCTAATATGATTCTATAATAATATCATCTCCAACCTCGTTGTCTACAATAATAATACTCCCCCGTCCCAAAATTATTGTCCTTTTCGACCTGGCATACGGATTAAGAAATAACAAATGACTTTGATTATTAATATTGGTATAGTGTGTAGTTTCCTTTAATAACCATGTGCATGTGGCCCATAATTAAAGTAAGAAGAAAAGGTAAGGGTAAAATGGTAAAAGTGATGTCCTAAAAAATAAACTTTCAAACAAGACAATTTTTTGAGACAACGAAAAAAGAAAGGAAGACAATAATTTTGGGACCGAGGGAGTAATAACTATCCTAAATAAGAACGTTGATCCCTTTGCGGTATTTATAAGGCCATCTAACCTACATGCATCTCTTTCAGTACTTCTTTTGCTAAAAGTACATTTCAAGTTTCCCCTCTTATTCTTTATTTTCAACCCTTCAATTCTAAGGTGCATCACCAGCATTTTTATTTATTTATTTATTTTTATAGAAAGGTTCTACCACTCAGCTCAACACAATCAAACTTTGTCCCAATTACTTGGGGTCTTGGTCAATCCAAGCCACACTCATTCACTTCCTTCTTTAGTAACATTGTCCACGATCTGACAACAACCCAAGGCAGGTGCAACGTATCACATACGGATGACTCCTTCGGATATTCTTTGAAAGCTTCCAAGACACTGCTGGACTGCCGTGAACAGTTTTTTTATAAATTAACCCCCCACTGTCTCATCAACAAGGACAATGTTAATCACCAAATAACATGCACCACGGTATGTAATCTTCAATATGTATAAAGAATTCATCCATCACTAAGGGAAAATAGACAAGGACTTAGGGTCAGTACTTAATGCAATTTATGGTTACTAGGATCACAAATTGCTTCCTAACTAGCTCCACAACACATATCCTTATTCATGTCAACATATCTCACTTGGGCTATTTCTTCTCTAATATCCACCAAATAATCTATCTTGGCATTCCACCATATGGTTTTTAAAGAACTTTGAATAGTCTCACAATCTCCAATAGTCAAGCACCAAAACCAAATGTAGCGTATCACAATCCAGTCACTAACCTAATGCTTTGTAAAAGAAGCATAAAAGTACTAAATTATATTCTCTTTGCTCCGGGCAAAGAGTCCACTATTCCATTTTGAGATGTTTCACCTAAAAAGTCCATTTTCAAAAAATAAGGGATAAAAGCATCATTTTCTTACTAATAGGCTACTAAAAGTGTCTTTTTCTTAAAAAATTTGACTTTCAAACGGAACTCTTTGCCCATAACGGAGGGAGTATATATGAAGAAGCAAAAGGATGGCATATATATGATCAAGAGACAAGCCAAGGGGACAGTAAAATACGTCGTCCATTCCATCATCCTTTGAATTAAACTACCAGGATGGACACACCAAAGTTTGCTCAAATATGTCCTTCGCGCATGAACATAAGCGTGAGAGACCCCTTCGAAGAATGCTTTGTCTTTATCCATCTTTTTTCACAAGCTACAACTGATGATTTTAGTGGATGCTATAAGACTTTCTCTACCTATCCACAGGTCACAACCCTAGTCAAGAACAAAGTCTACGGGGTGACGGGGTCATATGTGAATCTGAGCATAGTTGATTTAGTTTTCATGATAACAACTCCACCAGGTGAATAAAATGGTTACAAAGGCTTCTTGAACCATTATCTAATGCCACCAAAAGTGCTTCTATAACAAATCATACTCACATTCCAATTTAACCCGCTTCACCCAACTGTTGCAACATCCCTCACTCATCTTTCACTCGTAATTCTGGGACTATACAAATGCACTCAATCTTCAACCTCATTCGAGAATGGCAATTCTCACATTGCCTGAATCGATTAGAAACAAAATTCATAGTATCAATAACCCGAAAACATTGAGAGAGCTAAATTAATGCTTTTTTATATAGGTAATTGTGGCACCTTGGTATGCCAAGGACTTCACAGAGTGCCCTTGCCATCTCTCTCACCCATTTGAACCAATAGCTAAATTAATGTTTATTCTTCTCATGTAGATTTCAGGTCCTTTTAAAAGAATTAATTATCGAATTCTGAACATGAGATATTTGCAGATGCAGCCTTTTCTGCCTGGCAGTAGTTAATTTTCCCTATAACCATCCCAAATATAGAATAAGGTTCAGCCCAATTCTTATTCGACTTGCAATAGATTGTTATCCACTTCCAAGTGGACAAAGATGCACCAATGCCAATTTAAACAATAAACTACCATAACGAAACAATGCTTGAGCCTAGAATAAGCTACAACACATAACATCGAAATGGCAAATAAATGTATAGCAATTGACAAGAGGATAAAACCTTTTTAGAACCAAGAAGTTCTTCTTCATCATCGTCAAAATCTCCAAAGCTTCTCTTCTGCCCTGGAATCACATTACAAAATCAAATAACATTACAAACACAAATAAGAAAATAAATAACACAAATATAATTCCAGGAATGATTAACAAATTAACAACCTGAACGCCTTGTAGGGTTGGTTCCGGGAAAATCACCACCAAAATAATCGTCCTGAAAAAATTGGAAAAGTAAATAAATTGTACTATAGTACAGAAACCCTAGAATTGAAGAGGAGGTTGTAATAAAAAAATCAAACGGCAGTAAATTAGGGGACTTACGTCGTCGATATGGGAATGTGACGCCATTGAAGAGATGTCAAAACCCTAATTGTCTTCCCTGTTTTTTTTTTAAAGGGTGATGATAAAATTTGAAGTTACGGTTACGAGGGAAGGAGGAGGGAGGGAGAAACTTAACAGCGGCGTACCAAAGCCGAATCAGGCAGCTTAGTCCAAAGTCGGGGTGCTAGTAATCAGCTGCAGCAGGTTGTGCGGTTCTTTGACCAGCAAGGCAACGCCGGCCTTTGATTTATTCCTGCAACTTTATGTATCCAGACTCCAGAGGGTCGCTACTTGGGGATCAACTGAATTGAATTAAAGTTAAAGTTATTAACTAGGTTCACCGACTATGTGATGGGTAACTAGGAATAATTAAAATAAAAAATTAGGTAATACTCCCTCCGTTCCTAAATAATCGTCTGGGTTGATTCGGCGCACAGTTTAATAAAAAGTAATTGACTTAATTATTTATATTGGTTTAATGTGTAGTTTCCTTTAATGTCCATGTATATGTGGCACATAATTAAAGTAGAGTGAAAAAGAAGGTTAAAATGGTAAAAGTGATGTTTAAAAAGCTAAAAAGTGACAATTATTTTGAAAAAAAGGAAAGGAGCGCGATAATTTAGGGACGGAGGGAGTATTAGGTTTTTGATATGAAACAAAAGTCATGGATGAACAGTAACCTATGGTGTAGGTGTAAGACTTTGCATACCAAACATTTAATGTTTGGCAAATTGTAAGTGTGATGCTCGGTTATAAATACCGAGCAGTCTGATGTTATCGGATAGATTGAATCCTCTGAATAAAACTCTCTCTCTCTCTCTCTCTTTCTCTCATAAACTCTTTGTTCTATTTTGTGGTTACTTTATAACACGTTATCAGCACGATTGTTTTACTGTTAACAATCTCAATCGGTAAAATTTTCTACCGATATATTCTTTATATTATATCTCTGGTTTATTTCAATATATATCGTATATCACCATTATTAAGAAAAGGTTGGTTGAGCCACCGTCGATAATATATGGTGAGATGACGAAATAATAATTTATTATTTAACGCATAATATATATGTTCGTTGATGCTTGGCGAAATAACCCCAAGCTATAAACCGAATATTTATATATATACATATATTTCAATTTTATATATATGAATAACTTTATATACATATATATTTATTATCGACTTACAAACACCCACGTAAAGGCTTACGAAAGAAGTGGCGTGAATATATATGTATGCTATATAATAGTCGTATAAAGTTGACTGGAAAAATATTCATGCGGAGTTATTTTATTTATTGCTCCTAATAAGTTTTATATTTATTCATAATATAAATGCAATTCTATTAAATCAGATTTTTTACATTTTTACCCCTATCATATAACGACTAGTTACTGATTTTTATTTATCTCCTCAAACGGTAATAAACGGCTAGTTAACAGTCATAAACGGTCATTTTTTTCCTCCATATATACGGCAACATCTTAATAGATTACTCACATTTTTACTATCTCCTTACAAACTCTCAATACCATATCTTCTTCTACAAAATGTTCCCTCCAATGTTGATGATTATTATCATACTTGTTATTGCGTGCACCGCAATGGTTTTTGTTGTTGAATTCCCTCCAAACCATTTTCAGATTATTATTATCTATCTTTGTATCATGTATGTCATGTTAGTAGTTACAATAGCTTTCAACATACATTTTAACATGTACTGATTGATTATCGTATGAATAAAATTTTCATGTCATCATTTTATTAATATATATATGTTTCATTTTTATAGTTTTTCTTTACAAATGGCAAACATTGCTAAGCTTGAATTTGAAAAGCTCGACATAACTGGGAAAAACTATATGTCTTGGAAACTAGATGCCGAAACCCACCTGGCTGCCAAAAGCCTTGAAACTACTATCCAACAAAGTAATAATGAATGGATAAGTAATCAACAACGGGCTCAAGTCATGATTTTCCTACGACACCACGTCCACGAAGACCTAAAGATGGAGTACCTCACGGTGAATGATTCACTCGTCTTTTGGGAGAGTTTGAACGAAAGATATGACCATTTGAAAACGGTCATTCTCCCAAAAGCACAATATGATTGGATTCATATCCGCCTACAAGATTTTAAAACCATCAATGAATATAGTTCAATGATATATAGAATAACATCACAGTTGAAATTATGTGGGAAACCATCATCGAATATGATATGTTGGAGAAGACTTTCTCCACATTTCATGCCTCGAATATGCTCCCGCAGCGCAATATCGAGAAAAGGGTTTTAAAAGGTACTCTAAATTGATCTCTTGCCTCTTGTAGCCGAACGTAATAATGAGATTCTAATGAAAATCATGAATCTCTTTTTCCCTCTGAAGTGAATGGGACTATGTATGATGAAGGCCAAGAGCGTGGGCGTGGTAGTGGTCGTGGTCGAGGCCAAGGAAATCATGGACAAGGCCGGGGTCGTGGTCGAAATCAAGGCCGAGGAAGAGGCCGTGGACGAAATAACTTTCGTCGCCATCATCATCATCCGTATAATGGAAATTCCTCTCGCCACCTGAAGTGGAACAGAGATGATGATAGAAACACCTCCTCGAGTAGGCAAAATGCGGCCCAAACAATGAAGAGAGTTCATGTTTTAGGTGTGGCATGACAGCCACTGGGCACTTAGCATACGCCGAACGGCCAAACATCTAGTTGATCTTTATGAGAGATCACAAAAAGGAAAGAATGTAGAGACAAATTTCCTTGAAAATTATCATGAAGATCTTCATTTTTGATTTCGGTGATATGGTCAACGTCGACATGACCAATACCATTAGTGATGATATTGGTCATGAACAATAAATGAACATAGGAATGAAGCTATGGTCCGAATTTAAGATAAAAGTTGTGGAAAAAGTAACATGTTGTTATGTAGGAACATTATCTGTTTTTCCTATGTATACTAGCATGCTTACAATAAAGTTTATATATGTATTTTGCATTCAATGTGTTATCATATTTATTCATCTTATTTTACTTTCTCTCATATTGAAATAGATCACAAATATGTCTGAATCTAAAATCCAAGGAGGAGATTTATGTCTTGCAGATGGCGCTATTACGCATACCATACTTTAAAATAAGAAATATTTTTCTTATCTCAAAATTGACAATGCTAATGTCAACACTATATCTGGTAATGCCAAAATAATTGAAGGATTTGGCAAGGCAATTTTCCTAATGCCTGAAGGTACGAAATTTAAGATAAATAATGCATTATTCTCTCCTAAGTCTCAAATAAACTTGTTAAGTTTCAAAGACATTCGTCTGAATGGATATCATATTGAGACTATGAATAAGGGGAATGATGAATATCTTTGCATTACCTCAAACACTTCCGGAAGCAAGTGTATATTGGAAAAACTGTCATCTATATCATCTGGATTGTATAGTACAATCATAAGAATATTTGAATCATATTCTACAAGAAACCCGAAGTTCTATGAAACATTTAAAGTCGGCATGATAGATTGGGGCATCCGTAATCAATAATGATGCGTAGAATTATAGAGAATTCTAGTAGTCATCCATTGAAAAACCAGAAGATTTTTCAATCTAATGAACTCCTTTGTGAGGCTTGTTCTCAAGGAAAGTTGATAATTAGACCATCACTGACTAAAGTTGGATATGAATCACCATCGTTTTTGGAACGAATTCAGGGTGATATATGTGGACCTATCCATCCACCAAGTGGACCATTCCAATACTTTATGGTATTGATTGATGCTTCTAGCAAATGGTCGCACGTATGTCTATTATCAACTCAATGTACGACAATTGCCAAATTCCTTGCACAAATAATCAAGCCGAGAGCACAATTCCCATTATATGATCGAAAGTGAGACTTGATAATGCTTTGGTGAATTTACATCTCAAGCATTCAATGATTATTGTATGGCAATAGGGATCGATGTTGAACATCCAAGAGCCCATGTTCATACACAAAATGGTTTGGCTGAATCGTTGATCAAAGCGTATTCAACTTATTGCTGTACACCATTAATGATGAGAACAAAGCTCCCTACTTGTATGGGGTCATGCTTTGTTTTGCATACAATGCGCACCGATTCGCCTCAAAGCCAAGTCGTATCACAAATACTCCCGATACGGTTGGCATTCTAAGAGAGCCGAATCTATCCCATCTAAGAGTTTTTGGTTGTGCGGTATATGTACCAATTGCTCCACCACAACGCACAAAGATGGGACCACAAAGGAGATTGGGAGTATATGTTGGGTATGAATCCTACTATAATAAAATATCTTGAACCAAAAACGGGTGGCGTTTTGCACGCTTTGGCGATTGTCATTTTAATGAAGACAAGTTTCCACCTTTAGGTGAAGAGGGAAACAAGTGGGAAGAGAGATCAAGTGGTGCACATCATTGTTATTGCACCTTGACCTCCCAGCCGTGAATGGGAAGTTCAAAAGATCATACATTTACAAAATGTAGCGAATCAATTGCCGGATGCATTTATAGATACAAAGAAAGTGACAAAGTCACATGTAGGCTGCTATAAATGCTCCTGCACGAATTGAAATACCAAAAGAGGCGCCAAATGATAAAATGGCAAATGAATCTAAAACACGCTCAAGCGTGGGCGACCCGTTGGTTCGAAGGATAAAATCCTCGCAAAAGAAAGTGATTGAAAATCTCCAATCACATGAAAGTGTTCCAGAAGAAACACACGATCATTGAAATTGTTCCGAGAAGAAACACCACGATCATGCAAATCTAGTAAGCCCTACAGTAATGATAACCATGAGATTTCCATTAATTACATATGTAATGGAAAAATATGGAACCGAGATGAAATGGAGAATATTGATGATATATTCTCTTATTCGGTATCGAAATTAATGACTCGGGGCGATGATCGAACCAAAATCAGATTCGAATGTCAAAAGAGGCATGACAAGATCAAATGGATAGATGTCATGAAATTTGAATTAAATTCATTGAATAAACGAAAAGTATTTGGATCTATCGCTTCTCACATCGTTTGAAACCCATTGAATCTGAGATGGATTTTTGTTCGAAAGCGAAATGAGAAAAATGAGATTGTGAGATACAAGGCTCGCCTTGTTGCACAAGGTTTTTCTCAAAGGCACAGGATTGATTATGAAGAAATGTATTCTCCATAATGGATGCTATTACGTTCGGATATCTAATCACCTATCGGTTTCAAAAATCTAGATATGCATCTCATGGATGTTGTAACGGCTTATTTATACGGATCATTAGATGCGATATTTATATGAGAATTCCGATGAAATTAAGGTGCTGAAGCAAGCGAGCTCAAAGCCTAAAGAATTATGTGCAATTAAACTACAACGATCATTTACGTATGGATTAAAACAATTCGGTCGCATGTGGTATAATTGCTTAAGTGAGCATTTGTTAAAAGACGGATATGTGAATGATCAATTATGTCCGTGTGTCTTTATAAAGAAAACTACGCTGATTAGATTTGCTATTATCGCCGTTTGCTAATACATGTAGATGATCGAATATCATTGGAACTCCCAAGGAAATCAAAGAAGCGCTTGATTACCTGAGGGATAATTTGAAATGAAAGATCTTGGCGTACCAAATACCTGCCTTGGTTTACAAATAGAACACTTTCATAGTGGAAAATTTGTACACCAATCAAATTACACAAAAAGGGTTTGAAGCGCTTTTATATGGATAAGGCAAACCCTCTCACTAGCCCCATGATTAATAGATCACTAAATGTTGAAAAGATCATTTCGCCCTGTAAGAGAATGAAGAGATACTTGGTCCCCAAGTACCATACTTAAGTGCTATTGGAGCTCTTATGTACCTTGCTAATTGTACTGCACGATATAGCATTTGCTACAAATCTATTGGCAAGATATAGTTCATCTCCATCACGAGACACCGGAATGGTATCAAGCACATATTTTCGTTATCTTCAAGGACGATCGATTTGGGATTATTTTATCCCAAAGGATCAAAGGATGAACTGATTGGTTTTGCGATGTAGGTTATTTGTCTCGATCCTCATAAGGCCGCATCATGCACGGCTTACGTGTCTTCACGATGGGTGGTAACGTTGAATTCCCTCGCGTTGTAAACGCTAATTGCTACATCATCAAATCAATGCCAGATGATCGCACTTCAATGCCGCATGTGTCGCCCAAAGTAAAGAGGATACATCAAAAGTGACAGTCCAAACATATCCTCGAAGCTCTTTTTATACACTCAAGAACTTGAAAAGAAGAAAGAGGTAGCATCCAATATGTTCGATCAAGTGATAATGCCGCAGATTTATTTACGAAGGCACTCCCCACTACAACCTTCGAAAGCATGTTCACAATATTCGATGCGAAATCTACGAGATTTACAAAGGTGATTTCTCTTGACCCTTGTCGTCAAGGGAGCATATGGTTACTTTTTCCCTTTATCATGGTTTTTTCCCACCGGGTTTTCCATGAAAAGGTTTTTAACGAGATGTTCTTTACGCACAATAATCGGTGTCCTAAGTTGTGTACGTTTTCCTTATTTCCCTACCGGGTTTTTGACTTAAAGGTTTTTAACGAGATACACTTAG
>CM028382.1:22796513-22918845 GCA_013146195.2 Codonopsis lanceolata | reverse complement strand
CATTGTCACCGAAAAGTGCCTCCCTTTCTTCAAGGTCTCAAGGCGCAACAAGGGCTTTGAGTGGAATACGCATCGTGCCAAGGCCCTCGAACAGCTCAGTGGAATATCTTGGCAAACCACCTCTCCTCAAGAACCCATGCCCTGAGCTTTTATCAGAGACAAGAAACACCACTGCCGTGCCGCCGTTTTAGTTGGGAGGAACTAGATATCCAAAACCTCGTGGTACTATGTATCTAAGGCCCTCGCCCGTTGAGGGTCCGTTATTTTAATGTTGAAAAATTAGCCTACTCTCTGTCATAGCTCCCTCGAAAATTAAGGGCTTATTTTTTCTCGCACACATAATCATAGTATACACGGATGCACCATCAGCAAGAAAGTCCCTGCACAAACCCGATACATCGTGCATTGCTCAACCGGGTCGATCGAGCTCACCGAGTTCCACATAGACTACTTGCCCAGGCGAGCAATCAAAGCACAAGCATTGGCCGACTTCTTGGTTGAAACAAGCTTCACCCAGCGCGAGGAGCCTGAGATCAAGCAGCCGGCAGAGCCCGAGCAAAAGCAATTGCCACAACCCCGACCAGCCTACTGTTGGGATCTTTACGTGGATGGGGCAGCGAGCAAAGTCGGGAGCGGAGCTGGCATCCTTCTCGTAGCTCCCGATGAAATCACAGAGTTCGAGTTAGCTCTCCGGTTCAAATTTCCTGCATCCAACAACGTTGCCGAGTATGAAGCAATGATTGCAGGCTCGAGCTCGCAATGCACATGGGTGTAGAGGTCGTCCACAGTTGTACTCGGATTCACAGCTAGTCGTGAACCAAGTCCAGGGGGAATACATGGTACATCACCCTACCCTGGTTAAGTACTGCGAGCTAGTCAAGGAAATCTTGAAAAATTTCAAGTTTTGGGAAATGATCAGATTGACCGAAAGGCACAACATGCGAAAGCACTACTTATCCAAGATCGCTGAGGATAATCTTGCTTTGCTAAATCCCTCAGTAATGATCGAGCATATGGAAACTCCCGCCATCGATAGACCTATAATTATGGACATCGAGCCAGCGGCCAGAAGTTGGATTGATGACTATAAGGATTACATCGAGCAGGGAGTTCTGCCCGCAGACAAGGTCAAGGCCACAACAACCGGCCAAGCCTCCGGTACTCGTGTAGTTGGGGAATCTTATACAAGCGATCTAGGGTCGACCTATGCTTCGCTTGCACTCCCCGCAGCTAACCGAGGGTGTTTTGTATGAGGTACATGAGGGGGAATGTGGCGGCCACCCGGGCACAAGAGCTCTAGCAGAAAGGGTCCCGCGAAAGCGTGATACTACCGATTACCCTTCGAAAGGACGCGAAAAGTATGCTCGCGAATGTGACAAGTGCCGAGATACGCGACATACCAAGGCTTCCATCCACTATGCAAACCCCGCCGCCGCGCCCGGCCCTTCGACATGTGGGGAATCGATCCGATCGCCCATTCGCCGGCACAATACAAATATAAATACGCCAGTAGTCACCATAGATTACTTCACGAAGTGGATTGAGGCAAAGCCTTTGGCCAAAATTTCGGAGGCGAATATCATCAAGTTTGTATACGACCAGGTATGGTGCAGATTCGGCCTCCCTCGAGCAATCATATCCGACCATGGGACTCGCCTTCGACAAGTTCACGCAGTAATGTGCTCGCTTGGGCGTGAAGCACGGCAATCGTCCGTTGCTTACCCTCAAGGCAACGCCAAGCGTAGGCCGCAAACAAACAAGTTCTCGCACGCCTAAGCGAATTTAGAAGGCGGAAAGTGGGCGTAAGAATTACAATCGGCTCAGGCGGTTAGAACCACTGCTCGGGACCAACCGGGAAACTCCGCTCGCACTTACCTACGGGTCGAGGCTATGATCCCTGTGGAAATGGCCTTGCTAAGCTACCGAAGTCTCACATTACAAATAGCAAAACAATCAACTTGCCCTGCCATAGACTTAGACCTCGCGGAAGAAAGGAGGCCGGATGCACGACTCGTAATGGTCAATTATAAACAGAGGGCAAAAGCTCATCCATGATAAAAGAGTTCGAGGCGCAGCCTTCTCTCGTGGGGATCTAGTACTCTAAAAATTGAAGTGACCTGTCATCGGGCAGAGTGGGGAAAGCTGTCCCCTAATTGGGAGGGCCCTTTCCGAGTTACTGGAATAATAAGGGAGGGCACTTACACACTCCAGACTCCAGAAGGAAGAGACCTGAAGTATCCTTGGCATGCAGATCACCTCAAAAAATATTATCCCTAGGTCGAGGAAACAAAAGGGCAAGACCTCAGTCCTGTTGAGGGTCATCGATCATTTATCAATAAAAGGCAAGTTGTTGTCATATTTACCAATTCAGAATTCTCAAAGTTATCAGTGAACTGTTATTCTGCAATTATTTGTACTGGTTTGACTAGATTCTGCTCGCCCAGCGAGCAGACGAGGCCATGCCCGGTCAAAAATTCTAAAATCCCTAGTGTCTGTGAATTCATCCTCTGTGGGAGAGGTGCGGCCAAGCCCGGATTCACGTACTAGGATGCTCGCCTCGGGCTTCAGAGTCCATTCCTGCAAGATAGCGATTAACTACCTCGGGTTCCTATAGTGACCGAGCAACACTGTTAACCGCATATCTCAATACCCGGGAGATATACCAGCAACCGCTTCGAACTACCCACATCGAACAAAGGCCCTGCCCGGTTGTTGGTTGCCAATTGAGAGTTGGGCCATGCCCGCTTGGCAGTCTTCTGGAAGCTCACCCGTTCTAAGCCTTGGCCAGATCCAAGCATTTCTGCCCGGTATACTATTCGGGTAACATCTCAATTTAAATAATAAGAATGCTTTGTTAGTCTTGTTATTTTAATAATCATCCTTGGTTAAATTTATTCATGCATTTTTGCTCGATATATTTTCTGGGGAGCACCGGCACTTGTATTAACAAATGACAGGAAAAACGGGCAAGTGAGAAAACAGTTATCGAGCAAACAAACAGTTGAATCGAAAGCAAATGTAAGAAAAATCTGTCAACAAAAATTGAATTCTATTGAAGTCAGATTGGGAGTTACAAAAAAGGAGACCAAAAAATACTGGCGCGCAGGCCAAATTAGATCCTAAGCTTGTTCAGGAGGGGGAGGAGGAAGCTCTTTGGCACCGGCTTGATATTGCATTTGATATTGAAAGTTAAGCTCTTTACGGGCAGCTTCATCCTCAGCCGCCTTGGCCTGAGACTCGGCTTCAATCTGCTCGGTCTGCTTCAAAGTTTCGTCCTCAGACTCCAACTCAGCAATTAGCGAGCAGACGTTCACTTCATCCACAGGCGGGGGAACCCAGGGCGCCCTCCCAGCTTCGGCGTCGCCATCCGCCATAGTGGCCAATTCATCTGGAGTATAAGGAACTAGCGCGTGGAAGGGACGAGCAGCTTCATCGTAAGGGTCAAGTACAGCCCATTCTGCCATTGTTTTCATTCCCACTCCGCCATGGCCGGCAAGCATCCTCAATATATGGTGGGTGCCATGGGCGAAGTAGGGAAGGATCGTCGCGTCCACCGCGTTCTCAAAGTCCTTCGACTTCTTGAAATTTGTCACTGCGGACTCCTCGGCCTCCTTCAGCTTCCGCACCAACTCCTCCACGGATTTCCCATCCTTCACGGCCTGCATTCTAAGGGAGCTTCTCTCTGCCTGCAAGAGATCCCTTTGCTTGATGATCGCGGCCAACTCGCTCTGACTCTTCTCCAGGGCCGCCTGGTTCTTCTTAACCTGGCCGACCAACTCTGTCTTGGCAGCAGTTAAGTCACTGTTCTGGGCGACCAACTTCAAATTACGCTCGAACATTTCAGCTTCTTTTTTCTTGGCCGCCTCAGTCTTGGCCTCCAGTTCGTCGGCCAGGCGAGCCACCTGTTCACATTTTTCCTTCACCAATGCCTCTCTCCAGGTTCTCGCTCCGCCTTCTTGCGACAATTTCTTTCTCCTCGTTATACCTATCGTAGAGATTGGTACACGTGGAGGCAATCTGCGAATAGAAGAAAGGAGTCAGAAGCACGAAATAAATAGGGAAGGAGGAGACAAACTTCAGTTAAACACTTTACCTCGCTCAAGCAAAGTCCAACGTTTCCGACCAAAACGTGGCCGGCCGTGTCTCGATCCAGGGCTAGGCCATCATGCATAGCCCTCTCGATGATGCCCTTGCCCACCAATCCTCCCGGACTGCCGCGAGCATGCAGATCAATGCCCCCCAGCAAGGGAGCGTCCCCAGAAATCTCTTTAACCAGCGCCCGGGCGGCGCTGGTAGTGGCGGGCATCACAAAGCCGGGACGCCTCCAGGAAGCCTCCCCGCTCTGGGTAGGGGCAAGGGAGACAAGATCAGGACTCGAGCCCCGGTGGCGAACTTCCCGAACTGGAGGGGGGCTAAGGCTTTTCTTCCTTTTGCCTTTAGCCTTAGCGTCCTTGGCAGCAGGCACCACGGGGATATTGGCAGCAGGCGGTTCAGTAGTACTCTCAGGAATAGCCACAACAACCTCTCTCTGCGCGGGCTGTCTCTGTGTGGCAACGGCAGCCTTAGGTGCTGCAGCCTTTTTGGCCGGACTTGTGGCCTTGCCCAAGTCCAGGGTTTTCTTCGCAGGCGGGCAGAACGGTACCTTGGGCAATTCCACCGGTTGGTTAACCTTCAAGTCAGCTGCCCGCTGGTCAGCCTCCTTCTTCCGCTGCTTCAACACAGCCAAATTCTTCATTCCTGAGACAAGGCAAAGCAAAACGAGATTAGAATGAGTTCGGGAAGAATTTGAGAAAAACAGAAATTGTTAAAGAGCGGCAGACAACCGTCGTGGTCTTCATAGACTGGTCGGCAATTGCCACCAGGTCCTAGCCGTTGGCACTCAACGCATTCATGCTTAAACATTCGGCCATGGCAAGCCGTCCCCAAGAGGGGTGAGGATTCTCTGGCACGTGATCGATAGGGCTCCACCTCGGGACCTCGGCTCGCATCACCCCGGCCAAGCAAAGATAAGCGCGGTTACAAACCACTCTTTCCAAATCAAGAAAAGCCGAAATGGCGCTCTCTTTCTTCCATCACGCCCACGGCGGTCTTCAACGCAGCCAATCGAGCAGTCTCTCCCGAGCTGAATTCTTGCTTAGAGGCCTTGGGGATCTTCATTTCGCCATTTGCCGTGGGCATAAACGGCCAGCCAACCCGGGATTCAATAAACAGGACCCTTCTGTCCCAAGAATCCACCTTCCCAGGGACATCGGACAACAGTTTCAAGAAATTGGAGTTCGCCCTCACTCCTATCCTCCCTCCCGTGCTCGGTGCGAAGATGAACAATTTTCGCAGCAAAAACATATCCGGCTCAAACCCCAACAGCCTGCTCGCCACCGTGAAGGCTGTGATAGCACGGACTGTATTTAACATCAGATCGCATGGGACGGCCTTGGTCTCAAATAAGAAATCTACCAGGAAGGGCTCTAGCGGGAGACGTAGCCCGACACGGAAGAAATCGGCAAAAAACAAGAGCTCATTTCCCTGCTCGCGGGAGAGGGTGACTCGGGCAGGGACATCCATTTTGTTTGCCCGATAGTAAGCATTGTCAACACCAAGGGAAGTAAGCCATGCTGTCACTTTATCTGCCGTGTCTAGAGTGGCCCAGTGAGCAGCATAGCGGCCTTCATCTGCATTCACATACCAATCGGGCTCCTCCTCCTCTTCCTCTTCTCCTTCGATCACTTCCTCAACGGGAACCACTACTTGAGGGCCACCCCTCCTGGTTAAGAAGCGAGCAATGGGGACTCGGTCTTGGCCAGCTGTTTCTTCTTCGGGGGCCACTTCCACCTGGGAGCGACCAGTTTTCTTAAAGCGCCGAGCAAGCGGCAGGTTGTCTGCCTCATCGGCCTCAGAAGCCTCTCCGGCCAAATCTATTTGCTCAACCATTGCTACTGGGCCGATTCCCCGCGTGAGTTGCTTCTGCTCGAGGCCTTGCCCGACAGCAAAGCCACCGGTCACACTCTCCTCGCCGGAATCTTCCTCGCTGGAAGAATCAACTATGTCAACCACGGGGTCCACGACACGCCTTCGAACTGTTGGC
Source organism: Codonopsis lanceolata (assembly GCA_013146195.2). Classification (NCBI taxonomy): domain Eukaryota; kingdom Viridiplantae; phylum Streptophyta; class Magnoliopsida; order Asterales; family Campanulaceae; genus Codonopsis; species Codonopsis lanceolata. Next base: position 22,912,763 of record CM028382.1, on the reverse strand, counting down.
CCGGCCACAGATCTGACTCCCTCATCGCACTCAACGCTGATCGAAGGAGACTTTTCGCTGCTAAGCGAGTCGTTCCTCCCACCATAGCTGAAAGCCTCACGGTCATTCTCGGACACATCAGACATCTACAAAGAGATCGAGGAAGACAGCTATCAGAAATTTGCCCAAGCAAATGGCAAAGAAAGGGAAAAGAAATCCTAAGTCTAGGTCAACTGCAAGAGGCCTTGGCCGCCTAGCGAGCAATAACACGGGTTCAGTTCCTCGATCTCTACCTAAGGGCGGTCCTACCCTCTTAAACCCTAATAGAATCATGTAGAGATGAAGAGAGAAAGCAAAACTCCATACTGAGCCCATGTAATTTCATCTAAGGCAAGAAACGAAAGAGCATAACGTAAAATAGGGGAAAGAACTTACTGTTTTGAGAGATGAAGGTGATTCTTCTCGCAATCTGAGGGACAAGCCGAGTCGAACCAACACGTAGGTTGCAAGCACTAGGATCGAATGAACGGTGGAAGACGCTGACCAAGTTCACCGGAGCCTGGAATGCGCTGGACACCGAAAATATAAGCTCTCACAGAAATCCTCTCTCTAAAAACCCAACGGCAGTAAAAAGAGGAAGAGAGGAGGATGGGTTGCCTTTTATAGGCTGAGTCCCGTGGCCGGGCGGGAAAAAGAGGCCGAACGGCGTCTAGATCTGCTGCCATCATCACCAAGGCACGTCCGCATTAAATGCGCCGCTGTGGACCGCGCCTGCCTCGCCGCTAATCTCGACGGCTCACGCGCCTTTTCCGACCACGCGCCTGACACGCCTTAAACAAGAAGCTTCCTTAATACGCTTCAATTTTCCTCCGGCGAGCTCTTTGTCTTCTTGAAAGTCCACAAAGTGTTGGAGCCCGTACGAATATCCAACTTAAACGCTCCCCGCTCCGAGCATGAATACTCGCCAGACAGGAAGCTAGGGGCCACTGATATACCCGGCCCAAACCGGGTCACGAGCAAGGCACGAGTTAGCATCACGTGCTAATCACGGGCACAATACCTCTGGGGCCCACGGCACAGCGAGCAAGATGAGACAGTCCAGCGAGCACCGAACAGCATAACCCACACTCAAACCTGGGCGGGCAAAGGCCTTGCCTGTCCGACCAGGGGCCATGATCGAGACTCATCCATGCTTCGCAAAGGAATCAGACTTACTCTGCCTGGTCGGGCACCGGGCCGATCTTGATCGACAAGTCCAGGGATCAATACAAACAGAATAGCCGGACAGAGCCCTGCTCGCCCGAGCACACATCAAACACGAGACGCTGGTAGCTTGCCTTCCAAAGCAAGTCAAAGGTTTCCCTGTTTAGGCGGAATACTTGCCTTATCAACTCCTATAACTACGCGGTCAGCCGCCTGTTTCGCCTAGAATCAAGGGATTTCCTCCTTGATTATCTCGGCAGTTATGGAAACTGAATCCTAGACGGATTCAATCACCTTGAGGGCCTATAAATACCTCTCCCTAATCATCAACAAGGTACACACACTTTCTAGAGCCTCGTTATTCTGTCAATTTACTTCTTGACAATCACTCGATACTTACTCTCACGCCGGAGGGGTTTCGCGAGGCCTTGCCTTGCACTTCAACTCAGGTGTTCTTGTGATTTTAACAGGCTCAGGGAAGACGATCACAAGCCCAGATATCCTACCCATCTCAAGGACGGCCCAAGCTGTGCATTTTTGCCACATCAACGATAATAAAAATAACAACACAATCAATATATAAAATTGATAATTGTAAAGTTGGAAGGCAGTAAATTAAACTAACTACAAAAGCAATATATAAAAATGAAAATTCTACTAATTAAGTTGTTGATATTTTGACAAAGCAAATAATATGGATTACATTCATATTGCAGGTACTTATGTAAAACACTTAAAAAATTTATGAAATTCAAAACTCTACTATTTAATCTACTAACAGTTTTAATACTTAAAGATTATAAATGCCAAATTAAAGTTAGAAGGCAGTTAATTAACAAAATCAGAGTATATATGCACAAAATCAGAGTTACTTATTTGCACAAATATATGCACAAAATCAGAGTATATATATATAAAATCATAAGGCAGTTAATTAACGTTAGAAGACAGTTAAGTAACAAAGGCATTTAATTAGCGTTAGAAGACAGTTAATTAACATTATACACCAAATTAAAGTTAGAAAGCAGTTAATTAACAAATATATGCACAAAATCAGAGTATATATGCAAAAATGTACTATTCCTATTTTAATTACTTAGAAAGTTAGATAATCGAATATCATATTATATACATATATACAAAAAATCCTCATAGAAAACATGCACATATTTAGACTTTCCAGATATGCATTGGGCAGAGAACAAATATATCATAAAGTTGTTTGTGCTCAAAAAGATTTTAGTTTCGTCATTTAAGTAAAAACAAAATTTAGTAAGTATATGAAGAGTCAAATCGAACAGACTGTCCACACAGTTAACTATGTGTTGAAATGTAAACCAAAAACTTAAAAAGTATCCATAATGTAATTGGGTTAACTGTAAAAAATTGGAACAAAAACATATATAAAGATAATGATTAGCTTTTTTGAAAACAGATGGACACATAATTCAATTCATAAAAGCTGCAATTTTCCAGATATTGTCCACACAGCTCCAAGTAATAAAATTAAACATGTTTTGAAATGGAAACAAGAAACTTAAAAAGTATCCATAATGTAATTGAGTGAGCTGCAAAAAAATTGGATTAGTTTCATCCTTTAAGTAAAAACAAAATTTAGTAAGTATATGAAGAGTCAAATCAAACAGACTATCCACACAGTTAACTATGTTTTGAAAAGGAAACCAAAAACTTAAAAAGTATCCATAATGTAATTGGGTTAACTGCAAAAAATTGGAACAAAAGCATATATAAAGATAATTAGCTTTTTTGAAAACAGATGGGCACATAATTCAATTCACAAAAGCTGCAATTTTCCGGATATTGTCCACACAGCTCCAAGTAATAAAATTAACATGTTTTGAAATGGAAACAAAAAACTTAAAAAGTATCCATAATGTAATTGGGTGAGCTGCAAAAAATTGGAACAAAACCATATATAAAGATAATGATTAGCTTTTTTTGAAAACAGATGGGCACATAATTCGATTCATAAAAGCTGCAATTTTCATGAATTGTCCTATTATATATATTGTAGACATATGAATAAATCCAAAAGGAAAAATGAAGAGTCAAAAACAAAAGGCCCTACAATACTGGATTCTTATGTGGAAAAGAGTATATATATTAAGTTTCAGTGTAGTAGACTATTTGCCTTCCAATTCCACAACTTTCTAATCTTATTCTTAAGCTCTCTACTCATATATTTGATAAAGAGTTAGTATATACAACAATCAAGAAAATGAAGGGCAACAAAGATAAAATGTAAGCAGCTTCATGACAGATTCTTAAAGCTGGCCGGTGTTTTTGAAGTAGCAGTTCGATGAAGAAGTCCACATTAATACGTGTAAGTTTTTTGTTTTGTTTTGATTTGCAATTGATAGTTTAGTGTTTGTTTGCTCAATTCCTTAATTCAAAGATAAATAAACATGTAACAGAGATGTTTGTTGTAAAAATCAAATAGGTGTGTTAAAAAAAATACTTATCTTGCAAAAACACATGTTAATTTGCAGCTAATTTACATGTTCAGCTCAGCCTCTTCCTTTCTTCCAGCAAGGATGTGTGTCCACAAATAAGCATTTTCTATAAACATGAAAAAAAAATTCCTAAATTCAAAGAGGCTGGATTTAGACTGCAGAATATATATTTGAATATAGGTTTATTAAGTCTTTCAGAACATACATCCAACTTTGATCACAATTTTGTAGTTAAAAAATAAACAAAATATGAAAGTAATTTGTGATGGTTATTCAAAGTAAAAGTGTTTCCAATAAGGTCAATTTGTTTAGAATTACTTATCTTCCATTGTTGTTACATTCTGATGATAAAGGTCCTATAAAGCTTTTCATTTCTTCCTACAATCATGTGAGAACACATTAATAGGATATTTAAAATTGCACATATAGAATTTGCTATGTTACAATAATTAAAGAAAATTTACCTAAGTATGCAAAGTGTACTTGATGATAATATATTTTAGGTATGTTTAGTGATATGGTGCTATTTTGTATATGAATTACTACGGTCTATAAAGATCACACATTGGATATGAAATAGGACTTATATGAAGTTCAAGAAAAACACTTTATATGCTAAGTAATTACTAACATAGCAAATTAAAAATGCTATTTATTTGAAAATTGAATTTATTGTGCAAAAAATTTAATAGATGGGGATTTTTAAAATGACAAATTAAAATATAGCAATGGTTATAATCACAACGACATCTTACTTATAATTTATATAATACTTGAGGATTTTCTCATATTCTCAAAAAAAAAAAAAAAACTTCGGGAGAAGTATATACAAAAGAGTAGCAACAAAAAAACCATTACCTGAAGCATATGTTGCATTTGAGTTGATTTAACTGTTTAATTTAGCTTCCCCATTTCAGTATGGTATCCCTTTTCTACCCCCTTCTGTCAAGTACAAAGTGGTTAAAACATAGTAATAAACTGTTAATGATATTTAAGAGGATATTAAGATGATATTTAAAATTGCTATGATAGAATCTTAAAAGCACAAAGACATCTTACTTATAATTTGTATAATACTTGAGGATTTTCTCATATTCTCAAAAAAAAAAAAAAAAACTGAAGGAGCAACATATACAGAAGAGTAGCAACAGAAAAACCATTACTTGAAGCATAAGTTCTTGGCTATTTCCGATTCAAATTATTGAACTCCGTTGATATGAAGATCACAAAATCGACAATTATTTCAGGCAGGGGTACAAGCAGCAACAGTTCATCAACCGGTTAGATTTGTCCATTTAGTTTTTTTTAAATGCATATTGTAGTATGTGAATAGCAAAATGTTACTGTGTTTACTCATCATATGAAAAAAAAAATCAATCATTGCTTTCTCATTTAAAAGTTCCAAAGAATATACACGTAAACATATAGCATACCTTGGATTATAAAAGATTGTAAAGGGGCCTCTATTAGCCGCAGCATGAGCCGCAGCAGCAAGGACTCCAATGTGCATGCTATCAGCAGACAGAACAAATGATGGCAAAGTTGTTTGTTGATGATTTGCTCGCCGCACTCCCAGCAATAATTGTGACTCTTCATCCCTAACATAACAAATAAAAAACATTAACACAAGATAGGTAAGATGCATTACCATCTAATAGCGTATAAGACCCTATGTTAGACAAACTTGGTCAGATAAGTTGATCATTGAGGATTGTTGAAGTAAGATCACACAGAAGCTAAACATACCGAGGGAAAGAAACAAAGAACATGATTGAACCTAAAGTACAAATGAGCGCAGGTTGGCTTTATAAAAAATTACCTGATAAACAACACAGAGTCACCTGCTCTAAGCCTTTTAGCACCAACAAACATACTCCAACCAGTAGTGAGAAAGTGTCGCTTCGGCTGCCCTACATAGCAAGAAAACCATTGATAGTTCTAAGAAGCCAAGTCAAATGCACCAAGAAGAGAGGGGGGATGACAAAGGAACCAATCAAATGATATACTTTGATAAAAGCATCTACACAAAGATCATGTTTTACTTCTTAGCGGTGGCTTAGTCGTAGACCCTGGCCTTCACAAAGTGACAGGTCTTAGGTTTGAAACCTTTGCCTGCCCCCTTCAGATTAAAGGAAAAACAAATCTAAACCATATAGGTCTTCTCTTTATTACCCTTTCCTTAGAGTGACCTTGATGAAAAAAACCATGAAAGGATCCATCTTGTCTCAATGCAAACAATCTCAAAAAAACAATCATTGGAAACAACAGAACAGTGTAAAGATTTTTGTAGATTGCTAACCACGGTAGATATGACGAAATGTCCAGATATTATCATGCAAATATCAGACAATAAGCTCTTGGGTTGGAGGTTGCATTGAAAAATCATGCAAGACATGAAGAACTAATTTAAAATAAGGGTGGATTTAAATTGTAATATAAGAATTAGCCAAGCCAGTAAATGTTCACAGCTAATCTCATTACACAAAGAGAAAGGCTCACCAATTATGGAAAAAGCTTCTCCGCTGCCTTACGAGGTACTGAAAAACCACCGTGCGTGCTTGTATCACTCGAAGTCAAGGTTTTGCAGAAAAATTCACTTGGATGTTTACTTGGCTTCAGTCCGAAATCTGGTATAGGGAACACATCTTTTTCCTGACCCAACAACGTATTGATTAATTCTTAAACATGGGTACAAACAAGAAATGTGAAATCCAGCTTATCATACAGTAGAGGGTATGTTACAGTTGTAATCTGTATCATTATGATATAATTAAACATCATACCAACTCACATTCACTAAATTTAGGACCCAAAAAAAAAAGACATTATGTAATTATGAGTTTTCTCAGATAATTGCATAGAGCAAAGCATATTAGCAAGTAAGACTTCTTTTATTTAGTTTGTTAAATAAAAACTACACATCTGTACAGACATGGAACTAATCTTGAACTTGAACTCAAACTCAAACATTTTTTTCTCTTGCAAATCTATCGCACAAATTAACATCGTAGAAGACCTATAATAATTCATACATACATAAAGTTATAAAATCACCTAAGCAGCAATGATGGAAGTGGATCTGGGAGAAACTTTGGAATATATGAAGTGGATGAATCTTACAAAGACCTGAAAGAAGATACTCAAATGGTTAGAAAAAGAAGTAAGATCAGATGACAATGATGCCAAACAAAGAAACAAATGCTACCGAAGTCGTACCTCATTCCTTCCACCGAAATCAATATTTCTTCTCTTCTTTTATCAGAAATAGTAGTTCTGCAACAGATCTGGAACAAGTCCACAACAAATGTGTAATATATCTGGAACAAATCCGTAGATCTGGAAGAAATCGGCTGATCTGGAAGAAATCGACAGATCTGGAACAAAACAATATATCTGGAACAAATAAATAGATGTGTATATTATTGAACAGATCTGGAACACATCTAGAACAGATCTACAAGTGGAACACAAAACAGAATTTTTTCTTGCAAATCTATACACTAAATAAAAATTATAAAGGGGTTCTACAGATATTACACAAAATAAATTGAGGGCTTCAAGCGTATGAAGGCAGTGTTAGAACTAGATCTGACCTCCAACAGGAGACTCAATGGTTAGATAAAAAAAATATAAAATCGAACTGCAAATGTAAAAAAATGAAAAAATTTACTCACCAACTCATGATATAGTTCGACCGCCATGGATTAGATAATGATTAACAGATTTGAGGAAGTTGAGTTTCTGAATTAAAGATCCTCAAAGTATTTTATAGAGAATAGCAAAAGAAAGGTTGGGAGAGAGAGTGGAAGGTCGGCAGTCTAATTGGAGAGTAATTGGAGAATTATGAATCACTCTGCAAAACTGCAGCCCTGGGGTTATAATAGGTTTCTATTTATACTACAGATTTATTTGATCTTACTCTATCTTACCCGGTTATGGGCCAAATGAAAATGATTCAAGATGATTCTTTGTTGGATCAGTCTACCATAAATGGGCCTCACATATTCTGCCCATGTAAACAAAGTGACTAATGTTTAGTGTTCAATATATATATAAGACATGATAAAATATTGGGAAAAATTCGACCGGTCCAATTTTGAACGATTTTCAATCGCTACAATATTTAATGTTTTATTAACGGGAAAATACATGTTTGGATGAGAAAAGACTATAATACAGTTAATGAACCGAAAGCGTGATCTTTAGCGATTAAAAGTTTAAAAAACTGGACCGGCCCGTTATATTTTCATAAATAGTAAATGGCCAAATTTGTGTATGTCATTTCTTCAAGTTTTTAATGAGAAATTTGGGACTGAGCTTTTTTTTAAAAAAATGTAAACGCTTTGTTGCTTTGTTATTTATAAAAATCGGAAAGGGTAAAAAATTGACAGGAAAAAATGTAAAGGGTAATGGAACGGGAAAGAACTTATAAAAAGGGACAATTATGCAATTATGCGAAGTGTGTAACCGCATCTGCTACCCAATATTTTTCCCTAAATGAAAAACACACTTTATGCATTGCAATGTAAGATTGTATGCATCGTGATGCCCAAAATTAGTTAATTCCATGCAATGTGATGTACAATTGTTGTTTCATGGTTCAATATTTTGGATTTGCCATTGGAAGAAGTTACTTTTTTTTGTTATAAAAACTTTTCGGAGAGTGGGGCGATTAAAAATTGACAAATAAAAGGAGTGCACCGAAATTTTCCTAGATATATAAACTTTAGTCGATAATATATTTTTAATGGCCAAATTAATGATATGTTATTTGTCATTTATATTTACTTTCCTAATTAGTTTTGTAAGTGGTGTAATTTTTATTTTTTTTATTTTAATTGCTTAGTATTAAAGGTGGATCATGATACTGAAAATACAACTTCATGTCGAAGTGGGCCAATTATGAAAAATGGTATTAGTCTAATTTGCTTATTACGATATTTTTTGTTATATTATTTATATTTATCTTATTACTAAAATATCTACAAACAGTGAATTCAAGGACTACTGGAATCTATTATTTCAATCATGATTACTCGGCAGCAAGAGCAAGCACTTCAACAAGTATTGATTTAACGAATACTGATGAACGTTGCAGTGATAGCAATAATGAAAGTGCTTACAAAAAATTACGTTACGATAAATCATTGTCTTTATCAGATTGTAAGTGGTTTTGTATACTCTTTATGTTCAATTACATATGCTTAAGTTAGTTTCATTTTTTATGTATTGCTATGTACAACTTAAAAAGTATGGTGTGAAAATATTTATTTTGTTTATATTTTGAAGAAAAAATATTTAATTACAATTGTGATTAAGGTCAAATAAGTAAATTTTTAATGAAAGCATACAAATGAAAATAATAATTGTAATGTTATGTATATGACAAATAGAAATGAAAATGATAATATTTTTGATATCTCATACTCCCTCTGTTTTCAAATTATCGTTCACATTTTCTTTTTCGTCCGTTCTTATAATTGTCTTCTTTCAAAACATTCCCTTTTAAAAACCACATTTACCACTTTACCCTTACTTTTTCCACATATTTTAATTATGACCACGTACTCAAGGGTATTAAAGGAAACCACACATTTCACTAATATTTATAATACAATTAATTATTTTTTCTTAAACGATGTGTCGGGTCCAAATAGACAATAATTTGAAAACGGAGGAAGTACTACTTTTAATTTGATTTTGTTTAAAGCCGCTCCTATTTGTTATACACATTAAAAGAAATACTTTCTTCAAAAAAGTTTACTACTTTTAATTTAGTTTTGTCTAAACTCACTCCTAATTGTTATACTCATTAAATTTGGAAAAAAAAAATTACTTGCAATGTTATTTGGGAAAATGTATTACACTGTAACGCATAATAAGTTGTATAAATATGTTCGATCTAAATTAGTTCGTCACAACATTAACTTATTGCAGTTTGTATATAATTATGTTTGTGTATTTGAACGACTGAAGAATTTTTTTTTATGTGCAGCTGCCATCAATCATCCAACTACGGATGTTGTTATTACAAATTTGGAGAAACATGATGCAGTTGTTATGAATGATGGACGTGTTTCTCTTTCAGCACACGGTTTGTACAATTATCTAATTGTGTTTTGTCGATTTATGTTGTAATTTTAGTAACTATTTTTTTGACATTGATTATTACAATTTCGAATCGTTTTTGTAGGTTATTGGGATATTGGGGATCCAACTTTCAGTTGTTGTTTTTGTCGTGCTTGGTTTTGGTATGAAGAAAGATTAGCTCGTCATTATAAAGCCCGCAATCCGAAGTTTAGTTTATGTTGTATTCAAGGAAAAATACAACTTCCATTTCTAAAACCACCACCTCTTGAATTACAAGAATTGTTATATGGGAACACAAATAAAAGTAAACACTTTTGACAGAATATTCGTTCGTATAACAGTATGTTTTGTTTCACTTCAATGGGAGGGAAGATGACAATGTGTCAATCAAGGTGGAAGTCCTCCCATTTTCAAACTTCATGGTCAAAACTATCATTTAATTGGAAGTCTTCTTCCATCAATGGGTTCAACTCCTAAATTTGCGCAGTTGCACATTTATGATACTGAAAATGAAATTGCAAATCGGATTTCGTCTGTTAGGTAAATGTGTACATATAATTTACAAAAATTTATATGTTTAATGCATAATCTAAATATATTATTTGAATATGATGATTACGTTTATTTTTACAGGGAAGATGCAAATTGTCATGATCTTCATGCTGAAATTGTTTATGATTTGAAGGGTATGCTAGATACGAATAATGTGTTGGTGAAATCTTTTCGAATGGCAAAGGATAAAATGTTTGAAGAAGGAAGATTTGATGTGAAATAAAAATTGATTGGTAAGTGAAGTGGCGATGCAAGAAGGTATAATCTTCCATCAACTTCTGAGGTTGCTGCGTTAATCGTTGGCGATTTTGATGAAATGTTGGGTGAAAGAGATATTTTAGTTGAGACTCAAACGGGAAAATCGAAGCGTATAAATGAGTTGAATGCCGCTTATCTTCCCATGCAATATCTGTTGCTTTTTCCATACGGTGAACATGGATACAGAGAAGATATTCCATTTTCTAAATCCAAAGATGGCTCAAGAGCACGAAATAAAGTTAGCATACGAGAATTCTTTGCATATCGAATGCATGAGAGAGATTGTGAGCCGACAACCGTTATGTTTTCAGAAAGACTATTTCAGCAATTTGTCGTTGATGCATACACTATGATTGAAAGTGCACGTTTGACTTATGTCCGATTGCATCAAAAACAATTGCGTTGTGAAATGTACAAAGGCTTGCACGAAGCTTTGTTACGTGGGGAAAATGATGCATCAACTCAAGGAAAAAGAATTATATTGCCTTCAAGTTTTACTGGAGGAGCAAGATATATGATACAAAACTATCAAGATGCCATGACTATATGTAAATGGGCAGGTTACCATGATTTATTCATTACATTTACATGCAATCCCAAATGGCCGGAAATTGTTCGCTTTGTTGAAAAGCGTGGATTAAAATCTGAAGATCGTCCAGATATTGTTTGCAGAGTTTTTAAAGTCAAACTTGATGGGCTTATGGATGATCTTCGTAAAAACAAGATTTTCGGAAATGTTGGAGCAGGTATATTTGTTTAATTGTTGCACCAACTATTTAAATCTTACCCTCTCCATTATTAGTAGTATAACTCATTAAAACAAAATAATTTTTAATTTGTTGTGTTTTTTTCCAGTTGTTTATAGCGTTGAGTTTCAAAAGAGGGGGTTGCCGCATGCTCACATATTATTATTTCTTTCTAAAGAAGACAAAACGCCAACACCAAATGCAATTGATCGTATTATCTCAGCTGAAATCCCGGATGAAAATGAGGATCCGCTATATTATGCTGCAGTTAGAGATTATATGATTCATGGTCCATGTGGTCATGATCGAAAAAGTTCTCCTTGCATGATTGATGGGCGTTGCTCAAAGCATTTTCCGAAACAACTTGTTGAAACAACTACGATTGATGATAATGGTTATTCAGTATATAAGCAAAGAGATAATGGCAGAACGATTCTTAAGAATGGAGTTTGGTTGGACAATAGACATGTTGTTCCACACAATCGCTACTTATTGTTGACTTATGGAGCTCATTTGAATGTGGAGTGGTGCAATCAATCTCGAGCGATCAAATATTTGTTCAAGTATATAAACAAGGGCCATGATCGTGTGACTGCGACATTTTTCCAAAGTTCAGATGAAGGTAATTCGCAAAGGAATATCAACGAGGTGAATTTGTACTATGATTGTAGATACATTTCATCTTGTGAAACTGCTTGGAGAATTTTTGGTTTTGAAATACAATACAAGTATCCCCCGGTAGAGCGACTAAATTTTCATCTTCCGAATCAACAAGATGTTATTTTTTCAGATTCAGATAAAATTGAGTCTCTCATGGATAGAGAATCAATCAGCAAGAGTATGTTTTTGGCATGGATGGAAGCTAATAAGAAATATGCTGAAGCGAGCAAATTAACATATTCTGAATTTCCCACAAAATTTGTTTGGAATTCTAATATACGCGAATGGACGCCACGAAAAAAAGGATTTGCAATTGGACGGATTTTTTTGTTCCTCCAGGATCAGGTGGCTTATATTTTTTGCGATGCCTTCTAAATGTAGTTAGTGGAGCTACCTGCTATGATGATTTATGTGCAATTAATGGGGTTCAATATCCTTCTTTTCGAGATGCTTGCTATGCTTTAGGATTGTTAAGTGATGATAAGGAGTACATTGACGAAATTATCGAGGCGAGCCATTGGGCATCAGCTCATGCCATGAGAATTCTTTTTGCGACGCTGTTAACATCTGGATCTATAAGCCGTCCTGAGGTAGTTTGGGAATCATGCTGGCTTTATTTATCTAAAGACATTTTATACAAGCAAAGAAATCTATTCAAATATCAAGGTACATAAAAAATATTAATTTAGTTATTTTTTTATAGAGTTTGAATATAATATTTCCATTTATTTCAATTGTAGGATTGCAATTAAATGAGAATCAGATAAAGAGTTATGCACTTGTGGAAGTTGAGAAACTTTTAAGAAGTTCTACACGAAGTTTACGTGATTTTCAATCAATGTCATTTCCAAAAGATCAGTTTTTCCAATTCTTGCCTTCTAGATTAATACACGATGAAATGTGTTATGATCGAAGAACCTTGGGTGAAGAACACAAACATCTTCTTTCTAATTTGAATGATGAACAATGACATGTGTATGAAACGATCATCGAATCAACGACTTTGGATCGTGGAAGGATTTTTTTTGTCTATGGTTATGGAGGAACTGGGAAAACATTTATTTGGAAGACTTTATCTGATGGGTTGAGATCACAAGGACATATTGTGTTAAACGTGGCATCCAGTGGTATCACATCTCTTTTATTGCCTGGTGGGAGAACTGCACATTCGAGATTTTCCATTCCGTTTACTATAAATGAAGAATCAACTTGCAACATAAAACAAAGTTCTCCTCTTGCAGAGCTTATTCTAAAATCAAAGCTTATTATATGGGATGAAGCTCCAATGATGCATAAATATTTCTTTGAAGCATTGGATCGCAGCATGAGAGATATCATGAAAATAATCCATTCAACAAGAGTTCACATTTCATTTGGAGGCAAAATGATTGTGTTTGGAGGAGATTTTTGACAGATATTGCCTGTAATTCCAAAGGGTAGTAGACAAGATATCGTTCATGCTACTATTAATTCGTCGTATCTGTGGAAGGATTGCACTGTGTTGAGGTTGACAAAGAATATGAGATTGCAAAATAATGGGGTGAATGCGGCTTTTCAAGAATTAAAATATTTTGCTGATTGGATTATAAACGTTGGCGATGGGAAAATTGGCGAACCAAATGATGGATGTGCTTCTATTGAGATTCCTGACGCACTTTTGGTTAAGAACTTCAACGATCCAATGGTTGGAATTGTTGAAAGTACGTGTCCTAGTTTTGGAAATGATTCGTGTGATGTAATGTTGTTTGAAGATAGAGCTATTTTGGCGCCGACATGTTAATTCCATCAATGATTACATGGTATCAATTAACAACTCAACAGGAAAATTGTATTTGAGCTCTGATTCTACGTGTCATTCCGATAAAACTGGTGGATTAATGAATGATATTCATCCTCCTGAATTTTTAAATGGAATTAAATGTTCAGGAACTCCAAATCATGAGTTGAATTTGAAGATTGGAACTCCAGTAATGTTGCTACGTAACATAGACCATTCCCTTGCTTTATGTAATGGGACGAGACTGCTTATTACAAGACTTGGAAATCACGTTTTAGAATGCAAACTTCTTTCAAAAGGCAACTCTGGTGGAATTGTTCTTATTCCACGAATGTCATTGACGCCTTCCGATCCAAGATTGCCTTTCAAATTTCAAAGAAGACAATTTTCGTTGATGGTGTCTTATGCGATGTCAATTAATAAAAGTCAAGGTCAATCTCTGTCCAATGTTGGCCTACTTTTGAAAAAACCTGTTTTCAGTCATGGACAGTTGTATGTCGCTCTATCTAGAGTTACTAATCCGAAAGGGCTTCGAATTTTGTTATTTGAAAATGATAAACCAAATAGTTGTACTACGAAAAATGTTGTATTTAAAGAAGTCTTCCAAAATATATGATAAATGTTCTTTTTTAAATAACTTTTCATCGGTTGTTTTATTTTGCTTAATATTTTTTTTGTATTTATTTACTTCTTTATTTCAAATTTAAATTTCCCCCGTGCATCACACGGGTATTATACTAGTTGAGTAAAATAACAAGGCAGTCCATTGTAATAAAATAATAATTTTATGTTTCAATTTTTTTAAAATTTATTTTTTAAATGAAATATTTTTAAATACATTAGTGAATTATTTTGTTTCAAGGGATTACTATTTAATAGAATACATTATTATATTACCCTTCATCCAATTAAAACAACCCCAGAACACTAGAACACTCTCTTTCCCTTTCCCTTCATTGTTCTCAGTGGATTATAATCCCGAAGTTGTTCATGTAGATTTCCTTTTATATAATAATTTTCAAGTTTATTAAAAAAATGATGGTGTGTTTAAAATATTCATCGATCACAAATTTACGACGGATCATCGGTACGGTGACTGTTCGGAAAAGACAAAGTTGGCGAGAGATTATACTTTTATTTTTTAAAATTTGATTTTATAGTAAAAATATACAAATTTCGAATTTTGAGAATATTATTGATATTATTATTTATTCGAATTATATAATAAATTAAAAAATAACAATATTTTCAAAAACAAAAAACATAAAACAAAACAGCAGTCAAGCTTATGCAAAAAATTTAGAGATACACTAAACATCGCGCATATTTACACTAAACGTTGCACCATATTTGTTGTATCATTTTAAATGCTCATATTATAATTATATTCTCCCTCCCCTTAAAATAAAATAACCCACTATTTTTCATCATTTAACCAAACACCCCCTCCTAAACAAACTTTCTTACTACTCGATTTCTCTCCAGTCGGCAACAAATGACGTTGATTTCTCGTTAAGTCGGCAACAAGTGACCATGATTTCTTAGGTTAAGTCGCCAGGGAACTAAAGAATAAATCCTTGCAAATCGTCAGATTTTTAGGCTTACATTCACATAAGTCGCCAGACTCTTTAGACTTGTATTCATGTAAGTCGTCAGACTCTTTAAACTTAAATCAACGTGAGTCGTCAGACTCTTTAGATTTGAATCAACGTAAGTCACCAGACTTTTTAGACTTGCATAGTTGTATCAATATAAGTCACCAGATTCTTTAGACTTGTATTCATGTAAGTCGTCCAGACTCTTTAAACTTACTGATTTTAAGTCCATACACCTTGGCGACTAGCCTAGGGTTTTGAAAATTCATTGCAAGTCGCCAGGATTTTTTGACTTACATGAATGCAAGTTGTCAGACTCTTTAGACTTGCATCTATATAAGTCGTCAGACTTTTTAGACTTGCATTCATATAAATTGCCAAACTCTTTCATTAATGTAAGTCACCAAATTTTTTAGACTTGCATTCATGTAACTTGTTGGACATCTTAGATTTGCATTCTTGTAAGTCGTCAAACTCTTTACTTACTGATTTTAAGTCCATAAACCCTAGCGACTAGCTTAGGGTTTCAAAAATTCATCAGGTCACTACTGTTTTGGAGATGAATTGAAATGTGGTTTGGATTAAACGAGGTTAAGTCGCTAGGGTCTGCCGGCTTCAATATGTGTAAGTCGCATTATCATCGGGATTATTGGAAAGTAAAATTTGATAGCGGGAGAATCTATTGTTGAAGTTCATGGAAAGATGGGGGAGGGAAAGAAATAAATGTTATTTTTTACAAAAAAGGGCAATTCGGTAATTTAGATTTTAAGTGGGTGCAGCGTTTATTATTTTTAGGGTGCGATGCTTAGGGTGTTTGAAAATTTATAAAAGAACTGCCAGATTGTGTTATAAGTTGCCACATGGTGATTACTTTATAAAAGAGTCGTCAGGTTGTGGCGGTTGTTTAATAAAAGAGCTGGTAGTCTATTTCGGGGTTTGAAAAAAAAAGTTGCTCTTAAAAAATCAAATGCTTGGGTTTGTTTAGGAGGGAAAGCGGGAGATTTGAAAAAAAAAAATTAGAAAGGGTGAGGTTTGAGAGGAATGAAGAATAATGTTGAGGTATTTTGTATTAATTTGAGAGAGGACGTTCGGGGTAGATAAATGATTCTGAAGGGAGTGAAAGGTGGATGTAGGGCAGTTAGGTAATTTTCTATTTAAATGAGTGTTAGGTTTAACGGAAAAAAAGTGTTACCTTTAGGTATTTGCCCCCAATTCTAAAGCTCAAATTAAGGTTGTCAATTGATCTGATTTTGACATAAATCAGATGTTATTTTTAAGATATAAATTTTGTATTTCAATTTGTTTATCTGATTTTGATCTGAATTCGATAATCTGAAAACTTTAATAAATCAGATTTGGATTAATGTGCTCTGATTCGTTAACAACTCGATTTGATATAAAATGTATATTAATATTATACATATAAATGTTATTTATTTGAGTTTTTAGTCATTAATCATTACTACTTTTACTAAATATAATTTTTTCTCACTATAAAATATTACTAACTAGGGGTAGAAAATTTTATCCAATCCATTGGGTTATCTAATAACTCATTATAAAATATTTATCGGGTGTTATCCATTAACACACAATTAAATTAATGTGTATTAATACTTAATAGATAACACCCATTAGTGACTAATAACAAAATAAATAATTATGGATATTAACCGGTTATCCATTGAGTTTATCCACTAACACCACCACCATTTGCTAGCATCGTCTGTCGCCCATCGCCACCAACTTTGGGCCGCCGCCTGTCGTCCATCGCCGCCACCACCACCTACCACCTCTACCCACTACCGTCAACAACCTCCGGCCACCACCACTACATGCTCTTTACTTTAAAATAATAATAAATAGATACAAAATTTGCTATTAGCAAGATTCAAACTTGGGTCAACTTGTTTTATGACAAACCTTGCTACCACCAGGCTAGACTACTATTTGAAATTTATGTGAAAGTTTAATATAAATATAGACAAGTAATTATAAAAAAATGTTAATTATTATGAACCTACTTATTATTTTGTTTTGGATTCAGAATATTTGATTATTATTTATAATTATAACGAATATAAGTATTTTATTTTGTAAAAAATTGCACCAACTTATTATACTGCACACTCTTCATTTATTGCTTTATTTCATTTTGTAAAATTAGTGTTGGTTCAATTTCATTTCTTTAGCTTAATATTTGGTGCTCCATTTCATTTCTTTATCTTAATATGTATTTTTTAATTGACAGTTTACACAAGTTTTAATAGGGTATTTGGTTTTTTTATTTTTTTATTACTTTTGCATAATTATTTATTAACGTCAAATCAATAAGCACATATATTTTATATCTCACAATTATGAAAATCATTATAAATTTTTGACAACTATATATATATATATATATATATATATATATATATATATATATATATATATATAAAATATTTTTAAAAGAAAATATTTGTGTAAAATGGTTTTACGGATCATAAATCCGTACGACGGAGCCCCATTTAAGAATTCGTGAGTCATGATAAATAAATAACATGTAATTAAAAAAATCACATTAGTTAGTTAGCCAAGATGATTTAGAGCTTGCACTTATGATTTGGTGAGGGTCTTGGCTTTGAGTCTCATAAGCCACGGAATAAATTTGTCTTGCTTATTAATAAGAAGTTTCTCATTTTGTTTCAGTGCTCCTGCACTTTCAAGGTTTGCCGTCGAAATTCTTATATTTTTCACGCCTTGCAATTTAATCATTTGTCAACTCCGTTAGCCTCATTTGCCTTGAGATGCTTAACTGACCCTAACGGACTTTGACGAAATGCTAAGTGACACATCTAAAGGCAAACGCGACACATTTAAAAGATAAAAGTGATGGTATAAAGAGAAATTTATTATAATTCTCATTAAAATATAAAATAGCACTCTTAATACTAAAAAGTGTCATTTTAAAACTGACGGTGACTGTTAAAAGTGACACATTTAATACTAAAACGAGACACTGTCAATGCTAAAAGTGACACTTTTAATGTCAATAACGACGATTTTTATTTATAGTCAAAACTAACATATTTAATGTTAAAAAATGACACTTTTAATACTATAAAATGATACTTTAATGTCAAACGTAATGATTTTCATTTATAAAAAATGAGACATTTTTAAAAATAAAAGTAACACATTTAAAGCTAAAAATGACACGTTTAAACCCAAAAAATAACACTTATTTAGGAAAAAAATTATATATTTTTATTAAAAATGCAAAGTGACACATTTTATATTATAACATGACAGTTAATAGTAAAAAGTGACACTCTACCGTCTATATATATAAATATGAGGGGTGACATTGTAATTTTTAAAACTAAGGGATTGTATTGATATTTATGAGTTTTGTCTTATTTAACCTGAATATATCCGTCTTATGGATAAGAATTTGTAAGACCATCTTACAGAAGACCACCTCTTTTTTAAAAAAAATGATAAAAGAGGTAAAAAAAAAAAAACTGATTATATGTGCTTGTATGTGCACAGTGTGGGTGTATTGTGTGTGTACAATGTTTGTTTCTGTGTATTGTGTGTATAATATGTGAGTGTTTGTATTTTTAAACAAAATATAATGTTGTTTATTAAGTATTATTCGAATAATACTCATTTATAATATCTAAAGTTACCTATTAACCATATCGGGTAAATAATAGTTTTATTCAAATTGATCCGTAACAACCAATTACCACCCCCTATTACTAACATTGCTATTTATATTTGTGTAAGTTGAAAAAAAAAATTAAAATTTTATTCGTAATTAGTAGACTTTTATTTGATCAAATTATCTTTTACAAGTCTACTAATTTCTTAATAAATTGAATATGGATTTAGTTGATCAGATCCATCGAGAGGCCTGCTCAAATCTCTCAAACAAATCTTGTAAAAATTCAGACGAGTCGGTCAGTGGAGAACCGGAGATGAAGGTTGAGGCGAGAAAAGAGCGGGGTTCACCCCCTCGTCGGAAGTTCGTTAGGAAACTCAACAATGGACTCCTAATTGATTTCAAAGCAACTGCGATCACACATCACCTAAACAATCAAATTAAACGCCTTGGATTGGATTACCCCAAAAATAAAACTATCAGAGCATTCCATCTGCAATTTAAATCTACTGGTAATTATTTGAAATTCTCGCATCGATTTTTTTATCCAATTGATCATCTCTTATATTTGATAATGCAGTTTTGTGATCAATGACGGGCGCCGCGTCGGCGCTTTTCGTTCTAGACATCAAGGGTCGCTGCTTGATCAGCCGTCTCTACCGAGGCGATGTGTCCTCAGCTCAGGCCGAGCGATTCTTCTCCAAGCTCCTCGAGAAAGAGGTGCTCCTTTAGTTTCCGATGCTTGTTTATGCTAGTGTTTGTTTTTATTTCTTAAATACATTTTCTTGATCTGGATGACTTTTGGTTTTGGCCAGCAACCAAGCATTGCTAATTTGCCATAATGCTTGATTTCTCACTCTTGAGTGGTTTCGCAACCTTAGTTCTCTGGGATCACGGCCCTCAAGGTGATTTGATCCCATGGATAGGTTAATGTGGTCCTGCATGTTTAGTAGGTGTTAACCACGTCATTAGTAATTAGTATCATCATTCCACCAACTTAGACTTTGCAAATGTGGAGAGTAAAGTTGCTTATAAGTGACTTACAGGGAATACTCTTTTTTATGGTTACAGCTTTTTATGAAGTTGTTAAAATATTACAAGTAATTCTATTGATCCCAATTTCTAATCCCAATCAATGTGCCAAATGGTCTACATCACATTTACTTAACGGATGTCAAATGGTAATCCACCACACTAACCTTGTCTTGTGGGTACCAATAGGATAAATTGTGACTTTGTTAGAAATATTGGTATAATATGTAACTTCCTTCAAAGGCCCTCTGATGTGCGGTTATCATTAAAGTAGGAAGAAAAATTAAGGATAGAATGGTTAAATTATTTTCCTAGAAAGGAAAGTTCAGAAAAAACAATTATTTTGGAACGGATGAAAAAGGAAAGTACAACAATAATTTAGGAACATAGGGAGTGTTACATTTGCATCAAACTCTTAGAGAATGTGAACATAATTGATGTGATATGTTTATGCAGTCACATCATTTGTTTTTAATTTCAATGAAGGGTCCATATTCTGGCAATCAGATTCTGTACACCTTGATGTTAATATCATAGTTGTCAAAGGCGAGAGGCGGGCGAGAGATCCATATTTAAGGCGAGAGGCGAGGCGCTCATAGAAACATATTAAGGAAAAATAAATAAAAAATATATAACTTAACAAATCTCAACAAAACATGTTATAAGTGAGCATAATACATGAAACTAAGTTCTAACATAATATTAATTTTTTTTTTTTGATGAAGGTAAATTGTATTAATAACCCAGCGTCATAAAGGATGATGCGTCCATATACATTGGAAGTAGACATTATATATAAATATACAGACTCTACCCATGTGAAAATTAATCACAAAAGCTACAAAAGAGCTGCCTAGACGATCGGGTAATCTGCCCCTACACGCCACAAATACAGATAATTGAGCAGAGGTTTTTTTATTCGTCATTATTGAATGCCCTTTGATTTCTTTCTTTCCAAATTGTCTAACATACCCCCAAAGGGGCAGCCTCCCAGATCCTGTTTCTATTCTTACTCCATCCAAAAAAAGACCAGCATTGCATTAGATCTTTGAAAGTTCTAGACATCAAATATCTTGAACAAGCCAAATAGTGTGTGCCACAACTCCCCTGTCGCCGGACAATGCAGCAACATGTGATTAATGTTCTCTTCATTACTTTTACATAAATAGCACCGATTTGTGTAGATCAATCCTCTTTTCCACATATTATCGCCAATAGAATAGCTTCGTTTGCTGCCTCCCACACCAAAAAGGCTACCCTATTTGGAGCCACTGTTTTCCATTTTGACCTCCAAGGAAACAGATTTCTGTCACTTCTATCCAGATTTAAATAGTAATCTTTTACTGAAAAAATCTTGCTTTTGGAGTCCGCCCAGAACACCCTGTCCCTAGGGAACCTAGTTTTTTGAGCATACGATACCTCGATAAGTCTTGATATCGACTCTAATTGTCCCTAGGGAACCTAGTTTTTTGAGCATACGATATCTCGATAAGTCTTGATATCGAATCTAATTCCCAATCCTGAAATTTCTGCGAAAAATCGGGTTCCACGTCATCATGCCCTCCTCCAACTGAAGCACCGAACTAATCAAACACTCCGTATCGCTTGCCAAGGAAAAGAGATTTGGAAAGGATCTACATAATTCTATACCATCACACCACTTATCCTTCCAAAACAACAACGCACAACCGTCCCCAACACCAAATGATATGAATCTAACAATACTCCCACGCCAAAAGAGTCACTAACTAGAGCTGGAAACCATAAGTGATTCCCCTTCCCATGTTTGCTTTCCACCACCCTCCTCCAGAAAGCCTCCTTCTCCGTCAAATACCTCCACAACCACTTCCCTAACTAGGCCTCATTGAATAACTTGAGATTTCTGATCCCTAGCCCCCCTACCTTCACATCCTTGCAAACAGAGGACCACTTCACTAAGTGAAATTTCTTCCCCTCCGTTTTGCCTTCCCAAAAAAATCTCTTTACATCTTTTCTTAACGCCTCTGAACCAAACCAGGAATCACAAAAAGTGAAAGAAAATACGTAGGCATGCTGGCCAAGGTATTTTTGACAAGAACAAGTCTCCGACTTTGGACAAATATTGCTTCTTTCACCCCACTAAACGACATTCAAACCTTTCGATCATTGACTCCACACCGCTCTACTTTTTTTAGGGCACCCTACTTTTATAAGGGGCTCCAATATGTAAGCCAAGATACACCGTGTTAATCAATTTTGTGATAATTATTGGATAAAATAAAATAGGGGTATGAGATTGAGATGTCTACACTCGGTAACCGCAAGAAAAAAAACGAGAGATTGCGATGGTGTGGACTGCCTTCCAAGTCGAAACCCTAGCCTGAGTTCCTGAGTTGAATTGATGAAGATGCACACACTACTGGAAGGTTTTAAGGCTCGTAAGTCTTCGTTTTGTGTTCGCTTTTTTTTAATAAGTAAATAAATTTATAAACCAAAGCGTCAAAAGGTGACGCGTTCTTGTACACGGGCGTATACAAGATAAACGAACAAGCTAATTATGATTTCTGTTCACTATTTCTACAAAAGAGTTCTCTTCATCGGTGTCAACTACCGAACACCATAAACGAAGAGTCTGAAACACCTCCATCTTAATTCGAGCAACATCAGACTCCACGTTCTCAAACACCCTTCGGTTCCTCTCCTTCGAAATCATCCACCAAATCGCCAAAGGAGCAGAAGCCCACCAAAAATTCCTATTTCTGCATTTCTTTGAAGACCACCCTCGGAGAAGCTCAATTACTGATCTAGGCATCACCCACGATACACCTACTAGGAGGAAAAGCCAGCTCCAAATCTCCCTCGTTACCGGGCAGTAACACATGATTAGTAGTTTCCTCATCTTGCTTACACAAAAAACACCTGTTGACGTAGATCTTACCGCGGGCTCTTAAATTATCTCCCGTTAAGATAGCTTCCTTGGTCGTTTCCCAAACAAAAAAAGCAACTCTGCTGGGCACTTTTGCTTTCCAGATTACTTTCCATGGAGAAAGATTGTTCACATCTTCATCAAGTTTCGCATAAAACGAGTTGACCGAGAATTTCCTATCCTTAGTACCGTTCCAAATCACTTTGTCTTCATCAGAACCTTGCCTCTTGAAAGCATGCAGAATTTCCAAAAGCTGGACCCTTCGTCTAACTCCCAGTCTTGGAGATCTCGACGAAAAACCGGGTTCCACGAGTCTGCCCCATTAGAGTTTGTAAGAATCGTACTCACTAGTTCTTCCCGATTGTTCACTATGTTGTATAAGTTGGGGAATCTGTATTGAAGTTTATTTTCCCCGCACCAGAGGTCCTGCCAAAATCTGATTTGATTCCCATTCCTTGCCTCAAACGAAATGGAATGATTGAAGATATCCCACCATTTCATAATTCCTTTCCATACGCTAGAGCCATGAGCAGATACCACTTTCTTGGGGAACCAAACATGCCTGTCTTCCCCATGTTTCCCAGTCACTACTTTCCTCCATAACACTTCTTTGTCTACTAAGTACTTCCATAATCATTTTCCTAGCAAGGCGCCATTGAATTTCCTCAGGTTTTTTTTATGCCCAGACCACCCTTTCGCAGGTTGGAGCACACCGACTCCCAACCCACTAAGTGATATTTCCGCTCCTCCGAGCCCCCGTCCCATAAGAAATCCCTTTCCAATTTCTCTAATCTCTTGACCACTGAAATAGGAACCACGAATAGGGATAGAAAGTACGTGGGGAGATTAGAGAGTGTACTCTTTATCAAAGTCAATCTCCCACCTTTAGATAGAAACTGCCTTTTCCAGCCCGCCAATCTCTTCTCAAACCTTTCTACGACCGAGTTCCACATAACTGTACTCTTGAACGGCGCCCCTAGAGGAAGTCCCAAATATTTTGTGGGAAGGCTAGTTGTTCTACAACCAAAAAAAGAAGTCAGATCCTCTATGTTATTGACCCCTTCCCCTACAGCAATAATCTCGCACTTAGAGACATTAATCTTGAGGCCCGACATTGCTTGAAAAAATAACAAAACCAAACGGAGATAACCCAGCTGAGTTCTGTTGGCATCACAAAAAATTAAAGTATGATCTGCAAAGAGTAGGTGTGAAACTGTAATACTTGGGAAATGAGGTCTGCCTACTTCGAAACCTTTGATGTAGCCTCCTGCCGCAACTTTATCAACAAGACAGCTCAAGACCTCCATAATCAAGATGAAGAGAAAGGGGGAAAGGGAGTCTCCTTGTCGCAGTCCTCCCGTACAAGGGAAAAATCTGGCCGGCTCCTTGTTTACTAAGACTGAAAATCTCACCGTTGATATGCAGAAATAAATCCAGTTCCTCCACTTTTCCCCAAAGCCCATTCTCTCTAAGACATACATCAGAAAATCCCATCTCACATGATTGTACGCCTTTTCTATATCAAGCTTACAAAGAATCCCTGGAACCCACCCCTCATTCTGGAATCAATCAGTTCATTTGCTATCAAGGCTGCATCTAAAATTTGGTGATCACCCATAAAAGCATGCTGAGAATCAGAGACTACTTTCCCTACAACCTTTTTGAGCCTTGAAGACAGCACCTTCGCAATCAGCTTATAAAAACTCTCAATGAGACACTCCCTTAGCTCCTTCGCACCCTTTTTCTTTGGAATAAGGGCAATAAAAGAAGCATTCAGACTCTTTTCAAAACTCTCCCCTTCATGAAACGACTGGAACACTTCTAAAATATCATTCTTGACTACCTCCCAGCATTTTTTGAAAAAGGCAATTGTGCAACCGTCCGGACCCGGTGCTTTGTCTCCATTCATGCCTCTTAATGCCTCCATCACTTCTGCTTCCGAGAACGCATGTTCAAGAAATACCTTATCTTCCTCGACTTAAGAGCAACTCCATCTGCCACCATGTTCCAGCCCCTGTCCTCTGTTTACAACTTCTGATAGTAGTCGACAATTTCTGACTTTATTTGATTAGGGTCTTCTATCACTGCATCATCTACTTTCAGGCGGCTGATCTGATTGTTACTCTTACGGATCTTTGTCATTCGTTGGAAAAACCTCCTATTCTTATCCCCTTCCTTTAACTAGAATACCCCTTCATTTAACTAGAATACCCCTTCCTTTAACCACAGGACCCTAGATTTCTGCCTCCAGCATATCTCTTCCTTTATAAGAAGTTTCCTGAGCTCTATTTTCAGCTTTTCTCGATGCTCTGCTTCGTCTTCCCCCAACTCACCCCCACCCTCCAGCTCCTCTATTCTCTGAATTTCCTTCATAGCTTTTCGGATCTTGGTCTCAATCTGCCCAAATACCTCTTTATTCCAAACTTTGAGATCTTCTTTGAGCATTTTCAGCTTTTTAGCTAATTTGAAACACTGCTTTCCATCAACTGCATAGGAAGCCCACTTTAGCTTTACCCACTCCACGAAACCTGGATCTTCAAGCCACATATTCTCGAATCTGAACGGAGATTTTTTTTTAATGATGCTGCTATACTCCAGATGAATGGGAGAGTGATCAGACACCACCCTCGGCAAACTTTTCTGCGAGAAAACACCAAACTGCTCTACCCATTCCGGAGACAGAAGGAATCTATCGATCCTTGAGCATTGACGTCTCTCCCCACTTCTAAACCAAGTGAAAGAGTTCCCTTCTAACAGCAAATCCATCAGATCCATTTGATTGATAAAATCATTAAACTTGGTCATGCCTTGCAAGATTGTGCTGGCCCCCGTGCGCTCATGGGGAATTTTATCATTACATGAGGTTTATTTTCATTTCTGCATTTTATTTATTATTTATTATATTTTAATTTGTTGAATTTTATTTTTCATTTTGTTTTTGGATTTTACCCTTTGGTTGCTTAACATTTATTATATTACACTAGTTCAGAATCTCATCATATATACTATGTTAGAAGTTTCATTATTATGTTCCACCTCTGCCTGATTGTAGATAATTCTGTCCATAAATTTGATTGATAAAATCATTAAACATGCCTTGCGACGATGAAGCATCCGAGTTTGGCCTGTAAACTCCTGAAAACACCCATTGAATCCCCTCCTCCACCAGCTCGAGGCAAGAGATAGAGTGAGAACCTTGAACTTGATCCAGCTTAGTAACACTCCCCATCACTAACACTCCCCTGGCAGCCCCAGTCGCCCCTAAATGAACCCAATCAGCCTTTCTGCAACCCCATACGCTGTCAATTATTCGCTTATTTAAACGCTCCATCTTAGTCTCCTGCAAACAAATAACGTTTGGTTTCCATCGCCCAATTGCTTCTTTTATGACCTGTCTTTTCTTGAAATCATTTAACCCCCACACATTCCAACTTAAGATAGTTAAATCCATAAAACTTAAATCAAGTTAACAAGTATGCTGATCTGTGCTGCCCCCTCCCTTCTTACTCGCTGCCCCTTCAAAATTTAAATTACAACACAGATTTTTGAGCTCCCGGTTGGTCATCCCCTTAGACTTGCCCCTGTTAGTTTCTTTCGTGTTTCTTCTACTTCGAGCCTTATCCATTTCCACCAGTAAATCTTCTATCTTACCTTCCAACCCCTGCTCGAAATACCCAGATGTTTCCCAGACTTTTAGCCTTGTTGTGCACCCAAGCAGACATGTGTTGTGGACTTTCCTCATTTTCCGTCCCGAGTTCCTTCATCTCCTCTGGTCTATACATCGAGATTGGAGTACACTGCAATACCTCACCAGGACGAACACCCTCGCAGATTGGATACCGTGAGCTCTCTACTCCAGTAACTTCATCTGCTCTGTCACCGACAGACCTCTCCGTTTCTCCTCGATAGTTCCATGGAGGCTCCTCGTCCTCTGCCGAAAAACCTGGCCTCGATGAATCGAACACGGCCAGACCCCTATGTCTATTACAAACCCACTGTAGCAGTTCGTCATCCGAAACGCAGTCACTCGAACGAGAACAGTCACTTGTGCAAACACCACCTGTAATCGACCTCTGCTTCGGCATCTTTGTAGCAGTAACATCGTCTCGAACAACTTCTGAATTTGATCCCGCTGTGGTGAAACTGTGGGTCGAATGAGACAAAAGCCTCTCCCGACTTGGGGTAATTCCTACCCTAAATTCCTTGGCCGCAGCCCCAAAGTCACCTTGGGCCTCCTCACCAACACCCTTGCTGGACCCAGGCCCCAGCTCAACAGCCCCATTGATACAAACCCTTTTACCCTGAGAGCTGTTAAAAGATCCAGCTTCCCCTCAACGTTGGGCCCAACTACCTGGCTCTTTCCTTTCACATAATTCCCTTGATTGCGCACCACCCAATTGCCTTTTGTGGGCTTACTATTCTGCCTTGGGCCTGTATTCCACTTCTGCTTCCCTTTATCAAGCCCAGCCCGATTAATCTTATTGAAGCCTAAAATATCTTGAAAGTCGACCCTGCTTCCAACGCCACCGTTTTGATTACTTCGTTTGAAATTCAAATTGTCTGCAACCTTCGTTTTTCCCCAGCCTTTTCTGCAATTTGTCTGACTTTGCGTTATCGACAGGAAACTGACCCCCTGCTACCTTCACCCCCCAACTTCGCGCGTGTGGAACACTACTTCTCTCCCCTCTCGTATTCATTGGAAAATTCTCAGTTCTGCCATCACTACCTGGGTGGTAGAACACCGCTGTTTCAGCCCAGATAGGAATGGAAAACACACTACCCCCCACCCCTAACCTAACGCAAGCCCATCTCAAGTCAGACTTCTTCTTGGTAGCTTCATCCACCGCCACAAAATCCCCACAAAGCTGCCCAATCCTCTTGAAAACTTCCTTCCCCCACAAATGGAGGGGGAGACCTAAAACCCTAATCCAGGTAATACTCTGTTTCCGTCCCTCTCTGTGGCAACATCCAGTCGGACTCCATTTATCAAGGACCATTGGAGCTTGAAAGAACAACCATTCTCTCTCATTTAAGATGCGACTAGCTTCTTCCCTCGAGGGGAATTCGAAAAGAAAGTAAGATTCGCTCAGAGCCTTCACTTCTACTCCCCCTGGTGTCTTCCATTTAGCATTTACCCATTTCTGGACTTCATCGCGAGTTGGAGTAGGGCTCAACTCCTCACCCACCCAACCTACAAGACACCTATCCAAAAACTCCAGATTACCCCTGCAAGAATTCTCGTCTATAACTAAATCAACTTTAGAGCCCACTTCTCTGTTTGAAACGACTAGCTCTACGTCTGGCCAAGGGGTAATGTCCGCCACTTCTCTGTACGATTTCTTCGGTTTCTCCATAACGAGCTTTGCCAGTGCGAACCTTTTAATCTTGCCTGCAACCATGTCCCATCCTCCATCATTGACCACTGCTGGGATAAGGATCTTCGAAGGACTACCACGCCCTTTGGCCGAGATGCACAAATAGAAGCCTTGCGTATTCCATTCCTTTGCCACCATAACCTCGCGCCATTTCCCTGATCTTTTCTTCCAAAACACCTCTCTGCTTTCTGAGGCCTTAAACATCCAGTCACACACCCACACGACTTCAACAAGAGATAAAACGACTACATGGACTCTGCCTCTGCTTCGCTCTAACCATGAAAACTGACTCCATTCTTACCTAGATCGCAGATCACGTGAAAAGATTTCCTTCCCGCCTGAAAATAAGTAACAATATCCTCCTCCCTCGGTCGACCCATCATGTTTAGAGTTAATTTCTGAAGTCATTAACTCATCATGTTTTGTGTTCGTATAATGTCTGAAGTTGACATAGGTTTTTTTCAGGGTTTTCTCTATTTATATTAACCCCTAAACTATGTCGTTTTTGACAAGATAAAACCAAAAAAAAAGATAGGGTTTTTTAAATGTACGCCTTCAACCAACTTTTCCACACCTCTCGCCTCTCCAAAAGGCATACGCCTCTCCTCGACTTCAGCACATCGACTCAACTTCTCCTCTTAGGGCAATAGTGTACTAATTGCTATGATTATCATAACAAGAGGGTTACAACAAATGCATAAGACATGATATTGATTGTTAAAATGACCAAAAACTCAACTTCCAGAACTAAACCCCTACTATGAAACCTAATACAGATAACTATACTTACAAATGTCTCTCACCAATATTGTAAACTATGGAAACACCGAAACAGATGGTATTATCCTTCTCTCTCTAATAACACTACTGCACACACTTACCATCTCCATTTGCATGCGAGGTTCTCTTTCTCTGGGCCTCTCCCATTATCAACAAACAACAATCGAAGATATGTCGGCTGTCTTTCACGTTCGCGGCCGGAAATTGTTTCATCTTGAACGATCCACCTACACATCCCTCCTTCTCCGCAGCATCGCATGGGATCTCCACGGTATCCCTACCTCTTTCTCCTCCGTCACCATTGTACACCTCTTGCTCCTCTCTCCTTGGGTCACCCACACCTCTCCCCTCTCTTAAAACACATCTTTCACGCTGTAGTGTCGGTACTTCCTCTTTGTCGGTGCCTAGAGCGACTAGTCAACGACTAAAGCACCTGCTCGGCGATTTTCTTCTCCGACGATTTTTTTTTCCGATTTGGTATAAATCGCGGCGTTGGACTGCCACCTAGCGCCTAGGGCCACCTATGCCGAGTTTTAGAACACTGAATAAAATACTCCCTCTGTTCCACCCAAAAAGTTCATATTTGAAAAGTCTAATTATTAAGGGATATATAAATAACATTAAAGTTGGTCATAATTACAAAATTGCTTGAGCATATGCAATATGTTAATATCAAATATGGAGGGTATATTTGAAATGTTATGGAGATGATAAACATAATTTTTTAAATTGGACTTTTAAAGTCGAACATCCTAAAATATATATATATATATATATATATATATATATATATATATATATATATATATTTTTTTTTTTTTAAAAAAATTTTTTAATAATAAAACAATTTATGCATAGGAGCTAGGTAAATCCTATCCCACCAGTAATCAATGTCGAATAAAATCATAAATCAACTCCTATTCTAATGCATCTAGGACTCCCTAATAATGCCAAATTACTTATCCTTCTTACCCAAGGAATTTCCTATGGATTTTGGGCATCACTTTCTAACAAATCTCCACCTTGGACGAAATCTTGTTAAGTCGTTGAATTGTCTTCAAACTTGAAACATCCAAGAACACCACCTTGTTGATCATCTTTAATAAATCTTGGACTTGGTGCAAATTCTTCACCGTGCTACATAAACGTCCAAATTAATCTTCAACTTCATAACTCCATATAATCTCCAATCACAAATCTCTTTCATCGGGATCCCTGAGCCAAGAGCTCTGATACCAATGATATGACGAATGCGGAAAACATGATATTGATCGTTATGCAAACCACATTAATTTAGACACACGTGATATAGAAAAAAACTAGCTACCATAAAAACACAAGATTTATGTGGTTTAGCCCAACACCATTAAGGGATTAAACGGGGCTACATCCACCAAGAGATCAACGACTTCACTAGAATATCATGAAGTTTATAAGATGACCCATCCCTTCACAATATCAAGAGACCTAGCATAAAGGAGAACTATCCTAACAAATGTCTCTCACCAAGATTGTCAACTATGGAAACGGATGGTGTTACATACTCCCAAGGGAGAGACCATTGACTGGCACCACAAGTCACATCAATAACAAGATAGTAGATGCCTATATATAGGAGCTTGGTAAATCCTAATCCCACGATGTGGAATAAGTCCTGCTCCTATTCTAATGTATCTAGGGATTTCTAATAACTCCAAATTACATTCAGATTACTAATCTTAATTACACAAGGAATTACCTGCTGAATTTGGGACACCAATTTCCAACGAACGGTAGTGAAAATTTTGACTGTCTATTATGGAGATGATTACATTACTCCATTTCAGAGCAAGTGTGATAAATTTCATCAAGCGTAGTCAATTCAAAAGTATCCTTCCATATCCTAGTTTGGATCTATTCAACCTTCATGAGATTGCTCATGAATCGAATTTGCCTTACAGACTCGCAAGACCACTTTAGAGGTTATAGTACATTGGTGATACAGTTGAGTCAATTGGGCAGATATGAAGTTTGATACTGTCACTTTCCTGCAGTTTTACGCTATGGATAATGAAGTGAACCTTTGCAAATCCAAAGGGGTAACAATGCTAACTGTCCATATTTTATCTGATCTACCTCAGGGGGATGTGGAGTCTCAGGGTCCAGTGGGCTATGACAATGGGGTTAGTTACATGTTTGTACAGCACAAAAATGTTTACTTGATGACAGCATCAAGGCAGAATTGTAATGTTGCTAGCCTCCTTCTCTTTCTGCACCGTGTTCTTGAAGTAAGCACCTCTTGATAATTTTATTCTTTACTTTGTTTTTTCTGTTTCCCATTGGTTGGAACTAGTGATTGGAAAATGTTTTCATAATGGTTTATTTCCCTATGCAGGTTTTTAAGCATTATTTTGAAGAGTTGGAAGAAGAATCCTTGAGAGATAATTTTGTTGTGGTGGTAAGAATGAATAACTTTTTTAAGGAAGATTTGATTATAGCTCTTTTACATAACAGATTGATTCCTTGCGCATTTTGCAGTATGAATTACTAGATGAAATGATGGACTTTGGTTACCCTCAATATACAGAAGCCAAGATTCTTAGTGAGTTTATCAAGACTGACGCTTATAAGATGGAAGTTGCTCAGCGGCCTCCTATGGCTGTAACCAATGCAATCTCTTGGAGAACCGAAGGGATACACTACAAGAAGAATGAAGTATTTGTATCATCTGTTAGAGAAATTAAGACCAAACTTAGCCACTAATTTCATTGTTATGGTGCTCATTCTTTTATTCACTATCAGGTGTTCTTAGATGTGATGGAAAGTGTTAACATACTAGTTAACAGCAATGGACAAATTATCCGATCAGATGTTGTTGGGGCATTGAAGATGAGAACGCATTTAAGGTGCTGGGACAATCGTACTTGCTTGTATTCGTTTATTCTCTAGCATATTTGTTGATTATTGAGGATAAGATATGGTCGTATTCTAACTAAGTTTGATTTAAAATAAAAAAAGTTTTCTTACCGAGTCATCTCAAGATGTGATAACGGAGGGAAGAAGACAAAAGCTTGCTCTATGCCTACCCATTTAGTAACTAGAAGGATAATGTTGTTGGAGAAACCATAGCTGCCAAGATTAGCCAAAACGTGCATCCAGATGGATATCATGTTAGAATTAAGTGTGAATCCTGCAGAATATAGATCTTTCTCTTCTTTTTTTAAATAATAATAATAATAAAAAAGTTTCGTATGTAGTTCCTATACATTTTGCTTCTGTAATATGTTGAATGTTTCAAGGTTTTGATTTCTTTTGCGGTCTCTAATTGAACCATTTGGGATTTTCAACCATTCTATGCCGAGACTTCACTCCATGGTATACTCAGCTTTAGTGACATCCTTTTTTTGTTCTTTAAAAAAAAAATTAGACATATTCTAGACTTGGTCCATAAATCAGATCAGGTCTCTGCCAGATCATGCTCAGATATTACTGGGGAAAGATAGGATAAATCCTTTGTTGCATGTGCTGCCTATATATAATACACAAATGTCAAATGGATGAATGTCAGTATCCAAACAATTAAGCTTATTGATGGAATCTCATTTAGAGTAGAAAAGTTTCAGGATAAGTTGCTAACCAAGGGAATCTTCACTAAGAAATATGAGAGAAATGAGGACATATTCTTGTTGAATATTAACCTCTCAATGATGCTAAAATGTCTGTGCTGTGTCTCTTATAGTGGTATGCCTGAGTGCAAGCTTGGACTCAATGATAAAGTTCTATTGGAGGCTCAAGGTCGATCAGCGAAAGGAAAATTCATCGATCTAGATGACATCAAATTCCATCAGTAAGTGCATCTTAAAAATATCTGTTTTGCTCCCTAGAGTGTGCAATAACATGTCTTCATCTGAGTTAAAATTTGATTCTCTCAGCAGTTTAATGTTTTTATTGTTTCTAAACATCATGTTTTTACTTTTTCCAACAGGTGTGTACGCTTGACTCGCTTTGAAAATGACCGCACGATATCATTTATACCTCCGGATGGATCATTTGATCTCATGACATATAGACTCAGTAATCAGGTACTTTTCAAAGTGTCAAACTTTTGTACACTATGTTCATTGTTACTTCTTCTGTTTGTGGGTTAAGTGTCTAGTAACATGCATAAATGACAACTGAGTTCTAGTCTCGATGTTGCATTCTTTCATTTATTAAATCTCGGGATGAATGTGTGTTTTTTTTTTTTTCCATTTTACCACAACTGCTTTTAGGTGAAGCCTCTCATTTGGGTTGAAGCTCAAGTTGAAAGGCATGCAAGAAGTCGGGTTGAGATTCTCATAAAAGCCCGTAGCCAATTTAAGGAGCGTAGGTACACCTATTGTATAATCGTATTCTAACTTTCTGATTTTTGCCAATGCCCTTCAGAAAATTAACTTACGGTCTATAAAATAATGTTAAAAGAATTGAGCATGTATTATGTACAACTTCTGCAATACCTTATGCATTATTAGATAATCTAAATGGAGTTCATTTTCCGTAGAATTACTTGAAGGAGTTTGGGTGGTGAGTCTGGTGACATGCTAAGTGTGGTTTCAGGCTAACAGCTCAGTGCTGCCTATGATACTTTATTATATAAAATTATAGAACGATTTGTTATGTTAGAGAGCCATTGATTCTCATTCGACTCCATTGCCTTGGCTACTTTATGGAGCAGCACCGCAACAAATGTTGTAATTGACGTGCCAATGCCATCTGATGCGACAAACCCTAATGTTCAGACATCAATGGGGTCCGCTTCATATGCTCCTGAAAAAGATGCATTAGTGTGGAAGATTAAATCATTCCCTGGTAACAAGGTAGGAATTGGATAGAAAGATCTATTTACATTGCAGTTCTTGTTGGGAAATGATTTCTTAGATGCACGTGACCACTCTTTGTGCAACTAATTCACAGGAGTTTATGTTAAGGGCAGAATATAAACTCCCTAGCGTAACTTCCGAAGATGCAACTCCGGACAGAAAAGCTCCTGTCCGTGTGAAGTTTTATATACCATATTTTACGGTCTCAGGGATTCAGGTATGCATATCTGGATATTGTTATTTCCTGAAAATAAGTGCATTCGTTTATTCAAATTGATGGTTATAAAGATTTGGAGATCATGATTAGTATTGCTTATATCTACAAACGGCAATCCTGACTAATTGCAGGTTCGTTATCTCAAAATTATTGAGAAAAGTGGATACCAGTCCCTTCCATGGGTTAGATACATAACAATGGCTGGCGAGTACGAACTCAGGCTAACATGAAAGTCAACTGTTTGAGTTCAAAACTTATGCAGGCACTCTTGGTTAGTCATTTTCTTCCCACACCCGTGCTTTGTGCAATAAGGATCCAAAGTCTTACCTCCACTTCTCTCTTCTCTTGCTCTGGTTCATTTCTTCTTGAAAGTAACTATGATTTGTTGGTTGCAAGAATACCAACATTACCATATTATTCGTCTTCATGTGGACCTATATGCGTTGTTTTTATGGGAACAATAGAGGATGCTATGCTAGCGTCTCATTCAAGTGTTGTTTTTGTGGGAACAATAGAGGATGCTATACTAACGTCTCATTCAAGTTAGGAGTTCTTGTTGTTGTTATGTATAGAGGAGAATTTGGGTCCATAGTGGTTTATTTTAAAAAATGTCAAACATCTAAATTAAGGCAAATTACCAATATGACCATGCCATTTCACCTTTTTCCTTTCAATTTTGCCTTGGTACTTATCTTTTACGTAGTTCCCTACTTTCATTTTTGGTTTCAATAAAATACCTTTCCGGTTAGAGTGCAGATTAACCTATTTTAGTTGCATGTTACTATTTTCTTTGCTAACAAAAACCACACAAGTTGCAAAACAGTCATTCTCAAACACCACTAACCTAGGTATCAAACCCATTTCCATCTTTCATTTTGAGAACCGAATCCTATACTCCTGGTTGTTGTAGCTCAAGAAGTTTTAACTTTTTTTTTTGTATATCCTCAATGATCAAGTGGCCTTCTCTCTTCCTCTATCTCTTGCTTATAAACAGAGCTGTAAAAGTGGAAGCTTATATTCACTGCTGTAAACCCAGATCTGAAGATATGTCAGCCTCGTGGTGATTATGGCCATGGCGATGGTCATATTTGGACAGTTTTTAGTTATTATTATTTGGTTACATGAAAGAAAAGATAGAAACAAGACAGACCCTAGGGTACGAAACGCATACACTATCAGCTAATATAAGCATCTTCAAATCTTCAGTAAGCTCTTGAAGTCTCGCAAGTGGCACAAGGAGGTCGGCACAACTATTAACCCTATCTCTATGTGTGTGTTGGATAGAGCAACCTGTAGAATCCAGTAGTTGCTTGATATGTTCCATGAGTGCAGCAAGAGGGTTATTTTCATCTTTGGGGTCACTGGCATGATCTTTGGGAGCCAAAGAGTTTGCCTCCACAAAATTTTCTCTCCAACCCTGTTGCTTTAATATTTATATTTCAAACAGAATCACATGGTGCTCTGCTTCAATTTTAGAACAGTTGCCAAAATTACCTCTTGGCCAGCTTGCTTTGTGGTCTCAAAAAATTCCTTCCAAGCTACATATCTTTTGGACAGCCAGCCCTCCCCATCAGTAATCAGTTTGATTGTACCTGCATGGGTGTTTCCAAGATACTCCCTTGTTCCACCCAAAGAGCCAATTTGAAAAGTCCGTTGTTACGTCTCTCAAACATGCAAGAAATGGCCGTGTTTAATGGCAATCAGCTGATTGGACATGATCATATCATGTAATAGTAGGCAACAAAAATGAAGAATTTATGAAGGTATATTGATATTCCACAGCCAACTCCAGTTTCTTTAACCTGAGCCTGAGGTGGCTACTGTCAAGTGATGAGAAGATAGGTTGGTATCCTTCATTGAGAATTTGTCATTTCTGGCAAGGCCCAAAATAGGAGTATCTACTATCGTCCATATTGTAAACTTGGATGGTGTTCCTCTCTTGAGGGAAAATGAATTCAGATAGAGTTGACTTTGAAGGGAATATTTCAGTTGGTCTAGGTTTGGCCAAAAGGTTCCGGCGTCCCGCCTTTCGATAAGATATTGTTTGGCCTTGCAAATATCTCTATCTCGCCTTTCGATGAATTAAATGGATTTTTCAAACTGAAGATAGAACCCAAGGAGGGGTCTCTCTCAAGGCCATCGTGAATAATGTTCCATTATATATATATATATATATATAAATTAACCAAGCAAAAATTACATTTGAACACATCGATGGCAGAGCACAATCACTTCAAGTATTTAACACAAGTTAGGAGGTTGGATATGTTTTAGAGAGTGGACTGGAGACTTTACATACATACATACATACTGTTTGTTCATATTATTAATTAACTATTGGTTCGATATAAAGTCTCCCTTTGAAATTAATCTGTAATACAATACAGCTCATAGTCGCATATTTGCAATTGACTAAAGTTATTTAGGGCTGAGATTAATTCCTTTATTGAGATCCTACGGTCATTATCACTCTCTGAGTTCACATGTGTGAATGGCGGTTGAGCAATTACCCCCTCTCTCTCTCCAACTCTCCCCACTATTTACGGTTGGTGGTTGCTAATCCTTCCTCCATCAAACCCACGTCTCTTTTCTTTTTAATATTTTAATTAATTAATCAATTTTATGCTTAAAAATTCATAAGTTTTGTAATTTGAAATATTTATTTTTTTTAACTGTTATCGTAATTAACGTAATCAATTTATTTTTTGAAACTGACCTCAATTTAATTTATGTATAAGTTATTAATATTTCTATTTTAATTTTTTTCTTTTTAATTGTTATCGTAATTAACTTAATCAATTTAATTTTTTTCGGCCCGCAATTTCGTAAGTTTTGTAATTTGAAATATTTGTTTTTCTTTTTAACTGTTATCATAGTTAATTTAGACAAATTATAAATAAATATTAATTCATTTTCACATTATCTGCTTTATTTATTGATAAATTCACAAGGCGTCGTGCCATCGATACGGCAAGAGTACTAGTATTTACTACTTTTGATCATGTCCAAGTATAATACAATTCCACGATTATCTTTGTCATCCTGGTTTGGTATCTCAGCTTATGTTGTTTAAACAAATACCTAGGCTAGTGAATAATTGATTAGGTAGCCACGTATTCTTTCAAAAACGCACCTTACATCCGTGCACCCAAAAAACTCATAAAGAATATATTAGGATTTAGGACAATGCCATACCAATTACAAATTCATGCGAGATGATAGAATCAAAATTTATGAGGGCCTCTCAAAGTCATAAAACCATTACTACTACTTTAGAAACAATTTTCTAACAAAAGATCACGGATACATTTCTCTTTACAAGCATGATTGGCTAACCCCTCGCTCAGTAAAATGTAAAAACACCGTTGGAACTTTCAAGAGCTCATGTTGGACAATCTATCTATGAAGAGATCAAATTCCTTGTCTCGACTCAGCATACTGATCCGTACGTACCTTGGACTAACCCCGAAGTGCTGCCCTCCTCTAGTCAATATCTTTCGACTGCCAAGGAAGCTCTCACAATCCTCTATTTGTTCCTCACATTTCAACCATGCAAATGCTACATTGTGGGAGACGACAACAAAATGAAAAATGGTTGTCTCAACTTTTATGATTTATTAACAAGATAACCATTAAAAAAAAAAAATACAATTGAAAGGACCATTGGGATTACCAGGCTGTGGTTCAAAATTTCGGCCACTAAAGGTGCACGTCCCAAGAGGAAAGTTGGGTAAACTGAACATTCCACTCTTGTTCACTGCTGCTCTGAGTTTCTTCCACCTATTTTCCATGAGATTATAGCTATAGTCAAAGAAGCTTTCCCCTTCTTCAGGGTTGCCACCATGGTCATAGCTATTGGACATGGCTTGCAGAATCGTTGCTGCTCTTATCTGTGAATCCTTGGATACACCAATAGTGTTGATCTCTATAAAAGTAGTCATTTTCTTGGCAATTTCTCGATCTTTAACAAGAGCCCAACTGCCAGATGTTGGATAGGAAAAATGTAAAAATATGTTTAAGTCTTTTCTTCATTATTGTTACTTTTTACTGGTTCATACAAGGGAAGCAACTTACCCAATTCGTGCTCCGGCGTGGCCAGTGCTTTTGGATACTGTGAAGAGCATAATGTCATGGTCCGCAGGGGAAGAAATTGGAGTATACTGCGGCCAGTAGTAAGCAAGGTCATGTATCAATATTCCTTTACCTCCATTGACCACAGCTTGCCTTGTGGATCCATCAGGGTTGTTAGGGGAAGTCACCAACTCAATATAAGGCTGATCTTTAGTAAACTTGTAGGCATCACCAGCCCATTTGTAGAGCCCTGATTTTAGGTAATCGGTCATCAATGGATATGACTGCAGGCAACCAAAGACTCAGCACATTTCAATGAAACTGTCGGCATATTACAGACAGGATTTTAAAATACTATCATGAGCATGTCTAAAAAGTGTCAACCAACTTTGACCTCCAGATAGTGCCGGTTCTTCATAGGTCAGCATGATATAAACAGAAAGGTAACTGAACTATTAAAAACCTAAAACTTTACTCTTTATATGTAATCCTTTGGGTCAATCCTGCAGTCATTGGAGAGGCCTGGTTCTGGTGACCTTCCTACCATTGACAATATAAAGCTATATCAATCTTGCAGCTTGAGATTAGGCTGATTGATCATTGAATTAGTAACAATAACATTTCTTCCTAAAGAAGATACATGAAAAGAAAGATCTCTAGACAAGCAATCAAGCATACCTGCCAGGTTACCCAGTTACCTTTTATTTATGATAAATAAACAAACTGTATTAAGGATCGCGTATACCCCAAAAGCATTGCTGTAAGCATTCTTATTTTACTTTGGTTGACTACAAAGTTTAAATGAAGACCAGGACCTCTACTTAAAGAAAGCATAAGACTGTTAATTGAATAACTGATATGGTAAACATGAAGGTAGAGAACTCACGGAGTAGAATGGGGCAGCAGACACCACGTTCATGGGCTCTGATGCGTTGGGAGGAGATAGGGCAAATAGTAAAGCCTGAAACAGTTGTGAGGATCCAGTTCCTACTACAATATGACGGTCCTCAGTGATTGCATTTCCAACCACTTTGTGTAACCTAATAACTGCATTAGCAAACTCAGGTTCCAAAAACCAACAAAGGTTTTTGATATCCGAAAAATAACTTATGTACTGCCAACCAGATATCACAACTGTTGCTTTTTCTCCAATCTGCTGCCAAAACTTCTCGTACATTGTTGGATCGCCACTGCATCAAGTTACATTATTAAGATGAAATGGGAAGATGGTCCAATATCTGTAATGGTAGAAATAGGTATTTTATGAGATAAGCTTGTAAAAGCTGTCAGTCTCAATAGGACTGATTCAATACCTGCATTGCATTGCATGGGGATGGGGTTAGATGTGGAGGACAGCACCTGTGGGGCCCCGGCCAACTCTATATCAGTTATCAGATATACCAAATGATTGGGTTCATAATTGAAAACTCA
Source organism: Codonopsis lanceolata (assembly GCA_013146195.2). Classification (NCBI taxonomy): domain Eukaryota; kingdom Viridiplantae; phylum Streptophyta; class Magnoliopsida; order Asterales; family Campanulaceae; genus Codonopsis; species Codonopsis lanceolata. Next base: position 22,873,128 of record CM028382.1, on the reverse strand, counting down.
AAATCTTTGTTTTGCGGCAGTGGGGGAAGCCGTACAAATGATTACTGATTAGGGGTCCTACCACATAATTAGAGCTAAAGATCCTGCACCCAACTTTCTATATGAGTTCATCTACGACCTCACAAGTATTCATATTCGCTCATTATCATGAGAAAAAAAATGGATTTTCATTTTTGAAAGGAGCAAGCAACTAAGACCCTAAGCCCTAGGATTGAGGCAATTTGATTCCATCTCTCACAAAATCCAACCAATTCAAACCACCAAATTAAACTAATACTGTGTTGATCTAAATGAGCTAAAAAATTGCAGTGGTTACTACTATTATCAAATGAAGATTTTCACCTATATTGTGCGGACACGGGATAGAGGGATACGAACTTTTCAAAAAATATAGGACACGGATATGTTGGGGTAATGTGTAAATATTCAAAATATAAGGACCAAAATATAAATATTAAAAATATATGGACCAAATTATAAATAGTAAAAACTATAAGCATAAAATAATATTTCTAAATTTTAAAAACCAAAATTTAAGGGGGCTCAGTATACAATTCAGTGATTCACTCTTGACAATGCTTCAAAGTTCGAAGTCGACAAATGTGTGCCGCTGGCCCCTTGCCCCCTTCTCTACCTTCGAGTTTGAAATCTTTTCGAGTTCTGATGATCTTTCCCTTCAATTCGATCAATTAGGTATTCTTCGCCTCTTCGGTTGTCGATTTTGGCTTCCTTCGATAATGAGACAGTGAGTCTGTTTGCTCTTCGATTCTGAGACATTGGCTCTTCGATTTTGTCTTCCTCTTCGGCTAGTTCTCAAAATTCAGGGGCTAGGGCTTGTTTTAAGTCTTGGACGATGTCGAGTTGTCGATAACATCGAATAAATATGACCCAACTGTGTCCGACTTAAAGGATATGCATCCCGACAGTCTTAGCCTCGAAGCCGTGTCCATGTCCAATAGTTTTGGAAATTCAAATTCAGCCCCAAACACATTTTAGGCCGTGTCAGGCGTGTCCGGCTAGTATCCATGTCCCGTATGTGTCAGACACGGAAAACGTAAGGCCCTTGTCGTGTCCATACATTATAGATTTTCAGAACTTCCAACTTCCAACCCAGGGTGGTCCGTCACATACTCACATCTTCTTCTCAATATAATTTCCCACTATAATATTATTGAAAATTCGGTGATTTATATTGCGTATATATACTTTTTTGTTCCTCTTACAGAATAAAATCCAAAAATAAAAACAGATTCCAAGGCCCAAACTGTACAGTAGCCAGTAGCATCATTTTTTAACAGAAAAGGTAATGTGGAGCACATGGACAAACCCCAAAAGCCCAAACAATTTCAAGTGCCTGCACTAGCTTCATTTTCTAATTATTTTTATATATTAATTAAGGAAAGAAAGGTGGCAAAGATGGAACCAGAATATTTGTGGTGCAGTGCTTAGAGTTAGAGCGACATGTGGGAATTTTTTTATATATCTGATTATAATTAGGTCAGACCTAATTATAATTTATAATCCAAATAACACGCAATTAGACGAAAATAGACGTTTCTTACAAAGTTTTTGCAAACTCGTTAAATTAGTTGGGAGTTGGGACGGCATAATCTAATCGGAATTGGAATTGGAATTGAAAATGAATTATACTAGTAGCAAGATTTTTGTTTTGAGTAGTTTGAGGTCCGGAATGGAAAGTGGAAACAAAGTACAGAGGTGGGGGTGGGGACCCACCCATACACCACGAATCCGGAAAAGGGAGTCAGAGATTCAACATGAACCGTCAGAATTCACAAAACCTAGCAATGCATTCATTTGTCATTGTCAGCCTCAGCCTCAGCCTCAGCCTCCAGTTCCACCCACCTTTTCACCTTTTCACCTTTCTTTAAACTCAAATTAAAATCACACTACTCTACTCATTACTCTAATCTTAATTAATCATAGAATTAAGAGAAACTAATTAATTTTGTCTTTCAAGTCCTTGTAAATGTGACTGTAATTAAAAAAACAAAGAAAAATAAAATGATATATATATATATATATTTTTTTTTCTCTAAATAGATAAGAGTTTACAAACAAACATTTTTTTAGGACCAACAATCAAGACAATTATTTAGAAATCCACATATTTTCACTCTGTACATTAGTAATGGTGATTCAACAAGGAAGTTAAATCATAATTTCAAAATATATGAGCATTTTCAATAATTTGTTTATGCTACCACTCCTAATTGTCTGTTTGACTACACAAAAATTAAGAACAACCAAATTGAAAAATCTACTCCCTCAGTTTTGAAATAATTTCGTTTCAAAATATTTGTTCTTTTTCAAAACTACTCTCTTCGGACCTATATATAAACAAAACTAATCAATTTCACACAAATTTAAAGAATAAATTAAATTAGTTAAATTATCTTGATTTTATATAAAACAAAAATATATTTACTAAAATACCCTTAAGTATCCCACTCAAAACTAATGACAATTAATGCAATACTAACTCATTATCATCAATTCATTATAGCTTCTTTTATAATTAGTGGCTCTTTGTGTATAAGGAATATGTACACATCTTGAAAAACAAAAGAATTAACAAGGAATATTTTTGGTACCAAACTTCTTGGAAGTTGTAAGTAGAGTTTAATACGGTAATTTTTGCTTATATTTAAGTCCACCAAAATTTGGTATTTTTTTGCTCTTATATAGATCCGGAGGGAGTATTTTATAAAAAAACATTTTTACTACTATACACCAACTTTTTCTATCTATTTTATTTATAACAACATATTCAAACGCATTAAAGGAAACCACACATTACTCAATACTTATAATACAATCAATTATTTTTTTAAACAATGTATCAAAACAAATAGGACAATTATTTAAAAACGAAAGAAATAATTATCAAGAGAATATTTTAATGACATTAGAGTTGATCATAATTACAAAAAGATTTAAGCACAAGCAATGTTCATACAACACAACACAAGTGGAGGGTAAAAATAAAATGCTATAGAGGAAATTGTAAACATAATTTTTTAAATTGAACTCTTAAGATGAAACACCTCATAATTATATGATGAACTCATTACTTGGAACCGAGGGATTATATTGGTATAATATGTTGATTCATTTAAAGTCCACGGTTTGTAGTTCTTATTTAGGGTAACAAGAAAAAATAAGGGTGACGTGATGAAAACAAGATAATTTCTCAAAACAAACGAAAAAGGAAGTTGAGATAATTATTTATCAACATAATGAGTCTAAAATAAATACTCTTTCGCCTTGAGTAAAGAGTCTATTATACTAGTTTTGGATATTTCACTTAAAATGTCTATTTTCAAAATTTGATCTTACAACTTTTTATAACATTTTGTAAGCACATTAATTATTTATCAATATAACGAGTCTAAAATAAATACTCTTTCAATTCTGAGTAAAAAATCTACTGTAGTAATTTTGGATACTTCACTTAAAATGTCTATTTTTAAAATTTAATCTTACAACTTTTATAATATTTCATTTTTACCAATTACTTATGTTGTAAGCACATTAATTGTAGTTAAGTATTTTTATAATTATTACTAACTCTAATGATATTAATATATCACCTTAATAATTAGATTTCAAACGTGACCTTTTTTAGGTGAACATGGGAGGAAGTATTAGACTTTTTGACCAAAATGAATGGAGTATAAAATTATACAATGGATGGAGTATAAAATAATTATTTGGTACATATTTAGTTCATTAGTTTAATATTTTTTTCTTAATGGAAATTGTTAATACATTTTATTAAAAAATTTATTGTATTGAGAAGCATTATCAGGTTCAATGCATTGAAGAGTATTTTCAATGCATTGGATGTTTATTATCGACGCTATAATATTCAAACTAGTTGCACCGAAAAATGGAAGATATTTAAATGTTAAAAAAAAGGAGCACTGAGTTGACCAAAAAGAGAATAATGCTCCCACCGTCGTCAAATCATTGTCATATTTTACTTTTAATTATCTTGTTTAAAATTTTAATTATTAATTATAAGTCATATTTAAAATAAACTATATATCAAACTAGTATTAATAATCTAGTAAAATGTATTTTCTTATATAATACACCAAGTCCACCAAGATGAAAATTTAAGAGCAGATGGAATAATATATACAAGGGTGTAAATGGCTCGTTTTGATTTGTTTTAGGCCAAAATCACAAACCGAACCGTCCTTATTGGTTTCAAAAAGTTCAACCTAAACCAAACCGAAACACTAGGTTTGGTTTGGTTCGATTCGATTTTGTGGTTTATGTAATCATTTTAACTATCTTTAAGAATAAGAATAAAAATAATATTTAATCTGAAATTATCATCAAAATTAGATAATAATCTAATAAAATAAAATTATCATAAAGATTACATACAAGTTTCAAAATAAACACAAACAATGAAAAACATAATAATCCTTTAACGATCAAGATTTTATTTGGTTTAGTATGTGTGTATATATATATATATATATATATATAACAATAATAATAATAATAAGACTAAATCAAGATGATCTAAAGGTTTAGAATAGTTAATAAATGATATATAATATACATTAATATAATAAATAAATAAAAATATATAAGTTGGTTTGATTTGATACCAAAAACCATGAATCGAACAGAACCAAGTGGTTTTCCAAATTTTAAAATCGAAACCGAACTATTTTTAACTAAAACCGAACCAAATCGACCGATTCGATGATTCTAATTTACACCCCTCCGATACATAGACTGCAATCTTACTGTCTCAAAATTTCTAGCCAGAACTTGTAGGATAATTAACTACTTCCTCCTTTACACCAAAAAGGATATATTAATATATGAATATCATTAGAATTAGTCGTAATTTAAAAAATAGTTATGTACAAATAATATGTTTACAAGACAAATAGAGCCTAACTATAAATTATTGTAAAAATTATAAGTATAATTTTTCAAAAGTTAGACTCTTAAAATCTTTATCTAGAATGGAGAAAGAAATTTAAAAAAAAAAGGTATAAATAAAAATTAAAAAATTAAAAAATTAGAAACTAGTAGTTGAGATATTTATTAAAAATTTAAAAAGGTACAACTGGCGAAGTAGATAGGAGGGATGAAAGATTTTAATCTCTGTTTGAATGGGGAAAAAGGACGAAGGGGAAGGGGAAGGGGATTGTATTGGTAAAAGAATAAGTAATCCCAATCCCATTGCCGCCGGTAGGTAATAAACACATGACAACTAACATTAACCTAAAAAATTAAAATAAAATATGGTAGTGGTAGTGGTAGTAATTAACTAATTATAAGCAAGTAATACTCCATGATATTAAGAAACACTTACTGATCGAGATTGATAACAACATTATCATCTATAACTTGGGAAGTAGCTACTGATGAGCGCATCTTCTTGCTGTAATCGTCATCGTCGTCGTTCATGGAAGAAGTCCCTACGTTAATGTTTAGTTTATCCACCAAACAGAAACCTTTAAGGTTATGTAATCCTCCCTTCCAATTCCAAGCTTCCGGACGCTTGTATGCAACTCTAATCAATAAACCCAGGTTCACCGCCAATGATATTATCAATAAATGCCTTGTCGACAATACCCCAACCTTTGTTCTTTTCCCCATCTTCGACCACCCCTCCTCCTTTCTCTATAAATAATCAGCTGGAACAAGGTTGGTTAATTGCGCTACTCTTGGGTTTTATTCGACAAGTTGAGGACCTTTGATTTGAACAAGGTCAAAGAGGAATCCAAGAAGAATAACATTTTCTCGGGAAAATATTCAACCGCGTGATGTTCCAAATAAATATATAATAAATGCGGAGGGGATGATGAAGAGGTTTGGGTTTGCAGGGAACAAGAAGATCACGCTGACGATATTCCCGCAAAATTGAAGGTTACGAGATGGTGGAAAGGGAGATTGGAAAAGATCAATAAAGATTCAGTGTCCTAATATAATACAACTAGCAAGCAGTATATTGGAAGAACGGAGTGGCTGGCGGAGTGTGAGTGTTGCTGCTTTTCACAGATTCCAGTTTACCCTAAAGCTAGAGCTGTCAAAGGTCAGACTCGTTGGGATAGTCCCGCCAAGCAAGTGGATTGGGTTGGGTTCACAAATCATAAGTTTGCCAAGGGTGGGCCTAACGGGCTTGGACCACACGGGTCACCAGTGAGGTCGGGTGACCCGCTATTTTTTATACTGAGAATGCATTTGATCTAGAATTCCAAAAGGACCGGTGGCGTAATTTTTTCTTAAGGGACTAATGGTGAAATTGGTTATAATTAAGAGACTAAAAGCGTCATTAACCATGTTCATTGAAAACCTAAAGGCAAAATTTTAGAAAAAAAATTGTTTTACGGGTATTTTCTTTAAAACAAATTACTTTGACCCAACTTATCATATGTTGACGAGATGAACTGTAATAGAGTGGAGTTCGTCTTACGGATTAAGATACGTAAGATGGTCTCACTAGGACCTAGTTTGTTAAAAGACCCGAGAACTACAAGACCGACCCTGTTAACTGTAACCGGAAAGAGTTAGGATCAAGAAAAGATAACCATATTAAACTCAAGGCTAAGGCCAACCCAATTAACATATCTAAATAGAGATGTTAAAAGGGGGCGAGGACCGCAGGACCAACCATGTTAAATCGAAACTGAAAAGGATTATGGTCGAGAAAATATGACCATATTAAATTCAGGACTAATAGAGTTATGAGTTACAAACCTATAGGTTTGACCATATAGGGTTAGAGTTAACCCGATTAACAAATCTACTAAGACATACTCAAACCTAAAAAGTATGATAAATTTAACAAAGATTTTATCTTTTCTTTTTAGGTCGTTAAAAAAATGTCCACTTTCTAAAATTTCTTTTTTAAAAATTATATTTATCATATTACTATTGATTTGATTCACACTTATGGGTTGATTCACTCATAGTATATTTGAGAAATACATAATATTCGAATATTTATAATATAGTTAATTATTTTTTATTGATTTGTCTGTCTGACATACAAAACCTTTTGAGAACTAAAAGAGTAATATTTTTTATGTTAGAGCAACTCCGAACCAATCCCCAAATTGGGTTCAAGTTTACCCCAAATCCATTTCCACCCAACCCCCAAACCTTACCCCAATTTGAGACAATGAATAGTATCACCCCAAATTTGGGGCAACACTATTCATCTAACCCCAAATTGGGGTTGATGGGACCCACATCTTTTTAAAATAAAAAATTGATTTTTAAATACAACAAATTGATTTTTAAATGCAAAAAATTATTCATAATTTATATTATGAATTAAAAAATATTTTAATTGATTAATAACTAATAATAGCTATGTAATAAATATTAATAATGTAATTTTTTTAAAAAATGACATACAACTTAAAAATAAAAAAATGACATACAACTTGAAAATAAAATATGACATACAACTTGAAATAAAAATGACATACAACTTGAAAATAAAAATTACATACAATTTAAAAATAAAAATGACATACAACTTGAAAATAAAATATGACATGGAAACTTAAACATATGACCGAAACTAAACTTAAAAGAAAAACGCTAAAACATTTAAATAGAATAAATTACTAATTTTAATATATAATTAATTATAAAAATAATATAAAAATAAACTTATTAAATATAATAATTATTAATTGTATAATCTTAATAATTACAATTTTAAATGTTATAGTAGAAAATCAAAATAGAATATGCTAAAGAATATTCTTTTTGGTGTGAATGGTTGGAGTTAGAATAATGGATAGTGCTAAAACTGTTCCAACTTGGGGTAAGTTTGGACCCAAATTGGGGTTTTTGGGTTGGAGATGGTCCCTTGTAATTTTTCTTTATTTACCGTTGGGCTAATTACACCATTGTACTTGGAGTATTATCTGATTACATAATTAGTCATTCAACTCAATTTCCTTTCAATTTTTTTGAAGGCGGTCGCTATTTCCACCTCCAATTATAATTTATACACCCACTTACTTTATACACACACCAACTCCATTTTAGAGAACCAAATACTACACACATATCATATAATCCCTATTTTACCCTTTTTCCCATTCTTGGCACACCTTTTTTCTCTCTCTCTCTCCCTCCTTTTTTTTTCTGACCTCCTCCACCACTCTCTTCTCCACCACTTGTTCATTCGTCTTCCACCTCTCTCTTCTCCCCTCCTCAGTGTATCCCAAATGGGAAAAAAACGCATACAAGCACACATAATTAGTTGCACCCATAACAAAGCACCCACATGGACTCAATTTACCAATCAATGGATGATGGGCAATAAAAAGCTTAATTTTTGTTGACTCGCATTAAGCATATCACAGTCTTCCATATTGTCATAATCATCAAAACTAAAGTCAACCTCCTCTTGCACCTTCTTAATTTTTTCACTAAAATGTTTGATAGTGGTGTGAGGTACATAGTTGAAGTCTGCGGCCCTAGTTGGTCGAACACACCATGTTCGACAAGCACTAGTAAAACATCTATACTCGACCAACCATAGTCGAACACAACGCAATGACACAAATGTCTAGGCGTCTTTTTTTATGATGAAATTTTGTAATTTAATTCTTAGTAAGTGTATGGATTACAATTTGGGGCGTAAATAGTGCTCCCCATTTTTTATTGCAATACTGTTTTTTTAGTCAATTGATAAATCTGTCTACTTTTGTCAGATTTTGGTTAGTTATGCACACATAGCTCCATACAAAGGCTAAATTGCCGTTTTTACATGTTCTTCCTAGTCATTCCTAAATCAAGTCCAATGTTCAATTTTTAATTTTTACGTACATTGTTGTAACCATTGTACTCTTGATTTGATGGTGAATTATTCGTGACACTTGTTTGCATTATTGAAGGTCTTACAACTTGGTTACTTGTTTGTTGGGTGGTCTGAGATATTGCTAGGTCGTTTGGGATTTGGGATTCGTTCATATGTAGTTAAGCCGAGTTGTCATGGAGAATTTTCTGTTGTGGTTTTTTTGTGGTTCGTATTTGTGTTTGTTTCAACTTGTTTTTGTCTTAGGGTTTGATTTCGTTGGATCTATGTATATTGTTTTTTAATTTTTTTGACAGCATGTTCATGCACTTTAAAGGATAAATAGAGATCCAATAGTCATTTAATAGAGAATACTAGCAAAAGTCTAAAAATGGGGCAACTTATAGATGAAAACTAAATAAAGTGATCCAATTGAACAATTTGAGATTAAGGTGGCCTATGTATGTATTTGTAAAAAGTAAGGTGGCCCGAATGAGCTTTTGGTCTAAATTACACAAGTGAATAGGTGAAGCCGTGAAGGTAATATCCTTCACATGTTTTATTTGAAGTTGGTTGAATATCTATCTTCCTTGCATTTTTGTGAAGCTATTTGAATCTGATCTCATCTAAATCAGCTTACCAAATTTGCAGAATATTTGTGAAGACAACCGCATGCAATTGACCATCGGAGATCTACGTAAGTTGAATGGAATATTATCAAGTTTACAAGTCTTAGTTGTAACTACTCCTTTGAGTTAATCTTTTAATGTTGCAGTAAGTTAGATTAGCTTTATCGGGTTTTGCTGGCCTCTATTGCTCTTGTTTTTGTCTTGGGGTTTGATTTCGTTAGATCTAGGTATATTTTTTCTTAATTTGTGACCAAAGGTCATGAGTCTGGTCCATGTCTGAAAAGTCAACCCTAATCCATTAGGCATAATAATAAATAATCCCTACTAGGTCATAAGTAGGGGGCTCTCATCTACTCTTTTTTACTCTACAGACGGGGCTATGTACACCCGTGCCCTATTTTATACCCTAGATAGACACATCGGAGGGTTCATGTTGTTTCATTTTATAGACATATACATAGTTAAATATCCAACTCAAACGATAATTCCACCATCACTGGATGATTCACATACGAGCACGATTTTTGGCACCCTAGTATGCTGATTTGTATGCCTCATCAGCTACAAAATGGACAGTGGTGCTTGACTCGTTTTTAACATACAAATTCAGCTAAATAACTATCTAAAATACTCCATAAATTTAACATCGACCTATTCCTATTCCATAGTAAATAATTGGCTTAAATCGCAATTTGGTCACCCTACTTTCCCACTTTTTGCAATATGGTGACTCTACAATTATTTTTTTCAATTTAATCCTTGTACTTTGCAACATATAGCAAGTTCATCACTCCATCCAATTTTTTGGATGGAAATATTTAAACATTTAGAGAAACCCAAAAATACCCTTTATAATTAATATTTTTCTTTTTCTCTCCAGCATTTTATTTCTCCCATTCTACATTTAAACAGAACCACAACATCAATTTTCCTTGGCATTATATCCTTCGCTACATGACTTGACGCCAATCCAATGACACACAAACCATTGGCATGCTGATGAACATACTGATTGTGCCTTGGTTTCATAAAATCTGGAGCAAAGAAGGTGAGGAAATTACATTCAACGGCGGAGGGAGGAGCAGAAGGGAGATCAATGACATTTGGTACTAGAAGCTTCTGCAAGTCTTCGTCTTCCTCAATTAAGTTAACATTTTTGACTTCTGAAACTTCCGGTGGTTGTTGTTTGGCGGCCAAATTGGAAACTGAGCAATCGTCGACAGTTAGCTCAGTCATTGAATTGAAATTTAATGGCCACTAGAATATCAGGTTAGTGAGGCCCCGTACGAATTCATAGGGGTTTTCCAATTTTTGGGTCAAGAGTGAATTTTTGTGTGTGTGTGTTAGAGAGAGAGAGAGAGAGAGAGAGAGATGAAGGTAATTTACCTGGTTCCCACGGTAAAACAAATCCAAGTTTGGGATGATCGAATCGGTGTCGGAAATGTCGTCAGTGAACACGTGAGAACGGGATCGATTGGGAGAGTGTTGATGAATATATGAAATTCGGGAATCGGAAAGGGGGAATTCGAGATCTGAGGTGTTAACTGTCGAAGTCGTGAGACCAATAAGGAACAGAGTCAAGGGAAACCAAAACATCGCCCATGTCATCTTCGTCTTCTTCGTGGAGGTAAAGGTAAGAAACCTCCACCATTGATGAATTGTGTGGCGTTTTTATAGGATAGGTTTTTTAATTAGGTGTGGAACGTGTGGTTTGAGCTTCAGTTGTGGTTTTAAATTACAAATTGGTTACCCAATGTTTAGAGGGTATTTTAGTCTTTTTAACAATTTCCATCCAAGATAACTAATGGAAATGGCTTAAGTGACCTTATTGATTATCCAAACCAAGTATAATTATTAAATTGAAAAAAAAATATAGAGTTACCATATTGCAAAAAGTGGGAAAGTAGGGTGACCAAATTGTGATTTAAGCCTAAATAATAAAAGGAGGAAGTTAGAATAATCAATATTGAGTGATTGGATTTAGGTCCACAAAATCAGTAGTAGTAAGTAGTAACAGGGCCATCGATGGGGACCCAAGTTGAGAGCTATGCCATATCAATCTTTCCCAAAGAATGTAAGAGTATATTTATTATGATTACAATTAAGGCCACATACACATACTCCATTGTACCTAAACACCTAAAGCCTAAAGCTACTACTACTAGTACTAGGCCGGGTAGTGGGTCCTCCTTTATTTATTGATAATCAATTATCAGAGCTCTCTAAAAGCATCCACGTTGTGTATTATTCTGACACATCTTCTTAGTTGAGTTTCACTGTCACCTGTACACTTTTATCTTCTTACCCATTTAAAAATATATTTTCTCATTATATAATATTCTTACACATCTTCTTACACACACAAAATTAAATTTAACACATCCCAATAAAAAAAATATTTCATTTGACCCCCCACCAAAAACGTCACACATGCTACTAGTGCTAGTAAGAAGATTCCTTTTGTTTTATTCTTAGCTAAGAACAAAACCATTTATCTCTCATCTAAGAATAAGTCTAAGAATTTCTCCCATTGCTGGTTTTACAATTCTTAGCTAAGAATAAGTCTAAGAATTGCAAAAAACAACACAATGGTGATGCTCTAACTCTCCAAAATGGTCCTTTTTGTTCGGCCCACTAGGCCTAATTTATTCTCTCCAAAGTGGGCACTTGTCCATTCACCTACTGAGTACTGATGGTGATTGGTCCCTTAAATAGGGAGAAATTTGGTCCGTCCTTTTGAGATATTTTCAATTAAGGTCTCATATATTTTATTTAATCGGTTAATTATATTTTTTAGAATATAATAACAAACATACCGTTAATAAAGAAAAAAGTTTGTACATGGATAATCTATTTTGTACATCAAAAAATAATAATTGTGCATTATAAAATAAAAAATGTGCATCAAAATTTTTGTCAGAGGTCATCAATTTTGTGCATTGGAAAAAAATTTTGGGCATTGGGATTAATTATGAATCGCAAAAACAAAATTGTGCATCATAGTAATTTTCTTCAGATATAATCAATTTTGTGCATCAAAATTTACTTTTGTATTCGACTTCCAAATTGATCCAACTTCTTTCTCCATTTCTTTAATCTTCAAGATATATTGAAACCAGTTCTAGCTAAACTCTTCTACTACCTTTTCTGCAACATTGTATTATGACTTTGCTTTCTCTAACCATATGACATTTGATATACATAGTCTCACACATATAGTAGCTACCTCTTCTCCTCCATCCATTTATACCGCCAATGGCACATCTATGCCTCTTAGTCATATAGGGTCTGTCTCAACACCCCATGCCTCTTAGTCATAAAGTTGGGCGATTGTTCATGCTTGTTTGAGTACAAAGGGTTTCAAACTTTGCGTAAGATGAAGATTGGACATTTTTAAAAGGCCAAAATATGAAAAAACACCCCAAAGTAACCACTCAATCCCATAATGCCCCCCAATGTTAAAATTTTCCCAACTTCATACCCAATCTTACCATTTGTCCCAGTTAGAACCCTTCCGTCAATGATCGCTAGAAATGCTAACGGATGAGGGGTCATTTTGGTCATTTGATTCGGGGGGCAAAGTGAGATTTGGTTATATTTCATTTCTGGAAAGACGAATCTCTGTTCACCTGCCTGGACAACCGGTGACAAGCACAACCCACCCAGGTCGAATTAGCAGTTCAGCACACCATAACTCACGCCCTCTTCTCTCTCTCTCTCTCTCTCCCTCCCTCCCTCCCTCACAATCCTCCAAAACCCAAATTCCAAAACCAGTTTCCTCTTTTGACGTCCTTTGGTTTGATCCAAAACATGCAAAAATAGACATTGAAAATCGAAATTCTACGCAAATTTACAGGTACCCATTTCACAATTTCTTCATTATACCCAGGAATCGAATTCTTTCTGGGTCATACTTCAATTTTATAGAGAAATCATTCGCATAATGACATTGCCAATAGAACTCATCCAACCCCTTTCTTTTGTATGAAAATCATGCTTCAAATTCATAACATTTAATTTCCAATTATTATGATATTAAGTTTTTTTCTTTTATATAATTATTTTGTTTGTGGAACGTGCTTATGATTATTGATCATCTTCATTTTCTTCAACAGTTGAATTTGTCAATGGGTAAAAACACTCCCCTGCTCTCATTTATTGCTCCCTAACGACCCCGATAGAGACCCTAATTCTCATAATTATTGCGGCGGTTGAGCTCATTATCTCTCCCTCCCTCCCCCCACCCACACACACACACCATACAGTATATTAGTATTACTTGCATTTATTGAAGAGCAAGTCAGAAGAGAGAAAGTGGAGTAATGGGATGCACGGACTTAACCATTGCCGCCGGTAAACTATCAGTTCATGTTGCAGATGACGACGCGGGTCTTTAGAATTTCATTTTCTTCAGCTCGACATTATTAGTTCTTTTAGCAATGGAAGCTCAGCTGAGTATATTCTTTCTCATGTTCTTTGTTGTAAACTCGGTGTTGACTCAGGAGGAGCAGCCGCCGGTGAGTTCTGGGTTTTAACAGACCGCATTGTTTGACCTGCGATTGTCATTAGGGATTATAGCGAGATATTGGCTGAGAAAATTGAATCTGTGTGCCAAATGGACCGGCGTGGACTGTGCCAACTAGCGGGTTGTTGGCATTAACTTATCTGGGTTGAGGCGAACTCGGGTTGGGCGCCGCAATCCTCAATTTGCGGTGGATTTTTTAGCCAATTTAACAGTCTTAGTTTCGTTTAATTTGTCGGGATTTAGGCTCCCGGGGTCAGTACTATATTGGTTGGGTCAACGTCTTGGTGCACTCCAAGTGCTTGATCTTAGGTCTAGCTCAATTATTAATATTTTAATTTTTTAAATAATTTTGAATTATATTTTTTTAATAATTACAAATAATTTTGAATTATAAAACAATTTTTCACTTAAAAATATCTTAAATATCAACTAAATGATGAACTATAATCAAATCTCACTTTGCCCCCCGAATCAAATGACCAAAATAACCTCTCATCCGTTAGCATTTCTAACGATCATTGACGGGAGGGTCCTAACTGGGACAAATGGTAAGATTGGCTATGAAGTTGGGAAAATTTTAACATTGGGGGCATTATGAGATTGAGTGGTTACTTTGAGGTGTTTTTCATATTTTGGTTTTTTTAAAACAAATTTATAAAAGTGGACCCATCTGCATGCAATCATATGCCATAAATAACACTTATTCGTGTCTTGCCTCCAATCTTCATATCAATAAGGGGTATTTTAAATTCTAGGTTACCATTTTATTTGGTAATTGGTGATCAACTATTAAGTATCAACCAAAAAGTTACAATTTGATAACATTTTAAACTGTGTTTTTGTAAAGTCAACCCGTGTTTGTTAAAAAATTCTAATTTATTATTGGTATTTCACCTCAACATAAACTGTAGATTTTTTGTGATTTAATTCAGTATTCTAGTTGTTCATTCACTTACAATTTTTGACCATTTTATTTCTTTCTTCTTTATCTTGATTTAATTCTCACATCAACTGATAATGCCTAGATGTGGTGATGATCGAAATTTGTAAGACAAAGCTCTACTCTCTCACAACTCAACCCACCAACACACGATAAATCGGGTAAAAAGGATCCGTTTTATAAAAAATACTCGTAAGACTGTCTTACACAAATATTTTCCAAGTTTTGCTCTTCTTCGTCTCTAAATTATTATCATAACTTGAACAATTATCTAAATTACTATCACAACAGATTAAAAAATGAAAAAGACAATAATTCTCTAACATTAATTATAGACTTATAGTAGTAACACTTACCAACTTATGATTGCATCACATCAGTCATCAGTAGATATTGTGTACAAAACTGTACATGACATATGACATTAATTAAAATGTACTCCTATGTAACTCCACTAAGTTTACCAATTTTGTTTATGCAAAAAGACGAATCATTACTCCCAACATTATTGATTTCATACATTTTAACTAGTTAGTAACACCACCTCACTTTTACCGCTATCACGCCATCACACACTCACACACACCCATGTTATTATGAGTTATATATATATAATAACGTGAAGCCACTTTCTAGTTTTGATTCTCTCAAGTTACTGTTTGCGCATGAAATTGTGAAGCCAATTTTAAGTTTTGACACTTCAGCCTCTCTAGTTTTAAAACTGTCATTCTAAGCTTCCACATTTGTCCCCAAGCTTTGAAATTTATCAAATAAACCCTTGAACCCTTGGAAACACTTTTATGACTTTTCAGTATCATATCAGGTTCTCTAGCCTCAATCTATGTAATGGACCGACCAATCATCCCTGGGTCTCCACTCTCCACTCTTCATCTCCATCGCGCCACTCCACGTAATGGGTGATTGATTCAAAGGTGTTAATTACCAATATTAATTGTCAAGTTTGAAGGTTTAGTTGATGGATACTTCCTATGTTTCGGACAAAGAATCCATTATTCTAATTGCTTGATTGATTTAAAATGTATTTTTCTTAAAAAAAATTGACTTTCATTGAGAAAACTTTTTGTATTCTAATTCATTTTATTAATTCCCATTTAGCTTTGCAGGTAAGCTTTTTCAGTATTGTGCTATATAAGTCAGAATGCAGAGTGGTTAAAAAATGTTGTTGACTAGGACACCTTTATTTATTTATGATTTGAGTTATAGCGTATAGGGTGCTTTTAAAGCTTATTACTCCACAATCCACATGATATGCTTTTGTTGCCACTTGTCAACCGCCTACAACCCAATCTTGAGAGAGAGCATTCTTTTTCTCACAGCAATTTATAGAAAATGGTGTGTATGTAGGTGGACACCGGACATGACATTAATTTTGTGGAATGTGTCACTTTATTTGTCATTTAATACATAATTTAACTTTTTAAATCGCATCCAATACATAAAATTGAGTACTTGTTAGGTGTACAAAGCATTACAGGTCTTCTGAACACACACACACACTCGTGGACGCACATATATATTGAGTTTTTGAAGCCTTCTTTATTTCTTGCCATTTTGAAATCATCGTAGTCTTAATGTAACACGACAGAGTGCACCATGACGTACCGTCGGCTCGCTAAATACCATCTCCAAAAGTCAAGTAAGAAAAAAGACACAGTTGTTCTTACGATAAGATGCATGTGTGAGTGAGAGTGGACAACTGCTTTAAGATCAAAATCCCTTGTATTCTATTACATCTTTTTTTAATGGCTGGCGGCCAGAATCTTATTGGCCAGAAATGGTATTTTTGGTATTTATCAATATAAAAATGTGGTCAAATTACTTTTTACCCTCCAAAGTTTCCACCAAATTTCCGTTTACCACTCATATTAAGGTTTGTCTCATTTTAGCATTCAAGGTTGTCATTTGTCTCATTTAACCCCCTCATAACTGTTGTCGTTTGGATCAAGACACTAATCGCACAGGGTCTTCCACGTGCGGGTTATTTTTGTCCTTTTTATCTCAGTTTACCCCCACCCACCTCCATTTCTCTCTCTTCTCTCTTCCCATCGTCTCTCTCCCCTCAAACCAACCCACCACCATCGTGTCTCCTGAGCCCACAAAAATTTCATACAATTAACAAAATGCAATTCACGCAACAAAAACACCCACACCCACACACAAGTAGGGCACTTATAGCTACAACAAATTCAAGGATGGGGTTTGGAAATTTGTACTCAGCAGCTCTGCAAATTAGATTAAGGCTTCATCTATTCCTATGCAAAGGGTATATGTAGGAAGACAAAAAAGCCTTGGATTTGACATCGACATTGGATTTAACTTGAGATTTATAACCACATGAGTTGGAAGTAAAAACCCAAATTACACCGCAATGAAGAGATAAAATTGAATAATAGAAGGGGAATGAATTGAACATGTATTTGAAAAATTGGATATAATATAGTGAAACTTTGAGGGAAAAGAGGCAATGGTGAGTGACGAAGAGGTTGAGGTAGTCAAGGGAGAGTTTTTGGAGAGAAGGGACGGATGGGAGGGTTTGGAGGGAGAGGTACTTTAGATGGTGTCGGAGGAGAGTGTTGAGGAATCAAAGGAGCTGCTGGAATCAAAGTAAAGATTGGGTAAGGGTGACGGAGTTTCGGGGGTTTGGAGTTTGAAGAAGTCGCTGGTAGTGGTGGTTAGGGCTGTCAAATAGGGGAAAAGCCCGCGGGCATGCCCGCCCCGCCACCTATTAGGGGCGGGTTAGGCTGGTGTATTTGATACCCGTTTGGATACAGGCTTTTCGAGCTTTACCCGTGCGGGCCGCGAGCATTTGCGGGTTGGGGCGGGGCGGGGGACGGGTAGCCCGTACAACTCTCACATTATTTATGGAATCTAGATTAGACACTTAATCAGTGAGTGAGCGGCCCAGGCCCATTTTAGTTTGCCTTAGGGAGTTAATAGGTATCTCATAGTCTCATAACTCGCATTCTTCAGTCATTCACGCAATGCTCACGTTTTCTTAGTTTCTCCAGTGACTCCGTCTCCAGCGGCTAGCGGGCAACGAGTCAACGGCGACTTCGTCTCTTCCTCTCTCCTCCATCTTTGCTCCTCCAGGTTTGCCACCTCTGTCTCCGCTCCTCCAGCTTCGCCACCGCTGATTTCATCTCCATCTCAGATCTCAAGATCTCTCTCCCATCTGACCATCATGCTTCCAGATCCCGCCATCCCGACGGCTCCTCCAGTCCTCACCCACCGACGTCAATCTCTCGTTTCTTCTAGATCTATGTGTCTCTCTTTTTCCCTCGTTCTTGGAGACTCAGTCTCACATCTCTCTCTCTCAAAAATCCAGCAGCCACAGCTGGTGGCTTACAGATCCGGCACGACACCACTACCTCTTCCCCACCTCTCGCGGTCTCGCCCCACTTCCCTTACCGTGTCACCGGCCGTCCCCAACTCCTTCCACCGCCCTCAGAAATCTGTTTTGATTTGACATTTGAAGTTGTAATTTTGTCGATTTTTTTTCAAGAAATAGATATTTGTTTTTATACAATATTCAGTTTTGTTTTGGAATGAAAATATGTTTGACTGTTTAGATTCCATGTTTTGGTTGTTTTTGGTATAATATTGAAATTTGGCGGGCGTGCCCGTTTTACCCGCGGCCTTACACGGGGTGGGCTGGGCCAATAATTTTAGGGACAGTCATGCTTGCGGGCTTTCCCGCCCAGACCCGTATTGTAGTGGGCTTTCTAGACCCGCGGGTAAACCCGCCCCCAGGCCCGTTTTGACAGCTTCTAGTGGTGGTGCAGATTGTGGAGGAGCAAATTGTTGGCCATGATGGGATCTTCATTGTGCCGGTGGAGAGAAATAAGCTGTCAAATTAAATATTGAGGAGAAAGATTAAGGGAGAAGTTATATAGGGAATTGAAAGCGCTTGAAATGCAGGGGATGAGTATAATGATTCAAGGAAGCTATGGTTATTCACGGGGCACGGGGCTAGGGTTATTGATGAGCATAACATTTTTGGATCCGGGGAATTTAGAGAGAGATTTACAGTCGGGTGCAATGTCGGGATTGGAGAGGGGGTATCTTCTTCATTCTTGCTTTTGGATTTTGAATTGATTAGGATTGATGCAGCGTGTAAGTGTAAAACTAAAATTGAGTTGGATTTTATGTTTAGAGTTATATGAGTATGTATGATTATGTGAATGTGTAGGAGATGGTGGTGGGTTGGTTTGAGGGGAGAGAGACGATGGGGAAGAGAGGAGAAAGAAAGGGAGGTGGGTGGGTGGGTGGGGGTAAACTGGGATGAAAAAGGACGAAAATAACCCCCACATAGAAGACCATATGCGATTTAATGTCTTGATCCAAACGACAACAAACGAGAGGGGGTTAAATGAGACAAATAACAACCTTTAATGTTAAAATGGGACAAACCTTAGCATGGGTGGTAAATTGGGATTTGGTGGAAACTTTGGGGGGGTAAAAAGTTATTTGGCCTAAAAATGTCTAATATTTCCTCAATCAATTTTGGGACTTACCCATCCCCTCCCTCTACACGACCCTCGGTTGTACGTATTTCTCAGTAAAATTTTCCAAAATGTGATCGTACTTCTCTTGCACCGCCGTCTCCGGCGACCCACAATCGGAAACAGTTGTGACCGCCGGTGGGCCAGTAGAACACGGGCACTACTGCGTTTTCTTGAGTTGTTTGGACTGCTTCTCCTTAAACATCTCCCACCACTTACCCAAGCGTTTAGCTGTTTGACCGGGAACCTCAGAGGCAATCTTCTTCCACTTATTGTCGTACTTGGCTTGGAACCCAGATGGGTCTATCTCTTTCTCTCTCTCTCTCTCTCTCTCAATTCTTGTTCTCTCTCTCTACAGATCTGTTGAAAAAGCTTTTGAAAATCGCCACCCTTCAAACCCAAATCTATTAATTGCAAAAATGGAACGCAGATTGGATACACTCATCTCTTCACCGGCAACCAGATGGGTTCTCGTCTGGTTTGAACTTTCTAATCTTTTTTCTCTCTCTACAAACCCTTCTCTCTTTATTGGGTCATCAGCATTTCTATTCTTTGATTTGGTACTACAGATCTTGCCATGGAAAATATTACAAAGAAGGGATGAAAAAAATTGAGATTGAGATCCTAGATTCTAAAAATAGTACAAACCCTTCTCTATCTCTATTGGGTTTTGTTCGTTTATTTTTTGATTTGGTACCACAGATCTTGCCAGTTGGGTTTTATCCAATTCCAATTTTCACTATCTTTTAAAACAAAAAAAAACAATTGCAAATGTGAGCATTAACTATGGGGAAAAGAGGAGGAGAGGGAAAGTCAGAAAGTTTCAAAGTGACAGGACCCTAATGAGTTTGGGTTGTATTTTTCTCAACTAGTTATTTAGCCCGTGTTATGCACGGGTATAATGTGAGATATATATATTTTTGTAATAATAATATAACTTTTAGACATTATAATTAGATTGTTAATTTCTTCTATTGTTATAATTTTTTTTATATTGTTACTAATATTAAACGATTTTTTTACCTAAATACTTTTAAAATTAATATAAATTTCTAGCTAACGTGAGATACATATTTTGTATTAATAATAATAGTAATTTTTTTAATCTAAAGACTTTTAAAATTAACATTTAACTTGATAATAATATTAGAAGTCATTTTGTTTAAAACTTTTAAAATCATAATTCATTTTTAAACAATGTGAGATACATATTTTATATTTTTATTGTTAATGAAAGTTTAAGTCTTTTATCTAAAGACTTTAAAACCAACACCACATTCTAACCATGTGGTATACATATTTTCTATTAGTAATAATAGTAGTTGATAAAAGACTTTTTAAACAATATTCATTTCTAAACAATGTGGATACATATTTTCTATTGGTAATAACAAAAAATGTCTTTATCTAATGACTTTTATAACCAATACTCATTTCTAAATAATATGAGATACATTTCTTTGTAACCAATGTGAGATACATCATCTAAAAACTTTTTAAACCAATATCACTTTATAACCAATGTGAAATATTTCTCTTCTATTGATAATAATTGTAGACTTTTAAAATCAACATCACTCTCTAACCAATGTGTAATACATATCCTCATTTGGTAATAATAGAAGAAGTCTTTTATTTTAAAAATTTTATAACCAACATCTCTTCCTAAATAATGTGGGATACATCTCTTCTATTACATTGACGATAAAAGTAAAAATCTTTTATCTAAAGACTTTTAAAACTAACAAAATTTTTCAGCAAATGTAAGATATCTCTTCTATTAGTAATAATAGTAAAAGTTTTTTTTTATCTAAAATTAAAATCAACATCACTTTCTAACCAATGTGAGATATACATATTCTATTGATAATGATGGTAGAAGTCTTCTATTTAAAGACTTTAAAAACAAACATTACCCTCTACCAAATGTATGATACATCTATTCTATTGGTAATAATAGTATTTTTAAAACCAACATTAATTTATAGCAAATGTGTGATACATCTTTTCTATTGATAATAATAGTAGAATACTTTGTAACCAATGTGAAATACTTGCATCCATGTGGAAGCTTTAAAAATTTTTGGTTTTCAAGTGACTTCGAAAATCAACACCACTTTCCAACCAATGTATGATGCATTTCTTCTATTGATACTTAATAATAGAATTTTTAAAACCAACATCAATTTCTAATCAATGTGGAATACATCTCTTCTATTGTTGAAAAAATAGTGTTTTTAGTGAAAGAAATTATGCAACTTGAGGCATGAAATTCTTTACGTGTCATTTGTTTGTTGACGAAGGTAATTGCGCAAATTTGTTCTACTCGGTGAGAGCATCAAAATGATATATTTATTTGTCAAATCGAGTTTTGGGTAATAAGATATCAAGACTTAAAGTATAATACTTATTAAAAAATTAGTGTTTTTAGTGAAGAAATTATGCAACTTGAGGCAAATTTCTTTACGTGTCATTTGTTTGTTGAGAAGTAATTGCGCAAATGTGCATCGAAATGATATATTTATTTGTCCAAATCGAGTTATGAATAAGATATCAAGAGTTAAAGTATAATACTTATTAAAAATTAGTGTTTTTAGTGAAAGAAATTATGCAACTTGAGGCACAAATTTCTTTACGTGTCATTTGTTTGTTGACAAAAGTAATTGTGCAAATGTGTTCTACTCGTCAAGAACATCGAAATGATATATTTATTTGTCCAAATCAAGTTTTTGATGAATAAAATATCAAAGCTTTAAAGTATGATGTTAAAAGTGAGTCATTAGAAGAATATCTAACCTTGAAGAGTTTTATCCCACATTGGTTAGAAGTAATGTTAATTGTAATTTTTTTAAATATAAGTTTTCTACTATTGACAATAGAAGAAGTTATATATACTAATACTAATACCCATTATCATTATGATTATTATTATGTATTATTATTAGTTAATGGTTAGAAAACCAAAACTATATATATATATATATATATATATATATATATATATATATATATATATTGCTATATAATATATATATATATATATATATATATCTTATATTGTAAGTCTTTTATATAATCTAAAATAATTAAAAATCAACATCATTTTTAACCAATGTGAGATATACATTTTCTATTGGTAATAATGGTAGAAGTTTTTTAACAAAAACTTTAAAATCAACATCACTTTATAACAAATGTATGATACATCTTTTCAATTAGTAATTAATAATAATATTTTTAATACAAACATCAATTTTTAACCAATGTGTGATACATCTCTTCTATTGGTAATAATAGTAGAATATTTTGTAACCATGTGAGATACATCTCTTGTAAAAGTGAAAGTTTTTAGTCTTTTAAAGACTTTAAAATCTAACATTTTCTTTTTAAACAATGTGTTATAGTATAAAATAATTTAAACTCAACATCATTTTCTAGTCAATGTGAGATATACATCTTCTATTGGTAATAATTGTAAATATATATATATATATATATATATATATAATTGGTGAGGAGCACTATGGTTGTGCCACCTCACCACCTTTGGATAAATCTTCATTCTAAAGCATCCATGTGGAAGCTTTAAAAACTTTTGGTTTTCTAGTGACTTTGAAAATCAACATCACTTTCCAACCAATGTATGATGCATGATGCATTTCTTCTATTGGTACTTAATAATAGAATTTTTAAAACCAACATCAATTTCTAACCAATGTGGGATACATCTCTTCTATTGTTGAAAAATTAGTGTTTTTTGTGAAAGAAATTGTGTAACTTGAGGCATGAATTTCTTTACGTATCGTTTGTTTGTTAACGAAGGTAATTGGGCAAATGTATTCTACTCGGTGAGAGCATCAAAATGATATATTTATTTGTCCAAATTGAGTTTTTGATAATAAGATATCAAGACTTAAAGTATAATACTTGTTAAAAAAATTAGTGTTTTTAGTGAGAGAAATTGTGCAACTTGAGGCACGAATTTCTTTTACGTGTCATTTGTTTGTTGGTAAATGTAATTGTGCAAATGTGTTCTACTTGGTGAGAGCATCGAAATGATATATTTATTTGTCCAAATTGAGTTTTGGATGAATAAGATATCAAGAGTTAAAGTATAATACTTATTAAAAAATTAGTGTTTTTAGTAAAAGAAATTGTGCAACTTGAGGCACAAATTTCTTTACGTGTCATTTGTTTGTTGACAAAAGTAATTGTGCAAATGTATTCTACTCGGCAAGAACATCGAAATGATATATTTATTTGTCCAAATCAAGTTTTGGATGAATAAGATATCAAAGCTTAAAGTATGATGTTAAAAGTGAGTCATTAGAAGTAATATCTAACATTGAAGAGTTTTATCCCACATTGGTTAGAAGTAATATTAGTTGTAAAAGTTTTTTAATATAAGTCTTCTACTATTGACAATAGAAGAAGTTATATATACTAATACTAATACCCCTTATCATATTGATTGTTATTAGGTATTATTATTAGCTAATGGCTAGAAAATCAAAGGTTTTTAAAACTTCCACATGGATGATTTAGAATGAAGATTTATCTAAAGGTTGTGAGGTGGCACAACCATAGTGCTCCTCACCAACTTTAAATATATATATATATATAGATTTACGTTCACCGTTTACCACCCATCTCACACAACCATCTCACATACAACCCATCTCTATCTACATTACTTCATTGTCTAATGTGCAAACCCAGAAGATAACATGCATGTAACATAAAGTATCTCATCAGCACACCGAAGAACACTCCCCCGCTCCCCCCTACACCTACACACCAATAATTGCAATAATTTCAGTTGTGGAGATCTGTAAGTCCAGTTGGTAATAAAGTTGGTATAAAATAAGACTAGAGAGGGGTGAATAGCCTTTTAAAAACTTCAGGGGTTATTTTGAAAACCTTCAAAAGATGTAGCAAAAAAAGAAAAGTTTTCAACAGTTGATGTAAAATCAGCAGATAGCAACTGCTGAACTTAACACAATTTGGTTTGATTTTCTTTTTATCACTTAAGTATAGGGAATAAATTGATGTACAATATATAAGTTCAACTATATAAAGAATTCAGAAATGTAATTGTTAAACACTTAAGTAGATATAAGATGCTTATGTATATGAACAGTAAAAACAGCAGATAGCATAACATAGTATTTGAAGCAGTTCACAATGTTAAAAACTGTTACGTCCACTACTAAGTTGGTCAAACTTAAATTTCGAAGTGCATTAAATATATTGAAATGCTAAGTGATCACTAACACATCTGTGTACAACAAAAAACAGTGTTTGAAGAGTTTGATCTAGCAAGAATCAAAGTCGTATAACAATCAGATGCCCTTTAAGGATTTGAAAGTATAAAGGAACAATGAATCAGTGATTGTTCAAATAGAAACTAGAAAAAAATATTATGTGAGAGACTATCTAGTAAATGTTTGAGAGAAGAAACTCTTCAAGGAAAGATTGAAGTTCTGGGTTTGAATGAAGATTTCAACGTGTTTGTCTCTTTTTTAGTGCTTAGAGGATTTGAGATTTTTGAATACTGAGTACGTAGTTCTGCAAAAAAATATTTCTTCAATCCTTACTTCAAGCGTTTTATAGAGATATCTCGTTTGAGATATCAAGGTTGAATCTTGAATTTCTTAACGAAATGATGATCACGATCTATTATTGAATGCCCAGAAATCCTACAAAGTGTAATAGACAAAGAGTATTCCCTAATATGAAATATTAAAGAGAGTAGTTAGCTAGGTTTGAATATATAAAGAACATTTAAGATATGCATGAAAGTCTTCTATTGACAAGACATGTGAATATGTATTTTGTTTGAAAAAGTCGACCAAAATAATGTTTTATAATAAGTTCGCGAATGTCAAATATTACGGATACAATGTTTCGGTAGATAGAAAATTTCAAGTGAATAAGCGCTGACACTGTTATCAACAGCTGCTAGCTGCTAATGACTTTATAATTTAAGCAGATAGAATATAACAAGTAAGAAGACTGCTTAAACAAAATCAAAAGGGGTACTTTCTATATTTAAACAAAAGAAAGTATCTTATCTGCTAAGGTTCATCAGATAGATTTAGACTTGATACAAAGTCTAATTTAAAACCGTTTTAAGGATTTGGACAAATATAAACCAGTTGTTTTAACTTAATGGTTTTAAGTAAATCTAAAACATGCAAGTTTTTCTACGAGATCCAAAAACTTGATAATGGAGTAATTGAAGTTCTCTCACACAACCCATCTCTCTCTACATCGAGCTCTGTTGTCTATGGCTTCAAGGAAAGTGAAGAAGGGTTGTCTTGTGCTCTCTTGTTTTTGTTACATCGGGGAGAAGCCTTTGTTCTGCTACTGTCACTCCCTCGTATGGCTTTGTATATAAATATAAAATCAACTACCAGAAAAAAAAATCCCAGAGAAATATGTGCAGGTACACAAGTACACAACACGCCAAAGATGGAAAACAACCATTAAAACTGGAAAATAACATTCCTCCCTCCCTCCCAACAATATAATAATTTGCCTCTTGATTAAACTTGAACCAAACATCTTTATAAAATTACTCTTGCTCATCCTTGAGAATAGAAACTAGAAATTGTTATTGACGATTCTATCAATTAATTGAAATTTCATTACCCATACCATAATAAAATGTATGTTAAATATTGATTTGATAGTGTGTTAGGTTGACTTCCAATGAGTATTTTTCTGGGGACGGCTCACGGAGGAATGTATGGCTATACCAGAGGTAGGAATTTCAGGCATCTATACAACTAATGTATCACTCATTCAAACATCAACGGTCAGAAGCCATATATAACACTAAATACAGATATGGCGTTGATAAAAGAACAACCCCTGTACTACAGCTAAAATGTGAACGAAGCTACTCATAACCAAATAGTGAAGAATACTCCGCATATTCTTAATTCGAGTTCCAGATCCTTCACTAAGACATTCAGTTTTCCAGTAATTGTGCTGTTTCGATTGCAGTCTCTTCATTCTGGGCTTGCTGCCTACTTTCCCCACACCCTCAACAAAGAAGGAATGGATTGCATGGTAGCCAAAAACCACATTACGTGTTCATCACCTTATCAAGCACCACATTGACGTCCACAGACTGCCCATTCTCCATTAATTTTCTCGCAGTAGCTTTAACTAGGTCCCTTCTAAAACCCATTGCAGTAACCTTTTCAGTTACATCATCCACAGGAACTGAATTACTATTCCCCCAAGAATCCACCACAGCTTCAACACTAGTGGCAAATGGCAGTGCATGAGGTGATATTTGGGCCGTAGGGAGTCTCACGTAATTACTTCCACTGTCTACTACCAAAGGAATTGAAGATGGAAATGGTTTTATTGTTGAACTGTCAGGATAGGTAGTTAAACTATTGTTAGGATGCATCTCCACAAAATTATAAGCCTTGGCGGATTGAAGGATGTCTTGGGGTTGACCATGCATCTGTAGCTCCGAACCAACGTCAAACTCCTTGGAGGGGCCCCATACAGCAGGATGAGAGGGGGATTGATAGGTACTTGAGAAATAGCTATAAAGCATGTGAGTTTTTTCTTCAGGCTGATGACCCAAGAGAGAATGGTTACTATAAGTAACTACACCAGCAAGTGAATGCATTAGAGACAGTACAGGTGGCTGAGTGTAATGCAGAAGCTGAGGCGACTTTGCTTGCTTACTTGGGGGAAAAGAGTATTGCTGAAATGCAGTATCAGGAGTCTGCCAAGCTGGTTGGTAGTAATATACAGGTTGTGGAGGTAGGGTTTGGTTCTGAGGTAATTGGCCCGGAAGTTGAGCTTCTACGGCATGTCATGGATCGTAAGACTGCACTGAAGCACACAATAATACTTGATGCACATAATCAGTTTGGACATCACTTTTGTGGCCTCTCTGTGAACCAACTTTTGCAAGCTGAAGTTGAGTTTCTGCTATTTTATGCTTATCTCTCAAAAACTGAACACCATCTTGGACCTGTATGGAAACATCTTGCTCATATACAGAGTCGAAAGAAACCAAGGCATACACTGTTCATGACATCGCTCAAAAACTGAACACCATCTTCAACCCCCGTACGAAAATATTCATATACAGAGTCCAATGAAAATTAAGATATATATTCTGTTAGTTTTTCTAGACGACTTGTGAATAACAAAAGTGAACAAAGAAAAAAAGAAATAATGAGAAGGTTAAAAGTTCTATTGTTGCAAGTTAATAGAACTTATGAACAGAGATTTATAGCAAAGAGTATCTGGAAACTTTAATAGAAAAAAATAGATTGTCACAGCTTCAAGGTCTTATTTACCACCTATTTCAAGAATGTGAAAGCTGTAAGGACCACCAATAAAATATAACAAGAGATAGCATGTTAAAAGAAAATAAACCTCTTGAAGAATTTTCTGTAGCTGCTTCAGCTTTCCATCTACTTTCCCATGATGATGTTCAGCAGAGTTCGTCAGATCATCCACAACATTATCAATCTGGCATATTTTACCATCAAGCTGCGAGATTCGGGTGCTGAGACCATCAATCACACATAGAAGATTGACAGACAGCTTCTTCACAGTTCTTTCAATCTCAGAAATTAACTTGCCATTGTTTAAGGTCCGAAGTTCCTTATAAGAGACATTGGGAGCATCCATGCTGTTCATTAATCTGCTGTTCTGAAAGCATAAGAGAAGGTGCCCTTATTAGTCTAAATGTTATATGGACTAGAATGCACAATTATTCCTAACTGATACTTGAATGACTAATAGTGACAACTAGTGCGATTCTTCTTGGAGGTTTTTAAATTACATATATTAGATTTATCATTTATCTATGAATGAGATAAAAGAAATAATGATTCAACTTGTACTGGACAAACATAGATAGTTTGTAACCTAGATGGAACTATTTACTCACGCCCTTAAAGAACTACTACCTCCGTCACAAATTGAGTGTCATACTTTGTATGTGGGCATCTGAGCTGCAAGCAAAAAAGTGCAAGAAATACTTGCTGGAATTCTTTTAAGCAATTAGAAACAAGAAGAAAAACAAAAAAATAGTCTCTCTGCGATGAAGTTCTGGTAGAAGTTAAAAGTTACACTTCTACAGAAGCACAAGCAATATAAATTTCATTGAAAAAAATCAATGTTGACATTATAATTGATTGAAAAATTATTTTTGGAATAGGAAAAAGAAATAGGAGTAATTATGAAGAAAACATCAATCATAAGTAATCCTCAAGCAAGCCAGGTATATTAGTTTATCCATTATTCATAATTGACTCTATTCAGTATTCAGCAATGCATAATTATAACTAGTTTCCTTGATCACATAACATGGCTTTCTATACTGCATCAAAGACTATTATTAGCGATCAAGTTTCTCACATTTAGGACAACTCAATCAACTTGATGAAAACTGAAAGTGGACTGATTGTACATTAACATGTCTAGTCTGTTTCCCCCTCAGTTTGATCAAACTGATGTGAGAATTAGAACCTATTCGTATGACTCAAAAACAAATAATCCGCAAATTGTAAATTCAAGGGTTACCTGGAGGATATCGGGAGGCAGGGTCGGGGTACAGCCCGAATCCACCGTCATTTAGATAAAATAGATCTTCTTCTTCTTCTTCTTCAATTTCACTCCAAGTATCATCGTCGTGAGGGTTTGAGAAGTGGAAGAAATTGTTTGTTCTTGATTTATAGTGTTCCATTTTTTAATTTTCTAATTGACTTATTTCATCTCAACACCCCCACCCCCACTTTCCCAACTCAATCCGATGGAACTACGTCTTCCCTTTTCATGTTCGAAGTCTCCTCAAAACTCAAAACTACTTACCAGCTATCATAATTTCTATCAATGGAATTTTTAGAAATTGGAGATGCCCTTAGTGACAGTGGAGGAGGAGAGAGGTTGTCCAAAGCCCAAAGGGGGATTCTTCATTTTCTTACTGGGCTCAGATCCCTCAATGTGAATGGTTTGTGCTCGAGTTGATGTCTTGATGATCATCGAGTAGACTTGGAATCCAAAATGCTCTAACTAAGTAGTCAGAGTTGATGCTCTAGTATTAATTGGTTAAATCCCGCAACTGCTTCTCTTCTCTAATAAAATTTCTAAATATATCTACGCTCAAGCACCTGTATTTCATTGTACCATTAGATCAATTTGTAATTTCAGTCCCGATAAGAGCATCACCAATGTATAAAATTTTTATACATCTTTCTAACTGGGTCTCATTATCATCTACACATTTTTATCTTCTTTCTCACTTAAGAATATATCTTCCCATTATATAATCTTCTTACACATCTTCTTACACAAAAAATATTAAATTTAATATCATCCCACATAATAAATACAAAACCCCCCCACCCCTCCCACACACTCCACCAAACAGGTCCCCCCCTCCCCCACACTCCAGCTAGAGATGTTAATCGGTCTAACCCTAACGGTTTCAGTTCAACCCAAACGGTTCCGGTCTAGAATAGGTCCGCTTTAGTCGGTTTTCACTGTTGTCCGGTCAAAAACCTAACGGTTTCGGTTCAAACATGCGGTTTCCAGTCAATGATTAAATTTGTACGCTTTTTTTTCAAATTTCGAGGCTTGTACGCTTATTTTAGCGTATTATACGCGTCCCGT
The DNA here is from genome assembly GCA_013146195.2 of Codonopsis lanceolata. Lineage (NCBI taxonomy): Eukaryota > Viridiplantae > Streptophyta > Magnoliopsida > Asterales > Campanulaceae > Codonopsis > Codonopsis lanceolata. The sequence goes on along the minus strand of CM028382.1, from coordinate 22,843,037 downwards.
ATATTATACTAACTATATTAAAGGTGTTAATCGATCCAACCCTAACGGTTTTGGGTATTATACCCATCCCGTATATTACTAACTATACTAAACCGTATGCAAGTCGGCTTCCAGTTCAATCCTAACGTTTTTCGATCTGGCCCTAACGGTTTCGGTCCCTAATCGGTTGCAGTTTAAACGATCTGTTAAAATTGCAAACCTAACCCTGAAAAAAACCCGGTTTAATAGGTTCAGACCTGCGGTTCTCGGCCCTATTAACATCTCTAACTCCAGCCGCCCCCTACCCCTCACACTTCCCCAAGTCAACTTCCTATTTAGGAAGTAAAAACACACACTCTCTCTTAATTGGAGATATCTCTCTCTTAGTTGGCCTCTCCTTCACGCTTCTCCATACAATAAAAAGTGAAAAATCCAACATTAATGATGCTCTAATAACATGCTCAATTAAGTTTGTTTAGAAACGGGCCCACAATTAATGCTAAGTTTTCAGTTTGAATAATTGCATTCGGGTTCATTTTACTAAATTTTCAACTGCTTTGTTTCCTTTTTTTAAATCGGAAAAGTTCACTTTTATTAAATTGTTCCAATAATATCTAATCACATAAACGATGTAAATTTCTTCTTCTTCTCCCTTGTCATCTAATTTGTCCGTGCAAAGACAAGAAAAGTGTGGTAGTTATGGATGTAGAGAAGAGAGAGTGAGAAGTTGGGTGGCGAAGAAGAACGGTAGTTATTACATAGCTATGTTTTCATCACCCTTACTTCCCACTCTTTTCTTTCTTCATCTCGATGTTCACATGGTCAGGAAATCCAACACAAAGAGAAGAATACCAAGGTATGACTAGTTTTGTTAATAAACATTTCAATTCTTCTCCTTCTTTGGATCCCCCTCCCACTACACAATGTCTTCTTTTTTGGATCCTCTATACATAAAATCTTGATATACAATTTTAGATTCGTGATGTAGCAGGTGTCTAATCGAATTTTATTAAGGGTATATTCGACCATTTGTCTTACGAAGTGTCCTTTTTCGGTGATTTGTTTTTTTTGGAGTTTGGTGGTTGAAAATTGGGTGAAGGGGACCGACTTGGTTATCACCCTTTTCAATTCGAGATAATTGCAAGTCGTTACACTTTGGAGGAAATTTAATCCCTTAGGTACCTCTTTTTTTTTCAACCACATAACTTCATTTTCATAAATTTGTTCCAGGACTTTAATCATCCTTTTCAAACCTTAAAAATTCAAAACCCAAATCTGGAAAAAGAGCATATCAAAAGCCGTATCTTGGTCGCTTTAATCTCTTTCTTTCTAGAAAAGAATAGATGTGTTTAGCATATATCTAGGTCTTTCTTATAAAGATAGCAGCGTGGGTCCCCTTTAAGAACGAACCAAATTTATCATACTTAATTATGAACGGCTTTAGTCTTCTTGCAGTCCAAAGGTGCAACTGGTCAAATAGGAGCATTATGTCTCTAAGGGAGAGTTCCTCGTAGGTCTGGGTGGAAAGTAGGATCCTCCCATTCCTTGAAAAGTCTTTAAATTGAAAAAAAGAATATCTTTCATGTAAGATCCGTAAGAGTCTTACTGATCTTAGTTCGTAAGATGAAGCTCTACTCTCTCATAGCTCAATCCACCAACATACGGTGAGTTGAGTAAAAAAGATTTGTCTTACAAAAAATATTTGTAAAATCGTTTTATACAAATATTTGCCATTGAAAAATAAGATCTCATGACATATACAAAAGGAATGTGAGAAGCATAAGGAACCATTAAGAAATCATTCCTCAAACATCTTCTTCTTTTGATATATGACCAACACAATTGTTTTCATGCTTATGCGCAATTGCAATGTACAATTTAGAATTAGTATATAAAAGTAAAAATTTGTGTACAACTTTTATTTTTCGATGCACGAATTAGATTCGCCATGAATGAAATTCTGATGCACAATTTTGATTTTGCGATGCACAATTAATCCCAATGCAGATAATTTTCTATTTTGATTCACGGATTACCATTGAAGAAAATTTTGATACATCATTTGTATTCCGATGTATCGAGTTGGAAGTGCGATGCAACGTGCCCCTAATTCAATTTCATTAAGAGTATAATCGTCTTTTTGCCTTCCAAAAATGTCATTTACTGATTAAAAACAAAAATCGTGTACTGTAACGCTAGGAAATTGATTTGAAAAGACTGGTCCAATTATCACCCTTTCAATTCAACCCTTCGTATAGCTTATGTGCCTTCGTTACCACATTCATGTGTGTGTGTGTATATGAAAACACAATAGAATTTACCTTGAAGAGTATCACATTTACTACGTAAAATACTCTTTTTGTTTTAAAAATAACATCTCTTATTTTTCATAAATAAAGAAGTGAAAAAATTGGTTGACCAAATGTTATTTTTCTTTAATATCCTCAAGTATATTTTAGTGGCATCAATTAATAGATTTATTATTATTATTTCTTAATTAATAAGGTCATTATAAACAAATACTGCTTAAGAATTTTTTTAAAAAAATGAAAACTTATTTGGAATGTCCAAAATATAATGGGGGATATTTTTGTAGGAAATAATAAACTTCAGGAATAATGACATAACCTTTCAATTGATCGAATTATCTGTTTATATAGGAAGTTACAATTAGGGTTACACTAGAAGTGTGATACATGAAACCATTACAAGAAGGAATCACAATAAGGAAAGAGTTACGCAAGGAAAAGAACTATACAAGGAAGGTAAATAAAGGAAAATAATAATAACAAATAAACATAAATATACTATTCTCCAATATGCCCCCGTAAGATGGATCCCCCGAGAGACCAATCTTGTTAAGAAGAAGCTGATACCGCTACCGAGGTAGCGGCTTAGTAAGAGCATCAGCGAGCTAATCTGTCGAGGTGACATGAGATACCCGTAAGATCTCATCTTGAACCTGTTGGCGGATGAAATGATGATCCAGAACAACATGTTTCATGCGAGAGTGGAACACTTGATTGGAGCATGCCAACATTGTCACAATAGATGACACGTTGCTCCTAGGAGGAGATACCGAGCTCGTCGATGAGCGAGTAACCCAACGAACATCAGCAGCAGTTGCAGCAACAACTCAGTACTCGGCCATTGTCGAGGTGCGAGCATCAGTACGCTGCTTGTTCGAGCTCCGAGAGACAAGATTGCGACCAAGATAAACGATGTAAGCACTGGTCGAGGTGTAGTCGTCATTGTTCCCCGCCCAGTCGGCATTAGTAAATGTATGGAGGGTGAGATGAGACTATCGATGAAGAAAGATACCATTATCAATGGTGCCACAAAGATAACGAATGAGACGTTTGGTCGCGAGCCAGTGATCCGAGGTTGGCCTATGCATGAACTAGGAGAGCTTGTTGACCACATAGGTGATGTCCGGGCGAGTAAGGAAGAGATACTGGAGACTCCCTATGACAGCTCGGTACTCAGTGGGATCCGTAAGAGTTGTACCGGACTGGAGAGAAAGTACCGGCGAGGTGGCTAGCGGCGTCGCCATTGGGTGAGCATTAGTCATACCAGTACGAGCTAGGATGTCGGCGATGTACTCTCGTTGAGAGAGCAGTAGATCAATAGGGTGAGGAACCACCTTGACACCGAGGAAATAGTGACGAAGGTCGAGGTCCTTGAGCGAGCAGCGAGGACATTTATGAAGTCTTGGACAGCCTTGTCATTGTTTCCCGTGATGATGATGTCGTCAACATAGACGAGTAGCATGAGAGTGATACCTTGTTCGGCGAAGATGGAGAGCGAGGTATCAGCCACATAATTCTTGAATCGAGCAGCGAGCAGAAATTGTCGGATTTCATTGTACCATGCCCGGGGTACCTGCCTGAGACCATAAATAGCCTTACGTAAACGATAAACATGCTGAGGTCGGTCAGAATCAACAAATCCCTGTGTTTGAGCCATGAAGACTTCTTCAGTGAGTGTCCCTTGAAGAAATGCATTGTTGACATCCAGTTGTCAAAGACCCCAAGCCCAACTAACATCAATGGAAAAGATGAGATGAACTGTTTTAACCACCGGGCTGAAGGTTTCATGATAGTCAACCCCTAGTCGTTGATGAAATCCTTTAGTGACCAAAAAAGCTTTATACCTGTCAATTTTGCCATCAGGTAGCCGTTTAATTCGAAATATCAATTTGCAATCAACAATATTAGGAACCCCTGTAGGAGTTACCAAGTCCCAAGTGACATTTTTAATGAGAGCATCATACTCCTCAGACATAGCATGTCGCCACCAACTGTCTTTGATGGCCTGGGTGACACATGTTGGTTCAGTGTCTGAGGATAGCAGAGCAGAGAGGCTAAGTTTGTGTATAGGTTTGTGGATGTTGTTTTTGGAGCGGGTGATAATAGGAGAAGTGTGAGTTGTTGTTGGTGGAACAGGAGACTGGGGAAGGGTAGATGGAAGGATTTCAGTTATAGGGGGATATATGCTCGATGGATGGTGGTTCAGGCTGCTGGGGTAAAGGTTGCTCGGTGGATGGTTGTTCGGGCTGGGGAGGTAAAGGTTGCTCGGTGATTGGTGGGACCGAGCTGGGTAAAGGATCTCTAGCCAGGCCGCTGCGAGGACATTTCACTGGTGGTGTGTATGAGGCCGCGAGGATATCATGAGGCGGTAACCAGGTGTTGTGGGTGGAGTCATCAGACTTTGGAGAAGGGAAATTCTGACTCGACAAACCGAACATGACGGGAGACATATAGTTTGGATTTGGACGAGTCATAACATAGATAGGAACTCTGGGTGAGAAAGTACTAGAGGAAGACATAAGGGGTTGACCGAGTATCAAGTTTGCGAAAGGTATATGGTCGCATCCATGGATAGCAGAGACAGCCAAAAGCACAAAACTTAAGGTAGTTCGGAACAGACCCAAAAAGTTTTTGATTGGGAAAAACATGTGGAGAGTAGGTGTAGGAAGGAGATTTATGAGATATGTGGTTGTAAGGAAGGCATGCGACCAGAAGGATAGAGAAAGTGAGGCATTGGTCAGAAGAGAGAGACCAGCCTCGACTATACGGTGATGACATCGTTCAAAGAAGCCATTGTGCTCGGGAGTGTGAGGAAGGAATGTAAGGTGCGAGATGCCTTTGCTGGTGAGGTATGTGGCTAGCCCGGTCGTCTCAGAAATGCCAGTACACTCCCCACTAATAGATGTGTTTTATACGCATCTATTGGGTACTTATACAGCTTAGAAATAGCGATTCCATGAGACTTTTGGCTACTAATATGTGTTTTGGAGCTTATTTGTGAGTTTCAGGGTTTTAGTTTGAATTATAGAATTTACAAGGCTTTAAGTGAAGAATTGAAAGGAAGGGTGCAAAGTGCTAAAAGACTAAAAGAAGATGGATCAGAAATTCAAAAGGCCTTGCGGCCACAAGCCACAAGACCCTTGCCCCCGCAAGGTCTCCAGTAGGTCGCCCCGAAGGAAGCCAAGGCCTTGCGTCCGCATTCCTTAAACCTTATTTTCTTTGGCTGCTTAACTATTTATTATATTATTTGGAATTTAAACTAGCTTGAAATTTCATCTTTTGATATTATGTTACAACTTATTTTCATGTATTTTATAACATGTTTTGTTGAGATTTGTTAAGTTATATATATATTATATATTTTTCCTTAGTATTGTTTCCGTGAGCGCCTTTTTGGCGCCTCGCCTCTCGCCTTCGACAACTATGGTATTATAGTACTTTATCATTAAAATAAGAAGGATCATTCTATCCTTTTGATCCCTCTTGAATCTCCCAAATCCATAAACCCCATCTTATGTTACTTCCTGCCAAATCCAGTAACAACCACCCAGGGACTTCTAATCCACCTCTTCAGGGATTCTTCTCTTCTGTTAATATATTCTTTTTCTATTTAACATAGTTGCATAGAAGCATCAACCTTGAATCCAAGTTGGGGGGGGGGTGTGGAGAGAGAGAGAGTCCTGGATGGGCAAACAATATATACTCAACTCCAAGTAAAAGTACAAACGTAGAAAGATTCAGAGATAGATGGAAACCATTTCATTTGATTTTTCCACGTCGTTTGTCAGACCCTCCATATGCTTGCACAATCTTGTGCAAGTAAACAGTGTATTTATCAAAATGGTACGTGCAAACTGAAGTATAAAAACAATTAACCAAATGAATGATATATAACAACATGTAACAGACTTGCTTCGCAACTACTTCTGAAATTCTCCGGTGAAGAAATCAAAACCAGCGGAAATACAGACAGCATTAACTAGTAAAGTTATACCACTTAACATCAATCTAAATCAAAAATACAATCTGGTGGATAGTCCATTCCCAGCAAGTATCTTTAAAGATCTAGTAGCTTCTTTAGACAAGCAGGTCCTTAATGGATTTGTATCTAGTGAGAGAATACGCCTTGCAGTCTCCGGGTTATATGGCATATTCAAGAACCAAGGATTTATAAAACATAATGAAAAAGGATATTTGATGGATAGGTAATCTTTGCAGGGACTAAATCATCAAATTTTGAAAACATTTTTCTACCCCCAACCTAACCTAATATAGCTTCTTGACATTGGAACTCTATTTTCATTGTATATTTGTATCCCATATTTACATTTTTTTTTTAAAATCTCAACCGAGGGAAAACACCACCACAGCAGAGCCACATGAGACTCACCTATGGGCTATGGGACTAAGGGGTGAGCTTGGTCCGGTTCGGTCCACTTTTTTGGAAAAATTGAGAGAATCAGGACCAGACCAATAGTCCGGTTCTTAAAAAATATAGAACCAGGACCAACCCAATATGTCTGAGAACCAATATATTGGTCCGGTCCAGAACCAATTGAAGACGTACGAGAACCAGAACCAGACCAATACAATTTGTATCTTTGATCAAGAGGATAACTATATTTAAAAAAAACAATGATCAATAATCAAATCATGTTCTTCCTTCATAAAACATTTTGTTGGGTTCGTTGTTCTTATGAAAATAAACTAAAGGTAAAAATCATTAATTCCAAATTAATAAAGAGAAACGAAAAAGAAAGTTGTAAGGAAATTTATTGCAAGTCATCTTCCTCTCCGATCCCCTTATGGTTAATTTAATTAATTTACCGGTAACAATCCTTCAAACTAATAATGTTTGGAATCACAAAAAGAGTCAGGAAATTAATTAATAGGGAAGAACAATGTTTTCCCTCCTATTTTCTCTTTAATCAAATAAGGAAACTTGGTTGAATATTGAATCAAATTATTATATATTTTCTTTAGGTTGTAAGTTGTATCCCTTTTATTATTTTCTTATCAATTTATATATATATATATATATATATATATATATATATATATATATGTGTATATGTATATATATTAATTATACTTATTAGTATATTATATATAATAAAATAATAATAAATACACATTGGTCCGGTTCGGTCCGGTTCTACGTTTTTGGTTTCTGGAACCGGAGACCGACCCAATTGTCCTGCGTAAAAATCCGGACCAATCCAAAGTATTGGTCCGGTCCATTTTTGACTGGTCTGGTCCGGTTCCATTGGTCCGGTCTGGTTTTGGAAAACTTCTGCTCACCCCTAATGGGACTAAAACCACCACAGAGACCCGCCAAGTGCCCCTCGACAACAAATCCAGGCAAACCCGGAAACATAGCTTGCACGAATCAACCTGGGACATGTGGTCTTTATTTTACCAACATTCCCTCATTAGACTTCAACCACTAAGCTACGGCCCTGAACGTTATCCCATATTTACGTTTTACTTGCCCATTTTGGAAATCCTAACGTAACCTGGCAATATTTTTCTTTAAAAACCAAAACGCCGATTATGATACTAAATATTTTTCAAGATTTTTTGCAACCTAATCAAATGTACAATGTGTTTAGCTGGTGTATTCTCATAGCAACCATCAGTATACAAAAATATTTTTAGCGCCAACTTAATCAATGTCTTTACCATTGTAACTATATTCAAAATTTCTGTAACTTGTATTCTTGCAGCATGCTAGTATCCCTACTCCCATATTCATTTATGTTAAAAAAAAGAATTTATCTTATTTAGACATGTATCCAAAAGTTACGTCGTGTAATATTGAAATTCAATCTAACATATATATTATCTATTCAACATCCTAGCTAGAGGTAAAGTACTTTTATTTTCCTTTTCTATAACTATGGACATAGCTAACTCATTCTCCATTCAACTCCTTACAAGGGTTAGCTTTAACTAATAACGATGGGTGAACCATAGTGATGGTAACATCAAGGATCACATACTAAGGTCATTCTGCTCACCAACTCCTAAGATCTTTCATGAGCTCACAGACAGCAGGAAAAGTGAATTTAATACAGGCAAGAATGATCATGTAAGAACAAAAATCCAGTCAACTGTTACAAGAAAGACCTTGAATTTTTCTTTGATCTGTGCAAACACTTCAACAACAAAGCTCAAAATTAATTCTTGATTTTTTGAAACATTGTAATACGCTGGTCCAGGATAGCACAAAAATAAAAATAACACAATTTAGTAAAAGCTGATCAATATAATATGTGAAATGCTAAACTGAAAACACCAACCTTCAAATTGGCTTCTGAGTTCTGTATTCTGAGATTTCTGCAAAGCAAGTTTCATCGATAACTCGTGCATCTGCCAGGAAAAATTGTAACAATCACCAACCAAGACATTTTCAGCTCTTTTTTTTTTATATAAGTAAAGATAGTATTAATATGCATCTAACAGGAGACGCGACCTATGTACACAGGAAGTATACAAGCCAATCACTTTACAATAGAGACATTTTCAGCTCATATGGAGAAGACGATACAAAATCTCTGAGCTTCTACAGGTACATAAAAGGTAAGTCAAAAATGGAAGCATTCAAGACTCCTAGATGCTGCAAATTGCAATCCTCAAAGAGATGTTGGGGTTGAGGGGTGGGTGGGGTGGCGTGCAATCATACTTCAGGAACCGATAAAATTTGTGCCAATGCTAGAATAACTGCATGAACATATCACTTTGGATGATACCCATGTGGAAATTCTTATTCGATTCCTTGTCAGAAGGCATTCAGCAGCTTATGCAGAATCATATGCACAACTCACCCCCCTCCCCCTCCCCCCTCAATAAAATAAAATCTGAACCCCAAGGCATTGGAAAGACGCAGATGGATTAGATATATAAATGTATTTCATAAGAAAACAATTTCTGTGTGGATTATCCGTGAAGACATGAATATATCGTACGTGCAATACGAAGCAATTGCATAGCCACTACCTTTCCCTCCTTAGCTTGATTCCCGATCTCCTCATTTTCCTCCTGCAGCGTCCTGCATTTTACCATTAGCATCTTACCCATCTTGCTTTGGGGGGTAAAGTTAACAGCAGCCACGTTATCCTGCAACTCCTTCACTTTTTTATCCTTCTCCTCAACTAAATTCTGGTAATGTAAAATTACAAAAGCGTTTAGTCCAATTATAAATGTTTATCTTTACAGTCAAAAGAAATTCACAATATACCAGTGAAAATCTATTTGATAAATGCATTGTACAAAGGACGCATCACCTGGTTTGATCCCTTTGGTATATAATAGTAATAAAAAAAAAGATAAATGCATCAAAAGGAAATAGTACCATTTCTTAGGCAATGTCTACAGAATGCAACATGTCTAAAATCATTACAAAAATAAGTAATTAGAACATATCCACATCTATACTGATGTTCCCAATCGAACATGTATATATATTTACCAATTCTTCATAATGGATTTCTTAGAGTAATCATTGATAATATATCCACACACAAAGTTCAAAAAAATTGTAGAGACTAATAATGCTCCGAGCCTTTGGCTGCAGTTTATGTAATAACTATAAATTAAGCTACACTAATTGGGATCTTGGAGAAATAGAGCAGCTTTTCGAAATTCTGTATGGAATACATGTTAATCTTGACAGGGAGGATAGGGTCTTGTGGGAGAGAACAGTAAGCAGAAAATTCACAGTGAAATCCTACTATGAAGCCTTATCGAAGAGAGATATCCGTGATTTTCCGTGGGAGATCATTTGGAAGTCAAAGGCGCCTAGGAGGGTGGCATTTTTTGCGTGGGAGGCAGCGTTAGAAGCTCTTTTGACAGGAGAAACTTTGAGAAAAAGAAAGAAGGTTTATGTAAATTGGTGTTATATGTGCAAGAAAGATGAAGAAACGGTGAATCATTTGCTGTTACACTGCTTGTGGCAAGGGTCTTGTGGTCTTACATCTTCAGACTGTTCAACATAGCCTGGGTAATGCCCAGAACAGTGAAAGAAATGTTCTGTGAATGGTCCTTTTATAAGAAAAAGAAAAGGAAGAAAGATGCTGGGAAGTTGCTCCTTTAGCGGTTTGCTGGGGCATATGGCCTGAACGCAATCGCAGAGCTTTTGAAAACAGTGAATCGAATGTAGACAGATGGAAGGAAAGCATGGTAGAACGTGTACAAACGGAGCTCAAAGAGTGGACAGTTCTTTTGTTGAGTTCTTAGATCGATTCACTATTGTATAGCTTTTGTGTTGGTGATCTTTGATTGTATATATAGGCTGCGCCACCTGTTTTGGCGCGTATTTATTTTATAATTACTCTTACTTATAAAAAAATAACTAATTTGCTCAAGTAACGAAATGAACTGCCACATCACAAACAAAAATTAAATCCGACATCATCTAAACTGTCACTTTGCAACTCAGTTTCTACAACAATATACTACAAAAATGGTTAAAACTACAAGGCTCTACATGGTTGCATTTTGGCAAACGAAAGAGAGGAAACAAAGATGTTCGACCTAAGCATCAAATGTTATTCAACTTGAAATCAGGATTCAAAAATCCAGAAAATGCACCTTCAAATGAGTAAACTCTTCATGAATTGCTGGATCTAGTAATAGCCTTCTTGCCTGCATGTTTCCATATAACCAAACAGACTAAACCAATAACAAGAAAGCTGAAACAACAAGCTAGACTAGCAGGTAATAATCCAAAACTGGTACCTGCATTGATGGTGGCTTAAATTGAGCTCTTAAATCTCGAACTTCAGACTAAAGAATTTTCAAAACAGTTTAAAGTTAGACCTAACTGAAAGTCTATACAAGTACTATATGACATTAGCCCGTAGTAATTGAGTCTTATCTAACTTAACAAATATCAGGGCAATCACATCATGCACTCGAAAGAATATTGAAGATGGTCAACTAGCATTTTTTTTTAAATCAAGTATGGCATTCAAGGCAATGCAAGCAATTATTTGCAACATGTCGTGCTTTTGCAGTCCCACCTTAGAGTTGATGATACGTCAGCTCAAGTGTGCTGAAACATAAATTGAGATACCAGAACAGCAATTAGGATCCTACAAATTGGGATTCAATCACGATGGTTGGAGAATATCCTAGCTTTCTAACTTTACGTAGGAATAGAAATGTCTCAGAATCTAAAGATCCAACCAGGGGATAGGTTAAGCATTCCTCAAGACTGCAGGTGACCAGTGTCTCATTGACATTTAGTTTCAACTTTATGACTATTTTCAGGACATTGGTTTTCTATTAAGCACAAAACCACTTCTAAGTTCTAACACAATAATTTTACTCTTCTCCCAACATTCTTTATATTTATAAGCTGGCTTTTCCGGAAAGCCCATACAAACAGCATAGACTTACAATTCCAGAACTGCACTATCTATTTACTCGATTAATAAATGCTCAATAGAAATTCATACGAACAGAATGATCATCGTACCTTCAGTTCTGCTATCTCCTGTTCCCGTTTGGCCACAGTCACAATAAAGGCAGCCTCCTTTTTCTTTGCTTTTTCTAGCTAAAATTAATAACATTGTGTAAATACGAGTCAGATCCCATGGTTGACGAGGACTCATCTATACTACTACAAAGCGGGAGGGTTCGAAATGATACTATTGTCACGCTTTTTTAACTTGCTGGATTTACCCCTCCTAAAAATATAATTGCGATTTGATAAATCATAAAGTTACCCACAAAACGCACAATTCAAAAAACCACCCAAGATAACACCAAATAAGAAGAAAGAGTTTTATTAAATTATTATATAAAAAACTAATAACCAAAGAAAATAAAAATAATTATGCACACGCATGTCTGAGCCATATATAATTACTAGTTTTCCAGGAAGGCATTAGACTGGACACATACCTGCTCTCTTAAAGACTCCTCCGAAGATTTCAGATTCTGCAGACAAGTGACAACTACCTTAGGTTCTGCACAGAACGAATAAAATATTAGTAATCAAAACAAGGTTTAGATCTTCAAAATAAGGATTTAGATCTTCATAGACCAACAACAATTATGTACAATTTATTAGCTGTCAGATACCAATTAAAGGTGATATTGCACAATAGAAAATGACTGACCAAATGATGAGCCCGTCTGAATGAAGAATTCATTTTGAAATGCAGAATGCCACTTCTGAATCTCAGACTTAGCAGATTCAAGGTCCGACTGCAACCAAGAGCAATACCTCAGAACTAGAAACCAGGTAAAAGTCTGGAAAAATTCTAAGCATAACGTACGTTTCATGCCCTAGACGGCTAGACCCCTAGCAGATGGCATCACACTTTAACCTTAATCCTGAAATCATAACAACCCATGCAAGGCATGCCATGAGTATCAACAAAGAAGATATGAATTGGAGCATACTGCAGAAGAAGCCCATTCTTTATGATAAACCAGTATTGCAGGGCTTTAAATGGGAGGGCCACAGATCTGATTGCCTTTAGAGCTCTTTCTCTCTACACTACAAAGTTTCTGGGGCAGAACTGCAGCACCTTAACTTATCATACTTTGCAGGGGTCAAAAATAAATTTCCTCCGAATACACCACAATTCTCAATAATCGCTGGTTCTTCTATCCTTCAGTGGATTTGTTATTTTATTTCACATTTCTACGCACGACCCCTCCATTTTAACATCCACATTTATGGGACACATCGAATTGAAATTGGGAAATGAGATTGATATTATGTATAACCGGCTCCAACTGTCCCATTGTTATTGTAGCATTCCTACAATAGAAGCTAGTCAAATCCATAATAATACTAAACACATTAATATCCTCTAAAACAGAAATAACATCCAAACATAATATTATAAGCTGTTAGCGTCACCAAAAACTAAAGTAAACATAAGTCAAAATCCTACTTAACAACTTGGTCACTAAATCAAGAAAAAAAATTAAAATTCTAACTCCCGATCAACATATAAGTTAGTATTGGTTCTGCATCTCAAAATTATCTTCATAGTAACCATCCATCTGACTCCCATGCATTTGAGGCAATCCTCTCATTATCGGATACTGGGCATATTGTGGCATTGGCTGCTGCTGCTGCACAGTTTGACCGTAAGTGCAGTCTAGGCCAGCATTAGGGTTGTTCTTGTTCACCACTGTATGATCCAACGTACCTAGCAAGGTATCAGAATACAAACGCCCGTCAAGAGGTGTGACAATGAAATTACTGCTTTGTATCCCATCATGTTCAGCGTAATTGTTAATGTTCATCAACATCGTCATCGTCAAAGGGTTTGAATAATTTGCATTCAAAGGACTTGCTCCCTGTTCTCCAGTCTGATCAATTATGTCTTGTGAATTCACTTCAGAACACGGTCGTTGGAAAAAATGCCAGTCAAATTCAGTATTGGTGGTCCTCAATGAAGTAGGCATGAATTGCGTTGAATGACAGTTTAAATAAAACTTTGAGCCTGATGATTCCAATCTTTGATAATTCTCAAGTAACTCAAGCCTAGATCTTGCAGATCCAGCCTTAGTCTCTAAAAAACGTGCAAACTTCCTCAATTGGTCTTCCGATAAATCCTCCAACCTTTTATCCCATGTAGGGTATTTAGCCTCAGTATTTTTCTTGCGCTCTTTCATGAGTGTGGTTTCCAGCTTTTCTTTCCTATCGTTGAAGAAACTTAAGAGATCAGCAGTCCTCTTTACACGATCATCATCAGGTTGAGTCTTGTATTTGTAGAACAATTCCTGAATCTCGTTAGGATCTGTTGGCCATATCTCTGGCTCCACTGGCCTACCATTTTTCTTAGGCTCATACATGATCAGGCATGCTTTAACGTCGCATAGAATTGATAATTCCTGAATTTTCTTCTTCAAACCGCTCTTTCTTGACTTAAGTGTTGCCTGGCGAGCTTTTTCACTCTTTATTAGTTCCATGCGTACCTTAGCTCGACCCATCTGCAGATTTATCAAGATCAAGTGATCACCTCATTAGTCTGTGAAATAATTGAAAAGGTAAAAGAACACTTGAATAATTAACACCCGCGCACACACACATCACAAACCAACAAGTAGATGCATGCATTCACCGTTGAAGAGAAATTATAAATTAAGAAAGGGGCGCAATTTTAAGGGAGCAAAAATACTATAGAAAAAAAAAGATATGGAACAACTAGTAAAGAAAGAGAAAGATAGTCTATTCCTACGCGAGCTAGCCCCCTATTTACCCTGGGAAGTGCTCTAAGCTCTATTCCTATTTAGAAAGATCGGCACCAATCGCGCCTCTTCTGCGCTTTCCTGGTCCCTCCCGTTTGAGGATGGAGATCAGAAAGAAATATTGGTTCGAACTGCTTCCTATCTCTGATTCTCCAATCAAAGTAGAAATGTGAAAACCGATCCACTTTCGCTAGATAGAGCTATTCGTCCCGGATTCCTCCCATTGCTTAAAGCAAGCGCTTGATTCTATAAGCGAAGATAGTTACCTTTCAGAAAATTCTAACGATAGGGAAAATGCCTATGCTTTATTCTTAGGAAGGTAGGAGAAAAGATAAAACTTAACCGGATTATTAATCCAAACTTCAGATTTAAGTTTGAAACTCATTTCATTTATGAGCCTGAAAGCTTAAAGGCAACTGAGAGTCGAGCAAAGAAAGCGTAAGGCCTTCCTGGACAATTTTTCCTTGGTCGAATTTTTAACAATATATATTTTAGTATTTGAGCGGCGAGGCTTTTCCGGTGTATAAAGAAGAGATAGAAGAAAGATTAGCAACTTTTTTGCTTCGTGACGCCGCTGTCGCCGACATACTTGACCACCGAAATCCGATTCAATAACTTTTAACTATCGAAGGTTAGGGATGGATGTAGACCCATCGGTCAGGGATAATCATTCCGGTCCTGGGAGAAGTGGCGACCATTCTCAAGAAGGAAAAAGACGGAGCTGAGGGGAAGGACAAAATTATTGCAACTTCCGAAAGAAACCACAGAATTCTGACCTCCAAGCTCTCTATTTCACTTTGATAATGAGGGATATCTCTACATATATATCATACAAGTTTGCTATCAAAACAATAATCACGAATTACCTCAACTTGAAGTCTTATTTTTGGTGAGATAGATTTTAGGGAGAGAGGGGGCGGCAATATCAAGGAGACGTGTTCTCCAAAATTATTGTCTAGGGTTTTATCTTTTTTGTTGCCCTATTTATATTATTAACAACAAACATAAGTCAATCCTAAACCCATTTAGATTAGGAATCTAATTCACCAATTAATAATAATATAAATATATATTCCATGTGGACATGACTAAATAATCGGGCCATAAGCCCAATTACTAACAGACATTGAAGCTAAGCCGACACTTGGGAAAATAAGTAAATAACCAATGGTAAACCTAGAAGTTACATGAAAAGATATATATGCCACATAGTTAAAAGAATTATTCACATTATACTGCAAAAAGTGTACTCGCGACCGAATCTGATGAAAAAATTAACAAACAAGTTTAAATAATAGGGTTTCAAGTCTATGGTCCAGAACCATAAAACAGGCATGCTTGCCTACATATACTTTCCTTCAAGTTCATGTAGATTTGAGACTTGAGCGTGTTCTTCCAACGCCTATCATCATCCAACCAGATTAAGCCAAAAGTAATTGTCCATCTGTCTTGAACACTGGATATAAATGCAATTTTAAAGGAAAATATTAATTATAGGACTTTTACCTCTTCACTCATGGTCATCCCCCTTAAAATGGAATTATGTTGATCATGTTCAACAATAACAACTGTTTCCTTATGTATTTTTTACAAGCCTCTTTTCTAGTATATGAGAAAGAAAAAGAAGTAAAAATGGGTGATGGAGACTAATTCTCTTTGCCACTTTCGCCTTTATCTTACCACACATAAATCGATCAACCTACGGTTATAGGCTGCTAGACCAGAGTGGTTTAGTGATATCACAATCACTTCAATGAACTATCATATTTGTACCTCACCTTCATATTCTTAAAAAAATAACTTCAAAATCTAGAGTCTAGACTTCTTTCTTCCAAATTTTTGACACCAATTGCCATTGTCTATTCTTAATTAATACCAAAAGGAACAAGAAAATCTAATGCCTATTCTAATTATGGATCTGTTGCTCATACTCTGGAAGCCCTAGAGAATACCAACTTTAAAACCTAATATATGTGGCTTCTACACCAAAAAATATATCATAAAAGATGATGATATAATCACTAAACAAGTAAATGAACAAACATAAAGTGCAAAAAAAGAAGTACTGAACAACATCATAATGTAAAAAATGCTATACTTATAATGAAAACCTTACAATATAGCTACATTGGGTATATAAAAACACTAGAAAAGCATCTCGAATTTGTAACAATTTACTTCATAGTAACATGTGAAACTGTTAAGCTATGATTTTCGTTTGAAATAAGTATCATGGTATGCTGGCCATATATGCTTGTTAAGAAAACTGGAACGAGATAAGACCAGATTAACTAAGCAACAGTCTAGGAGGAAATTTCAACACTAACTAAGAACCGGACTGTTATCAAAGACCAATTGAACTTGAATGATAAATTAAAGAAGCAATCTGAAGAAGTGACTCCTAAGTGCCAATTACTAACACATTAACATTGTTTCAGGGTGACAATGGATTGAAATAAGAATATTTTTAATATTAGCAAATTCATTATGAGAATCGCGGGTTAAAAGTTAGAAAGTACAGTTCAGAATGTTATAATTCATTCTATGCCAGATGATTAATAACCCTATTACAGTACTTTATAATTAATATTATGTATTTTCTTTTTGAAAAAATCTAGTGATAGTATTGGTTATTACTTATTAGAGTAAAAAATATATTAAATATTCATACTTTTTCAATATATGTCCAAATTGGCAAATTATATACTCACATTTGTCTGCAATGCAAATAATGAAGGGTCTCTGACGCAGCGAAACAATTAAATAGGAATTCTTTCAACGAGAAATTCCTTAGAACAAGCCTACGACGGCTTAGGGTTCAAGCACAAAGCAAGAAAACTCAAATTTTATTAAAAATTGCCGAAATAATGTTTAATTTGGTATTTATATGCCCTAACAATCCAAACCCTAAAAGGAAAAGTCTTAAACAAAAAAGACGAAAAAGCCTGAAAACTTCAAAGGCCCGTAACAGTACTTAAACAGCGTTTTTTGGGCTAAAAATGAACTGTTCACGGGGAAAACTTCGTTAGTCTTGTAGATCTCGTAGAGAGCTTCGATTTGATATGCGGTGGGTCCCGTAATTCATCCGGACGCGAAAGTTACGCTCCGTTAAAGTTCTGCCGACCGTTAGGTGCTCTCTACTATTGCTTAACGGAGAAACTGCCAGACCCATCTTTCAGAAGCTGCCACTGGACCCCCTGAACTTTGAACTCTTCCCAAATGCCTTGCTTAAGTACGTCTCGACTATTTGTTCTACATTAGTCTCACCTCCATCGATTGAAAGAATCTAAGTACAGATTATTCAAACTATAAGTACATTTTTGGAAAATTATAGTCATGAATTAGCTATGATTGATCTCTTTGTTCACTAATTAAAAGATTTACAAGGAAAACTAATACTCCCTTGGTTCAGAAAATTAAACTACTCTCCCTTTGACTTTTCTGGGTCATCTTGATAAAATTTTGACCAAGAATCTATAACAACTTATTTAGTTTAATATTGTATCATCGATTAAAGTTTTATCACCTAAGAAATAATAAATCGTACGTTAAGTAGCTAGTAAAGGATACTAAAATTTTGATAAGGAAATAAGAGTATTTTTTAAATTTTAATTTTTGGGGGGACATAAGGAGTATGTAAGTAGCTTTAGAGACAAAAACAATGCTTGTTCAAAAGGTTATTAGGAAATTCTTCTGAGAGTTAAATAAACTTTTATATGTACATTTTCTGAAAGATTAATTATCTTTTTATCAAATTGATGTTTTTAATTTGTTGTAGATAGATACAATTGTATGTATATAATCTACAAGGGTGATTACTGACTAACAATAATATGATTGAACTTAATAATTTATACTGGTAATATCTAGCTGTAGTTTCTTATTTCATTTCTAGATATATGTATATATATAGGTACAAACTTTGGTAAGACGGTCTTATCGATATTGTTTGTAAAACGAATCTTTTACCCGACCCACGATTCTTGGTGGGTTGAATTGTGAGAGTGTGGGGCTCCATTTTACGAATAGAGGTCTGAAATACTATCCTACAGGAGATCTACGGTTATATATATATATATATATATATATATATATATATATATATAGATTGATTAATGCAAGTTAATTAAATTCGTATTTGATAATCATTAATTGATGAGGTACGTAAACAATGAATGAAGCATACTGATGGAGAATTGAAGATGATAGTTAATAACGTAGGGTCAACAATACTCAGAAAAAATCTAAAGGCTCCTTCTCCTTCAAGTTCATGCCATGAAAGAATAAGTAACAGACAATTAATGAAAAAGAAAAAGCTTATTAGGCATGCAGCAAGAAAAAAAAATATATACTACAGTAAATATAAAGCATATATATATACATGGGGGATATTAATATCAAACAGATGGTGTGCTAACCCACACAAACACAAACACAAACAACATACCCGAAAGCTATGTATCAACTTTCACTGACGGCTTGTGAGATAGAAGAGAGAACAAGAGGGAGCGGCTATGCCTATGGGTAATTTATACACGATGATGGGTTTTATAATTATTACACGCCGATGGTGCTATGTAATAAATAAATATATAATCCCATTCTATTTATATTAAATTAGGAGTATTAAATGATAGGATTAGGGTTAATTATATTTTAGGAAAAATTACAAGTCTGTACATTTTTTAAAACATATTTTCAAATCAATCCAACCATTTTTAAGACATATCTTTTAAGTACATTTTTGGGGTAACAGTACATCTGCCCCCAATTAACATGCCGATCGACAAAGCATGGTGAATTTCATTTATGGGTATTGATCACGCCACAAAGATGGGGTGACTAAGCTGGATGTCCACGTAATGGACCGGAGCTGACGTGTCTTGGGTTGATGTTCACGTTGGTGTGTGTAGGATATCTGGACTTTGTGCTTGCTCTTCGATCGTTGGTTACCTAAAAAAAAGACCACCGTTAGGGTGTTGGGGGTTTCCCAGCTATAGCCCTCCGGTGTGAGAGTCAGTAATCAGGGAGTTATGTATGTGCCGGAGCTAGGCGTTCCCTTAAGCTTCCGGTGAGTGTTTGGTAATAATCTTTTAGGTGTCTAATGTGTGCAAATGCTCTTGTAAGTCTTAGAATGCAAAATAAATCATACATTTTCTTGAAGGGAAAGACTTCCTTTTATAGTAGTTTGGTCTTGAGATCATGATTGGAATGAGGGTCCCTGATGGTGGGACTTGTCCCCTGGTCGGCTTGCTGGAAGTTCCTGAGTGGTTGATAGATAGCGTGTGATGTGTCAATTGTAGGCGGTTGATGAGCCGCTAGGCTACAATGACTTGCATGGCTTGCTCGCATCTTGTTAAGAGGACATCTAGAAGCTATGTACAGGCTACATGTCAGGTCCATCACATCAGAGGAGGTTTGCCGGTCGAGCATGAATAGTCCTCGCCCGAGTGGTCGGGTATTGCTTATATGTTCGGAGGGGTCTTTGACTATTACTGAGGATAAAGGTCGGCTAGTTGATGGTCGCCGATGGTGATCGGCTAGTTGATGGTCCTCGGTCATGGTGGGACCTGCCTAAGTCTGACTGGAGTCCACGTGGTCACGCCACGTAGGAGGACCCAGGTCGAGTCCCTTCAATAGCCCCCGAGTTTCCAAGTGCGAGGATTATCCTTAGCTTGGAAACTATAATTGAGTTATGTGTTCGGCCGTCGACTATCTTCGGTCTTCGCTGTGATTCCTCAATTTTCGTCTTTCTTTCTTATGGTCGTTCTTCGTCGCTATTGTTTGTTTGCTCGGTCATGAGCGAGCTTCTGGAACCAATGACGAGCTCAGATTTATTAGTGGAATTTTCCTGGGAAATTGGTCCACCGTTTGCATTAAATGCATGAAAAACGAGGAGTCGTAGGTTATCATTTCAATTTACTGTTCATAAATGTGACGGCGTCCATTTTGTCAAAACGTCGTCGGTTAAGGCCCGCGGTTTGCATGCTGCTCACCACGTGTCGGTCTGGGAATGGGTAGGTAAGATCCGCGTGTTTTTGGTTCGGGTTGACCCGGAGTCCTCGGGTTTGTATAAAAGTCGTTTTTGCCGGCTCTTTACTCACTCTTTCTTCTTATTCCGAAAATTTCCCTCCCAGTTTTGTGTTTCTATTGAAGGCGAAAAAGCTCTCTGCTACTCCTTCCATTTTGCTATTTCCAGCCGTTCATTTGTCTTATAATCTCAGTTTCCAGGTTCGCATTCTTCCTTTCTTTCATTTTGACGTAAATTTCGTGGTTTTTGAGCCTGTTTTGAGCGATTTCTGGACTTATTGCTTTTTTCCGGTGACTGCTGTTTTTTTCGTTACACCGGTGCTAACTCCGGTTGTTATTCTTATTTTAGATCCTCGATACTCCTCCTGCTCCTTCCTCACTCAATTTTTGTTTGCAGGTATTTCCCTTTGCTTGCTCGCTATTTTACTCGTCTTTCAATTTCTAGGTTCTAGGGTTAGGCTTTATGAGACCCGTTCCTTCTGTCCCCGCCTTCACCCGTAGTGAGACTTCCTCTTCTTCCTCGCCCAGCCTTTCTACTTCTTCAAAGCCGAACATGAGGACCAAGCACGTAAATCTGGACTTCGTGTATGCTCGGTCACCAGAGGGCAAGAGAGTGTATTCGCAGACCAATGGGGCGTGGTCACTTGTAACGCCGAGCCAAGCGATGCCGATGTTGGTCGATGGGCAATACAATATGGAGTTACCTACTCTTGTCGACGAAGAGTATGCAGCCGAGGATATCCCGACTGGGGCGGCTATGTTGGTTTGCGCGGACAAGACTAAGGCCCTTAGATATCTTTTCAACCAATACTATAGGGAGATTGTTGCCCAGGAGGTAGTGGAGGCGAATAAGGCCCTGGCTAAGGAGAAACGAGGAGAAATTTCCTCGGTTGCTGCTCGTGTTGAAGAGGGCTTGGTAGAGGCCGATGATACTCCACCTGCTCGTAAAGTGCTGAAAGAGTGGAAAAACAACGTATGGTCGAGTGATGTGGTAGGCTGGGAAGAGAAATATAATCATAGTCGTAAGAGATTCCGAGGATCTGTCCCCCACAATTCTCTTGGTATGGACGAGCTCCGAAGTCTGTATGACAAGGTGGGGTTTTATATTTCCTTTTTATATTTCCAAAGTCTGCTGGCAGCTCCTCTACCACTGCTGGACAACCATCTTCTCCCGAGCCATCCAACCCTGAACCAACAACCTCCACTCCCTAGCCATCCCAAAACCCAAAACGAAAACCATCATCTGACCAACCCGCTCCTTCACCCAAGCCTAAACGTGGACGACTACGTAATGGCCTACCGACCAAGCCACCAGCAGACCCTATCAACTCTGCCGATGAAACATCTGGATCTCCTATCCAACAGCTGAGGCAGCAAAGGAAGTTTACATCCAACCTTCTACCCATTCTCAACCCAATCCTACCGAGTCTTCTACTTAGATGGAATCAGCCCCTCCGAAGGAGTCTATCCCCCAGGAGGAGCCAACAACTTTTGAGGAATCTATCCCTCAGGAGGAGTCTACCAGATCACCCTCTCCAGCCCCTCCATCTCCCTTTAATTACTCTTTAAACCCTTCTACCCTATCTTCACCCCCTCGTAATCCAACCAACCAAACTACACCATCTGAATGAAACTAGACCTCTCCCACCCAAATTAACCCTTCTCCACAATCAGACCCAATCCAACCTATCCCCCTGATCCTAGCACCCTGGTTTCCCCTACCCTTTCCTCTGCTTCTACGAGGTTCATCTTCGAACTCTCGTCAGTAGTAGACCTCTTTCCCCAACCTGCTCCCCCTCAACCAAAACCTACCCCTGTGAGATCAAAAAGACATTTCTTATCCCCCTCCTTCCTTCTAGTTCTCAACTGAACCCCTACCAACCCCTTCAAATGTCTGTGATCATTCAAACATAGATATTGAAATCCCCCAACCCCTCCTGCATCACCACGTCACTCAAATTCCTCTTCTACCCATACCTTTCCTACACTCGACTATTCTTCCTCCAACTCAACCACTCCACCTCTTCAGGAGCCCTTCCGCCCTGTCACTTCTGCCGATGCCACCTCGTCTGCCGGCATTGAGCACATTCACGTAGGCCTCGATCCATCTCCATCCCAACCGTCCAACTCAGAAATCCTTAGCCGCCTGGACGCCATTTACAACAGACTGGGAGAACTTACCAGTATCTCCACAGCTGTTGCTGAGCTTGCAACTGCAACGTCCAAGGCTGCCGACAGGAATGCCGCCATCCTTCACCAATTTCAGGAGGATGTATGGACAAAATTTGGAGAAATGCAACACGAGTCTACAAACCTCAAAATTAACATGGAAGCTCAACGCAACGAGTGCGTCAGACTCTGCTCAACTCTCTTCTACCAGCTCTTCCCCAGTAATACTCTACACCTGGATCAAAGACACCCTCATGTCTTAGAGCTCAACGATCCTTCTCTCAATTCTTTGCATGATCGAATCAATGCCGAGAATGAACGTGATCTGGCCATCACGGAGGAGAGACAACTATGGTCTATGAACCGAACTCTGATGGACAAGAACAACAGACTTCGTGAAGAACTCGACTACCTATGGGTTCCTGGACGCGTGCGCGCGCCCGCGCCCTTGGATCCCTTGTTTAAGTGGAAGATGCGTTTGAATGCGCATTTGCGCCTGATTTTTGATCCAATATGGGAACTGGGTTTCCCACATCAAGTTATCCCTTGTTTACTTGCATCTCTTTCATTCTCGCTTCCACCCTCCCCACCCTCCTTGTTTAAGGGAAGACGAAATCAAAAGTGTGAGAGGAGTGCTGTCTAAGATAGCGCATTTGAATGCGCCTCGGTTGCCTTTAGTGGATTTTTGATCCAATATGGGAACTTTGGGTTTCCCACATCAAGTTATCCCTTGTTTAGGGGATACCAGGATATGAGAATGCATCACCCTTTCATTCTCGTTCTCCCTTTTTTAGGGGAAAACGGAAAAGTGCAAAAAAGGATGTTGCGACGCCCCCATTATGGATTTTATTAAAAATAGCCTTATGGCCCGTTTCAAATCACTATGGGAGCTTTGAGTTTCCCGTATCAAGTTATCCCTTGTTTAGGGGATACCAGGATATGAGAATACACCACCCTTCCATTCTCATTCTTCCTTTTTTAGGGGAAAACGGAAAAGTGCAAAGAAGGAGTGTTGCGAGGCCCCACTGGATCCAAAAAGTTTTAGAGTCGCCATCTTTATTTTAAGGCAAAATAAAGCAAAACCAGGAAAAAAAAGAAAAAAAAACCAGAGATTATGAAAACAGGTTCGGAGGCTAAGTTACGAGTTGGGAAGGTGCTAGGCACCCAACTCGCCCTTTCGGTCTCAAAAATAGTTTTTGGCTAAAGTATGCTTATTATTATATTTATTTAGCAAATAAATAAAGCATTAAAAGACAGAAAAATAAAAACAAACACATTCGTGGCTACATTATTTACGGACTTGCAGCCATTTCCTTACAATAATTACAAATATATTTAAAAATATTTGGCCATTATAACGGCTCTTTTACATAATATTTTCTAACTATATCCGGGCAGCACAACGGCTTATATTGGCTACATTGGGCCGGATTTTAAATAATAACTTTATAAAAAATAGCGCCTTTAAAGGCTGTTACCTTTTAGAGCGCGGTGTGCTCGCTCTGTCCTTCAGGGAGAGGGAGTCTTTGTTGTTGTTGTTGTTGTGATTCGGGCAGAATGACTGCTTATTTTGGATGACTTTGGCTCGTTCACTTGGGCAGAATGACGACTTATTTTGGATGGTTTTGCCCTTTTTGGTTGGGCGGAATAATGACTTATTTTGTGTGTTTTTCGGCCTATTACTCGGGCAGAGTAACGGCTTACTTTATGGATTTTGGGCCGGGGAAGTAGGGTGGATACCTAACTAAAAGGCTAGGGATCACTTTTAACCGGTGGATTTGTGTTTTGGCAGAGTTTGGACAAGGCTTGAAAGCTTTGGTAGGCTACACACTCCCTATCTCACTTCTCTCGCTACTTCGGCGTTGTGAGAACGCAGAGGATTTTCTCAGCGTTTCTTTGTGACTAATTTTTTCTCTTCTCCGAAGTAAGCCCCAGAACTCCTATTTATAGCTGGATGAAGGGACTGATCAAGGATTAAAAAAATCCCTCAGCGCGTTGAACGAACGGGTACTCCAGCCTTCACAGCTTGTACAATGCGTTAAGTCTGGGAGAAACTATAGCAAGGATGGCGCCGACTACACCATGGCATGGCGCGGCGCCAAACCATCCTTTTGGCCACGCCATGGTCCTATTCAAGTTCCATTTTTGGCACTTTCACCCCTCGTATTTTACTGTTTTGCGCATCCTGCTTTGCCTTTGGCATTTTTGACTCCTGTAACTTGACATTTGTTAAGTTTAAGCAGTTCTTGATATCACATGTTAGAGCCACATATCAGGGATACGAAATTGGGGTGTCTACAGAGCCCCTCAACGATGGAGTCTACGGGTAACTTGAGGCTTACTGAGTAGACGAACATCGTTGAAAACAATAGACTCTCCAATTTCGTTCAATTAAAATGGGAGAGAAATGCAATAGGTAACAGTTATAATGCAACAGTTTATCATGCTAGCCAAACACTATAACCTAGACATATTTAGTCGGTTATAACAAGTTATTGCAGTTTTTAAGCAGATATGTAAATGAAGTGCTCTGATGGTCGGACCTACTAATGTAGGCTGCCTACGTATTCCTTAATAAAGGAAATCAGACCAAACGTAGTTCAGGCCAAAACCTAAACTACAACCAAAGAGGATGTTATGTCCTTCGGGTCAAAAAACCCGACCAAGAACACAACAAGAAAAATATTTTCATGTTTTTCGAAAAAACCGTATTCAAACGGTCGAGAACGGCCGTCAAATACGGTATGAAGATTTGAATGTTTTTCGGAAACCATATTCCAACTGGTCAATACTTGTCATCGAAATATGTTAAGAAATTTTTTCAAAAGGTGTGTCTGGCTGGTCAATACCTTGTTTCCAAACACAATAAGAAAACTTTCAAATTTTCCGAAAACTGCACTCGACCGATCAAAATTTGTCGCCGAGCACGGCAAAAGAGAACTTTCTTCAAGTTTTTTCGAAAATTGTATAAGACTGATAAAAAGATCATTCTTTTTTCTTTCCTTTCTTCTCACTCTCTCTGTTTTTTTTTTTGTCATATTCCTATTTTTTTATGTTTTTGAAATATTCCTCTTTTTTTTAAAAACAAAAACCTTTTGAAAAAGACTTTTCTTTTATTTTTGAAAAACAAAACTCTTTTGGAAAAGACTTTTCTTTTATTTTTGAAAAACGAAATTCTTTTGGAAAAGACTTTTCTTTTATTTTTGAAAAACGAAATTCTTTTCTTTTTTTTGTTTTTTTTTTTTTTTGGAAATTATTTTAGAGTTAGGGTAATAATACTTTACCTTTCTTACCTTTTCGCGCCTGGGTGGCTGCCGCGGATTCGGCTGATTTTGATATTTCTGCCACTTTCGCTTCTCCAAGCCATGGACTCTTTTTTCTCTTTTTTTTTTCTTTTCTTACTTTTTTCCTTTGCCGCCTGAAATTTTTTGCTTATTTTGCGGCTAACCTGCTGGGAATATTATTTTTTCTTTGCTCTCGGATGGATGGCCGTCGATTTTGGTTAACAAAATTACTTTTGTTAACTTGTCGTTAACCTTAGGGACCATTTTGGAATTTTTTGAACTTAAGGACTTAAGTGTCGCAGCTTCAAACTTCGGAGGGGGGAAAAGGAAAAATTTCTTTCCCCCTTATTATGGACGGGGAGATGGAGAAAGGGAGCTACTGCTCCTTTCTTCTTCCTTTCTTTCTTTCCTTCAGCGAATTCTCCGCCATTATTGCCCATTTTTGCTTTTTTCTTATTTTCTCTCTTTTTCTCATTTTTCCTTCACCAACTCCAGTGTTTTATCTAGCAGATGACGTCTTCTTCACGATCCAGGAAGGAGAAAGCTCCGATGCGCCCATATTCTGGTGAAAGGAGGAAAGAGTTTCCTCCCTTGGTCCGAAATAAACTCAAGTACCGGTATTCCACGGACGATTGGGGCAACATTCTTCGTGATCGGAACACTCATGTTTCCAATCTTCCACGTACTTCTGTAAGTCTCTTCTTTTTTAAGATTTGTCTGGATATACTTCAGATCTGCTAGATTTTAGCACCGTTTGGAATCTTTGGAGCATTCCTGACTTTAGTAATGATGTTTATGCATGTCCTATTTATGCCTAAATGATGTAATTAGGTAATGATGCATGAAATTTATGTGATTTATTCTTGCGATGCATGATTGAACTAGTGGTCACTATTTGACCATACTATGCATGATTTATACTATAAATGCAATTAGAGCTATATGATGCATGTTCTAAGCTAAAACATATTTTTGCATGCAATATGTTCACGAGACGAACTTTTCGGAATACAATTCAAATTTTTCGAACACATTTTCGGGCATATTTTCGAATAAATATGAGACAAAACAGAATATATTTTATGCCCTCAAATTTATTTTTCATGCATGCTTATGCTGCGGGGACATAGTAAATGTCATAAAAATATTTATTTTCATGATTAGTGGCATTTTATTTTCTTTTTAGCACACCCCTATGGCAGCTTATTGGACAATAAAATGCATATGATGGATGCATATACTACTTTATTGGATGCAAATGCAATGCAAAACAATTATAGGATGCTTACTAACAAGATGCATGGACATTCTTTTATTTTATTATGTACATGATAAATGCAAAATTGCAGTATACATACTTAACATGTATTTCTATGATGCCTAGGATGCAAAAATGATTATTTGGAAGCAAAACAATACACATAATCTTTTTATTTATTTGTTTATTTATTTATTTATTTTGACTAAAACACATATTTAAATGTACAAAAATGCATTTTTATTTATTGAACAGATGTAAGAGAATACAACATATATATATTTTTTATTTTTTTTATTTTTATTTTGAAGGAAACTGAATGTTTATTTACACACACATACACACACACACACACATATATATATATATATTAACGAGGAAAATAAAGATAGTAGACTTACCTTTTCCCCCTCTTTTTTTTCAGTTTCGCAAGGCATTCAAGAGAGTTCGGGCTTCCTGCACCAATGTCATGGATATTTATCACATGTTGCCCGAGGTGGCACAGCATCTGGTGGAAGGCTCTGGTTTTAGCACTTTTATGCACGCCTTCCGTCCCTTCGCGAGCTATCTATCGATCTTTGATGCGCTGCGGGACTTCTGGTGGGACACCACCCATATATTTCATTTTAGCTGGGGGGAGGCTACCATGACCCCTTGCGACTTTGCCGCCATTACTGGCCTACCTACCAGCATCGGGGAGACTCTAGCCCCGGATTATACTCTTCGTCGGCGTCGAGAGGAGGTGGTGGACCTCTTGGGCTTTGAGCCGAAGTTCAAATCAACGGACGAGATCTTTATCGACAACGTGCGAAACTGGCTTCTCAGCAACGCCGGGCGGGTGTCGGCAAATGATATGGCTGCCGTGACTCGAGTGGCCAGAGCGTTCTTGTTTTTCTTTCTTGGCACGTCGCTCTTTGCCAACTCCTTTACCACCCTGCGGGTTTCCGTCCTGGCCTGCTTGGCTAATTTCAAGCGGATTCCTTCCTTGGGAGGGCCTGGAGGGGCATTATGCAGTTGCCTTGGGACTTAGCCGCTGCCAGATACTGATGATATCCATTATGGTGGATTCATTACATGGACGAGCGGGTTAATCGCCAGCATCAGTCTATTTTGGTACCTCCAGTGGTGCCTCCTCGACCTCCTTTCTGGGTGATAGAGCCCGATCAGCTGCCAAATAGGTATCAGTACGTGTCGAAATACCTCATGCCAGCGACAGATTTTCCAATTATGGCGTATAAGGATTTCTTGAGGTCGATCTTGCATCCTCCTTTCCACTCTGCTTTGCACCGGTGGAATTCGATGCTTACGCCGGGCAGGGGCCTTCTACTTCATCTCTCGACGAGAACCTAGAGTTTACAGAGCCTGATGATGTATTCTCTACCTTCCAGTATCAGTGGGGTGGTCACATGGTAGAGGAGGTTCTCCCAGATGTCGAGATCCCTGAGGAGCGTTGGGTCCCAGAGCAGGCTCGTTCGGTAGACATATATACCTTTATTATATTACTATCTTTTATTATATTTTTTTTTATCATGCACACACATATTTTTTTTTCATCATTGTTTTTGTGCATGTCTATCATTATTATTATTTTTTGGAGACTAATATATTCTCTCTCTTTTTTTTGTTTCTTTTTTTTTACATAGGTGAACGTGTCTACCTACAAGAAGGCTTGGCTTGGGCTTCTTTGCGATTGCGATGATTCTGGAAGCAGCACGGTCGGATGATGATGCGATGATACGGATGTCGGGTCGAGCAGCGCTCGGGTTTTGATGGGTCTCATGGGTGGTGGCCTTGATAGGAGCCAGTCGTCCCGAGCGCATTAGCTTTGGATGCCTGCAATTATTAGTCTCTATTTTTTCTCTCTTTTTTTTCAAAAGAAACCTGTACAGACATTTATTATATAATGCAATATAACTGTACATGATGCAAAATATTACATATGCAAACTCAAACACACAAGAAATAAAGCTATACCAAATATCTAAAAGGTAATGGCACGCTGTATTTTTGGAAAGGAAGTTTTTAAGAATACACATTCGGATTGGAGTGGGCTTTTCTGGTGATATTGGAATGGAAAGACAGCCGTCTTCCTCTGTTTTCTCGGCGTATTGCGGCTATTGAGCCCGTGGCTATAGCCTTTCTTTATAGCTCATTCCTTTCCTTGCGATCAGACACAGCAGCAGTGGACGGTCGGGACAGATAAACCAGGATACCAGGCAGATTTTTCAGGTACAGTGAAGGGCACCTGGCGCGACGCCATGAGGAGCTTATGGTGGCGCCACGAGTTTCTCTTGTGCAGCCACTGTTCATCACTATTCATGTAATGTGCACAGAAATGTCCGTTTCTTCAATTTTCGGTATAAAATCGGACGGAGATTGGCTTGCCTTTTCACAAGCTTATTCGTTCCTTCTTCTCACATCTCTTAATCTCTCTTCTGCTCTGCCGCTGCCCTCTTTTACCTTATAATCCCTTGCATATCTTTCATAAATGGCGCACGCACTCACACGGCTTTGGAAATTGAAATTTATGAGAATGCCTTGGATTTCTGGATTCTCTCCCTGCGATCAAACGAGCGGGATTGGTTTGATCATATCTTTGGATTCAGGTGCCTATTTTCCTGGAGGAACGTCATCATAAATTAGGACATGTTAAGGGGAGCCTCCAGGTTTTGGTCTCCTCAAGACCAGCTGTTTAATTTCGGCATGAATGAGATGTGCCCCACATTTGAAAAGTTCTGTGCGATGCTGGGGGTGGCACCTTCTCGCTTGATCGCAGTGCCGGCTTACAGGAGACGCCCATGCATGGCCATTCGAGAGCTATTTCACACTACCCGCCAGGCTACTCCAGGTTTCTTTAATGGAGAAACCTTTAATTTAACTGTCCTCCCTGGGGTCTTTACAGAATTTAGGGAGGATGATGTAGATACTTCAAAGTAGGCGGCGCTCATCCTTTGCGGTAGGGAGATATACATTGGTGGGTCATCCGGATTCATTGATGTGCGGTCGTTGACCTTGCATTCTGAGGCTCGAGATCGCGGTTGAATATTGTTCGGTGATTACAGCGGAGACACCAGCGGGCTGGCTGCTTTTTGGCGGTGAAGAACTATTCCCTACCGGTAGCCCCATTCTGCTCCATATGTGGCTGGAGGAGCACTTCCTTTGGGTTCTGGCTCCCGTACCGCATGGAGCACCATATGACCCGACACTTTATGGCGTTCGTGGGCACTTTCCTCAGACCAATTACTCTGAATTTGATTGGGCTGATCATTTTTACTGCCGGGGCTCCATGGACATAATATGGGTAATTCATCATTTGCAGATCCGACGTTTTCTTCTGCATTCCGCTGAGTATAGTCAAGTGGTCATGCTGGGTATTGAGTGGACCTCCTTTTATAGGCTTTGACCAGCCGGATCTTGCGCCAATTTGGGAGAGAAGCGGTGATTCAGGCTCAACAGTCCTATATATATGGAGGTGGAGAATATCGGCGAGGACTTGGGTCCCACTATTCGGGGTATGTGAGGATTCTAAAAATTTGGGAGGTAGCCTATCCATTTCTTGATTACATTACGCTTTCCATGGGTACTGGCATGGATCATGGTAGGCTGGCGAGGCAGATCAATCGCGTTATCGTAGCCGGGCGAGAAAGCTTCTTTGGCGGGCCGGTCATGCTACTAACGGGATAGATGCTCGCCTGATGGAGATAGGCGAGGATATTGACAGTTTGGGGTTAGTCGTCCCTCAGGCTTTGGAGGCGGAGTTTAGGCGGGTACATGGTCTCGATGCCCGAAACGGCCCACCGGACCAGAATCTTGCGGGGTCCCAGGCCAATGCACCCCCAGATTAAGCAATGCTAGTAAGGCATGACAACCCATAGGGAACCGAAGTAGGCGCTCCCTCTTCCCAATTTGGATGGGGCGGGCACGACTTTGAGTGGTCGGTAATGAGCCTCCCGGCTGAGCATCGCGAGGAGGCAGGATAATCCATGGGAGCCAGAGGAGGCTGTCCCTCCTCCTCCACCTAGATGGGGTACTGCTTTCAGAGATGATGGAGCTAGTCCGAGCAATGTAGCTACCCAGGAGAACGGAGTTGCCGATGATGAAGAGGAGGACACTTCTGGTGGCTCATACGCCGGTGAGACTAGGGCTTCTTCTACGCCCCGCAGGAGGAGTATATGGGCGCGTTGGAGACATTGATAGACGACCCTGGGGCTAAAGCTGCAAATGAGGGGATAGTTTCTGGGAAAACAAGGGGGGTACAGGCAATATATAGATATGTAAATGCAATCAATGTATAATTTAGATGTCTTAATAAATATTCCTAAGTTGCACCGGAGGACTTGTAAAGTTTTATATTTTAATGTCTTAATATGAGCTTCTTGTTGTGGTTTTTCTCTTTTCTGTCAGTCAAGCTTCCCGTATGCTGAAGACCGGAGGTAATATGCCAAAGACATAAATAGTGCCTCCCTCTCATTTTTCTCCTGATTTTATTATTTTATTATTATTTTTTTTTTTTTTTCTTTTTATTTATTTTTGCTCTAACTTTTGCCTAGGCCGCCCTTTCGGGTTTTCAGCCTAGCGAGCCCTTATTTCTCCTTTTTATTATTTATTTATTTATTTATTATTATTTTTTTATATGCCCTAACGTTTGCCTAGGCCGCCCTTTCGGGTTTTCAGCCTAGCGGGCTGGAGAGGAAAGCAACTGCTGGATAGATCAGCTCAGGCATAGTACCTTTTGAGTTTGTCGAGGTTGAAGGGCTCCAGATCTTCTCCATCCTGGTTTGTGAGAAGCACGGCACTTCCTGACCGGATCTCCTTAACAATGTATGGTCCCATCCAGGGAGACTTCCACTTTTCCCTAGTATCAACATAACTAGGGGGTTTTTCTCAAAGCACAAGGTCTCCAACTTGGATGTCGCGGCGTTTGACTTTTTTGTTGAAGGCCCAGGTGATGCGCCTTTGATATGCCCGGGTATGCTCTAGGGCTAGTAGGCATCGTTCATCGATTAGGGCCAATTCTTCATACTGTCCTTTGACCCAGTCAATCTCTACTATGTCAGATTCCATCATCACTCTCAATGATGGAATTTCCACCTCTATCGGCAGTATCGCCTCTATGTCATAAGCTAGAGAATAAGAGGTAGCCCCAGTGGGTGTGCAGACTGAGGTGCGATAGCCCCAAAGGGCTAGCGGTAATTTTTATGGCCAGTCCCTTCCTGTATCAGCCATTTTTCTGATGATATTTACAAGTGTTTTGTTGGCTGCTTCAACGACACCGTTGGCTTGCGGCCAGTAGGGGGAGGATTTGTGTCTTTGGATCCTGAACTCGTCGAGTAGACGGTTCACGTCCCCTTCAAAATGTGAGCCGTTGTCGGAGATTATCTCGAAAGGTACCCCATAGCGATATATAATATTGGTCCGGATGAATTCGGACACCTTTCATGCATTCAAAACTTTGTAGGAAGAGACTTCCACCCACTTTGTAAAGTAATCGACGGCTACCAGGACGTATTCATGGCCATTGGATCCCTTCGGGTGAATTTGGCCTATAACGTCGATTCCTCATGTTGAGAAAGGCCAGGGGGCTGTGGAGTTATATAAGACATGTGGGGGCACATGCTGCAGATTGGCAAAGCGTTGGCATTTGTCGCAATGTCGCACCCACCGAATACAATCGGTTTCGAGCGTACTCCAATAGTACCCCTGTCGGATAATTTTCTTCGATAGCATATGGCCATTCATGTGGGGCCCGTAGGTACCACCATGCAATTGGTTTGGCCTGATTGACACATAATAAGTTGAGGCCTTGATAGTGCCTTTTATACAGGCTGCCACCGCTGAGTACAAATTGTGAGGCCCACCTTCGTAGGGAGACTCTTCCTTTTTTATCTAGGCCGGGAGGATAGATACCTTTCTGAAGCAGATTTAGGATATCAACGTAGCAAGGCTCGTGATCTACTTCAGGGGCTGCATTGATTTCGAAGCAGTATGCCGGAGTGACCTTCTTCCCGACTACAAATGGTTGAACATTAGTTTCTGCGGGAATTTGGACTAGGGACACCAGAGTAGTTAAGGCATCGGGGAATTGATTTATATCTCATGACAGATAATGGAACGAGATAGAGTCAAATCGGGCGACAAGTGCTGTTAGTTTGGCATGATAGAGCTGCAGCCGAGGATCCTGGGTTTTCCATCTTCCTTCGACTTGATTTATGATCAGGGCGGAGTCTCCATAGACTTCGAGATCTTTGGCTCCCCTTTGGAGAGCTTTTTCTAGGCCAGCAATACAGGCTTCATATTCCGCCGTGTTATTTGAACATTCGAACTCCAACCTTATAGCCAGCGGAGTATGAGAATCAGCCGGATCGATGAGCAAGATTCCTATGCCAAAGCCTCTTTTGTTTGCGGCTTCGTCAAAGAACATCTGCTAGCTGGTGTCATGGTCAGTGATTTCCAGGACACCTTCGTCTGGGAAGCCAGGCTCAGTTGCATTTTTGGCTTTCAAGGGTAGATCGGCTAAGTGGTCTGCAATTACTCTCCCTTTGATAGATTTGAGTGTGACATAGGTTATGTCAAACTCGTTGAGAAGAAAGGACCACTTGGCTAGTCGGCTGGACAGTGATGGCTTGCCAAAGATGTACTTGATACGGTCCATTCTGGATATGAGTTTGATGGACCTTCCTTGGAGATAGGTCTTGAGCCTTTGAGTGGCCCAGACTAGGCCGGTGCATCTTTTCTCCAGTGCTGAATAATTTAGCTCGCTTCCTTGCAGCTTCCTATTTATGAAGTATATATCATTTTCAATGTAGGAATCTTTTTTCTCTTGGGCGAGCATAGCCCCTACTAACGTGTCTGTGACGGTTAAATATATGAGGAGAGGTTTATGTGTATGGGGTGGAGCTAGCACAGGGGGATTAGTAAGGTAGGCTTTTATTTTTTCGAAGGCTAGCTGGCACTTCTCGTCCCAGACTTGGTCGGTATTCTTTTTTAGGAGTTTGAAGAAGGGCTCACATGTGGTTGTTAGCTGCCGGATGAAACGGCTGATATACTGCAATCGACCTAGGAAGCCTTTGATTTCGGTTGGAGTTTTCGGCTGTGGCATCTCTAGGATAGCTTTGATCTTTGCTGGCTCAATCTCGATGCCCTACTCGGTCACTAAGAATCCCAAGACCTTGCCTTTGGTAACCCCAAATGTCCATTTGGTGGGGTTGAGCTTCATTCGGTGCTTCCTTAACCTTTTGAAGAATTTTCGAAGGTCTTTGATATGGGCACCGTTGGCGTCGCTGGAATGCACGATCATGTCATCAACATAGACCTCAATTTCTTTGTGGATCATGTCGTGGAAGAGGGTGGTGGCAGCTCTCTGATAGGTAGCTCCGACATTTTTTAGCTCAAATGGCATGACAGTATAGCAATAAGTTCCCGAGGGAGTAGTAAATGAAGTATTTTCCTAGTCCTTTGCTGCCATTTTGATTTGATTATAGCCCAGCATGCCGTCGACGAAGGATCGGACTTTATGAGCAGCGACGGCGTCTACCACAATATCAATATTGGGTAGAGGAAGTCATCTTTAGGCGACGCTTTGTTGAGGTCGCGGAAATCTACATAGATCCGGACTTTCCCGTTGGGCTTGGGAACGGTCACTATGTTGGACAGCCAGATCGGGTATTCAACTACCCGAATGAAGTTGACA
Source organism: Codonopsis lanceolata (assembly GCA_013146195.2). NCBI lineage: Eukaryota > Viridiplantae > Streptophyta > Magnoliopsida > Asterales > Campanulaceae > Codonopsis > Codonopsis lanceolata. Next base: position 22,808,099 of record CM028382.1, on the reverse strand, counting down.
TGCAGCTGCTTCATGATTTCTTCTTTAACATTCCGGCTTGATGCGACGGAGCTTCTGTTTGACTGGCCGAGCATTCGGATATATGGGGATCCGGTGTTCGACTATGGCTGGGTCTAGCCCTGGCATATCTTCGTAGGACCAGGCAAATATGTCCACGAATTCTTTGAGGAGATCAATGAGTGCTATTCTTTTAGAACCTTGCAGGTAGCTGCCGATTTTGATTTCTTTGATTTCATTGTCCAGCCCAGATTGATAGTGGACAGGTCTTCAGTTGCTGCTGATGAATGGCTCCGTTCCTAGTGCTCAACTGACTTTACAAGCTCAAGAAAATAATTTTTATCTTTTGGGTCCATTTCATTAAATGACTCATTATCATAATTATTATTATTTAATGCGTCTTTTAATGTAGGTGCAACTAAGGAATAAGCAAAAACATTTAGATTATCATTAAAAGCAAACTGTACAGGGTTTATTACATTATTGAGGACCTGGGGTTTGAGATCCTCAACTTTAGGTAGCGGATCGGTAGATGACCAATCCGTAAAGCTTGGGGAAGGAATTGGGATAGTATATCCAAAGCGGTCCACTAGGTTTGCGGGTGTCAGGAGCGGGCCGGTCGTAGTATACCAGTTCTGCAGAGGCTTATCAGTAATAAGCTCAAACTTAGCAGGGAGCTCTTTATAATAAGTGCCTCCTTCTATCATACCCAGGAAACTGTCTCCTAGACGATCATCATCTAATAAGGCCAGAGCATAATCATCTTGGTCTATAGACCAAGTATTTTCAACAAATGATGCCTTATATGCAAGGCTACGGGCTCCAGGGTAATCTGTTCCATTCTATCTATGAGAAGACTGACATCTTCAAAGATTTCCCAACCAGGGCATCTTTTCTCGTTCTGGTCTAACCAGGATTCAGGAAACATGAGATATGCTTCTGTTTCCCCCTTTCTTACAAAGTAACCATTTATGGTTTTTCTATATGGTTGGAGAGGGGGATATTCATAGGGACGATTCTCTCTTTCTGCCTTTCTTTTCCCACGTTTCTGTTTCATGACTGCGGCTACTTCAGCTGGAGTAGGCATGTATCCTAGACCAAAAGGAGGGATACATTCCTTAAGTCCATCTTGGACTAGATTAACAAGTCCTTGCTGATTTCTGCCGAGACCCAGAACAGGCATATAATTCATTTTCCGAAACATGTTTAAGGGGATCATGTTTCCTAGGGAGGTGACTTTTTTTCCAAAGATGTCAGTTTCTTGGCCATACTCAATGGTGTTGACCACAGCTTGGGGGATAACCTCAAAGCCACTGAGGAAAATACTAGTGTCCTCATGCTCTATCTCGAGGATTGGGATATCCTCATTTTCCTTATTCTCCACGATCTTATCAGTCAAAATAATCACTATGTGGTCATCGTGGATGAATTTGACACGCTGGTGTAATGAAGAGGCTACCCCTTTTACCCCATGGATCCAAGGACGTCCCAACAACAGACTAAAGGTGGCTGATATGTCCAGGACTTGGAACCCAACTGGCATGTTTAATGGCCCAATGGTTAGCATTAAAGTGACCACTCCTAAGACACATCGACTAGTGTTGTCGTATGCCTTGACTGTCTGTGAGGAAGGAGTGAGTTCTGATATATTTGTTCCCAGTTTGGTTAACGTGTTGGCGGGTGTGAGGTTCCCGGGGTGCGACCCGCGCCCCGCGCGCCCTTGGATAGGGGTGCGCGTACGTGCGGATGCGGGACACCACTGCTCTCGTTCCACCCTCCCTTGTTTAGGGAAGACGAAATCCAAAGTGCGAGAGGAGTGTCGTCTATAGTAGCACGTTGGAATGTGCCTCTGCTGGTTGCCCGAGTGGATTTTGTATCCAATATGGGAACTAATGGTTTCCCATGTCAAGTTATCCCTTATTTCGGGGATAACATGATATGGGAATGCATTACTCTTCCATTCCCATTCTCCCCTTTTTCTTTCAGGGAAAATAGAGAAGTGCAAGAAAGAATATTGCGACGCTCCCACTATGGATTTATTGAAAATAACCTTATGGCCCATTCGGAGATCACTATGGGAGCTATGGGTTTCCCGCATCAAGTTATCCCTTGTTTAGGGATACCAGGATATGGGAATGCATCACTCCTCCATTCCCGTATCTCCCTTTTTAGGGAGAACAGAAAGTGCAAAGAGGGAATGTTGCGAGGCCCCACCGGATCTGAAAGTTTTAGAGTCGCCATCTTTATTTTAAGACAAAAATAAAGAAAATCCAGAAAAGAAAACCAGAGATTTTAAAAAGCGGGTTCGGAGGCTAAGTTACGAGTTGGGAAGGTGCTAGGCACCCAACTCGCCCTTTCGGTCTCGAAAATGGTTTTTGGCTGAAGTATGCTTATTGTCACATTTACTTAGCAAATAAATAAGTATTATAATGACAAGGAAATTTAAACAAATACATTCGTGGCCACATTATTTACTGGACTCGCACCGCCTCTTTCCAATAATTACGCACACATTTAAAAATATTTGGCCATTATAACGACTCTATTTAGTATTATTTCCTAACAAAATCCGGCAAAGATTATTTCTGCTTATATTTTGATATTGAACCGACCGAAAATAATACATTTACAAATAAAGACTTTATTGAATAAATAAAGTAAATAAATACAAACTTATCTAAAAACATTTTGCCATAATAACGGCTACATTTAGTACTATTTCCTAATAAAATCCGGAAATATATAAAATTGGGTAAATAATACTATTAACATATAAAAGCTACAAACGGGTAGGGTGTGACTCTGGGAGAGAGTTTTTTCCGGGTCCGTCGTCCGGTCTGTTGAAGTTGTTGTTGTGTGAATTTGGGTAGCTCGCGCTCTGAAAGTTACTTTTGGCCTCCTAGTTGTTTGTCCGAATTTGGGCGTACGATTTTTAAATCTGCAGATTTTGGACGGGGTGGTAACCGGCGGGGGGCTAAGGTACACTTCTAGGTTGGATTTGTGTTTGGCGGAGGTTTGGCTTTCGAGGCTTTTGACCTTTCGGTATCTTTTTCTATTTTATGGATGATTTGGCGGGAGGAGGTGGGACATCGAATTTTGAGATTTTTCTCCGTTGGGAGGTTGTAGCGTTCGAATTTTGTGGGTGATCTTCCGGGTTTGGGCGCCACCTATTTGGCCAAATTTATTGAGGCTGAATGCAGTTTGTCCTTTGTGCATCTGCTTTGTCCTTTTGCAATTTTGACCCACTACACTTTTGTTAATTTTTAACAGGTCTTGATATTTTATGTCATGTCGCCACTCCCGGATGGAGCCTAAACCTCAAACATCGTTGATTCCTCTCCAATTTGTTGACATTTGGTCAAACCTCCATATCCTAGACTTTTGCAATTTTGACCTCAGAACTTGACATTCGGTTAATGTTTTAACGCATATTTTATGTCATGTATTTAAGGGGTCTAGATATGCAAATTGAATGCTCGATGGTCGACTACGAATGTAGGCTCGCCACGACCTAAAAAGAGCGTAGGTTCGGCCAATTCAACAACCGGGTGGGGCTAGGTAGATGTTTTCCCCAAAGGAAAAACAATGGGACTTTTTTTTAGATTTTTAGATTGCAAAATTTCCCCCGGCAATAAAGGAATCGGACGTAGTTCGGCCTCAAGCAAACAAACAACAACCAGTTTTTTCTAAAGACATTTTGGCTTTAGGGAAAACTTTGAAAAACAATGGGACTCTTTTTTTGAACTTTTTTTTTGTTTTGGGCTTTCCCCAAAGAAGGAAAAACTTTGGAACTTTTTGAAAATGGGCTTTCCCCAAAGCAAAAACTTTTTGAAATGGGCTTTTTGAAAGACAGGAAAGCTTTGAACTTTTTGGAAAGCTTTCGAAAGCTTTTGAACTTTGAAAATGGGCTTTTTTTTGAAAATGGGCTTTCCAAAGACAGGAAAGCTTTCGAACTTTGAAAATGGGCTTCCCCACAGGAAAGCTTTTGAACTTTGAAAATGGGCTTTCCCAGCAGGAACTTTTTGAAAAGCTTTTTGAAAATGGGCTTTCCCCAAAGAAATGGGCTTTCCCTTTGAAAGGCTTTTGAACAGCTTTCGAACTTTGAAATGGGCTTTCCCAAAGAAAAGCTTTTGAACTTTTTGAGAAATGGGCTTTCCCACGGGAAAGCTTTTGAGCTTTGAACTTTTTGGGCTTTCCAGGGGAAAGCTTTTGAAAGCTTTTTGAAAATGGGCTTTCCCTCAGGAAAGCTTTTGAACCAGCTTTTGAACTTTTGAAAATTGGCTTTCCCAAAGACAGGAAAGCTTTTGAACTTTTGAAAATGGCTTTCCCCAAAGATTTCCCAGAACTTTGAGGGCTTTCAAAGCTTTTGAACTGAACTTTTTGAAAATTGGCTTTCCCAGACAGGAAAGCTTTTGAACTTTTGAAAATGGCTTTCCTAGGAAAGCTTGAAATGGGCTTTCCCATTTTTGAACTTTTTTGAAAATGGGCTTTCCCCAAAGACATGGAAAGCTTTTGAACTTTTGAAAATGGCTTTCCCCAAAAAGGGGCTTTCGAACCTTTTTTTCTTTTCTTTGATTGATTTTTTTTTACTTTTCTCTCTCTCTTTTTTTTACTTGGAATTTTCTCGACTTGTTTTTCTTTCCTTGCTTTTTTGGGTGAAAGGTCATTGGTAATGATATACCCAGCCAAGCCGGTCACGAGCAAGAGCACAAGTTAGCATCACGTGCCAATCACGAGCACAATGCCTGTGGGGGCCCATAGCCCAGCGAGCAAAATGATAGAGCCAGCGAGCACCGAGCAGCATAACCCTCACTCAAACCTGGGCGGGCAAAGGCCTTGCTTGTCCGCCCAGGGGCCATGATCGGGAATCATACATGCTTAGCAAAGGAATCAGACTTACTTTGCCTGGTCGAGCACCGGCCTTGCCTGCCCGACCAGGGGCCAATCTCCAGACCAATGAGTTCAGGGATCAATACAAACAAATGGACAGAGCCTTGCTCGCCCGATCACACATCAAGCATGAGACGCTGGTAGCTTGCTTTCCAAGGCAAGTTAAAGGTTTCCATGCTTAGGCGAATACTTGCCTTATCGACTCCTATAACTACGCTGTCAATCACTGTTTCGCCTAGAATCAAGGGATTTCCTCCTTGATTATCTCGGCAGTTATGGAAACTGAATCCTAGACGGATTCAATCACCTTGGGGGCCTATAAATACCCCTCCATAATCATCAACAAGGTACACACACTTTCTTGAGCCTCGTTACTCTGTCAATTCGTCTTTTGACAATCACTCGATACTTACTCTCACGCCGGAGGGGTTTCGCGAGGCCTTGCCTTGCACTTCCACTCAGGTGTTCTTGTGATCTTAACAGGCTCAAGGAGGACGATTACAAGCCCAGATATCCTACCCATCTCAAGGACGGCCCAAGCTGTGCATTTTGCCACATCGCTTGGTTCGGATTCTTGCCGGAAACGTTTCATCACTTCCCTCTACATTTTCTCCGGTAAAAACTTTCAATTTTTCTCTATTGCAATGGCTGGAAAGGGTAGCAAACACCATGCCACCACAAGCAATCAACAGGCTGGCAGCCACCAAGTTGGAAACAACCCTCCCCCCAGAGCACCGCACGGGGTGCAAACCAGGAACCAAAGGGTGGCTGCAGGGCAGGCGACCCAAGGCAATGAAGTGCCATTTGTGGAGGGGCAAGTCTCCCAGCATGCTAGCCAAAGTCGCGCAAGCCAACGTGACGCAAGATTGGTTATCAATGAGAGACGCGATGCTCGCTCACAAGATCTCAGGATGCAACTTAACCGCCATGGAAACAAATAGCCAAAATGAACCTCGCTCGACAACACTCGACAACAAAGGCCGCTCCGCAAGTTCAGTAGTATTATAGCAAGATGTATGCTCTCAATCAACAATCGCCGGGCCATGCCCCTGGCTGCTGCCAGACATGGCAATGCTCGCGCTTAGCAATCCCACTGCTGAGATGGCCCCGCCTCCCAACACTGCCGCGCCAAGCGTACGCATGCCTCTATCGCCCACATACCGCCTCGAAAGCGGTGGAGGCGTAAAGCAGCCGATGACTGCCGAAAGTATACGCCTGCCAAGATCATTCCCACCGGCGCCACCATCACCATGAACACTATGCACGAGAGGAAAGTCATGGCCGCCGCAGAGGCCGGGAATGCGTAGAAGCAGAAGCGCAACGGCCAAAGTACAAAGCCCGCATCACACAGGAGGTCGGGTCCTCCTGCGCGCCCACCTTCTGCCCGCATGTGCGTGGCGATCCCTCGGACCCCGCCCATTCTTCAAGGCTGACAGAAGACGTGGAGAAGCGGCTGTCCGAGAAGATGGAGGCCATGAAAAGGGACATGGCAAAACAAATGGCAAACCTAGCCGTGGCCAAGCCCGGTTATGGCGCCACTAAGCCGCTGGAGGGCAGCCCTTTCACCTGTGAGATTGAGAATGCGCCACCCGCCAAGCAAGGGGTCATCTTCCTACGCTTGACAAATATTTTGGGAAGACGCTGCAAGCGATTGGTTCGATCATTCGAGGCACAAATTTGATGGTCACAGATATTTGAGGCCTTGAAAATGCGGGCATTCGAGGGAGCCCTCCGTGGAAAGGCGCAAGCCCTGGTCAGCGTAGTTCCCCGGGGAACCATTGGGAGCTGGGCGGTGCTCCGAGAGAAGTTTTTGGAGGAATTCGGCAATGCAGGCCCAACCCCAAAGAATCGTTTCGACCTTGCTAAGATTAAGCAGGGAGATAACGAATCCTACAAAGCACCCGAAAAGATTCGAGGAGATGCTCGAGCAGTGACCGCGACTGCTGACCCTGAGATCACCTTTTGCTATCTCAACAACATGAGAGCAGACCATCCAAGACTATGCTTAGCAATGAACCCGGGGCTTCCAAGGCGTAGTTGCTTGCAAACTCTCATCTTTTGCTCGACCGAGAGCGCCAAGGCGGACAAAGCCAAAAATAAAGACAAGGCTCATGGCAGCCTCGCCACCGACCGAGCCCTGAGGGCCACCGCCGCCGAGCAAGGACAGAGGAAGTCATCCACTCCCTGCAAAGGTCGCTCGAATCTCGCTTACCCCGCTTAAACACTACGCGGAAGAGATCATGCTCCAAGTGGGCGATGCTCTACCCCTTATCCTCTTGACCCCGAGCTCGCCCATATACAAGGGATCCCAACACGAAATACCGCGAGTACCACCATGGTACCGGCACACCACCGAAGAATGCGTAGTATTGAAGAGAGGAAATCCAAAATTGATCAATACGGCAAGTTAGACCGGACTTCAAAAGGGATCGTGGGCTGGGAAACAACGCCAACAATGATCAAGGAAGACCCCCAAGAGGAAGAGGTGGCCCCCTCAGATTCTGGGGTGATAAACATGATTCAGAGGAGCTCCCGCCCAACACTCACTGAAACATATTTATTCCTTGTCAGGGCGATCAACGCCCAAATGATATACAATGGGCGTGGGAGCAGAGCATATGTTTTTCTCGCAATGAGCCGGGCGAAGCACTCCATTGGCATCCGAGCAACCGCCGGTCATTTCCCCGCCTCGTCAACAACCGGCGTGTTCACAGTAGTTTTGCTAGATACGGAGCATGCAGGACATCATGTACTATTCCTGCTTCAAGGGGTTGGAGTTTCCAGACACCATGCTCAAGCCTTACTTGGGAAAGCTTGAAGGATTCACCAACCACCAGGTGGGCGTCAAGGGCACGATCGAGCTGGAGGTGTTTATGGGTGATGGGGCCCAAACCCGGATTGAGATGATCACATTCTTAGTGATCGACCTAAAATCGGCATACAACCCGCATTTTAGGTGCTCCAAAGAATGGCCAAATTTCAGATGGTCACCTCCATTCCCCATCGAAAGCCAAGTTCTATACGTAAAATGGAGTGGGATCCTCAACAAAGAAACCCCGAGCAATGTGGGAGTATGTCCTGAAACTCGTAAGAAGAAAATGTAAACCGATTGTGGACATTCCCGATCGCCATGCAGCCCCTAAACCGACAGGACCTTCCCGATCGGCCGCAACGCTTCCGCCGAGCCTACCCCTGGCCCACCTTCCATCAACAATATCGAGCTCGGGGAGACTCATGAAACGGCCGAGCCCATGGCTATAGATCCTCCCGAGCAAGCTCCAGAGATTTCCCCGCCTCGCCCTTCTAGACGCAAGGAGAAGCGCCCCAAGTCACAAGACATTGAGTTGGACACTTTGCAAGTCAGGGATGAGCCTGATATTCAACCAGAGGGCGAGCTGGAAGAGGTCATTATCAATCCCGCATACCCCGAGCAAAAAATCAAAATCGGGAAGGCCATGCCTCCCGGCTCTGCAGATTGATTGAGTTGAAGAACAGATGTGTTCGCATGGATCTGAGGACATGAGGGGCATCAGCTGAAAGCATTGCCCGCCACGACCTCAATGTTGACCCTACCTTCCGGCCCATCCAGCAGCGACCAAGACAGTACTCGCCTGAGAAGAATGTGGCGATCAAAACAGAGGTCGAGAAACTCCTAAAGGCAGACATCATCGAGGAGATTCAGTACCCGACCTGGCTAGCTAATGTGGTGATGGTCAAAAAAGCAAATGATAAATGGCGAATGTGCGTGGACTTCACCACTTAAACAAAGCCTCGCCTCGAAAGATCGTTATCCACGCCCGCATCGATGTGCTTGTCGACTCTATAGCCGGGTTCGAGATGCTCGCCTCGACGCTGCATCAGTTACCACCAGTCAAGATGAACGAGCAAGATAAGGCGAAGACAAATTCCCAAGGGGCCTCTATTGTTAAAATGATGCCCTTCGGCCGAAAAATGCAGAGCCACTTACCAACAAGCATGGTCAACAAGGTTTTTGGCTCTCAAATTGGCAGAAATATGGAGGCTTACATAGATGACATGGTCATCAAAACAAAGGGCCGCGACCATACTCTTGACTTGGCCGAGACATTTGCCAACCTGCGCAAGCACAACATGAAGCTGAACCCAAGTAAATGCGCCTGGTCCGAGCAGGAAATTTCGATTCATGGTCAACCAAGCATATGAGGCTAACCCGAGAAAATACAAGCCCCGCCGACATGGAGCAGCCTTTACCGCATCAAGCACATCCAAGCTTAAATGGCAGAGTCATTGCCTTAAAGCCGCTTCATTTCTCGATCACCGAAAAATGCCTCCCTTTCTTCAAGGTTCGCGCAACAAGGGTTTTGAGTGGAATACGATCGTGCCAAGGCCCTCGAGCAGCCAGTGGAATATCTTGGCAAACCACCTCTCTCAGCCTGTCTCTAAGTGAGCCTTTATTTGTGTATCTAGACCTGTGCCGTGGCCGCTTTTAGTTAGTGGAGGAACTAGATATCCAAAACCCCGTGTACTATGTATCTAAGGCCCTCCCCTGCTGAGGGTCGTTATTTTAATGTTGAAAAATTAGCCTACTCGCTTGTCATACCGCCCCGAAAATTAAGGGCTTATTTTTCTCGCACATATAATCATAGTATACACAGATGCACCATCGCAAGAAAGTCCTACACAAACCTCGATACATCGTGCATTGCTCAACCGGTCGATCGAGCTCACCGAAGTTCCACATAGACTACCCGCCTAAAGCGAGCAATCAAAGCACAAGCATTGGCCGACTTTTTGGTTGAAACAAGCTTCACCCAAAGACGAGGATCCCGAGACCAAGCAAGGAGCCCGAGCAAAAACAATTGCCACAACCCCGACCAAATTTACCGTTGGGATCTTTATGTGGATGGGGCAATGAGCAAAGCCGGGAGCGGAGCCGGCATCCTTCTCGTAGCTCCCGATGAAATCACGTAGTTTGAGCTAGCTCTCCGCTCAAATTTCCCCGCCTCCAACAATGTTGCCGAATATGAAGCAATGATTGCCTGCTCGAGCTCGCAACGGATATGGGTGTAGAGGCGTCACAAGTTGTACTCGATTCACAAATAGTCGTGAACCAAGTCCGTGGGGAATATATGGTACATCACCCTACCCTCGTTAAGTATCATCGAAGCTAGTCAAGGAAATCTTGAAAATTTCAAGTTTTGGGAAATGATCGATTGACCGAAAGGCACAATATGCGAGCGCACTACTTATCCAAAATCGCCGAGGAGAATCTGCTTTGCTAAATCCCTCAAGAATGATCGAGCACATGGAAACTCCCCGCCATCGATAGACCTCAAGCATAATTATGGACATCGAGCCGCCGCCGAGCCGGATTGATGACTACAAGGATTACATCGAAAGCAGGAGTTCTCGCCTCGCAGCACAAGGTCAAGGCCACAACCAAGCTCGCCTGTCGCTATTCTAGTTGGGGAATCTTGTACAAGCGATCTAAGGTCGACCTATTCTTCGGCCGTGTACCCCCGTAACTTAACCGAGGGCGCTTTTGTATGAGGTACATGAAGGGAATGCGGCGGCCACCCCGCACAAGAGCTCTTAGTAAAGGGTCCCGCGAGCGTGATATTACCGATCACCCTTAGAAAGGACGCGAAAAATATGTTCGTGAATGTGACAAGTGCCGAGATACGGACATACCACCGAGGCTTCCATCCACAATGCAAACCCCAAATGTAGCGGCCCGCCCTTCTATTACGTGGGGAATCGATCCGATCGGCCCATTCCCGGCACAATACAAGTACAAATACGCCGTAGTCACCATAGACTACTTCACCTAAATGGATTGAGGCAAAACCCCCCGGCAAAAATTTCAGGCAAACGCCATCAAGTTTGTACACCCATCAGTGTGGTGCTGCCTCCCTCTGCAATGATATTCCACCATGGTACTACTCGCCGATAAGTTCACAAATGAATGTGCTCGCTTGGGTGTGAAGCATCAAGCCGTCCGCCGCTACCCTCAAGGAAATGGCCGTGTAAGTCGCTAACAAACAAGTTTTGCACGCGCTAAGCGGAACTTAAGCGGCGAGCAGAAAGTGGGCGTAAGAATTGCGCCACTCAAGGCGCCTAACCACTTGCTCGAGGACCAACCGGGAAACCCCGCTTGCACTCACCTACGGGTCGAAGCTATGATTCCTGTGGAAATGGCCTTGCCTTAGCTACCATGTTTCACATTACAATGAGCAAAATAATCGCCTGCTTCTGCTATTGACCTAGACTTGCTCAAGAAAGGAGGTTGGATGCACTACCGTAGAGAATGGTCAACTATAAACAAAGGCAAAAAGCTCATCATGACAAGAGAGTTCGAGGCGTAGCCTTCTCTATCTGAGACTTGGTACTGTGAAGATTGAGGTAATGTGCGTAAAGAATCTGCCTGCCTCCTAATTGGGAAGGTCCTTTCCGAGTTACGGGATCAGAAGAGAAGGCACTTTACACGCCCAAACGCCCAAGGAAACGAATTGAAGCACCCTTGGCATGCGATCACCTAAAAAGTATTACCCTTAAGTTAAGGAAACAAACGGCAAGACCTCACTGAGGGTCATCGATCATTTGTCAATAAAAGGCAAGGTATTGTCGTGTTTATCGGGCTCGTAATTTTCAAAGTTATCAATGAATTGTTATTCGCAAGCTGTTCGTAGTTGTTTCGATTTTAGATTCTCGGCCACGCGA
>CM028382.1:22693968-22796413 GCA_013146195.2 Codonopsis lanceolata | reverse complement strand
TTGACGTGTGGCATTTCATGCTTTCTTTTTTTTCAACTTGTAGCGACCATTCGACTTGATGCGATTAAGCTTTGTCGATTAATTTGAGCATTCGGACATGTGAGGGTGGAGTGTTTGGCTATGGTGGGTCTACCCTTGTCACCTCTTTATAGGACCCATAAGTATGTCCGCAGGCTTCGTGAGTGAGATCCATGGGTGTTATCCTTGCGGAGTAGTTTGTCGATTCGACTTCTTTTGATTTCCTTGTCCGGCCCATTGATGGTGGATCGGTCTTCGATTCTTTGTTGATGAGTCTCCACTCTACTGACTTTACAAGCTCAACAAAATTTTTATCTTTTGGGTCCTTTTAAATGACTCATTATTTTAATTATTTAATGTGTCTTTTAATGCAGTGCAACTAAGAAATAAGCAAAGACGTTTAGATTATTATTAAAAGCACATCTGAGGGTTTATTACATTATTGAGGACACAGGGTTTGAGATCCTCAATTGTAGGGAGCGGATTGGTAGATGACCAAATCAGTAAGGCTAGAGGAAAGGAATAGGGTACTCGATTTTAGGAGCGGATTGGTAGATGACCAAATCCGTAAGGCTAGAGAAAGGAATAGGGGTAATATATCGAGCGGTCCAGGATCTGCGGGCGCAAAGTGGGCGAGTAAGTAGTATACTAGTTAGCGGAGGTTTATTAGAGTAGCCCAAACTCAGCAGGAGGCCGCCATGTCGGTGTCTCCTTATCATACCGGAAAATGTCTTCTCGAATTTGTCGGGGAAACCTTTATTGATCAACGATTTTACAAAGACCTTTATTCATACTTAAATAAGCTAACTTGCCTCCCTTAAATCCCTCGGGCTTGACTTGTTTCTAAAGATTTTCGTGCTCGCCAATGAAATTTCTTTGTTGTCGATGAGGTCCTCAATGGCGCTGAAGGCATATAGCATCGATCGCAGAAGATGATGGCCGTGATTTATGATACTCACAAACGGGCATGGTTCCAAGTTCGGCAATGGCTTGGGTGGATTCGGTAGTTATCCATGGGTTTCAAGATTCCACGGGCACACAAAGGTTTGGAGTATTTCGATCAGGCGTGCAAGTCATCGTAATGTCTTTCTTTTTCTATTTCTTGGCTTTCATATGGCTAGGTCTGTTTTGGTCAAATTGAGCGGGTTTTCTTTTTTTGATAAAGTTGGAGCGAGATTGGCTTGTCTCGACTGGGCCCAAAGAGGATTCCTTTTCTCGTATGCAAATGATACTTTTTAAGTTCCCTGGGATCATGTGGAAATAGGCATCTGATGGATCGAAAGGGGGATGATTTTCTGGGTTGTGGTAATAGGCATTCAGGTGGGGAGGATCAAGGTTGATTTCTGGAGAGTTTGGGCTAGAGTCGTGGGTATTGAAATCATGTTTCCGACAAGGAGGTCATCACCGGGTTGGTACGGCACTTGATGGTTTTTTGAAGCTTGGAAAAGGATATTTTCTGGGGTATCGGGAGTTTATTTCAGAGAGGGAAGTATTAGAGCATACCCTGAAGTTTGGCTTTTGTGAGAAAATGGCAAGGGTTTCAAAATCGGCCAAAAGGTCACTTACCACCGATCCATTATTTTCTTTGCATGGGTGTCCGCCTTTTTAACCAAGCCTCAAGCCTGTGAGGAGGTGCATATATGAGTTTTCCTTCCAGCCTCCCTACTGCCCATTGTTACCTGCTTTCCGTTACGCCTTGTTTGTTCTTTGCTGCCATACTGCTTGATTCAGGCTATCGAGCCGATTCTCGCCTCGGTCCGATCCAAACCGATATCTTTCGATCCGATTTCAGACTGCTTTCGAATTAATCTGGCCAAGATCGCTTTTGTGTTTCCAAATTCAAGCCGTGTCTCGAGGAAAATGGGGTTTAGGTAGGTATCGGCTGGATGGAGGCTATATGGGCTTGAAGTACGTGCCTTTTTATTAATATTTTATTATTATTTATTTCCATGTTCCTACAATTGACCTGATAACCTGCTTTATTTTGACAGCCTCGTGACTTTCTCGAACAAGGGATTCTTTCTCCGTGAGTATAGACCAACGTGATTCCACCTCGCTCGACTCCCCAGATCGGATCGTCCCAGCGAAGGGCCTATACTCTTCCAGATCCACCATCCGAAATGGTCTAGGTCGAGCATCCGAGAATTATAAATCACTGCTTATTGTTTATTGTCTTATATTTTTTTGTGCGCACTTATTATTATTTTTTTCTCAAACTTGCGTTGACATATATATTTTTTCTCTGATTTGATTTTTTCGATTTTTTTTTTATGGGCCGACCCATAATTCAAGAATGCAAAACCTGGCTTCTCAAGAATGTCCCGAAAAACTATATGCATTCTAACGTTGGCTTATGGGGGTAGGCCGGCCATGGTGTAGGGTAACAGCTCGAATATATTTACATGCGTGCACGTGTGCGGTATCTAGAAAGCAAGAAAATCTTTATTTATTTTACGTATATAGAAAATAAAATAAATTTGGCCTGCCTTTGTCGCTTGTGTGGATTTTCTGCTTGTTTAGTTTGAGCGCCAAGCAAGCACATCACATTAAGAAATAGAAAGAAAAGTAGAAAGAAAGGGGAAACTATCTATCCCTATTAATTACAAATTTTGGTCCTATGTCCCCAAAATAAAATGACATAATGAATCTTTGAGATGTACAAATATCTGATTTACGTATAAAGTGAAAAAAGAAAATGTACTTGAAAGAAATAAATGAAAGAAAATAGAGCCTAAGTAAAGCCCCGATCTTTTTGTTGTCGCCTTGAATTTATTTGTAAAATATATAATATATACACTTTTTTTTTTTTTGATTTTTCGAATTTTTTTTTTATGTATATATATATAATAGTGTTTGAAGGCTTTTGATCGGCCAAGTACGTGGCGTTATGTGCTCGGCGATACCGTGACTCTATTCAATGCTTTAAGGGTATCAATGGAGTTTCCATTAATATACTTAGATCGCCTTATATATATATACATATATATATATATTTATTTTTTTGAAATTTTTTTTTTTATTTGATTGATTTTTTTAATACTCTCGAACATGCTATGTGAATGTGATATCTGAACAGACTCGCCGCTGATGGAGGATCATATCCACAAATATAGCCACGGCCGTAATGGGAACACTTTATTGAAATGCGTAAATTAATATAACGAGCATATTGCAGCCAAAAACAAAGAAAAGCCAAAAAAAGGTTTTATTTTATGAGTCTAGCCCTCCATTTTATTTAAAATAAAACGACATTTTGGGAAGGTGCTAGGCACCCAACTCGCCTCTTTCTGCCTCAAAGCGTTTGCTTGGTCAAATATGCTCATTGTTATATTAATCTAGCAAATAAATAAGGTCTTATTTTGACAAGGGAAAATTAAACAGATACATTCGTGGCTACATTATTTACTTTTGACTCGCATTGCCTCCTTCCAATAATTACAAACACATTTAAGAATATTTGGCCATAATAATGGCTCTTTTACAAAATATTTTCTAATCTAATCCCAAGAAGACAATCCGGCTTATATTGGCTACATTGTGCCAATTTAAAATACAACTTTTGAAAATAAATAAAAGGAAAAAATACAAATGGAATAATAAAAATACGCCCTTAAAGGTATTACCTTTTAGAAGGGTGGTGTGCTTTCGTCCTCCGGAGAGGAGTCTTTTTTTGTTTTGAATTGAACCTGACCTAACCCTGATTTGAACCTGATTTGAACCTGATTTTGATTGAGTTTTCTTTTTTGGGCTTGTCAACTCTGGGCAGAAGGCGCTTTTATTTGGTTGTTTTGGCCTTTTAGAACCTGACTTAAGTTTTTTTAACTCGTTACTCGGGCAGAGTAGCATGTGTTTATGTGTATTTTTGTGTGTGCGTTTATATATATTTGTGTGTGTGTGTGTGCGGGTGAGTTATATGTGTGTGAGGCTGCCGAAAATGGAGGGAGTATATGTGTGTGTGAGTGGGCCGCTGAAGGGAATGAGATTAATTGGGTGAGTGGGCGCTGGAATGAGAGGCGCTGGAGTGGGGGGAATTTTGTGAGTGATTGTGAGAGGAATTATAAATGTGAGAGAGAGTGAGGGATGAGAGAGAGGGAGTGATCGCGGGGGAGAGAGAGAGAACTGGGGCTGGGGCTTTTTTTTTTCTTGGAGGCTGGGAGTCCTTCTTTTTGGGAGGCTGGGAGTATATATATATATATAGTGGGAATTGCTTAATGTTTAAGGGAAAGGAAAGGGTGGGGAAACCGGCGGCTAAGGGGCGCTGCCATTTCTTTCTTTTTCTTTTTTTCTTTCTTTATTCTTTTGTTTTCTTTTTCATTTGGTTTTTCTTTTTTCTTTTTGATTTTCTTTCTTTTTGTTTTTCTTTTCTTTTTGATTTTCTTTCTTTTTTTGATTTCTTTTGTCTTTTTCTTTTATTTTGTATCTTTGTTCCTGAAACATGCAAGAAATAATTAGTAGTTCATTTTACAATATTTATTGGACAATATAAAATAAGAGTGCAATTTGGGGTGTCTACACCAAGCATCGAGGAATCATAGGTTTACTTTACCTTCGCTAGTAGACCGACATTATGTTTGTCGCTTGTGTTTGTGCTAGATTTCGCAGATCCAAAGGAGTCACATTTGCTTGCGCCAAACGTATCATCGATATGTTTCAAAACAACAAATCTAGGCATCCAGTATTCAAAATCCAACAACTTCAATTTAGTTGGATACTCGATGCAGATTATACCTGCAAAGTAAGCGTAAGATGCACCGGTGGGACTTGTCAATTTCTTGGAAACAGACTGCCTCATGGTCTTGCAAGAAACAAGGATCGCTGGCAAACTCAACCACGTAGTAATATATTGTCAGCTGCAATTGTTGCTTCTCAACCTGCTATGGATGAAGCAACAATTGTTGGACTACAACATCAAGACCGAACCGCCCAATCATGTGTGACAACACATCGCCTATCTCGCCTCCAAAAATCCAAGAATGCATTCAAAGACAAAGCACATTGATATTCGTTATCATTTTCTCAAAGATCATGTGGAAAAAGGTAACATCGGCCCGAATATGTTCCAACCGAGCATCAATTGGCGTACATTCTCACAAACCACCGGATGCCACCAGTTTGCTTATTTAAGGAGAAATCTTGGTATGATTGATCCTCGCTTAATTTCAATATTTTGTTAATATTTCTTTCATACCGGTAGACCCAAAGATTAGACTAATCGGAAGACGTAAGTTCTTCTTTACCTAAGACCTAAAGGTTAGTACTCTTACTTAGTCTATTTTCTGCTAAAGAGGTTTCTAAAGCAATAAAAGGGGTCAAGGACAAAATTTGGTACTTAAGAAAATATCTTAAGTTCCCGCTTTTTCAAACCAGATATTTTCTCGCCTTTAAATAGCCCTTGAACCGTCATTTCCAAACTTTACGAAACCCTCTGAACAGAAAACTTCTCTCTCTCTCTCTCTAAGCATCTACTTTCTGCAAATTCTCGTTCTTCTTCTTGTTTCTTCTTCTCATCCTCAAACAATGGTACGTTTATCTCTACTCTACTCGTAATTTTCTGGATACTGTTCTGCATTTCAATATCATCTTAAAATCCTTTTGGAATTCATATCGTCATTTTCGAGTTTGAACAGTGATTCGCCATTGTTATTCTTACATACTTGAATACTAACAGTCGTTTTTGTTTATTCATTGTTCATTCTTATAAAAACTTCTGTTATGTTTTTCTCGAGTGTGGTTTCTCTAAACATTCTAGGGTTTCAAGTTTTTGCGTTGAAAATTTCGAATTATTTTGGAAAACTTTGAAATTCCTACTTGTTTAGATGTCTAGATGAAAAGCCCTAAATTTTATTTTGTTTTTCTTTCAGGCAAGAACTTCAAAAACTAAGAGCGACAGTGGGAAGACTCTTGACCCTGAGAAAGTCATTCCTCCCAAATAAGTAAATATAAATCTTCCAGATATCCAACCTATCTCGCCGCTCACGACATCATTGTCGCCTGACCCTAAGCTATACATCCTGCATGTGTATTGACCTTCCGTCAATCAACTCCCTTTGCCGTGTAAAGGCTTGCGAGGATATGGACGCCTCCAGGGATTCTCGCCTCTTCCGCCTCAACGACAAAACTACAAGATCTTCCCCGGCGTAAGAATTTTATCGAATGGAGCTCATGAGCGATCGTTCTTCGTGGGTGGAGGTCGAGGCCGTCCCTATTTCGTCACCGCCAAATCTATTTCCACCATCATTGGCGTGCACTACGGTGGTCAGCTGTTTCGCAACAACGGCCGAGGCTTTACATGCCCTGAAGCCATGAGGGAGCCGACACACCCTGAGCCACAAGGGAAAATGCTCAAATCTGTTCCCTCTTGACATCTACTGCACTAGCCACCTTCTTGACAAGGGGCTTCTTTTCAAGAGTGGAGCACATGATATGTTTACTGGCCAACGATAATCGACCCGATCTTTGTATTTCTGACTTAAATGCGAATGGGGCTCATCATCTTCGACGAGTCAAGCAGTGGGTGGAGAAAACTAAGAACGACCCCCACTTGCAAGCGCCCCCGTCAGCTTATCAATGCCCTGTTGAGGGATGATGGCAGAACATCAACTCTTCTTTGAAAGAAGATGAGTTGTTTGCGGAGCCAAGGACAAGCAACTCACCTGCCTCGTTTTTCGTAAGTACACCGAATACGAGAACAAGCGCCGACTACAAAAAGGTCCGTCAGCAGTCTCTCTTGACAAAGTGGCCAAACCTACACCAGATCTTGGTCACCCGCTTCAACATGGAAGCACATTTAGGCGGGAGCAGGACCTTCAAAAGGTCTCGAAAAATTTGACGATCGGGTGGCCACGGCCTCCATCTTAAGGCCCAAGGCCCGGCAGACGAGGCAAAGCGGGTGCTATGGCCAAAATCAGCAGCAGGCAAAGCCAAGAAGACAAGGCGGAAGTGGCACCTCAGCGAAGAGGAGGCCAAATGGATAAGGAAGGAGATGAAGGAAGGCCAGAAGAAGAAGGCACCGAGGCCAATCCAGCCATTCCTCTCCTCCATCTACCCAAGCCAAGCCTTCTACCCAATCCGACCGCCATCTTCACCACCTCCCCGCACCCACTCCCAAACCAAAAGCGAAGGAGACTTCGTAAAACCTTTGAAGACCAGCCACGGCCTCCTCAACCTCTACCGATGAAGCGGTGAGTCTCTATTCGTACCGATTGAGGAAGAAAAGGAGAGCTACCTGGGTACAACCCCTACCGACCAACCAACTACCTCTACCGATGCCCAACACTCAAGCTGTCAACCGCTTCATCTATACCATCTACCGAACCCCAACCAACTACCGACGCCCAAACCCTACATCAACCCTTCATCTATACTGTCAACCCTTCAACTACCCTTCACCACCTAGGAGAATCAATCCCTCGGGGAGGAGCCTCAAAATAAGGAGGAGCCCCGAACCCCAACTCCTCCTCTCCCTTCACCCTTTAACTACTCACGACCCATCACACCCTCCTCACCACCCCAATCCCAACCAACTTCTTCAACCACACCACAACCCTTAGACCTCTTTCTTTGGCGCCAAGTTCCTCTTCGAGCTTGCATCGAGTGAATCTATTCACCTCTTCTCATCGACCTCCTCAACCTTCTCAACCTCCTCAACCTTCCCTTCAAAACCAAAATTCCTATTCTACCACGCCCTTCTTTACGGTTCTCTACCGAACCCATTCCCCAATCCTCCCACATCGGTGAAAAATCGACACGATATGGGGCTGGATTCCCCACCAACTCCCCTCCTCCTCCCCTATAACCCTATCCTCTTCCACCAAAACCATACCAACCCAAGACTCATCTCTCTTACGCCTCCACCTCTCCCCATATCCAACGGCCCATCGGGCTGCGGACTACGCCTCTGCCGAGCACCATTCACATTGGCCAAGCATCTACTTCCAATCACCACCAATCTGAAATTTTGTCGATTAGACGCCATCTACCGGCGGTTAAGCGAACTCACAAGCATATCTACGCTACCGAAGTAGCCCGCTGCAAGGCCAACGGGATTGCCACTACTCTTCGACAATTTCAAGAGGATGTGCGGACTCGTTTTGGGCAGAATGCGGCACGACTTCACCGATGTCAAGATCAACGTAGAAGCTCAGCGAGATGAAGGCTGCCGTATCATGGGTTCCATTTTCTCGAGCTATTCCACGCCATCACTCTCCATCTCGGCCACGGTCGTACTCTATTATGGAACTCGAACAACCTCGCTCGAAACTACGCTCATGACATTATGAATGCCAAGCAGGGATCGTGATCGGCCATCACGGAGGAGAAACAAATGAGATCTATCAACGAATGCGATGGAAGAGAACACCGTCTTCGTGAAGAAGCTGGACTACCGTTCTCGTTCCACGGACCTCCAACCGATGCGGATGCCGAATACCAAAGAAGAATGGAAGAGCTAGAGCGAGAAAGAAGGAGGCTGAGACAAAGGCAAAGGGAAAAGACCTTGGTAGCTTTTGTATCTTTTCTTCCCTTTCCTTTGTATTTATCTTATTTTTGAAAACTACGTCAAATGTAAACATCTTGTTTATGAATACGATGATTACTTGCTTTTTCAAAAATTATGTTGTTTAAATTCTTCTTTGCTTTATTGTTTATTTATATGAGAATTTAAACATTCGGTTTAAATTAATTTAAAGCTAGCTGGCGATCGTGTGCTATTCTTTGACTCTCTTATTCTTGTATGCACTTAGATTAGTTCCTTGCATCGAGGTGTTATTACGTTTAATAGAGGCATGTCTACCGATTACGTAATATATAAACTTTCTCGGACATGCTATTATCTATTAAATAGTTTGTTTTAAAACCCTCATTTGTAGTAATGATGACCGGATATAAATAGGAGGAGATTGTTGATTCTTATGTTAAATTTATATCGATCGGTACATTACATTAGTTTTATACTTCGCTGGCTAATCGGTTGCGTATCGATTAGCGTGGCAACTTGTGTATAGAACTTTGCCTGTATAGTTTTTGTAGGACCTTTTCGGGGAATATCGGAAGACCACTTCTCGCTTCACTTGGAAGACTGCTTTCAAAGCTTAAGATCGGTAGACCTCGTGTCTGATGCGCTTCTACGTGTCCTCTCCGGATCAGCTAGGCTGGATTAATTCAAACTTATTCTCATTTGATATTTGAATTAATCCAAGTCTTTTCTGGACATGTCAAGCCGAAAGCAACTTTCAGCGAGGAATGCTTTTCGTCTGAGCTTGATAAGCGATAAAAGCGGTGTCCCCTACTTTACTGCTTCATCTCTCGGGGATCGACACCAAATCGCCCACCTTTTGAAGATCTCGAAATGATTATACGCTCTAGTTATACGTGAAGGCGAAATCCCTTGATGACGACCCCATGCATTTAATGCATTTATGAAAAGAGCTGTTGAAGTCTTCGTCTTCTCCAACGGATCTTTTGAAATGCACCTACTTTAAATACGCCATTGAAGGCTGGATCGGCGGCGACAAGCTGCAGAATCAATCGAACACTTAAAGAATTGCTCGAATCTATACAACTCCAAGTCTTTCAGCTCGGTGCATTCAATAGATCCTCAACAGATCTAGAAGTCCTCGTCAACAACAAGAAGGCTGCTCTTCAACATTTATTGTTTTATTCTTCTTGTTGTTTACTTCCATTAACTATATACACGCAATTAAATATCTTGTATTTACAGATATTTAATTCCCTAGACAAACACAAGTCAATATTTTGTACACGATCCATTAGGGATATTCTTTGTAATTGATCTAAGTGGAAAACATAGTGCACAATTTAAATCCAAGGTTGATTGCCTTGGTGGTGGGCGTAGCACTCATTATAGTGTGAACCATCCCAAAATACTTGTGTTATTTCCTTACGTTTAACTATTATCTTTGCTCGGTTTCATAGTTTACTTCATCCATTTCGTGAGAACTTAAGTAATCTGTAAAAGGTCTAGGTAGTCCTTATCGGCGGACACGGAACAATTTTCTTGAAGGTCTTCCGCTACTTGATTCTTTTCATAGATTGCAAGTAACTTTCAAGGAACTTACTTTAAAAGTTTTAAAGTGTTAATAAGCTATTCAACCCCCCCCCCTCTAGATTATTATTGTGCTCATTGGGACCCACAAGGGGAATCCAGTATAGGCTTTGGGTTCGCATACAATAGAATTCGACTAGAACCCTTTCTCTCAGTCAATAGATCCATCAGGTCTGATAGGCTAAAGTACAATAGGATAGAATGGAATGCAATGGGATAGATGGTAGAGGTTTGCCTACGCCCACAAGCGATGATTCACTTGTCCCCTTGTATAGGGACCTCGTGGCATACAACCAAAACGACTCCCACTGGATAGCCGCCCCTTTCTCTCTTTTTACAGCCTCGTGGACGGACGAAAGAATCGTTATATATATATATTGGAAAATGAAAGACATTTGTTTTATACAACTATTTAGGCATAATAACGGCTATTTTATGATAATTTAACATTTAAAGTGTGCTAACCATTATTTAAACATGCTAATAACTATTTTCATATTTTATGGACATTTAAATAAATACAGCTTTATTTAATATATTAAACAAAGAAAATATTATATTTTGGTTCCTTTTAAAATATAAACTAACATAAACTAATTACTATATTATTTACAGATAATATTTACAATAATAATAATATAATTTATATCCACAATTATTATATTTTAATTAACTGCGGGACAGAATAATAGGTCGGTACCTACCTCTTGTAGCATGAGTATCTGATCCTGGTACGCCTAGGCTTTGACGATTGACGAGTGCTTCCTCTGTCTCTTCGAGAGAGAAAGTCTTTTTTTTGTTGTTGTATCTTGTTATATCTTCGTCATATCTTCGTTGTATCTCCGATTTATCCGGGCACCATAACCGCAAGGGAGGAGGCTGTCGAGGGGGTAGGAGGTCGAAGGCCAGAGGCCGAAGGCTCGAGGGCTCACTTCCACAACGCAAAGGAAGAGGAGGCTGGGAGCCTGGACCACTTGTGCAAAAGGCAAGGGAGAGAGGAAGAAGATAGAAGTTGTGAGAGAAGGCTTGGTGTGTCTGAAATGAGGAGCTGGGGCTCTCTATTTATAGGCTGAAATCAGGCCAGGCAACCAGTGAAGCTGGGCTTGGAGGGGTGGTACTCTGCGCAGAGGAGATCGACCATACAACGTAACCAGTGCAAAAACTGGGGAAAGAAGAAACAATACGGGGCGCGGCACATGCACCGCGCCCCGACTTGTTTTCCCTTTACATTTTCATTCATTTTCATTATGCCCCCTGATTTTTCATCTTTCATCTTTTGCATTTCGGCCCCCTTGAAATGTTAGTATAGGTAACATTCGTTAGTCCAATTGTATAAAATATATTTGTAGGGCGTTATAATGTGGGTATACGAAATTGGGGTGTCTACAGAGCCCTTCAACGACGGAGTTTGCAAGTGAACATAAGTTTACAAACAAACGAACACCGTTGATAAGAATAGACTCTCAATTTCAGGACATGTGTCGTAGGGGAAAGTTTTAATTTATGAAAGTACTTTTGCGATGCAAGTCGGGGCGTAGTGGAAATCTCTTCCCACCTCTCTTTTTTTCTTTTTTTTAAAACAAGAAAAACATTGAAATATTTGTTGCAATGCCCGAGAGTTTCACAGTCACAGTATCACCAAAAGGTTTTTCCAAATGTCACATTGTATCACCAAAAGGTTTGTTGTATCATATTGTATCACCCAGAAGATTTTTAAAGAGTCACGTTGTATCACCTAGAAGGTTTTCAAAAAGCCATGTTGTATCATCCAGAAGGTTTTTTTTTAAAAAAAAGTAACGTTGTATCACCGAGAAGGTTTTTTAAAAAAGTAATGTTGTATCATCCAGAAGGTTTTCAAAAAAGTCATGTTGTATCACCCAGAAGGTTTTCAAAAAGTCACGTTGTAATATTCATCGCAACGTCAGAGATGTATATATTTTTATATGAAAGTGGGATGCAATGTGGGTATGATAACTAAAATGTGTGATGCAATGTAGGAAATAAGAGTTTAATGTGTGATACAGTATCGAAAATATAATAATTTTGATGAAAAACTAGATTTTAAATGCATGCAAACATTTAATGTAAAATGCAAGTACTTTGTTGTGACTCATGTGGTAATGTTCTGCAGGAAGCGATGTTGAATTGTTGGGCCGGGGCTGCTGGCAGTTAACTTTGTTGAAGATCGTCAACTTTTCTTAAGTAATGGTTATTGGAGGGGCCAACTTGCAACCTAGGTATTTTGGAGGGTTTAAGTGTCAAGCTTGGATACTCCGTTTAAACGTGTACAACATCATCAACAAAACATGCCATTTGTTTCTTCTTCCATAGCCGCCGCCGCCTCTCTTCCTCTTCATCTCTCTCAAACTTTTTTCATTTCTTCATCATTTTTGTTCAAATCACTTGTATTGCTTGTGTAATGGCTTCCTCTTCGCGATCTGACAAAGGGAAAACTCTAACGAGCTCCGAGTCGGGTCCAGAAATCAAGGGAAAAACCTTTGTCAAGGAATGCCAATCGGTATGAGTTTTCCACAAATGATTGTGAGAATATTCACATAGATCAGATCACCCATGTTTTTAACCTTGCTCCTCCTGCTATAAGTTCTCACTTTTGCTCAAACTCAAATCGTTTGAAATTTCGATATTTGGTCTTTTTCTTTGATGATTTGTGTTGTTTTGTTGGATTTTCTACAATGTTAGTATGTAGGAACAATGTATGTTGGAATAATAGAACAATTTAAAGTGAGAAATGTGTACTTTATTTGAAAAAAATGTCAATTGCCTATATTTTGACTATGTATTGTGCCCACTTTGACTGTGTATCTTGGTGTAATAAAATGCTAGTTGTAGCTAAACATAAAATATAATTGTGCGAGAGGATGTATAGGGATGACAAACCCATGATTTAATTTTTCAGTGTGACCCTCTATGTGTACAATATTTATGCTCAAAGTTGGTAAAAAAATGTATGTTATATGTTTGACTAAATTACCCAAAGAACGAGAAAAAATAGAAAATGCTACGTTTTGTGCATAAGGAAAATGTTTTTCGTGATATTTTGCTTCCGGACGGACTAGAGTGAGCTTAGGACTTGAAGATAATTATTTTGAAAAACCTCCTTTTTTATTTATTACTCCCTCCATCCCTAAATTATCGTCCTCCTTTCATTTTTCGTCCATCTCATAATAATTGTCCAGTTTGAAACTTACATTTTTAAAACATCACTTTTACCACTTTATCCTTACTTTTTCACCCTACTTTAATTATGGGCCACATACACATGAGCTTTAAAGGAAACTACACATTAAACCAATATAAATAATCAAGTCAATTATTATTTTTTAATCCGTGCACGGATCAACTAAAACGATAATTTAGGGACACATGGAGTATTATTTTATTTATTTTATTTTATAATTATTATCCTTATTATTATATTTTGTCATAATATTTTAAGGAAGAGTTTACATGTCTCTATCATATAATTGAAAAGGAGACATTACATATTTATGGATAACGAATAAGCAACCAAAAAATATTTAGGCATGCATCGCAAATGAAAAGAATAAAATACTTATGTATGAGGATGATACAATATTTATACATGCATGTTAAATGATGCATGAGAAGTGTGAGATGCTTATGCATATATTTTAAGTGAGAAGAATAAAATACCTTATACATGTATGTTTAAATGATAAATGAGCATAATAAAATACTTACGTATGCATTTATATACGAGGGGAATAAAGTGTTTATGCATGTATGCTTAGATGGTGATTGAGCAAAATAAAATGCTTATGTATGTATGATAAATGATAAGTGAGATGCAATAAAGGATGACATATATGTTAAATGAAAGATACTTAAGTAGATAAGATAAAGATGTATGAAAAGGGAAATAAAAAAATAAAAAAAGTGTTTGTGTCTTAAATGGAAGAGATTTTTATGAACAAAATTTATGTGTGTGTGTGTGTGTTTTATAAAATATGGGAATGAATGCAATAAATACTTTTTTTGTTTACTTTTTAGGTCCAGAAACGCTTGATCTGCATACGTGCTAGCACTGAAAATTTGCATGAGATATGAGTTGCTTCCTTCACGAGCAAAACTTCTTGTCGAGCAGACCAGGTTGGCCTTCTTTATGAGAGTTGTAGACTCGTTTCACAGCTACATGTCTATCCATGAGGTCTTGAGGGAGTATTAGTGGGATACGACCCATACTTTCCACTTTAGTTGGAATGAGATGACTATGATCCTGGTTGATTTTACTACCATTATTGGCATTCCTACAAGGCTCGGTATAGGTTTGTACTTGATCATGACCTTCGAAACCGTCAGGAGGAAGTGAGGAATTCGTTGAGCCTTGAGCCCACCTATAAGAGTACTGGTGATGAGATCCGTATCTCAAGTTTAAAAGAATGCCTTCAAGCCAATGCTCAGTTTGTAGATAATGATGATGATGAGACATTGGCCTGCGTTACTTGGGCATTTCTTTTCTTTTTCTTGGGCACCACCCTGTTTGCTAATGTATCCATCACACTGCGGGTGTCTCTCCTCGGGAGTCTTCGTGATTTGTACGCTGTCTCGCAGTATGACTGGGGATAGGCGGGCCTGACCGAGCTTTATTTTTCTATGGACCAAGCATGCGATAGCAAGAACGACCGACTTTTTTGTTGCCTGGGACATAAATATCTAATCCGTATTTTTTCTTGCTTGTATTATCTTTTTGTGTGTTTGTCTGTTCCTGATAGATTTTCTATTTGTTGTTGTTTCTTTTTTTGTAGGTGTGCGCCTATGCGGTTTTTGGGTTTGCTCCTTTCCCGTGTCGAGTTCGGCTTCAGGCGCCTCCCTTTTTCACGGAATATCTTGAGGCGAACTGGGTGAAGACTGGGAAGAGTGCTCCCCCTCTATCCGAGGAGACCGTACGGACTGCTATTGATTAGTCTCGCATTGATTTGATCAGCTTCTTCCCTTGGAGGGGACTTTCTGGCGTGTATTGGACTGCCGTAGAGATGAATAGTCATCGCATTCTGATGAGATCAGTAAAGTGTGACTCCATGTATTTAGGAGAACGAGTGAACCGACAACATTCTCATACTATGGTAGCACCAGTGACACCACCAGCTCCCCCACTATGGATGATCGTGCCAGAGTTTATTCCCGACAGATATCAGTATGCAGCCCGGTATATTGTTCCTACTGAGGCATACCCGGACATGCATGACATACCGTGACTTTCTCAAGACTGTACTTCATCCTACCCCTGCTAGACGTGCTTCAGATGTTACCAGTCCTTCTCGTTCTGTTCCTGAGATGCTATCTGAGCATCACATCTAGTCTCATGTTCCCGTCAGCGTGCAGCGTTTGCATCAGGGACGATTCATTGATGAACATGTGCCTGACGTTCAGGTTCCTGATGTGTATGCGATCCCAAACAAAATGCATACGATATTCTTTTTTTTCCTGTTTTCTCATTTTGTTTCTTGTACCATCATTGTCATCATGCATATCTTTGTTGATGACTGTATGTTTGTATATGACAACTCAGGTGGATGCTCCGTCTTATCGTAGATTCCTGAAGACTTTCTTTGATCTTACCTTACTGTATCAACGTGTCATGGGAATGATTCTGTTGGTCGCGCCCGACGCCGAGATGGTGACGATGATGGAGCTCGTGGCTCAGGTCGAAGGGGTCCCAGAAGTAGAGGCCGTGGATCCGTTAGGAAAGGCCCAAAAGTTAGGGGTGCCAGGGTAAATAGGAGTAAATCAACCTGAGTGTGATGTTTCTATTATGTATTTTAGTTTGTACTTTTATTTATCAATGCAATTATGTAATATCTATAGATAAAGAATTTAGTAATTTTGCGATGCATTCTAATTAATTGTGTTTAGACAAATGTTATTTATTTGTTATTGTGCACTGTACTTGGGGTGATAATTTCGATGATTGTTTGGATTAAGGACAAAATTGGGGCGGCTGTATACGGGAGGATTACTGAGAGATGGCACATCCTTTTCTTTCCTTTCACGGACGCATAGAAACCTTAGTTCTGTAGGCTGACAGAAGTAGAGTTTTGAAAAACCTTCCCCGATAGCGATGACACATCGTGCACGATACTGACCAAAGCCAAAGAATCCGGAAGACTTTTGTTGCACTGCATGAGAATTTGGTGTGATGCTAAAAACATAGGGGCGCGCAGCGCCTACATCTGTATGTGGGCGCCCCAACTTGTTTTCCTAGCCATTTTTTCTTTCCTTTTCAGTACTATCGGGTTACTGTCTGCTGCTATTTTTTTGTTTTCTTCCTCTACTTCTTTCTTTTAAAAGGAAGGTTTCTACGTAATCTCCCTTAGAGCATGTACAATGGTTTTGTAAAATCAAACACAATCCATTAAAAACCAATAAAATAATTATTAGATATTCATTTGATTTAAAACTCAAAAACCTTTCCAATGGTGGCACAAAATCCAATACATTTACATACCTCACCATCTTTATCTCAATTAATTCAATATTTTTATAGAAAATGGCTAGAAAAATTTGAAAAAATCATAGAAATTTTTTCTGATATCCAAATGAAACAAACCAAGTCTCCATTTATAGGTTGAAATGTGTACTTTAATTCAGAGAAAAATAAATAAAAATAAAATACATTTTTTGGCTAAAAATTTGTCAAGAAAGACAATGGGAAAAAATAAAATTATGACCAATACAATGTTGACATGTGGAAAGGGGGTAGGGGGAAGGAGGCTCATTCATTGGAGTTGGAGCCAATTAGGTTCTTCTAGTGATTCTTTTTTTTCAAAATCAATTGATGATTTGGTTTAGATTTTTTTAAAATCACCATTGGATTGCAAGATTTGGTTTAGATTTATTTTAAAACCTCCATTGGCCTTGCTCTTACGCAAAAACTAAAATCTTCTGCCTTTGTATGCTCTCTGTCTGTTTTGTGTCTGAAATCAAGAAGACTCTGCTTGTTGCGTTCCTTCTGCCAAAATAAATTTGTATCTTTGCCAAAGTCTTGGACAAACCTTCTTGTTTGTTTGTTGGTTTTTATTTCATAAACCAAAATATTGCCTCAGTTATTTTGTTCAACAAGTCAATTGCTTTTGTATCTCTTTCTCTTTTATAAACAACGATGACCACTCCATTTATCATTACTGCAAGTATAGAGATGTATGAGGACACTTTAGGTCAATGGATGAACGGAATCCATGGAAGAGAACGACGGTGTTTCCGTGACACTTACGGGTTCCAGTGTGCTTTTGGTTTGGCAAGTTTGCATATTAATTGGGAAATGATCCGCCGACTTCCGTTTCGGTCCACGCATCCCATTTGTTCAATTTTTCATTGCATGAAATGTGTCCAACTTTCGAATAATTTTTTGCAATGACTAGTACACCGGCGGCGAATGGGTTGCTAGGGAGATGTTTGGGTTTAACCTACGGACTACCCAATGACTTCTGCATGATGACCTTTTTGATTTTATGTATCTCCCAAATCTCTTTGTACCCTATCAGGATGATGTCGAGTACTTGTAGCGACAGAGGGCAGCCTTGTTCTTGTGCATTCTAGGAAGATTCTTCCTAGTAAACTACCCTGAAACTATTGATGCGTGGGTTATAGACATTGTATTGCAGGCCCGAGCGCATCGAGTGAATATTATCTCAATCATTTTAGTAGCCACCTTGGAGGCTTAGATGATTTTTCCTTGGGTGATGATCGTTTCCAGGAGTCCCATTTATGTCCATATGTGGCTGGAGGAGCATTTCAAAGAGATTCTCCCTCATGTCTTAGGGAGTAGGGAGCAGAATGATCCCACAGGATATGGGTCTCGCGACCATTATCATTCGAATCGTGAAACTGAAGTTCACTAGGTGGAGCACTTTTTGCATGTTAATTATGCCGACATAATGCTGGGTGATCGGACCTTTGGCGAGATCCGTCACTTTCATCAATACATTGGAGAGTATGCTCAGGTTGTGCTGGCCGGTTTACGCAGGACAACTTTCTATTTACCATACACAATTCTCCATCAGCTTGGGCAGGAACAGGTTGTGCCACATAAGAAACAACCTCTAATGGAGTTGTGTTCATGCAATGATGACGTTCGCTGGGTAATCCAAGGCTTATGGCACATGGGTCATGTAGAAAGGGTCGAAGCCTTTAGACATTTCGCAAATATCTTTTACGTCATCTGTTTATCTTTCATGGCTTCTCATATATACGGAAGAGCATTCCAGTATTATCAGACACACTCTCAAATATATTCTGGGGAATAGAGTTACAAATGGATTAGACGCTCGTCTGATAGAGATCGGTGAGGATGTAGAGAGTTTAGGTCCTCATGTCCCATCAACTATACGTCGGACAGCCCGATATCTTCAGGGGAGTGAAGCACAAGGCAGATATGGTCATGAGGGCACTGGCCCTTGTACTGCTACGTGGAAAAGTAACGCTGCGAGGCCAGATGATGCAGGACCAAGCTATACCGTCGGTCGACGAAGCAAAGTAGAAAGATCAGATGCTGGTGCGGGACCCAGTTATACAGCCAGGAGGTTTAGTAATATAGAACGATGGGGTAATGTAGCTGGGCCTGATGATGGTGCAGGTCCAAGTAATGCTGCATGGCTTGATGATGGGTATGCCGGGAGTGATGAGGAAAGCTCGATAGCTTTCCAGCAAGATAAAGTCAGGGGAGTGGTGGCACCTCAGAGGAATGTTTGGTACTGGCTAGGTCGTAGAATTGATTAAAAAAAGAAGGATGTATTGGTGTCGGGGATGTTAATGACTACCCCGAGGTTTTTAGTCTGTGGATCGTGATGTTGTTGGGGATGGTACCCCAATGTTTTCAGACTGTGGATTGTGGTATTGTTTGGGGATGTTAATGACTACACTAGTGTTTTAGACATGAACTCCATGGTTGCCATTTATGGGCCTTGTATTTATTTTATATTTTGTGTATTATGTGTGTAGTGGTTTTTCTATCGTGGGTCAAGGAACCCATTGTAGAATATCAAACAATCTTGTAATAGATCTTGGAGTATCTTGAATGAATTTTTTTCCATTTTCGACTACACCCTTAGAATGCCTACGTTCCTCAATACGAGGGTCATGTAGACATAGTTCTTGTCCAAATGGCAAAACTTCTTTTGTTGTCCATCTCTCTTCTTCTCCTGTATTTTCTTTTGTATGTTCTAACTTTTGCCTAGGCCGCCTCTTCGGGTTTTTCAACCTAGCGAGCCCTTATATCTTCTTTGTTTTTTTTTTGTGCTCTAACTTTTGTCTAGGCCGCCCTTTCAGGTTTTCAACCTAGCGAGCCGAAGAGAGAGGCATTGTAGCTTGACCGCCTGAGTATGCTATATTAACACACCATGGCTTATGCATAGTATCGCTTTAGCTTGTCCATGTTGAAAGGCTGAACGAGATCTTCCCCATCTTGATTGGTGAGGAACACGGTACCTCCTGACTATATATGCTTTAATATGTAGGGTCCCATCTATGGAGACTTCCATTTTCCCCTAGTATCTGACATAACTTGGGGGCTTTTCTTGAAGTACCAAGTCATCCACTTGGATATGACTTTTTTTATTAAATGCTCGAGCGATTCTTCTTTGATATGCTCATGTGTGTTCTAAAGTTAGCGATCTACGTTCATCGATCAGTGCCAACTTGTCGTAATGTTGTCTAAGCCAGTCAACTTCAGCTATGTCTGCTTCCATCACTACTCTTAATGATGGAATCTCAACCTCAATAGGTAACACAACTTCCATGCCATAGGCTAGAGAGTACGATGTAGCCTCTGTAGGTGTGCAGACTTATATGCGGTATCCCCAGAGTGCTAATGGCAATTTGTCAGGCCAATCTATTCCAGTTTCTGCCATTTTTCAGATAATGCTTTCAAGTGTTTTGTTAGCAGTTTCGACTGCTCCGTTGGCTTGTGGCTGGTGTGGGGATGACTTATGTCTATGTACTTTGAATTCATCTAGTAGCCAATTAACTTTGCCTTCGAAGTGTGTATCATTGTCGGAGATCATTTCAAATGGTACTCTGTAACGGTATATGATGTTGGTTCTGATGAACTCGATTAATTTTCGGGCATTCAATACTTTATAGGAGGCAACTTCAACCCATTTGGTGAAGTAGTCGATGGCTACCAGAACGTATTCATGACCGTTTGTCCCTTTTGAGAGTGAACTTGTCCTATAACATCAATTCCCACGTTGAGAAGGGTCAAGAGCTACAGAGTTGTATAGTTTGTGTGGAGGAATATGCTTTGCGAGATTGGCGAAAAGCCGACATTTGTCGCAATGGCGTACCCAATGAATGCAGATCAATTTCTAGTGTGCTCCAATAATATCCACTCGGTTTGTTTCTTTGAAAGCATGTGTTCGTTCATGTGTGGCCCACAGTACCACCATGCGGTTGGTCCATGACCATTTGCTCGACTTGTACGTACATAGCGATTTAGACCCCGATAATGCCTTTTATAAAGGCTATCCCCACTTATGACAAACTGTGCGGCCCATCTTCGAAGAGAAACTCTTCCTTTTCTGTTTAGACTGGCTTGATATTCACTTTTCTTGAGTAAATTCCAAATGTCTAAGTACTAGGGTTTATTGTCTTTCTCGGGAGCTGTATCGATTGCAAAGTAGTAGGCATGAGTGACTTTCTTCCTTACTACAAAAGGTTGTATGTTCATGTCTGATGGAACCTCGACCAATGAAGCCAAGGTTGCTAATGCATCCACGAAACAATTTCTATCTCGCGGCAGGTAATGGAATGATATATCATCGAACTTCTTTGTAAGAGTAGTCAGATGAGTATGATACAACTGTAGATGGGGATCCTGTGTGTTCCATTTTCCCTCGATCTGATTTATAATCAAAGGGGAATCACCGAAGACCTCTGATTCTTTGGCCCCTCTCCGAAGAGCTTCTTCTAGACCAGCAATGCAGGCTTCGTATTCAGTGGTGTTGTTTGATCATTCAAATTCTAGCCTTACAACTAAAGGGGTGTGAGAATCTGCTAGATCGATTAGCAGTATTCCTATGCTGAAACCTCTTTTATTAGCAGCCCCATCAAAGAACAGTTTCCACTTGGTTTCATGATCTGTGATTTCAAGAATGCGTTCGTCTGGGAAGTTTGGCTCCTCGACATTTTCTATTTACAATGGCAAATTTTCTAGGTGCTCTGCAATTATGCTCCCTTTGATTGACTTGCGGGTAGCATATATGATGTCAAATTCATTGAGCAGAAAAGACCATTTGGCTAATTGACTAGAAAGGGACGGCTTTCCAAAGACGTATTTGATGGGTCCATTCTGGAAATCACTTTGGCCGGCTGAGCTTGTAAGTAGGTCTTGAACCTTTGTGTTGCACATACTAGACCTGTGCAGCTTTTCTCTAAAGCTGAGTAGTTAAGTTCGCTACCCTATAACTTTTGGCTTACAAAGTAGATGAAATCTTTCCTTTGTTGTACAAGCATGGCTCCAACTGCTGTGTTTGTGACCGTGAGGTATAATAGCAAAGGTTTGTGTGTATTAAAATGGGCTAGAACTGGTAGGCTAGCAAGGTATCCTTTGACTCCTTCAAAGGCGAGTTGACATTATTCATCCCATACTCTATCAGTTTCCTTTTTCAGCAGTTTGAAGAGTGGCTCACACATGGAGGTTATCTGTCTAATAAAACGACTGATAGATTGTAATCATCCAAAGAAAACTTTGACTTCGCTTGGAGTTGTTGGTTGTGGCATGTCTGTGATGGCTTTGACTTTTTCAGGTTCTATTTCGATTCCCTGCTCGGTTACCATAAATCATAGCACATTTCCTTTGGTGACCCCAAAAGTGTATTTTGTTGGATTGAGTTGCATCTGGTGCTTTCGTAATCTTTCAAACAACTTGCGGAGAACTATGATGTGAGCGTCGTTTGTTTCATTCGAGTGGATGATCATATTATCCACATACACCTCAACTTTTTTTATGAATCTTGTCATGGAATAGGGTAGTAGCAGCTCTTTGATACGTATCCCCAGCATTTTTCAATCCAAATGGAATGACTGTTTAGCAGTATGTTCCCACAAGGAGTGATAAAATAACACTACAAGAAAATGAGGTATTTGGGAAGGCAAAAAACCGTGCCAAATACTGCCAAAACCGTCCCAAATAGTATTTGGCACGGTTTTGGGACGGTTTTGGCTCCTTCCTAAATACGAGGGTGCCAAATACATTTGTCTCGGCTCAAAACCGTCCCAAATACTATTTGGGACGGCAAAGGGGACAGTTTGATAGGGTGGTGCCAGTTAGTGTGCATTTGGGACGGTTTTTGTTAAACCGTGCCAAATACTTGCATTTGGGACGGTTTTATTGAACCGTGCCAAATAGTTTTTGGGACGGTTTATCTGCCCTCCCAAATAGTAGATTTAGGCACGGTTTTTATTCCGTTCCAAATAGTTTTTTGGCACAGTCGGGTTGCCGTCCCAAATAGTAATTGGCACGGTTTTGGTTGCCTTCCCAAATAGCATTAGGGACGGTTCAGTTGCTCTCCCAAAAAGTTTTTGGCACAGTTTTTTTGCCCTCCCAAATAGTATTTGGGACTGTTGTGTTTAGCCTCCCCGCATAGTATTTGGCACGGTAGATGTCCTCCCAAATACCATTTGTGACCAATTATTTTTGTATTTGATATCGTTATAATATGCTAATTATCAAATGGAAAACAATTACATTTTATAGAAATGAATTGAAATCATAACATAAACTAATTATATAGATAAGTTTCTAATTGGTACCCAATTAGTCAAAAGCATAACATAAAAAACATTCAAAATTACATAAAAGTACAATAAAAAAAAGATTGTATGTAGATCAACTACCCTTCAAAAACTAAAGTTTCAATAAGTATCTTTCTTATACAAAAGTGTCTATTAAAATAGACAGATCACTTCATTCATCATTGAAATAGCTAGCTCAAGTCGTCCATCGGTGAGTTGGTCCGAGCCTACAACAAAAATTATATAATTAGTATAAATAACGCCAAAAAAGAAAAAAAAAAAAAAAGTACCTCAAGAGATCTACGCTATAAATTAAGGGTACTAGATCTACCTGTCCTACACTAGATCCAGAGCCATTTGTATCCACACGAGGAGACGAACGTATTGTTAAGGTTGACCGAGACCCAAACACCTCACGAGGAGATGGTCCTGAACCAAACGTCCTCACACGCCCATGTCCATCAGTCCCCATTACATCAACAAACACTTGTTCTTTGTAAGCTTGTGTTTGATTCTCTTCAGGTACCTCATTAATTTTTTGAGTGATCCTTTCCTAAGAACACAAGAGTAACTCAAAAAATTAGTGAACACTAAAGTAAACAGACCATATATATAATAGTACAAAATACTAAATTACTTACCACTAAGCTTCTTGTGTCATCGTCAGGTATGGTACCATCCTTTTTACTTCGTGTTTTGATGAACACGTTAGCACGAGATGTATCCTCATTATTTGCTTTCATCTAATTACAATACAGACCAATGTCTTACCCAGATTAGCCGGAACTTAAAATTTTCCCCAGAAAGGAAAGAATGAAATTCGCGAAGTGAACCAGAATCATTATATAGAATAAGAAAACGATGCAAACTGTTACACAAGAAGCTAAAAAATAAATGTGGCAGAAAAATGATATCTTAAGTTTCTACTACTTTTATAGTGTAAATACCAGCATCAATGGTCATACAGCAACAACATGAGCAAATAATGCCAAAACACAAGTCTCTGAGAGTGAAACAAGTAAAGCCTGTTTTCTTGAACCAAAGCAAAACCATAACTTTCTCAACAAGACAATAGATTGAATTAAGTCCAGAAGTGCGTGTTTTCCATCGTTGTTATTACATCATCTCCTAATCCCTGGTGTTTTAATACATGGTGAAATGCAATAAACAGTCCCTGTTAGCAGTTAGCACAAAATGTATCCTGTTTTTCTGAAGGCAAATTCAAGAGCCAGTTTAAGAGGTAAAGTTACGATTAGCACTTCATGGGAAGAAGCTGTAAGCCTGTATAAATTAGAAATGCTTAGCTTTTAATACACAAGGAGCAATTAACAACTAATTTATAAAGCAAACAGTAAACCAAACCCATACTCGATAATGTACGTACCCCGGAAAATATGCCTGGACTCCATTCAACATCATGAAGTTCCCGAGCTATCAGTTCTTGAGCGGTGGCTGTGAGAAATCTGGATGGAAACAAGAAAACAAAATGACTATTATCACATCTTTTCCTCGAGAGTATATATCATCATTTGTTACGGGTCAATATGACAAATAGAACAAATCTTTACCGGTGGAGAAAAACTTTCTCTGACGTCGAGGGCGAAAACCCCGTGGGTACTAGTATCACTAGCTGTTAATGTCTTGCGAAATAGTTTGTACTCGCTTGGAATACCCAGTTCAACAGAAGAAATGTAACATTTTGCTCTTGCTAGAGAATATCCAGTAAATTAATTTGTAACCAGGTTGATAGGAAACCTTAAGAATGTATAAATATTAACAAAATTAAAAAAACAACTTTAAATTGATTACCGTAGTCAAAGGTTGCAATGTCATTTGAGCATCAGAGATAGGGATACGCTTCTGCAACATGAGTCATTGATTTGGTAACATACTAACATGGGCCAACTCACTGGCTAGCATTTACATGTATCCAGGACATACACGAGTCATACCTAAAAACACCCCTTTGTTAATGTCAAAGAACAGACAGCACCCTCTTCTATTAAGTATCCTGTTCAAGTAAGAGATGAGGTTCACATTTTTATGTAATACATGCAATTAATTACGAGCTCGCAACACTTTTTCGTTCTTTACCCCCATTTTTTGACTTGACAAGCAGAGTTGTACCAACTCATTCTATAAGGTATTGTATTATATTCATATTCATATACAAAATTTAAAAATCTAGAAACTGAGGTGAGAAAGAAATAAACTTTTACATGATGAAGTAAGAAGATATATGAGGAAAGAAGAAATTTGAGTACCGGCCAGGTGGAGAAATAGTCTTGTCCATGACAGAAGGAATTGTCATCTCAATAATAGGCCTTCGGGACGATGAGCCATTTACTGAATCTTGGCATGCAGAGTCTATCTCCTCCATACTGATTGAGAAAAAAAGTTAATGAGGCATAAACTACTTTAATTACATTTCAAAGAAAGTTAAGCAGACACCCTAATATGCTCATTACTAGTTTCTATAGATCAGATATAAATTAATTCTTTCCTCTTCGTTGTATAGATTACATAAAAATGTGAATATCTAATGGATCTCTCTCTCTCTCTCTCTCTCTCTCTCTCTTTATCTTCCAGGATACAAGACCATCAACACATTGCCTTGCTGAAGCACGCTGTCCCACCAATACATTTGTGTTGATTAATTCTCAAAGATAAACATATATTGTTATAAAACACTTATTAACAGGACCCCCTGGCACATGTTAAATTCATCTGAGATTCAATCAGGTTTGAACTACCTCACTCAGTTTTTGTTGCAGCACAGATAGATTAATGCATGTCAAATCACTAACCTGCATGAATAATTCACAAGAAAATTAAAAATAGGTATTAGTAATGGAAGGTTTGATTAAGGTGTACTGTAATTTAGCTAGTTGGTTCAACTGGTATACCTCACATTGGATTGTTTGGAGTAACCTCTCATTTACTTTGGTGGAACTGTAGATTACAAGGCTAACCCCTTCATAAACAAACTAACAGTTAAAAAAGGTATTATGTTTACAACAGAACAGAATCAAACTCACAGGGTCAGTTATGGGCATTGACATGCCGATTCATTAATATAAGCCTCGTATTTGTGCGACAAAAACTAGAAAATGTTTTACTTGTAGAGATAATGATGCTACAAAGAAAATTAGAGATAATGATGCTGCAAAGAAAATTAGAGATAATGATGTTGCAAAGAAAATTTGAGCAAGGCAAAAAACAGATACAACAATTAATGGCTGCAAGTGAATGAAACCGATCTATCCCTTTCCATTTCTTCTTCTTTTATTTTATTTCAGTTTCATGGCAGACCTAGGCTTCAACAAAAACGTGGCGGTTGCTTGGTTCCTTGGAGTCTTCGGCCAAGGGAGTTGGAGCAGAATGGGGGAGCAATTTGCTGGAGTATTTCGGACCAGATTAAGGGATGTTTCGTGGCGTTTGGGCGTGGTCTAGAGAAGGAAATCGTTGGACCTTGAGTTCTCCAAGGGCGTGGGGGTGTTCGTTCTTGGACGTTTCGGCCAAGGTGAAGTAATTCAGGTGTGAGGGTTTTCAAATCAAGATTGGGCAGTTCATAAACTGTTTCTAGGGTTGGTTTGGGGCAGTTTGAATACTTGATATTTTGCATTATTGATAATGCATCCAAGTTGCAGAGAACACAATGATTGTCTTATCAATGCCTAAAAAGGTTGTGTTTATGAACCGGAAAAAGGTCAATTGAGATCACCACTTCGCACGTATACTTTCATCCGGATACTTTTATATTTGACAAGTAAAGAAAGTGTATTTTAGAGAAACTAGTCACATACTTTTTGAAATTTAAATAAATTGGTATCAGTGCATGCTTACAGACAATAACATCAACAGTTAGTACTCCTATGAGAGAGACTTGGAATTACCAGTGGCAAGGAGTACAACATCTGCCATCAATTCCTCACCATGATCTGTGATAGCTTTAATGCCATCTTCTGCTTTGACCAACTGAAGTATTCAACCAACGAAAGACGGAAAAGAAGTTACTACCACTGGAAAGACAAGATCAAACCAGAGGATCTACGTAAAAGGTACAATCAATAACTACTAGAACTCAGCTTACTTCTTTTAAGGTTGTTCGTGGATGTAAATTAATTCCCCTTCCTTCCAAATTTCTTGCAACCACAGCTCTCATTTCATCATCAAAACCTCTGCAATATTGATTGCATTTATGAAACAATTGGAACTAAAGCAGAGATGAAACTGCAAAATAAAGGAACTTTTTGACTAGTACCAACAATGTGTGTGGCAAACCTAAAGAAGTGAACTTCTATAGTTTCATGACACAAATACTAAATCAATAAATTCAAATGTATATACCAGCAAGATAAGGAGTGCAACGAACGCACAAGTGACAACGAAGCGCAGTTCTATAGTTTCATGACACAATTATTCAATCAATAGATTCGAAGGTATATACCAGCAATATAAGGGGTGCAAAGAACGCACAAGTGACAACGAAAAGCAACTTAATGGTAAGACGTTTCACCTACACCAAATAGGTTATGGGTTCAAGTCACCATGGGGGTAAATAGGGAACCACTATTGATCCTCTTAAGAAAAAGAAAAAAAAAACCCCACAAGTGCAAAGCTAATCTACTTTTAGGCTTACAGATGGAATAAATTTTACCAGAAAGATATGCTCCATCAACAGATTTGAAATCATTTTCTTACTTGCACCCTAAACATCGGTTAGCCTGCTTTTGAGAAAACACCCTCCAATCTAATGAAAGCACTGCACTCTGACTGGGTGGTTCATTACAGGTTGTCCCCACTTTTTTCTAGTTCAAAAGGTATCAAAATTTCTTCAATTTTTGTCAAAAATGATCCTTTCGCTGTATGTTTGCAATTATTCTTATTCAAAGGGCAGGGGATGCGGGGAGGAGAAGGAAGAAAAAGGAGATTAAGTATATAACTCTACGGAAGGTAGAGAGCATGCATTCAGATCTTCTAACACTACCCAGTTGGGTCATTTTAGCACGCTATTTAATTTATTTTGATTTTTTTGATAGGTAAGTGTGGCCCCTTCGCATGAGGATTAGGGCCCACAACTTTTCCCTCTCCTTCAAACAATTTAACTCCCGCATTTGAAAGTAACCGCTTATAAATTCCATTCAGCCTGACTATTTCCTCAGTCTGCACATAAAAACAAGAAAAGAATAATGGGAAGATGAGAAAGACATATCTACATTATTTCTACTTTGCAGACCTCAAGCCCAAGTGGAGGTTTGTCATACTTTTGAAACAAGTGTGATTATATCATCAAGCAGAAGCCCAATTAAGGGCATTCTGCTACAATATATAAGTACTAACTACGGATGTGGGTGTGGGTGTGGAGTGTGAGAGTGAGTGCAAAGGTTAGGTGCAAGTCTATCTCGAAGACAAGGTGGGACATTCACGGTAAACCATCCATTGCACCAGTATGGAAGACGGAAGCAGAAAATATAAACTGTAGATGGCAGAATATGATTCATGTAGCCAAACCAAGTAACTGAGATAAGGCTGATTTGAGTATACTCAAGAATATTTAAGAAAAAATGGTTAATATATTATAATTATATGTATCAATCTTTTACTATGGTTTTTTTTCTTATCTTGCTGACTGGATTTTACTTCCAACTTGTATATCTCTTTATGTAAGTTTAGCTAGGCGGGAATCAATTTAAACATGACAACTCACATAAAGATTCATGCATAGGTGTTTATTAGCTAGAACTTAGAAATTTGGGAAAAAATGTTGGTCATGTATGATATTGCTCAAGTTTAAAACCCTTTTGTTTGTTCTAAAACCCTTCCCTCTCGTTCTTCGAGCCTCCCCTCCCCTCTACAGCAGCATCAATGGCTATGGTTGCCGTTGTCGATAGACGTTCCTTACAACCCAATGGAAACTCCAATACTGATCCTAATACCTGTAACAAGGCTCCTAAACTAGAAAATGGCACTACGCCTCCACTGCATCAAGCAACATCAACAGATTATGAGGAGGCCCAAGACCAATATTGTATGCACCTTGGGACCAGCGTCAAGGTCCGTCGATATGATTGAGAAGTTGCTGAGGGTAGGTATGAATGTCGCCCGCTTCAACTTCTCCCATGGATCTCACCATTACCACCAGGAAACTCACAACAACCTTCGCACCGTCTGTGCCGTCATGTTAGACACCAAGGGTCCAGAGATACGAACTAGTTTCTTAAAGGATGGGAAGCCCATCCAGCTCACACAGGGTCAAGAGATCACCATCTCCACTGATTACACCATAAAAGCGATACAAGTATAATCTCTATGAGCTACAAGAAGCGGCCGACGACTTGGAGCCCCAGAGTGTCATTCTCTGCTCGATGGAACAATCACCTTCACAGTCTGTCATGTGACAAGGAACTTGGTCTGGTCAAGTGTCGCTGTGAAAACTCGCTCTTTTGGGCGAGCGAAAGAATGTCAATCTCCCGGTGTTGTCGTAGATCTCCCAACCCTCACCGACAAGGACAGAGAGGATATCTTGCAGTGGAGCATCCCTAACAAGATTGACATGATTGCTTTGTCCTTCATCCGCAAAGGTTCAGACCTTATCGAGGTTCGGAAGCTACTTGGACAACATACCAAGACTATTCTCCTCATGTCAAAGGTTGAAAATCAAGAAGGGGTGGCCAATTTTGATGAAATTTCGCCAACACCGATGCTTTTATGGTGGCTCGAGGTGATTTGGGAATGGAGATTCCTATCGAGAAGATCTTTCTTGCACAAAAGCGATGATACGCAAGTGCAACATACAGGGAAGCCCGTGGTTACAGCTACTCGATGTTGGAGTCCATGATCAAATCTCCACGGCCTACACGAGCTGAAGCTACCGATGTTGCCAATGCAGTTCTCGACGGATCGACTGTTATGCTTAGTGGTGAAACAACTGGGGCTTACCCCGAACTTGTTGTCCAAACTATGGCAAAGATTTGTATTGAAGCAGAGAATTAATCGAATTTTGGGAAGAATTAAAAGATCTATGGTAACCGCACCCATGCCAATGACCCCATTAGAGAGTTTGGCTAGTGCAGAAGATACACGGCTATTTCCTCAAGGTCAACTCGATCCCGGTCCCGACTAGGGTGGAAGCACAAGAAAGTCGGTGTCTAAGTACAGGCCAAGTATGCCAATCTTGTCGTGGTAGTGCCTCGAAATAACTTCGGATTCATTTGAATGGTCATGCAGTGATGAATCTCCAGCAAGGCATGGACTAATATACAGGCGTGATTCCTATGTTGAGCACAAGCCGCACTAAAGCGCCTCATGACGAGTCTACGAAGAGGCAAGAGAGTTAGCTATTCAAGATGCAAAAGCTAGACATCTCGCAAGCCTGAGACTCGATAGTTGTGTTGCAACGCTCCGAGATGGGATTATTAAGATCTTGACCTGTTAAGTGATGAGATTTAAGTGTTATTGTGGCCCCGTGTACTTGCAGCTTTTGTGTCCAATTTTGCTAGTATTTTTTTAATTTTATTATCCTTTAACAAAGTGATTTTGGGAGAGGATTGAGGCTTATAATTTGAATACACTACTTCTTGGTTTTAAAAAAAGTATGATATTGCTCCAAGCTACACATTAACTTCCTTTTCTTCCCTTTCGACGAGTGATCAAAAACCAAATTTACGAATAAGACCAAATTGACCATTTCGAATTTAAGAGGAGGATTTTATGAAAGGCCTAACTTGAAATTGGTTTCTTCATTTATCGTTGCAGATATATTTTGACAAGTATTGTAATCGAAGAATACTCTTTTACCGAATAATAGAGAGTACAAGATGACCATTTTGGGACAAATGGCATCATTGTTGCCTAACAAGTCGAAATAATTATGTTTTGATCAATCTTGTGTAGATGCAGCTAAAGGAGACCAGATATTGGTACTAACATCCAGTTTTTCTTGAATATGTATGATACTAAGGGAAGAAACTAACAATCAAATTTTAGTATCGACCTTCTTATGTAGAAGTTTTTTCCAAGTAAAATCAACCTTTTCATTCACTTCCCAACCGTAGTTCCCGGCATCCTATAATATCAAGAGAGAAATGAAAATAACATTTTTTAGAGATTACTATTATGGGAATCTATTTACCAAAGATAAATGAAATAACAAGAAAAGAGGGAAACGCTTTTCAAAATTAAAATAAACAAACAAAGTAAATATAAATAAGAATCTCAGAGCAACATATTGTTGCCTAACAAATTGCAAAATGTACATCTTCAATGCAACATGCAAGGAAACAAGAATGAAAAGTTAAATGTTAAACTTGTGTACCAAAAGCAAGATTACTCAACACTTCACAAGAAAAATCAAGTCTAAACTTCATAAATAAAGCAATCAATTGAGTACTACGCACTTCCAGTAATTCAAAGGATACATTCAAGAGAAAAATAACACACAAGCTAACGGCAAGAAATCTCAGATCCACGGTTGTGTGTGGATAATACATCCTCGAACTTGCAATCATCTCTATGGACCGCAACTCCCCATGCGGTAGGTCCAGCAGAGTATTCTACTCGATGAGACGCATTAAACTACATGCGAGGTTTTGAGAATGAGATGCGAGTATTACATGTGTTCTCTTTTGGATCGGACTTCAAGATTACAATGTGTTACCAACATTATAATATAAAACCCACCCACTCTAACACTCTAAATCATGTCAAATGAGGGACAAAAGAAGGGAGGAGGCGGATGCGATAATAACCTATTAAATATCTCCATTTAACGTTTTAAAAAGAAAACAAAGGATCAAAGTATCGTGACCATATAACAAAAAGGGGAAAATGGATCTCCAAATCACATTAAGGGAAGTTTTACTTTTCACCGCCCATGATGGAGTTCATTAGTTCATCCTCTCACTAATTCCTTACCACTTGCGATCTTTTTCATCCGATAAGGTACATTTTCCACCGAATAAATAGAACACTTTGAAAAAACCCAAATAATTTCAAATCAAAAGTTTTCGATATAAGCATGATCTCAC
The DNA here is from genome assembly GCA_013146195.2 of Codonopsis lanceolata. Classification (NCBI taxonomy): domain Eukaryota; kingdom Viridiplantae; phylum Streptophyta; class Magnoliopsida; order Asterales; family Campanulaceae; genus Codonopsis; species Codonopsis lanceolata. The sequence continues at coordinate 22,764,532 of CM028382.1, read as the reverse complement.
CTCAAGTTCAGGGCCAAAGGATGCTCCATAGACTAAAATCTTTTTAGGAACACAACCACGAATAACACACCTGCGCATGAGAAACTTCATGAAATACGCAATATCCACAGCGTCAACATTAATTTTGACATATAATAACATGTAATCTGGAATACAAATGCGCAAGTACAGCTAACATCTACACAAAAACTCTAAAAGCCCTCTACAGTGCGTAATAGTAGCAGGATCACTAACACTAAATTTGTTAAGAACACTAAATTGTGGAGTGAAAATTCTTAAGAAGTGTAATACCCCATTTACAATAAGCCATGAGTGTGAGAGATAATTTTTGGAGGGAGAGATAGAGAGAGAGAGAGAAAGAGCGCACCAATCGTCGAAGCTCTTACAGTAAACAATCCCTAATTAAGGTCTTCCCTAAAGCGTAGATGATCAATTTGAGACGAAATCTCTGTTGGTTATCTGATAAGGTTTAGAGAGAGAAGCTAGGAACGAAGAAAGGGTTGCAAGACGAGAGCCGCTGATAATAAACTTTCAATTATATAGTTTTAACATTAACAAACATGTGCACAAACCCTAATATTGATAATAAACTTTCAATTATATTTTCATCCACCAGCAGTGTAGAATCTTTCTTACATAAGCGGCTTTTGGATCACGATATGTGGTAACGTGGCCAACTAAAATCTAAAAAGATCAAGACAAAGAATGCGGTTGGCATGTGTCATGATCCAAAGGTCGCTTGTAAAAAGATTCTACACCGCCGTGGATAAAAATTTTATGCATAAACTTTGCACGTTGATTGTATTAAAATATAAGCTAACTCTAACACTAACCATGTGGCTGTAAGAAACTCGCAGTTGAATGATCGAATGTAAAGGAAAATAAATTGAATTTGCCCAATCTAAAGGGCACCTTACCAAGCATTTTCCATGATAAGAGGCCTAAATGGTATTACGTTGTCTTCCAGCTTATTTGCATTTCACGCTTAAGACCGATTTTTCCTATTCCATCTTTTCTCGAGTCGGGTTTATTTGTGGTTAATTCAAGAGGGTATAAATACTTGACACCTTCTTTTGAACCTTAAAGAGTTTTGTACTTAGATTCATCATTCATTAATTCTTCGTATGTGGTTTTAGTCATATTGGACTTTCAAATATTATGCCTAAGTCCTCCTAGAGATAGGATTGTCTCAGAGCCAATATATGAAGATATGTAATACATACAACTTAGAAGAGTCGATGTGTATTGACGACCGCCTTGACTTATATTGAGCATTATGTCTTCTATTCCTTTAAAGGATGTAAAAGTTACCTTGTATATAGGCAAACAAAGATAAGTTTATAAGAAAATAGAGTAAAGGGGAAATCCAAGTTACACATAGCGTGAAAGCGTAAAACAAAACAAGCAAAGAAAACTCAAGGGATGATAGAGGATTATACCGAAAAAGTACTGCCTCATCAAATAAGGGAAAGTGCTAATACACATAAAAAACTCCCACAACCTTGGTTGATAAGAATGCCAAATAAATACTCTTCTCTCTAATGAGACCTCAAAGAATATAGAATTATTGTCTATAAGAATACCTCAGCCCAATATAAAAAAAAATCCTGATGAAACCTGGCACCACTTGCAAGCAGATCTCCTATATTTTGCAAGAGCCAGTAAGGGAAAAGCCTCTTACTCCTCATAAATCCCAAACAAGCACCGCCTAATACATGCCCAGAGAGATGGAAAAGGCAAGATATCATTAAGGTGGGGCACTAATACTTGCGCACCATCTAACAATAGCCGACTAGTAAATCACCCAACTAAATTTGTGATGGCTAAGAGTCCTAGACCTGCACCTCCTTGTGAAGATTAAAACCGGATTGATATAATTTTGCCCCACCAAGAATCCAACATTTCTTTGGCTAGTTGGTTTATACGCACAAGCAAAGGTTATCCTTCACCATCGCTAAATCTATCCGACCTGCCCTATATGTCCCAACCATTGAAGACGTTAATCACCTCTAAATCTTGCACATGTTTTATGCACCCCAAGTATTACTCCTTCCGCTCCCAAAAGAAAGTCCCTTTGACCGGGTTAAGGAGAGCTAATTGACCACGTATAATTATATACATACATATTGAATTCCAACTTTACCCTTAAACTTGATGTGATGTGAGGATGTTATATTTTCAATTTTGTTCGAACAAAGGACAATTGGTAAGACTATCATATAAGATGCTCAATTTTTGAGGTGGATACTTTTTTGAAAACATCTAGAAAAAGGAATAGTGGACTCTTTTTAAGGAATGGAGGGAGTATTTAATAAGAAGAATGTGGAATCAATGCACAAACAAAAAAGAGCTGAATCAACGGTCTAAACAAAAGAGAGATAGAGAGAGAGAGAGGCCATGATTCAGGCTCAAAAAAATATAGAACAAACCGCTCATATGAACCGCCGATGTGGAATACTCGAGTAAAGGAGTATAACAAAGATTCACATATAATTGTTGCAGCAAAGTTGATTTTTTCTAGTCTCTTTCAAAGTTTTAATTGATGAACATCGATGTAAAGAGATTTAATACTTGCAAGACCACGTAGCTTCAAGAATTTAAAATATATACTTGACTTAACTAAACACATCCCAGTACATCAGTCACATATCGTTGCAGTATCCAACCGAATCCAAAATGCACGACTGTAGTACTACACTTCACTTGAGGCAATGTTCAATTCGATTTGACAAAAACAGGTCTCACAATTCGATTTGACAAAAACAATGGCACTGGTGAGCAGAGCCAACCCTTCATAGCTCACAAGATAATAAAAGACAGTTGATGTGAACAAAACAAATAATTAAGATGCAATTAAGAAATATGATAGACAGCTAAAACTACGAGAGGTGCAATTAAGAATTAAGATGCAGATACACAAAACAAAGACTTTCCACACACATTTACATAAAAGAGTGGTTAAAAAGCTAACATTAGGGTTTGTGTAACATACCTTTAGGTCGTTGGAAGGAAATCGTCCAATGAAGTTCTGGTTTAGGTCAGGAAGAGCTCATCAAATGGAAGCCCCTACTACGGCCGTCATCCGTTACTAGTCGACTAAGCCGTCACGAGTTTGAGCCAAGCAAACTATAGAGGAAAAAGAGATATAAGGGGTGGGAGGGGATAATATGGAGAAGACAGAAGAATGGGAGAGATATAGAGAGAAAGACCCTTACCGTGAGATTGAGAGCTTCGCGATGTGAAGATAGGCGATTTAATTGGTGTCTCAAGGGCGATGCCGAGAGAGAGAGAGAGAGTGCACGAGAGACTTGCTGGTGGGAGGAAATTTTGGGAAGGAAAACCTAGGTGGGGGGAAATTTTGAGGAATACTTACGTTTATGGAGGGAATTTTGGGGATAACCTGTGTGGCGGGAGAGGAAAGCGGGAGAAAAAAGGGTAGCAAAGAGGTAATTGTGACCTAAAATTTGGTACGGGTAGCACAAGTGTCCTAAAAACACTACTATTTGGGTCGGTTATTACACAACTGTCCCAAATACTAAGTAATTGTGACCGCAAATTCTCCCTTCCCAAAAAGAGGTATTTGGGACGGTTTTTTAGCCCTCCCAAATAACAGGGGTCACAAATAGTCCTTTTTCTTGTAGTGTGTCTTTGAGGGTACATGTTCATGGCATTCACCTATTCAGAATACATAGCACTAGATGGACAAAAATTAGTAACATGAGAATATAATCCACACATAGCACATGCTTCTTGAATTGACCAATTTTCATATTGAGCTTGTGTATTCATCTTTGGTTTTTCTTGAACTTTGAATAAATTTCTACTTTTACCTCTTGCACTTTTTTGTTGAGAATTTGCACTAAACATCTCAAATAATTCTTCTAGTGCAACTGGTGTCATTCTATTAATAGAACCACCGGCCGCACTATCAACCATAGTTTGTAAAGCAGGCGAAAGAGCATGATAGAATTGAAGTACTAACACATGTTGAGACAGATTATGATGAGGACACATAATAAGTAAACTTTTAAATCTATCTCATGCTTCATGGAATGTTTCACCTGGTTCATTTTGAAAAGACATGATTTGTTTTCTATATTATGTTAGAGATGCATGCTTATAATATTTACTCATAAACAAATCATATAGTTGAGCCCAAATATAAACACTACTAGGTGTTAGATTCATAAACCATCTTTTCGCCAAATCTTTTAATGCACTTAGAAAGTATTTCATTTTTACTTGGTCTTCAGTCAACCTCCTAACGGAAAAGTACTCATCATATACTCATAATCTCTAAGGAAACTTACTGGATCTTCGACTGGCATTCCATGAAAAGAAGGTATCATATTAAAATAATGACCTTTAAATTCGAAATTCCTTACTGCTTCCGGTAAGACTAGACATGATGTTACTACATTCAGTGTGGGTCGACTATGATCATTTATAGTTCTTTGATTTACTACTACTTCCATATTTCTTCTAGTAGATTCTTCTTCTCTTTGATTCACATTGACCGGATGAACCAGATTTTCAGGATTTAGATTATTATTGTCCGTTAGAGGATCAACCAGAGGATCCTCTTGATTCAATTGTTCTTGATTATCAGGCTGGGTTGCTAGATTATCAAGATCTTCTTGATTCTTTCCAATATTATTTATATTTTGATTTAGTTCTACCAGTTTAGGATTCAAATATCTACGACCGTGCATAAAATAAATAAAGCAATTAAAACAACTAACTACTAAAAACAAGTAAAATCTTTTTTTATAAAAACTGAAATTAAAAATTACGCTACCAACAAACTAACTATGCAAACTAGCTTGTCCCCGGCAACGGCGCCAAAAACTTGATCGATGTCTTATTTTAATTATTTCCTTGCAAGTGGACAAGACTATTGTAGAATAGTTTTGGGAAGCAAGGGTCGTATCACAGAGACAAGAAGATCACGAATAGCACGATTATCGGTAGCAAATTACTAAACTAAGGAGGGTTTTTATATTGATTTTAATCTAAACTAATTATTATTCTAAGGTTAACTAATTTGGCAACAATTACAGATTATGAAGATCTTATGGTGGAGGGAAATCTAGGATTAGAGTTTCACTTGAATCTCCTCTATGACTTATTTTGATAATGTATCATTCAATTTCTTGGGTTCGTTCACAAAATATAGATATAGTTTGTCGAATTACCGTTCAGTCTCCATCTCAAAATAATTCATCTATTCTATATCCTAGGCACAAGAACATATGATCCTAACTGTCACTTAAGTCATATATGGAACCTGACCCTAACTTATCACTCTTGTGCATTGATATGTTCAATTTATCATGATGGTGAGCCAGTGCACGACATATGCACATTGATCATGGAGTTATCCGCACCTCTAGGCCTTTATTACTCACGATTACATTCATTTGTTCAAAGTGAAATAATAGAGGGATTGATAATCACCACAATCAACAAGAATTGAATGAATAAAAATATAATTAAAGCATAGATTCGATACAAGTTACCTCCCAACTCCTAGATTAATGGATGTTTAGTTCATCCTCGAAGATGAACAACACATGGAGATGATTGAATACATGGATCGATCTTCAAAACTATAATTACAATAACTAAATTATGATATACACTCTAAATCCTATGCTAGAACTATCAAAAACTACTTCTTGGACGTCCTTGAGCTCTGGCTACCGTCCTTTATCTATATCAAGGAGTTGTAGGGGGTTTAGGAATTTCAGTCTGGCTTGAAAACCTCAGAAAATCGATTCTGGCCACCTTGCGGCCGCAAGGTCATTACCCCCTTACGTCCGCAAGAGTCTTCAATATCTCGAGGTTGAATGCTGGACTTTTTACCTACCTTGCAGCCGCAAGGTCTCCAAACTTCACTTTTGCCGTTTATTCTTCATTTTACATTTTGGCCCCTTCTTGGAATATTCACCAAAAATCCTTATAATTTGTATAATTTCACCTAAAACCCTGAAACCCTGAAACCCATAAAACAACTGAAAACGCACATCAGTAGCCAAAAGCCTCGTGGAATCGCTAAATTTAAGTCATAAAAGTATCAGAAATCAACGTATAAAATACATCGATCAGGCATCCTTGGCATGTAGCATCTTGAGCTCATCCTCGTCAAAAGGAATCATATCATGGCCCTCTCGTGCAGCATCCCCGACGAAGTTCTCGCTACCCCACTCTATGATAGTGCCGAGGGTCATCCCGGAGGCAGCAGCCACTCGGAGCATATGGCGAACTCCTCGTTCGTAGTAGGGGAGGACCTCTTTGTTATATACCTCGGTACCTTTGAAAAGTTCAAAAGCTGAGGCCCTCACCTCCTCGATCTGCCTTTCCAGATCAGTGATCCTCGCCGCAGATTCGGCCACTTCTTTCTCAAGAAAGACCTTCTCTTGTTCGTCCTGCAGCAGCCCTTTCCTCGGCCTCGCTAGCCCTCTTCTCAGCGTCACCAGCACGAGCCTCGGCCAACTCTTTTTCTTTTGTCAAAACGACTATCTGGGCCGAGGACTCTGCTAGTTCGGTTGTTTTCTTGGTCTGCTCACTTTCCAAAGAGGTCAGCTGACCTTTGAGTATTTCAATTTCATCTTGGTCGGCCTGGGCTTGAGTCTTGAGTTTTCTAACCTCGGCGGCAGCTTGATCAGACCGACTACTCAATGAGTTCACAAAAGAACAAAGCTATAAGGAAATAGTAAGAACACAAGTTAGAAACAATACAGTCAAGAAAGGAAAAGAAGAGAACAAAAAGAAGATGTTTACCTCGCTAACACATAACCCAATGCGTCCCATGGCCTTATTCGTGGGCAAAGAATTGGCGACCCCGACCATGTCCTTCACTTGGGCTCGGATAACGATCCCTTGCCCGGCCAAGGCTGTAGGGGCGTCCCGACGAGACACGTCGATATTTTGTAGAGCCGGGATGTCTGCGATATCTTTACCGAGCTGGATCCCGATAGCTTTTGTGGTCGGCACTATGAAATCGTCCCCGTGCCACGGGACTGTCTCTTCGCTAGCCGAGGAGGATACAACCTTGGCCTTCATTTTTTTGGCAGTAGTGGCGCGAGCAGATGCCTCTTCTATGCTTTACTCGTCTTCCCCAGATACGTCCTCAATCAACCGCCTTTTCTTCGGGGCAGCGGCAGGAGCACTCTCGATAGAGGCAGACTTAATAGTGGGAGCAGGAGCTTTCTTCGCCGGGGCCTTTGCTGGGGCAGGTGCCGAGGGTTTGGGTTTCCGGCTCGTGATAACCTTCGGAGGTGCCCGGCGAGGGGTCGTTGATGTAGTAGTAGGAATGGCCGAGGATCCGGTTCTTTGCTCGTCAGTAGGCAGGATGTAAGCCTTCTTGGGATCAGCCTTTGCCTCCCTTAGAACTTGTCGCCGGGCTTCCCCTTGGGTTTGCTGGCCTTCTTGCCTGACAACTCGTCTATATCGGCGATCATATCTGAAACAACAAAGAGATGAGTTAGAACGAGCCAAATGTTAGCAATCAAAAAAGGAAAACAAATGAAAACAAGTGCAAATCGACAAATAGCAATATGTATTTTCACAGCCTTCAAGGTTGAAAATGTTATCCTTGCATTGGGGACAGTCCAGTTTAAATTTGTTCCCCTAGTGCATCGACCACCTGGGGTATTGTATATATTCTGGGACATCGCACCGAATGTTCAGCCCCTCTAGTCTCTTGGTCGACATGCCGACCATCCTCAACAGAATTTCATCCTCGGTTATTGAACTCCAGCTAAATACCCGGGCAGGTCCAGTCCCCCAAACTCCAAGGAAACTCTCGATGGTCGTTCGAGCAGACTCCTCGTACTCGTCCAAAGTCCCAGCCGGAGAGAGTGATTCAAAAGCCGAGGTACATGGAAATTTCACCCATATCGGCTCTCGACCAACAGAACCTTCTCGTCCCAGTGCCCCGTCTTCCCAGGAGGCTTGTCGAACAAATTGATACCTCGATTATGGTGTTTGCATTGGAGACGGTTCAGAGACTTGGTCACCGAGAAGTAGGTTTTGAAAAGGGGCAAGGTAGGTTCAAACCCCAATATTCTAACACAGACAGAAAATGCAATCAGGTACCTAACTAGGTTGAGGGATAGGTCGAGAGGGTGGGCACCAGCCTCTTCTAGGAGTTCGCAGATAAAGGGATCAAGGGGCAATCGAAGACCAACCTTAAAAAGGAAATATAAAACCCCACCTTGCACACAGACTTCGGAGCTCGTCCATACCAAGCGAATTATGGGGGACAAATCCTCGGAATCTCTTACGACTATGATTATATTTCTCTTCCCAGCCTACCACATCACTCGGCCATACGTTGTTTTTCCACTCTTTCAGCACTTTACGAGCAGGTGGAGCATCATCGGCCTCTACTAAGCCCTCTTCAACATGAGCAGAAACCGAGGAAATTTCTCCTCATTTCTCCTTAGCCAGGGCCTTATTCGCCTCCACTACCTCCTGGGCAACAATCTCCCTATAGTATTGGTTGAAAAGATATCTAAGGGCCTTAGTCTTGTCCGCGCAAACCAGCATAGCCGCCCTAGTCGGGATATCCTCGGCTGCATACTCTTCATCGGCAAGAGTAGGTAACTCCATATTGTATTGCCCATCGACCAACAGCGGCATCGCTTGGCTCGGCGTTACAAGTGACCACGCCCCATTGGTCTGCGAATACACTCTCTTGCCCTCTGGTGATCGAGCATACACGGGGTCCAGATTTACGTGCTTGGTCCTCATGTTCGGCTTCGAAGAAGTAGAAAGGCTGGGCGAGGAAGAAGAGGAAGTCTCACTAGGGGTGAAGGCGGGGACAGAAGGAACGGGTCTCATAAAGCCTAACCCTAGAACCTAGAAATTGAAAGACGAGTAAAATAGCGAGCAAGCAAAGGGAAATACCTGCAAACAAAAATTGAGTGAGGAAGGAGCAAGAGGAGTATCGAGGATCTAAAAGAAGAATAACAACCGGAGTTAGCACCGGTGTAACGGAAAAAGCAGCAGTCACCGGAAAAAAGCAATAAGTCCATAAATCGCTCAAAACAGGCTCAAAAACCACGAAATTTACGTCAAAATGAAAGAAAGGAAGAATGCGAACCTTGAAATTGAGATTATAAGACAAATGAACGGCTGGAAATAGCAAAATGGAAGGAGTAGCAGAGAGCTTTTTTCGCCTTCAATAGAAACACAAAACTGGGAGGGAAATTTTCGGAAGAAGAAGAAAGAATGAGTAAAGAGCCGGCAAAAACGACTTTTATACAAACCCGAGGACTCCGGGTCAACCCGAACCAAAAACAAGCGGATCTTACCTACCCATTCCCAGGCCGACACGTGGCAAGCAGCATGCAAACCGCGAGCCTTAACCGACGACGTTTTGACAAAATGGACGCCGTCACATTTATGAACAGTAAATTGAAATGATAACCTACGACTCCTTGTTTTTCGTGCATTTAATGCAAACGGTGGACCAATTTTGCAAGAAAATTCCACTAATAAATCTGAGCTCGTCATTGGTTCCAGAAGCTCGCTCATGACCGAGCAAACAAACAATAGCGACGAAGAACGACCATAAGAAAGAAAGACGAAAACTGAGGAATCACAACGAAGACCGAAGATAGTCGACGGCCGAACACATAACTCAATTATACTTTCCAAGCTAAGGATAAATCCTCGCACTTGGAAACTCGGGGGCTATTGAAGGGACCCGGCCTGGGTCCTCCTACGTGGCGCGACCACGTGGACTCCAGTCAGACTTAGGCAGGTCCCACCGTGACCGAGGACCATCAACTAGCCGATCACCATCGACGACCATCAACTAGCCGACCTTTATCCTCAGTAATAGTCAAAGACCCCTCCGAACATATAAGCAATACCCGACCACTCGGGCGAGGACTATTCATGCTCGACCGGCAAACCTCCTCTGATGTGATGGACCTGACATATAGCCTGTACATAGCTTTTAGATGTCCTCTTAACAAGATGCGAGCAAGCCATGCAAGTCATTGTAGCCTAGCGGCTCATCAACCGCCTACAATTGACACATCACACGCTATCTATCAACCACTCAGGAACTTCCAGCAAGCCGACCAGGGGACAAGTCCCACCATCAGGGACCCCCATTCCAATCATGATCTCAAGACCAAACTACTATAAAAGGAAGTCTTTCCCTTCAAGAAAATGTATGATTTACTTTGCATTCTAAGACTTACAAGAGCATTTGCACACATTAGACACCTAAAAGATTATTACCAAACACTCACCGGAAGCTTAAGGGAACGCCTAGCTCCGGCACATACATAACTCCCTCGACATCGACTCTCACAGGGTAGGGAAACCCCCAGCACCCTAACGGTAGTCTTTCTTTCAGGTAACCAACGATCGAAGAGCAAGCACAAAGTCCAGATATCCTATTAACTTTGGTACCACAAGTACTCACACACACCAACGTGAACATCAACCCAAGACACGTCAGCTCCGGTCCATTACGTGGACAACCAGCTTAGTCACCCCATCTTTGTGGCGTGATCAATACCCATAAATGAAATTCACCATGCTTTGTCGATCGGTATGTTAATTGGGGGCAGATGTACTGTTACCCCAAAAATGTACTTAAAAGATATGTCTTAAAAATGGTTGGATTGATTTGAAAATATGTTTAAAAAAATGTACAGACTTGTAATTTTTCCTAAAATATAATTAACCCTAATCCTATCATTTAATACTCCTAATTTAATATAAATAGAATGGGATTATATATTTATTTACTACATAGCGCCGTCGGCGTGTAAAAATTATAAAACCCATCATCGTGTATAAATTACCCATAGGCATAGTCGCTCCCCTCTTGTTCTCTCTTCTATCTCACAAGCCGTCAGTGAAAGTTGATACATAGCTTTCTGGTATGTTGTTTGTGTTTGTGTTTGTGTGGGTTAGCACACCATCTGTTTGATATTAATATCCCCCATGTATATATATATGCTTTATATTTATTGTAGTATATATATATTTTTCTTGTTGCATGCCTAATAAGCTTTTTCTTTTTCATTAATTGTCTGTTACTTATTCTTTCATGGCATGAACTTGAAGGAGAAGGAGACTTTAGATTTTTTCTGAGTATTGCTGACCCTACGTTATTAACTATCATCTTCAATTCTCCATCAGTATGCTTCATTCATTGTTTACGTACCTCATCAATTAATGATTATCAAATACGAATTTAATTAACTTGCATTAATCAATCTATATATATATATATATATATATATATATATATATATATATATATATATATAAGCGTAGATCTCCTGTAGGATAGTATTTCGGACCTCTATTCGTAAAACGGAGCCCCACACTCTCACAATTCAACCCACCAAGACATCGTGGGTCGGGTAAAAGATTCGTTTTACAAAAAATATCGGTAAGACCGCCTTACCAAAGTTTGTACCTATATATATACATATATCTGGAAAGGAAATAAGAAACTACAGCTAGATATTACCAGAATAAATTATTAAGTTCAATCATATTATTGTTAGTCAGTAATCACCCTTGTAGATTATATACATACAATTGTATCTATCTACAACAAATTAAAAACATCAATTTGATAAAAAGATAATTAATCTTTCAGAAAATGTACATATAAAAGTCTATTTAACTCTCAGAAGAATTTCCTAATAACCTTTTGAACAATCATTGTTTTTGTCTCTAAAGCTACTTACATACTCCTTATGTCCCCCCAAAAATTAAAATTAAAAAAATACTCGTATTTCCTTATCAAAATTTTAGTATCCTTTACTAGCTACTTAACGTACGATTTATTATTTCTTAGGTGATAAAACTTTAATCGATGATACAATATTAAACTAAATAAGTTGTTATAGATTCTTGGTCAAAATTTTATCAAGATGACCCAGAAAAGTCAAAGGGAGAGTAGTTTAATTTTTTGAAGCAAGGGAGTATTAGTTTTCCTTGTTAATCTTTTAATTAGTGAACAAAGAGATCAATCATAGCTAATTCATGACTATAATTTTCCAAAAATGTACTTATAGTTTGAATAATCTGTACTTAGATTCTTTCAATCGATGGAGGTGAGACTGATGTAGAACAAATAGCCGAGACGTACTTAAGTAAGACATTTGGGAAGAGTTCGAAGTTCAGGGGGTCCAATGGCAGCTTCTGAAAGATGGGTTTGGCAGTTTCTCCGTTAGTTTCCGTTAAGCAATAGTAGAGAGCACCTAACGGTCGGCAGAACTTTAACGGAGCGTAACTTTCGCGTCCGGATGAATTACGGGACCCACCGCATATCAAATCGAAGCTCTCGACGAGATCTACAAGACTCACGAGTTTATCCCGTGAACAGTTCATTTTTAGCCCAAAAACTCTGTTTAAGTACTGTTACGGGCCTTTGAAGTTTTTAGGCTTTTTCGTCTTTTTTGTTTAAGACTTTTCCTTTTAGGGTTTGGATTGTTAGAGCATATAAATACCCTATTAAACATTATTTCGGCAATTTTTAATAAAATTTGAGTTTTCTTGCTTTGTGCTTGAACCCTAAGCCGTCATAGGCTTGTTCTAAGGAATTTCTCGTTGAAAGAGTTCCTATTTGATTGTTTCACTGCGTCAGAGACCCTTCATTATTTGCATTGAAGACAAATGTGGACATATATTGAAAACGTATGAATATTTAATATTTTTTTTACTCTAATAAGTAATAACCAATACTATCACTAGATATTTTCAAAAAGAAAATACAGAGTATTAATTATAAAAGTACTGTAATAGGGTTATTAATCATCTGGCATAGAATGAATTATAACATTCTGAACTGTACAATCTAACTTTTAATCCGCGATTCTCATAATGAATTTGCTAATATTAAAAATATTCTTATTTCAATCCATTGTCACCCTGAAACAATGTTAATGTGTTAGTAATTGGCACTTAGGAGTCACTTCTTCAGATTGCTTTTTTAATTTATCATTCAAGTTCAATTGGTCTTTGATAACAGTCCGGTTCTTAGTTAGTGTTGAAATTTCCTCCTAGACTGTTGCTTAGTTAATCTGGTCTTATCTCGTTCCAGTTTTCTTGACAAGCATATCTGGCCAGCATACCATGATACTTCTTTCAAACGAAAATCATAGCTTAATAGTTTCACATGTTACTATGAAGTAAATTGTTACAAATTCGAGATGCTTTTCCAGTGTTTTTATATACCCAATGTAGCTATATTGTAAGGTTTTTGTTATAAGTATAGCATTTTTTACATTATATTGTTGTTCAGTACTTCTTTTTTTGCACTTTATGTTTGTTCATTTACTTGTTTAGTGATTATATCATCATCTTTTATGATATATTTTTTGGTGTAGAAGCCACATATATTAGGTTTTAAACTTGGTATTCTCTAGGGCTTCCAGAGTATGAGCAACAAATCCATAATTAGAATAGGCATTAGATTTTCTTGTTCCTTTTGGTATTAATTAAGAATAGGCAATGGCAATTGGTGTAAAAAATTTGGAAGAAAGAAGTCTAGACTCTAGATTTTGAAGTTATTTTTTTAAGGATATGAAGGTGAGGTACAAATATGATAGTGCATTGAAGTGATTGTGATATCACTAAACCACTCTGGTCTAGCAGCCTATAACCGTAGGTTGATCGATTTATGTGTGGTAAGATAAAGGCGAAAGTGGCAAAGAGAATTAGTCTCCATCACCCATTTTTACTTCTTTTTCTTTCTCATATACTAGAAAAGAGGCTTGTAAAAAATACATAAGGAAACAGTTGTTATTGTTGAACATGATCAACATAATTCCATTTTAAGGGGGATGACCATGAGTGAAGAGGTAAAAGTCCTATAATGAATATCTTCCTTTAAAACTGCATCTATATCCAGTGTTCAAGACAGATGGACAATTACTTTTGGCTTAATCTGGTTGGATGATGATAGGCGTTGGAAGAACACGCTCAAGTCTCAAATCTACATGAACTTGAAGGAAAGTATATGCAGGCCAGCATGCCTGTTTTATGGTTCTGGACCATAGACTTGAAACCCTATTGTTTAAACTTGTTTGTTAATTTTTTCATTAGCTTCGGTCGCGAGTACACTTTTTGCAGTATAATGTGAATAATTCTTTTAACTATGTGGCATATATATCTTTTCATGTAACTTCTAGGTTTACCATTGGTTATTTACTTATTTTCCCAAGTGCCGGCTTAGCTTCAATGTCTGAATAAGTGGATAGATAAGCTTTTTTTTTTGTTCTTATCTGTTAGTAATTGGGCTTGTGGCCCGATTATTTAGACCCGCCCACCCACATAGAAAATATATTTATATTATTATTAATTGGTTAATTAGATTCCTAATCCAAATGGGTTTAGGATTGACTTAACCAACAAGAAATAGGTTTCTTGGTAATAATATAAATAGGGCAACAAAAGGGATAAAACCCTAAGACAACAATTTTGAAGAACACGTCTCTTTGATATTGCCGCCTCCTCTCTCTCCCTAAAATCGTGTGAACCAGTATTGATATTCGTGACCTGTGATATCAATCTGACGAGAGAGACTTGCAGGTTTGTAGATCTTGGTATACGAAGATCGTAGCTCAAGCGAAATTCTTACGCTTCGCACAAGGTAATTCGTGATTATTGTTTTGATAGCAAACTTGTATGATATATCTTTAGATATATCCTTCATTATCAAAGTGAAATAGAGAGCTTGGGGGTCAGAATTCTGTGGTTTCTTTCGGAAGTTGCAATAATTTTGTTACTAGTTGTTCCTTATCTTTTTTTTTCTATAGTATTTTTGCTCCCTTAAAATTGTGCCCCTTTCTTAATTTATAATTTGTCTTCAACGGTGAATGCATGCATCTACTTGTTGGTTTGTGATGTGTGTGTGCGCGGGTGTTAATTATTCAAGTGTTCTTTTACCTTTTCAATTATTTCACAAACTAATGAGGTGATCACTTGATCTTGATAAATCTGCAGATGGGTCGAGCTAAGGTACGCATGGAACTAATAAAGAGTGAAAAAGCTTGCCAGGCAACACTTAAGTCAAGAAAGAGCAGTTTGAAGAAGAAAATTCGGGAATTATCAATTCTATGCGACATTAAAGCATGCCTGATCATGTATGAGCCTAGGAAAAATGGTAGGCCAGTGGAGCCAGAGATATGGCCAACAGATCCTAACGAGATTCAGGAATTGTTCTACAAATACAAGACTCAACCTGATGATGATCGTGTAAAGAGGACTGCTGATCTCTTGAGTTTCTTCAACGATAGGAAAGAAAAGCTGGAAACCACACTCATGAAAGAGCGCAAGAAAAATACTGAGGCTAAATACCCTACATGGGATAAAAGGTTGGAGGATTTATCGGAAGACCGATTGAGGAAGTTTGCACGTTTTTTAGAGACTAAGGCTGGATCTGCAAGATCTAGGCTTGAGTTACTTGAGAATTATCAAAGATTGGAATCATCAGGCTCAAAGTTTTATTTAAACTGTCATTCAACGCAATTCATGCCTACTTCATTGAGGACCACTAATACTGAATTTGATTGGCATTTTTTCCAACGACCGTGTTCTGAAGTGAATTCACAAGACATAATTGATCAGACTGGAGAACAGGGAGCAAGTCCTTTGAATGCAAATTATTCAAACCCTTTGACGATGACGATGTTGATGAACATTAACAATTACGCTAAACATAATGGGATGCAAAGCAGTAATTTCATTGTCACACCTCTTGACGGGCGTTTGTATTCTGATACCTTGCTAGGTACGTTGGATCATACAGTGGTGAACAAGAACAACCCTAATGCTGGCCTAGACTGCACTTACGGTCAAACTGTGCAGCAGCAGCAGCCAATGCCATAATATGCCCAGTATCCGATAATGAGAGGATTGCCTCAAATGCATGGGAGTCAGATGGATGGTTACTATGAAGATAATTTTGAGATGCAGAACCAATACTAACTTATATGTTGATCGGGAGTTAGAATTTTAATTTTTTTTCTTGATTTAGTGACCAAGTTGTTAAGTAGGATTTTGACTTATGTTTACTTTAGTTTTTGGTGACGCTAACAGCTTATAATATTATGTTTGGATGTTATTTCTGTTTTAGAGGATATTAATGTGTTTAGTATTATTATGGATTTGACTAGCTTCTATTGTAGGAATGCTACAATAACAATGGGACAGTTGGAGCCGGTTATACATAATATCAATCTCATTTCCCAATTTCAATTCGATGTGTCCCATTCTCCATCGGGTAATCAATTTGACGGTTAATTGAGGATTAACTATAGAAAATTGGTCAAATCAACAATTTAGTTTAAAATTGCCAACTCTACTTTGCTGCCTCGCGAGTGAAGGCGTTTGGCCATTGTTGTTCTATATCTACTAATTCTTAATCAACTGAGTTACGCCCGTGAGGGCTCGTTTGGCCATTGCTATCTATATCAGCGTGGGACTCAACTTCAATTTCTTTTACCGTTCCATTTCATTTGTCTTAATCTAGTTCATTTAGTTTCAACTTGTAACGCAATGTACAACTAATTATTGCATGGAAAATGATAGTTCTGCACGGACAATGTTACATACTGAAGCTACATTTAACAAAATGCATTAAGGTGATACCGAATGAAGTGCGTAATTGAATTTTTGCGAATAAAATCCTTGAAATGACAACCACCTATTTTAGTTAGAGTAATGTTAGGTCCACTCTAAAAGTATTTAAAATTGGGTACTAAATGACGTGACAAAATTGTTATAAAAATTATGTTTAAAAAATGAAATTTTGCAATCTTGAGGCACATATTTCTTTATGTGTCATTTGTATAATGACAAGGGTAATTGTGGAAGCGTGTTCTACTCTGTGAGAACATCGAAATCATATATTCATTTGTCAAATTTGATATTGGGATGAATAAGTTATAGTTGGTTAAAGTGTGGTTTTGGAAGTGAGTATATCCCACATTAGAAAATTAACAAAAGCTTGAGTGATTTATATATGTGTCTTATTTGGTAAGGATAAGCTTGTGTAAAATAAAGATTTTGTCTTGGTACTCATGTTTGTTTGTTCAGACCAATCTATGTTTTGTTAATTATTCTTTTGTTTAGGGGTGCCGTACTCATGTTTGTCTGTTCAGACAAACCCATGTTTTGTTAATTATTCTTTTGTTTTCGTAACTCTAGTATTCAATTGGCAAATTTATTTTGCTTTCATTATTGGTGAATCACTCATGTTTGTCTGTTCAAACCAACCCATGTTTTGTTAATTATTCTTTTGTTTAGGGATACAATACTCATGTTTGTCTGTTCAGACAAACCCATGTTTTATTAATTATTTTTTTGTTTTCGTAACTCTAGCATTCAATTGGCAGATTTATTCTGCTTTCATTATTGGTGAATAAAAACTCTTTTGTGTGGAATAAAGACTCTCTCTTGTGCGTGCCCGCGTAAGGGGTGCCAATCATGGTCTGTTCATGTTTGTACTCATGTTTGTCTGTTCAGACCGATCCATGTTTTGTTAATTATTCTTTTGTTTAGGGATACCGTACTCATGTTTGTCTGTTCAGACAAACCCATGTTTTGTTAATTATTCTTTTGTTTTCGTAACTCTAGCATTAAATTGGCAGATTTATTCTGCTTTCATTATTGGTAAATCACTCATGTTTGTCTGTTCAGACCAACTCATGTTTTGTTAATTATTCTTTTGTTTAGGGATACAGTACTTATGTTTGTCTGTTCAGACAAACTCATGTTTTATTAATTATTCTTTTGTTATCATAACTCTAGCATTCAATTGGCAGATTTATTCTGCTTTCATTATTGATGAATCAAAACTCTTTTGTGTGGAATAAAGACTCTCTCTTGTGCGTGCCCGCGTAGGGGGTGCCAATCATGGTCCAGTTTAGCCTTAGGGATACCATACTCATGCTTGTCTGTTCAGATTAACCCATGTTTTGTTAATTATTCTTTTGTTTAGGGATACCGTACTCATGTTTGTTTGTTCAGACCAACCCATGTTTTGTTAATTATTCTTTTGTTTTCGTAACTTCAGCATTCAATTGTGATGAGGGAAATAAAAAAAAGGTAGGAACTGAATTGGGGTTCACAGACACAATAGAAGAAAGGAGGAAAATTAGGAGCTAAGCTCTACTAATCTCATATCAGGTTATTTTCAATACATCACCCAAAAATCGCGGACAACACCCAGGCTGGGCTATTTATAGGCATAGCATTAAAGACTTTAAAATAAACAAAAACATGAACCATAGAAGATTCATTTGAGTAGTGAACTTGGGCCAATACTAAAATCGTGAATGTGATTGTTGACTTTTCACTTCCCAACATGCACTGCATCATTCTCGCCGGGTGGGAAAGAACTCGTCCACGAGTTCTCAAGCTCCTCGCCATGAAATTCTGACAAGTCTCGAACATTGAATGTTGGATGAGTATGGACATGTGGTGGCAGCTCAATCTTGTAGGCATTGTCGTTAATCTTCTTGAGGATTCTGCAAGGCCCAATCTTCTTCTCCCTGAGCTTGTTGTAAGACCCAGCAGGAAAACGTTCCTTTTTCAAATAAACCCAAACAAAATCACCTTCCTTGAATATCTTCACGCGGCGATGAGAATTCACAGCATCACTATACTTCTTATTACTTTCTTCAAGCCTCTTCTTCACATCTTCATGAATTTTCGCCATGGTAGTAGCAAAGTCCGCTTTCTTATTGGATGAGAGGGATCAGGAATCCGAGCAAGATCAAGATAATGAGTTGGGGCTTTTCCTTGAACGACTTCAAAAGGACTCTTTCTGTTGAGCGATGGGCTGTATAATTGTAGGAAAATTCGGCGTGCATGCTGAGGACCATATCCCTTGTTTGGGTCTCTTTGTCGCCAACGACCGAAGTAAGTTTCCCAAGGTTCGATTCACCACTTCAGTTTGCCCGTCGGTCTGAGGATGATAAGCACTACTAAACTGCAAGTTAGTACCAATCAGACTCCATAAGCACCTCCAAAAATGGCTAACGAATTTTGTATCTCTGTCGTCACGATGGATTTTGGGACACCATGATGCTTAACTACCTCCCTGAAATAAAGATTAGCAGCATACGAAGCATCCATAGTCTTCTTGCATGGAATGAAATGAGCCATTTTCGAAAAACGATCAACAACCACAAAGACGGAACCATTTCCCCTCTGCGTTCTCGGTAGACCAACCACAAAGTCCATACTGACATCTTCCCATGGCGCCTTTGGAGTGGGTAACGGCATGTAACTTCCGGTATTTTGAGCTCCACCTTTGCAAGTTTGACATATCCGACACCGTCTCACAAAATGATTTACGTCGATAAATGCTAGGCCAAAAATATTTCTCCTTCACGCCCGACCCTTGTCTTATCCGTCCAAAGTGCCCACCTAAACCCCCAGAATGCAACTCCTTCACAATGTACTCTAAGGGAACATTTTGGAATGCATAATCTAGTTCCCTTAAAAAGAAAATCATTCTGGAGAAAGAAATCACCATGCTGTCCAACTTTGCAACGTTCCCAAATGTCTCCAAAGTCATCATCACCTTCATATAATTCACGAATATGATCAAACCCTTCAAGCTTCACACTCAAAGAATTGAGAAGGACAACCCTCCGGCTAAGGGCATCAGCGACTTGATTATTTTTCCCACTTTTGTGCTTCAGCAGAAATGTGTACTCTTGCAAAAAAGCAACCCACTTCGCATGTCTCCGATTTAGGCTTCCTTGGCTATTAATGTACTTGAGAGCTTCATGGTCTGAATTTAGGATGAATTCTCGTTGAATGAGATAGGATCTCCATTGGCGAAGGGCTTGAACAATTGCGTAGAACTCCACATCATAAGTTGAATACCTCTTTCGTGCTTCATTGAGCTTCTCGCTAAAGAACGCAATTGGATGACCGTTTTGACTAAGAACCCCACCAACGCCTACATGGGAAGCATCACAGTCAACCTCAAACATCTTCTCAAAGTTGGGTAAAGCAAGTACCGGTGCACTAGATAACATGTCTTTCACAAGTTGAAAACTCTTCTCGGCTTCCTTGTCCACCTAAAGTCACCTTTCTTCATACAATCGTCAAGGGGCTTGAAACTTGATCTTTGAAGTTCTTGATGAACCGGCGATAAAACGAAGCCAACCCATGAAAACTCCTCACTTCTTGCAAGCTCTTGGGAGTTGGCCACTTTTGGATAGCTTTAACTTTTTCCTCATCCACCTTGATTCCTGTAGAAGTCAGTACAAAGCCTAGAAAAACAAGGCTACTTGTCATGAAAGAACATTTTTTAAGGTTTACATATAGCTTTTCACCTCTCAAAGCAGTCAAAACAGACCTTAAATGTTCCATATGTTCGTTTTGATCATGACTGTAAATGAGTATGTCGTCAAAGTACACAACAACAAACTTTCCAATAAAAGGGCGGAGGACTTGATTCATTACCCTCATAAATGTACTTGGAGCATTGGTCAGGCCAAATGGCATGACAAGCCATTCATAGAGTCCTTCCCGCGTTTTGAAAGCAGTCTTCCATTCGTCACCCTGTTTGATCCGGATTTGGTGATAGCCACTCCTAAGATCAATTTTGGAATACACCTTTGCTCCGGCAAGCATGTCGAACATATCATCAATCCTTGGGATGGGGAACCTGTACTTGATGGTGATTTTATTGATAAGCCTTGTCCACACACATACGCCACGTACCATCCTTTTTTGGAGTTAACAAGGCCGGAACTGCACAAGGGCTCAAGCTTTCTTGAATATGACCTTTCTTTAACAGCCCCATAACCTGCTCCTTCAATTCTTCATGTTCTTTAGGACTCATCCGATAATGAGCTTTGTTAGGGAGACTAGATCCTGGAATTAAATCAACTTGGTGCTGAATATCCCTTAACGGTGGAAGTCCATCCGGCAATTCTTCGGGCATAACATCTTCAAATTCTTTCAAAAGAGGCTCCAATTCACTAGGAACATGAAAGCACTCTCCCAACTGTTTGTTAATCAACATGTATGCAGTACCACTTTCCTTACTTTCTCTCACAAATTTTGCCAAAGTGAGAAGATTGTTGTTTTCCACCCGTGACGGCTTGGGTAATTTTTCCTCCTTACTAGGCAAAAGAACAATTTCATATTTTCCCATTTTAAAAGTGTAAGTATTTTCACGACCATTATGAATGACACACCTATCATACTGCCATGGCCTCCCTAGGAGTATGTGACAAACATCCATAGGAACAACATCGCACCACACTTTATCATGGTAATTCTTCCCCATAGAAAATGAAACGAGACAACGTTTTGTAACTTTTACCTCATTACCTTTCTTGAACCACGTGATTCGGTAAGGTTTTGGGTGTGACTCGGTTGGAAGTTTAAGCTTGTCCACCATCTCTAGGGACACAATGTTCTCGCAACTCCCGCCATCGATGACTATGGTACACACCTTTCCCTCAGATTTGCACCGAGTTTTAAAGATGTTGGAGCGAAGCCAATCATCATCAGACTCAACCTTAGGAGTGGTAAGAGCCCTTTGAATCATTAAACTTTCTCCCTCTTCGGGCTCAACCTCTTCTCTTTGAAGTCATCTTCTTCATCATATATTGGCTGCCCATCATCCTCCACATTGTCCTCTTCGCCAAAAGCTACAACATGCCGCTTTGGGCACTCCCTCATCACGATGACCAACTTGACCACATTTGAAGCATCCGTTTGAGCTGTTAGAAGCGATTATATTGTCCCCCAATGTCTCGGAGGGTTGGATTTTCAGCGCCACGGTTTGATTTCCATCCTTAACAGCGGTATTTTTCCCACGCGAACTTTCTCCCTTAGAAGGGTAGAGGCTACGAACATCTACGTACCTTTTTGCCCCATGTCGAGCAAGCTTAGCCTCGACCTTCAAGGCTAATTGATATGCATCGTTCACCTTCCATAATCGATGCATTTCAACCTCATCACGAACTGGAATTCTCAAACCACCAACATACCTTGCCACCAAGCGATCTTCATTTTCTTGTGCGTCATTACGGGCCATGAGTTTGTAGAACTCCTCCAGTGTAGTCGAGCACACTCTTGGATTCTTGGCGAAGGTTGTTGAATTGTGAAAATGTAACAGGCGAAATCCAAAGGTAAGAATTTCTCCTTAAGCCTTGATTTCATTTTCTCCCACGAAGAAATCTTAGGCTTTCCTTTGCGAAGTCTCATCTCTTGAGCTTTATCCCACCAAGTGAAGCATACCCACGCAGACCTTGTTGCTACTAGCTTCACCCGTTGGTGCTCGGGTGTATCCTTGTAATCAAAGAATTTCTCAATGGCACTAAGCCACTCCAAAAATTCTTCGGGTTGTAGGCGACCATGGAACTCCGGCAAGTCGATCTTGACGTTATCATAGTCACGACCAAACCTCCTTAGCCAAGGTTCATTACGACGATTGGCAAAAGGGTTCACATCGGAATCGTCACTAGAAGACCCACCATGGCTTGACCCACCTCGCTCACTCCGAGCCCGTTGGCGGTCAAGTCGAATGGTAAGTTCCTCAACTTGTCTTCGAAGTGCTTGAACCTCTTCATCTCGTTCATCTCTCATATCTCCCATCGCATTACCACGTCTTCCCCTGCCTCGCCGAGCCGCCATAGAGGAGTTAAAGAAGCTGCCCGAGAGCGTAGCGCAAAGCTCTGATACCAAATGATGAGGGAAATAAAAAAAAGGTAGGAACTGAATTGGGGTTCACAGACACAATAGAAGAAAGGAGGAAAATTAGGAGCTAAGCTCTACTAATCTCATATCGGGTTATTTTCAATACATCACCCAAAAATGCGGACAACACCCAGAGCTGGGCTATTTATAGGCATAGCATTAAAGACTTTAAAATAAACAAAAACATGAACCATAGAAGATTCATTTGAGTAGCTGAACTTGGGCCAATACTAAAATACTGTGAATGTGATTGTTGACTTTTCACTTCCCAACATGCACTGCATCAAATTGGCAGATTTATTCTGCTTTCATTATTGGTAAATCAAAACTTCTGATTAATTATCGTAATCAATTTGTTTAGCCTTAGGGATACCGTACTCATGTTTGTCTGTTCAGACCAACCCATGTTTTGTTAATTATTCTTTTGTTTTCATACTCCAGCCAAAGTGAAACCTAGTTGCCCTGCTAGGATTCCATCCTATTCCACCGGTCCAAAAATCTCAAAAAGAGCAGTTTCCTTACCCGAATCCAGACGTCAAATCAGCCAAAAACAAACAGTTGCTCTGGCCGATTTCCGACGCCAGCAAGCAAACAACACCAGTAAAGCAAGCAGTTGTGCCGCCCGGATCCCGAGGCGAAAAACAAGAGTCATGCTGCCCGAAATTCTAAAGAAAATAGCACTAAAAAGAGTCATTATTATGGCAAAATATTTATAAATGTATTTGTAACATATTTTCCTTTCCATCTCTAGAATCGACCTGATCCGACACATTAATATTATTGGGTCAAAATGGGTTACCCGTTTCAACCCAAAAATATTAATGGATTGGGTAATTAGTGGGTTGGGTTGGGTGATTTAATGGGTAATGTGTTACAATTGTTAGGCCTACATATAGGTAACAAGTGATGTAATTAAGATAAAAAAAATACCTATGATTATTGAATTTAATCTAAAAACTATTAAGCAAAGACTTCGTGATTGCCTATATCTGTTATATATGGTATATAATAAGGTTGTATTTTAGTACATATATCTCTCCAATATTATAATAACATTAGGAGATTGTAATCAGCCTTAATTGTAGGCTAAGGATTGGTATAGGACTATTACAGTATATATTGTCAACCTTTACTCAATGAATGACAACTGAAAATTCTTCTCAAGCCTAGCTCTTTCTTTTCTCTCTTATTCCTTGTGTGTTCTCCTTCAAAACCTAGAGTATAAACCTAATACAAATACGAAACCTAATTCCAGTTGTACTACGGAATTATGGGCATCCTAATATGATCACTATATAAAAAAAAGCCTGGCCAGAGAGATTTAGTTAGAGTAACAGTACGGATCAAGAACACTAAAGTTATCCGGCATACGATTCCAAGCTATGGATTCAAGTACTCCAGGTATTATGTTGTTCTATGATGTTTTTGTCGTAGAATTTATTTTGCATTGTTCTATGATGTTTATATGAATATATATTCATCAATGTATGCTAATCGTATAAATTTTATCAGTGTTCATCGATAAATCCAACTTCTATCCATCCAAATCACCAGAAGATTGTGAAATATGTTGCCTCTTAAGCATCATGTCTGTTGCGTTCATATTTATCATCGCAATTCTTATAAGCACAATGATTATATGCCCTATGTCATCTCCTCGGAAGTCCCGAGTTGATTCAATCTCCTTCCCTTTGTTCAATTTCTCCTCATCAGCAAACTCTCCGACTTCGGAAAACTTGGCCACGGTGCTTATCAACGTACCAATCCGCGGCTTGTCGATTTGTTATTACCAAAGCAGGTTGGCTTCACTTTCATACAAGAACGTTGCACTTGCTTCATCCTCCAATTTCCGATGCTTTGATCGGTCTAGGCATGATGCAGGCGTTCAAATCAAAGTTAGTTTCGCCATTGATTATAATTATCTCAATACCACGAACCGCGAGATTGTCAACTCACTGGCTTCGGATTTTCGAACCAATTACGCTGCCGAGATTGGAGTTAACATCAGGGGAATGAGCTTGAAATACTATCATCTCCCGTCTGTAACATGGTTACAGTACCAGATCATGAAGGTCTCTTGTAAGGGGTTGAAGGTAGGGTTTCAACCTAACACTACAACTTCAACTTCAACTGCAAACTTGTTGGGAGGGCCTAACGAATGCGACTCCTTATTGTATTTGTATCCATAGTAGGTATCAGTATCTTATGATGATATTCATACGTACCTATCAAAAATTGGGTCATTGATATTTATCTTAATTATAAATGTATTTTATATCACAACGTATCATTCGTTGCATTATTCTTCGCATCCTATGATACGGTGCATATTTTACGGCACAATAGTGTAACTTGTTTTATGATTAGACTTTCACAAATCAACAAAAATTAAACTTGTTAAAAAAATAATCATTTTTTGATAAATTCAGCATATAAAAACTATCATATTGAATAATTATTTGAAGCAAATCAGTGAAAACACTAGTTTTGAGTCTTAATTTACAAATATATTATAATACAATACAACATAACGTGTTCCAATATGGCAATATGTATCATAAATATAAAATTTCGATATATACATACCCCAATTTAAGAACTATGTTTATAACTCCATTTGATTAGTGAAAAAAACCTTTCCGCACGTTGACGTTGGGAATTTCCCAAATCACGTAAATTCTTCTCTGTTTTATTACAACACTCTTTTCAGTTCGTTAGTTTAGGGTCCTATTTTGATCGTTTTGACTGCAAATTTTATTCGTTATGGACCTATGGTATGAAAATTTAGAATAATCTTAGATAAGATTACACACAAATCTATAATACAATATAGCTTATAGTTGCACATGTGTAATTGACTAAAACTATTTAGGGGTTAATATTGATTCCGAATTTACATGTGTAAATGGCGGTTGAGCAACTACCTCCTCTCTCTTTCTCCAACTCCCCCACTATTTACGGTTGGTAGCCGCTAATCCTTCCTCTACCAACCTCACGTCCCTTTTTTTTCGATATTTTAATTAATTAATCAATTTTATGTAAAAAAATTTATAATTTTGTAATTTGAAATATTTGTTTTTTGCTTTTTAACTGTTATCATAATTAGCTTAGACAAATTATAAGTAAATATTAATTCATTTTCATATTATCTGCTCCATTTATTGATAAATTCACAAATTAACGATGTATCATCGACACGAACAAGAGTACTTATATATATATACGATATACATTAAAACCCACTCCTAAAGCATGAAAGATAAAGTAACTACTTTCGAGATTGTCCAAGTAAAATTTTCTTGATTCGTTTGAATGTTGGGAAATTTTTGTGCGAAATGGTAAAAGTTAAAAAAAGGTTATATAACCGAATGGGCTGTTGTTTATTTGATTTCGGTTTCTTCGGAATAACAAAAATCAATCAAATCTAATTAATTCAATAAATCACACACCATTAATTAAGATTAAAAGAGTAAATTTGTCATAGACTAATTAATTCAATAAAAAATTAAATAATAGTTTGATCATTTGACTTGTAGCTATGTTAAAGTTAGGTCCTATATTTTTTTATTCTATTCATTTCGTTTTGTATTTTTATTTTCTTATCAATTTCTCTCACCTACCATGATCGTTACAAATGTCGCCCAATATTTTCTGAAATGACAAAAATATCCTTACTCAGTTGAGATATTAAAACTTTATTCAAAACTAAAAAATAATATGATTTTACTTTCTTAAATATGTTCGGAAAAGACATTATTAGATTTATATGAAAAATTGTACCTATAATAATAGAATTGTCGATGAGTATCGAGATATTAAGCAAATTTGTAGCATGTTTATTTCTTACCCATGAATAAAATAAGATAAATGAGTTAAGAAAATGTGTCATAATGTCAAGAAGCTGAAAAAAATGAATAATCATTTGATGAATTTGTGTCTTTTGTTAAGGACAATACACATAAATTTTTCATGTCAAATTAACAATAATGATTGGAAAAAACTTGCCATAAATATAATAAATCACTTGCTATGAATTAAGGCCAAGATAGTAAATTTGTCATAGGCTAATTAATTCCATAAATAATTAAATAATAATTTGATCAATAATGATAGAGTTACCACCAGTGTTACCACCTTGGTGACAACTTTGCCTTAAAGGCAAAGTGTATGTGAGGTGCATGTGCCACTTCAAAGCATAGTTGTTATTATAGTGGTAACTCTAGTGGTAATCCTAGCTAGGGGTGGCAAAAAATTATCCAACCCAATGGATTATCTATTATATCCATTATAAAAGATTTATTGGTTATTATCCATTAACACCCAATTAGGTTAATGGGTGTTAATTCAATAAATCGCACACCATTAATTAAGGTCAAAAGAGTAAATTTTTCATAGACTAATTAATTTAATGAATAATTAAATAATAGTTTGATCATTTGACTTGTAGCTATGTTAAAGTTAGGTCCTACATTTTTTTATTCTATTCATTTTGTTTTGTATTTTGATTTTCTTATCAGTTTCTCCCACTTACCATGATCGTTACAAATATCGTTCAATATTTTCTAAAATGACAAAACTACCCTTACTCAATTGAGATACTAAAACTTTATTTGAAACTAAAAAAATAATATGGTTTTATGTACTTTCTTAAATATGTCCCGGAAAGACATTATTATATTTATATGAAAAACTGTATTTATAATAATAAAATTGTCGGTGAGTATCAAGATATTAATCAAATTTGTAGCATGTTTATTTATTATCCATGAATTAAATAATAGAAATAAGTTAAGAAAATGTGTCATAATGTTAAGAAGATAAAAAAAATGAAAAATTATTTGATGAATTTGTGCATTTTATTAAGGACAATACACATAAATTTTCCATACCGAACAATAATGATTTGAAAAAATAGTTATGAATATAATAAATCACTTGCCATGAATTAAGGCCAAAAGAGTAAATTTGTCATAGGCTAATTATTTACATGAATAATTAATTAATAATTTGATCCCTTGACTTGTACATATTTTAAAGTTATGTATTATATTTTTAATTCTATTCATTTCGTCTTATATTTGATTTTCTTATCAGTTTTCCCCTCCTACCATTATCGTTACAAATATCGCCCAATATTTTTTTAAATGACAAAAGCACCCTTACTCAGTCGAGACAATAAAAATTTATTCGAAACTTTAAAAAAAATATGGTTTTACTTTCTTAAATATGTTCGGGAAAGACATTATTATATTTATATGAAAAATTGTATCTATAATAATAGAATTGTTGGTGAGTATCGAGATATTAAGCAAATTTGTAGCATTTTTAGTTATTACCCATGAATAAAATAAGAGAAATTGGTTAAGAAAATGTGTCATAATGTCAAGAATATGAAGAAAAAAAAATATGAAGAACCATTTGATGAATCTGTGCGTTTTGTTAAGAACAATACACGTAAATTTACCATGTCAAACAATAATGATTGGAAAAAATAGCCATAAATATAATAAATCACTCACCATTAACCTACATTTTTTAAATTATATTTATTTCGTCTTGTATTTTTATTTTCTTATCAGTTTCCCCCTCCTACCATTATCGTTACAAATGTCGCACAATATTTTCTAAAATGATAAAAATACACTTACTCAGTCGAGACACTAAAACTTTATTTGAAACTAAAAAATAATATAGTTTTACGTACTTTCTTAAATGTCCGGGAAAGACATTATTAGATTTATATGAAAAACTGTATTTATAACAATAGAATTGTCGGTGAGTATCGAGATATTAAGCAAATCTCTAGCATGTTTATTTATTATCCATGAATAAAATAAGAGAAATAAGTTAAGAAAATATGTCATAATGTTAAAAGGATGAAAAAAAATGAAAATTATTTGATGAATTTGTGTCTTTTATTAAGGACAATACACGTAAATTTTCCATACCAAACAATAATGATTGGAAAAAGATAGTTATAAATATAATAAATCACTTGCCATGAATTAAGGACAAAAGAGTAAATTTGTCATAGGCTAATTATTTACATGAATAATTAAATACTCCCTCCGTCCCTAAATTATCGTCATCCTTTCCTTTTTCGTTCGTCCCAAAATAATTGTCTACTTTGAAACTTACCTTTTTAGAACATCACTTTACCAATATCGCTTAAATATTTCGCCCAATATTACTTTTTCAAAACCTTACTTTAATTATGGACTGCACATTTATGGGCTTTAAAGGAAACTACACATTAAACCAATATTAATAATCCATCAAATAGTTTTTTTAAAGAATTGTTGGTCAACTGGACAATAAATTAGGGACGAAGGAGTAATAATTTGATCCCTTGACTTGTACATATTTTAAGAAAAGTTAGGTACCATGTTATTTTAATTCTATTCATAAAAAAATTGTCTTATATTTGATTTTCTTATCGCTTTTCCCTCCTACCATTATCAAGTTACAAATATCGCCAATATTTTTAAAATGACAAAAACACCATTATTTTAGTTGAGACAAGAAACTTTATTCAAACTAAAAAATAATATGGTTTTACTTTTAAATATGTTCGGAAAGACATTATTATATTTATATGAAAAATTGTATCTATAATAATAGAATTGTTAGTGAGTATCGAAATATTAAGCAAATTTGTAGCATGTTTAGTTATTACTCATGAATAAAATAAGAGAAATTGGTTAAAAAAATGTGTCATAATGTCAAGAATAGGTAAGAAAAAAATATGTAAAAGAATATGAAGACAATACATCCAAAAAAAAAAAAAAAAAAAAAAAAAAAAAAAAAAAAAAAAAAAAAAAAAAAAAAAAAAAAAAAAAAAAACAAAAAAAAAAAAAAAAAAAAAAAAAAAACAAAAAAAAAAAAAAAAAAAAAAAAAAAAAAAAAAAAAAAAAAAAAAAAAAAAAAAAAAAAAAAAAAAAAAAAAAAAAAAATAAAAAAAAAAAAAAAAAAAAAAAAAAAAAAATAAAAAAATAAAAAAATAAAAAAATTTCCAAAAAAAAAAAAAAAAAAAAAAAAAAATATGTCTAAAAAAAAAAATTTAAGAAAATCACTTTTAACACTTTAACTTTTTTCCCTTCATTTGATGAACTTTAAAAAAAAAAACAAATTAAAAAAATATTAATCTATCCAAAAAAATAGTTTTTTAAAAAAAAAAAAAAATAAAAAAAAAAAAAAAAAGTAAAAAAAAAGGGGTAAAATGATTAAATATTTTTATTGTATTTTTAATAAAGTTTTTGTTTTATTTTAATTCTTTTAAGATTTCATTTCTTTTTCTTTTTCAAATATCCCTCACAAAATTAAAAAAAAAAACAAAAAAAAAAAAAAAAAAAAAAAAAAAAAAAAACAAAGACAAAAAAAAATACTAAAAAAAAAAAAAAAAAAACTTTTTTTAAAAAAAAAAAAAAAAAATTAAAATAATTATTATAAAAATAAAAAAAATAAAAAAAAAAAAATTAAAAAGTAAGCAAAAATTTACAAAAAATTTAATTGTTTAAAAATAAATAAAAAAAAAAAAAAAAAAAAAAAAAAAAAAAAAAAAAAAAAAAAAAAGAAAAAAAAAAAAAAAAAAAAAAAAAAAAAAAAAAAAAAAAAAAAAAAAAAAAAAAAAAAAAAAAAAAAAAAAATATGTCAAACAATAATAATTGGAAAAAATAGCCATAAATATAATAAATCACTCACCATTAACCTACATTTTTTAATTATATTTATTTCGTCTTATATTTTGATTTTCTTATCAGTTTCCCCCTCCTACCATTATCGTTACAAGTGTCGCCCAATATTTTCTAAAATGATAAAAATACCCTTACTCAATCGAGACACTAAAACTTTATTTGAAACTAAAAAATAATATAGTTTTACTTTCTTAAATATGTTCGGGAAAGACATTATTAGATTTATATGAAAAATTGTATCTATAATAATAGTATTGTTGGTGAGTATCGAGATATTAAGCAAATTTGGAGCATGTTTAGTTATTACTCATTAATAAAATAAGATGAATGAGTTAAGAAAATGTGTCATAATGTCAAGAAGATGAAAAAAATGAAGAACCATTTGATAAATCTATGCCTTTTGTTAGGAAAAAAAACTAAAATCTACAGTTTACTTCTTTGAATTTTCAGACTAATACAAGTTTCCTTAAAAACTATCATACGTACTGGTCTCAAACTTATAGATATTACAAACAAAACAAATTGTAGTAATCACAAATAACTAAGTTCAAATATTTTACTCTTCTTCATAGCTGCGTTCCAAACCTCAAACCTCTGTTGCTCTTAACTTACTTGCTCCTCTTCATAGGACCCCGATGTAGTTACATATGAGAATCTTTCTATTCCCCTCCCTTGGCTATCGACTTTCTTTTCTTCTACCGCAACTCTCATTTTATTGGAAGATACTGCCACCAACCGACATCCTTTCAAGTAGTCTATCATAAAATTAATTAGATTATCTCATTGCTTAGTAATTTGACACCAAAAGTGGATAGGAACTAAGAAATGACAGACGTTCTAAAAAAAAGTTCGACTAATCGGAAGCTAAAAAGATTATATGTCTCCATTTGAACAAGACGATGTGAATGCATTACTTGGTGGTGGTGATAGTAGTACTAACAACTGTAGAGATGGTGATGTTAGGGGCGGTGGTGGTGGCAATTGTAGGGATGACAGTGGCGGTTTAGATGAAATACAACATTATGAGATTTCCAAATCAATATATTTTCAAATATCCACATGTGTTTTGGTTTCAATTTGAATATTTGAAAATTCAAAAAATTAAATTTTGAGTTTGTAAAAAGTGAAATTCAAAGTTGTGTGGTGATGTGTCTATAAATGATGAGTTTTGCAAATTAGTTATTTTGAAGGAAGGAGTAAATAATTAAAAAAAGAATCAAATCAAATAAAAATTTAATTTTTGGGGGGAAAATAGTTAATTTTGTCACTGTACTTTGATTAATTATTACATTTTACCACTGTATTATGTTTCGAGCGAAATTGTCATTATACTTTTAAAGATATATGTAATTTCGTCACTATCCCTAACTGTCATCCAATTTTAACGATGACTTAACGGAAGCTAAAGATATTTTATTTTTTCATTTTTGTAAAGCAAGGTGAACGTGTTTTTTTTTTTTTTTTTGTGGTGGTGGCTGGTGATGGCGGTGGCGACGATTGCAGGGATGCTGCTGGTGGTGGTTAAGAGTTGGGTTTGGGGTGATTGTAAGCATGACAGTGATGATTTAGGTAGAATATGATATTGTTAGATTTTCAAATCATCAATTTTTAAATCTTCTTATGGGTTTGAGTTTCAATTTTCAAAATTTCAAATTCAAAAAAATTAATTTGGATTTGTAAATGGTGAAATTTAAGATTGTGGTGGTGGTGAGTCTATACATGACGAGTTTTGAATATAGGTTAATTTGAACGAAAGAGTAAAGAATTAGACAAAAATAAAAAATAAAATAAAATTTTGATTTTTGGGTTAATGGTGTTATTTGAGGTGGTAATGGTGGTGGGTCTATGAATGATGAGGTTGATGGAAGAAAGCAAATTATAACAAAATAAATTAAATTAATTCTAAATTTCATTTTTGAGAGTAATGCAATTTTTTAATTTTTTATTTAAATATTAGAAAAATTATAATAACAGCGTTGCTAGTGTTATAACTAATTTTATAATTTTCCTTACAACTAAGCCTTGAAAAATAACAAAAATGTCTTTCTCTAAAACAACTTTGCAGTTCTTCAAAACTTAGTTGTAAGGAAAGTAATATAATTAGTTGTAAGAATATCATTTTTCTTATAATTATGTCAAATTACAATTCCCCTCAAAAGTATCCACCAAATCACATTATGCTCCTCAACCCTGAGGTTTGTCCCATAATAGCATCTGACATTTTTTTTTCCTATTTTTCACCCTAATAACAGCCGTTAGAAAAGTCACGTTAATTTGACATTTCCTTGTAGGTGTTAACTCGAGGGAAATATTATGAATTTGGTGTAAACTTTAGGGGTACTAAATGTATTTTAGTCTAATAAAAATTAAGAAATAGAATATAATTTTCTAAAAAAAATTATATAAATGTGTGTGTAAAGTTAAAATGTGAAAAAATAAAAATGGAGTGTGTGTCCATCATTCCTTTTTTTTTCTTGCTGAAAGAAAATCTATAGAAAAGACCCACCATGTTTTTCGATATTCAGTCGTCCCCAAAACAAAAATTAACCCAGAACCCGATCTGGGTTTTGTCCACTCCCTCCAAATTTCTCTCTTAAATTTCTCTTTCTGAACCCAGAAGATAGATACGCATTTGATTTTATTATCAATTTTTTTTTATCTTGATGATGAAAACAAAGTACGCAAATAAAAGATATAAAAAACTTTTACCCATAGATACCTCTCACATCTCCGATTTCTTGTATGAAATTGGATCCACTCAACTTCTCCGAGGAAACCTAACCACCACTTAAATCAATCAATTTCTCATCTCTCCTTTCATCTTCTTACATGACTTAACTTAACTTTATTTTTTCTCTCATAATTCTTTAAGTAATTCAACCCGACCACCATGACAGCTGCTCTGAGGCTGAGGTCGAAATCATCTAGAACCATAGCTTCTTCAACATCCTCTCAATTTCAATACTTTGTTTTAAGCCATATGCAAGCCGGTCGTATGCTCAATTTTCTCCAATAAAATTGAAGAGTATTTCAATAAAATCCCTTATCATTTCTCTTAATTCATGTCCATCTCTCTTTCTGATGAATTCGACGATATGGGTTATTGGTTTTCTGTTAATCCCATGTTTTTATAAGGGTTTTTAGTAAGTATACTATATAGTCTCTGATCGCTACTTCATGCGCGACTTTTACAGGGGATAGAATGAAGGAGATCGAAGATGGAATTTGGCTAAAATCGAAAGAGGTAGGCGCCAGAGTTGTTATAGGAGTGACTGGAGTGGGAAGGGTTTAGCCTAGAGATAACGACTTCTATATATACTGGGGCAAGAGATGGCGGCTATTACAATGGAGCCAAAGATGGGATTACACCAGGAGATGAGAGAATGAGAGGATATGAGATTATGGGTTTTCCTTTTAATACATTTACTTTTTAACCAGATAAGGAAAGTATCATTTTTGCCCCGCGCATGAAAGATCACGTGCTATTTAAAGTGAATTTTCTAACGTCCGTCAAGGATAGGGTGGAAAATAAAAGAAAAAAAATGTAGCATCACATACTATTATGGGACAAACCTAATTGCAAAGAAATCACTCGAACCACTTACATCCCTAGTATAGATAACCGGTAGTAGATAAGGAGTCGAACACTCCTTATCGTTATCTCTGCATTGCCGTCACCGAAGAAAAAGGAGGTCAACGTCATCGAAAAGACCAAGTAAAGAGGGAAGATTAAATTAGGGCTCAATAAAATGAGATCCCTGATTCCAAAGAAGTCACCCGAAAATTTTTGAAGGGAGGTGGGCATGTGCCTCGGGTTGTTGGGCTTGGATCATAAGCAGGCTACCTATTATAAAATGGGCGACGCCACTACTTACAGATACAACGGGTTACACGTGTGTATTGCATGACCAAGAATCATGGGTTGGTTCAACTGACATGCTAGCTTCCCAAAGATTATAAAGTGTGTAACATGCAACTCGAATCGACAATCCATGCCCTTTGTTATTGCTCGACTGTTCAACATGTTCGGAAGGGACTTGTTACGCCGGAGTTTGTCCAAGGATTTTTCGCCACCTTAACCTACTAGACTGGTACAATGATCTTTGCTGAGGCTGTTAAACTGCTTTTGGCATTGGGAAATATGGCGAGGATTAGTAGGAGCTAGCCTGGCTAGGAGGACACCGTAATGTTTTCCTCGAATCTGACTCGATAGAGGCTACCCAATCCATTATTGCGAGCAATACTCACGATCTGGAGCTGGTGGTCATTGAAAATTTAAAGAGCTCCTCACAAAGGAATTGGAATTACAAAACTGTTATTTGATGGCAAAAAATTGTTTGGGAAGAGATGGTTATTTAGTAAATCTTGTGAATCACCCATGTTAATCTTTTAAAAATCATTAGGCAACGTCAGTTCAACCCTTAAACGGGGTCTAGACCAAGCCTAGAATTAAGACATAATTAAGTTGAATTTTTACTATTTTCTAAATATTTCCTAAATAACAAGCATTAAATATTCAAATATAATAATAATAAATATAAATAAGTAATCTAAACAAATAAATGAAGAGTAGGCCGGTCTTCTGTAAGATGTTCTTATGGATCTTAATCTATAAAATGGATCTATCCATGTTATATGGGCCAAAATTCAGTAATCTCAGTGAAACCCCTCGACTTTTGAAAAATACAGTGTCACCCCTCACGTGTATAAATGTAGAGTGTCAGTTTTTTGTATTATAAAAATATTACCTTTCAGTATTAAATGTGTCATTTTTTCAGTATAAAATGTGTGATTTTGTGTTTTTAATAAAAATTATCATTTTTTTCATTTAAAAAATATTACTTTTAGCCTTAAATATTCTACTTTTTTGTCTTAAATGTATCACTTTTGCTTTGAAAAGTGTTATTTTGCATTATAAATAAAAAACACCATTTTTGGCGTAAAATGGTGAAAGTGTCACTTTATAATATTGAAAATGTCATATTTTAGTTTTAAATGTGTTACTTTTGGCCTAAAAATGTTGATTTGCCTTTATAAATGAAAGTTAGTTTTAAAGTGTTAGTTTTAAAGTGCTAGTTTTAAAGTTTTACTTTTTAGCATTACATGTGTAATGTTTTAGTATTTAATGTGTTACTTTTGATCTAAAATATTCAATTTACCTTTATAAATGAAAATCATCACTATTAGTTTTAAAATGCTAATTTTTAGCATTACAATTGTCACGTTTTAGCACTAAAAATGTCATTTTTGACCATACAAGTGTTACTTTGCATTTTCATGAAAATTATCTTCTTTTTTTCACATAAAAATAGTCACTTTTAACCTTAAAAGGTCTCACTTTTGCCTTTAAATGTATCATTTTTTGCCTTTTAAATAAGTCACTTAACATTTCATTAAGTTCTGTTAGTGTCCGTCAAGCATCCAAAGGCAAAAGAGGCTAATTGAGGGCTAACCGAGCTGACAGATGATGAAATTGTAAGATATGGGAAGAAGAAAAAAAAATCGATAGCAAACCTTGAAAATGTAGGGGCACCATAACAAAATGAGAAACATCTCATTAATGCGTTGTCTCCTCTAACGAGGTGACACGTGACAAGGCTCTCCTTGTGCGATAAGCAAACTTTGTGGCTGGATCCGAGCCAATCCAAGGGTTCAGCCCCATTCGTCCAATTTTTTTTTTTTTTGTCTATTTTTGCTCACATTTTGAACAATTTTTTTATTGGGTAACCCGGTCTTTATTGATGGGTTACTCACGCCATCAGCCTTTTTTAAAATCATTTTTGGGGATCCGTCTTACGGATTTAAGATCCGTAAGACCGTCCTACACAAGGTTTTGTCATAAATGAAATAATGATCACATCACATGACTAAAAATTAAAATTAAAACCGGTAATTCAATATCATTCTAAAATTCAAAACAATACAATACTTTATAGCTCTATTTGAAAATTACTACAATAAAAAATTCAATAGTTTTATTAATTTTTATTTTTTTAGTTTTAAAAATCATTTTTTAAAAATAAATAAATTTAATCTGTTTGAATTTTAGGCGACTAGCTTGATTTCTAGATGCCTGAATGGGACCTAGCGAGTGCCTAAAACGGTTTTTATAACTCCACCAGGTGAGTAGAGGCAAGCTTGCCAACGATTTCGCTAGGTCTATCTCAACTTCGTTCAATTTCCATTTTATGCTTGGGGCCTTGTGGGCTTTGGCTCACCTTATTAAAAAAAAATGAACAAATTACAAGCCGATACATCTTTTAAAACATGTTTTCAAATCAATCCAGTCATTTTTTAGACATATCTTTTAGGAATATTTTTGGGGTGAAAGTATATCACTGCCCCTTTCTGTCGTACAACGATCGTCCTCGTCCCCTCTCATTTCAATTCAGTGGAGGGGGAGGGCACACAGTTTGTGTTGGAAACCACAAAGCACTAATTCCACACTTATTGTACCAGTGACCCATCATAAAGCTTCAAACTTTAACTATGGAGATGAAGATTTTTGAAACCATCTCCATTCCCTCTCCCGCTCACCATCTCTCTCCTTCGCCCAAATCCTCCACTCCCAGCCGCCATCTACGTATCAGTTCAGCCGTCATCTTCGCCGTCCAGCTCCCAACATCAACCCCTCTCTTTGTCTCACAGCTGCCCAACGTCTTCTTCACCTTCACCTCCAACCCAATGATGTCTGGCCAAGCTTCATCCCCTTTCTCCATCGCACAGTAGCAGTGAGCTCGACTTCGTTGGGTGTCGTCATCTCCGGTCCTTCACCCAGATTCGCCTAGCTTCAGATCTGCCAGTCTCCGACCCTAATGCAGCGGCAGCAAGCTTTCATTCTCTCTCTGTTCGTGTCTATTCCCTCCACCTCCAACAATTTTTTCCCTTCTCCATTCTCCGCCGCTGGCCTGAACTAAGAAGAAATCCAGTAACCGCCATTGTTGACCCCTTCTCGGGTTATCTTCGTCTTCGGGTGAGCTTTTCATCTTCGATGATCTCTCTCAACGCTGGCTCGAGTTTGCACGCCATCATAAAAATTTTCTGCAAATTTTCAGTCCTACCTAGAAATTGGAATCTCCCACTAAAAAAATTCAAGTAAGATCTTTCTAATCTTTTTAGATATTGTTGCTGCAAATTGTGAAATTGTTTGGGAAATATTCTTGAGTTTTGACTCTTTTTTTTCCTTGAGTTTTGACTCTTTTCTTTTATTATGTACCCAAACTTGGGAGGACTCCTTGCCTATCGGATTTGAAGGAGGCGATTGGAGCACAGGCTGTGAAGGAGGAACAACTGTAGACATCAGCATTTTTGACATCAACAACCTGATGTCTGGTTGAAAAAATGTGCCTGGAGGAGGAACAACGGTAGGCATCACCATTTTTGGCATCAGCAACTGATGCCTGGTTGAAAAAACTGTGCATGAAGCAGGAACACCTATATGCATCAGCAACCTGATGCCTGGTTGAAAAAATTGTAGGTATCAACATTTTTTGATTATTTTTCACCTGATGCCAAGTCTTGGCATCAGCTTTTTTGATTTTTTTTGGCTTGAATAAACTGTGAAAACAATATTGATGTCAAACCTTGACATCTGCATGATTGGATTTTTTGTCTTGAAAAATTGTAGGTATCAGCATTATTGATTATTTTTCGCCTGATGCCAAGCCTTGGTATCAGTTTTTTTTTTTTTGGCTTAAATAAACTATGAAAACAATGCTGATGTCAAACATTGGCATAAGCTTTTTTGAATTTTTTAGACCGGAGTAGATCTGTCGTCATTAATGACATTTTTTGTTATTTGGAAACCAATTTTGTAGTTACATGAAATGTCTAAAAAATTGATGGTCCTAGATGAAAACATGTTTTTAAAACTGTACTCACTTGAAATTTGCCCTAAAAAAAAAAATTTGGTCGGTCTCTTTTCTAAAGTTTTTAACTCATTTAGTACCCTGTTTATTTTTTCAACCACAAAAAACAATGTTATCGATTCCTTCAATAGCTTTGACAACGCACTTTGGATTCGAAAATCACCATTGTAAGGTAACGAAATGGGATCAACATGTCCAGTCAAGCAACAGGGGCGTTCATGAGGGCAACGCCCCCGAAAGATAAACATTTTGTTTTATTCATTATATACGAAACTGTAATAGATTTGTATTGAGTTAAATGAATTTTCAGTAGGACGAAAAATGAGGAGGAGTGGGAAGAAGAATGCTAACGCCTGAGGAGATGGAAGAAGAAGATGGATGACATTGTTTGATTCATAATCATTTTGTATCGCGATGCAAAATGGATTAGATAATATTTTATGCATCGCGGTACATAAAAGTTGGTATCACGGTGCAATTAGGTTAGATAATTAAACTATTGAACCGCAGTGAAAAATTAATGCAATAAAATTGATGAATCGCGGTGCAATAGGACTAGACAATTAAACTATTGAACTGCAGTGTAAAAATTAATGCAATGAGATTGATGAATCGCGATACAAAAATTAATGCAATAAAATTGATGAATTACGATTCAATAGTCAATGCACTGCGATTCATTTTTGTAGCGCGTCTCATGCTCATTAAGGACATCGTAGTCTTTTAGACATTAAAAGTATCTGTGGGTTCCCGGGAAACGTGCTCCCGCGCCCCGCGCACCCTTGGATAGGGGTGCGCGTACGTGC
This sequence comes from Codonopsis lanceolata, assembly GCA_013146195.2. NCBI lineage: Eukaryota > Viridiplantae > Streptophyta > Magnoliopsida > Asterales > Campanulaceae > Codonopsis > Codonopsis lanceolata. The sequence continues at coordinate 22,725,439 of CM028382.1, read as the reverse complement.
GAATGCGGTGACATCCACTGCTCTCGTTCCACCCTCCCTTTTCTAGGGGAGGACGAAATCAAAAGTGCTAGAGGAATGCTGTCGGAATAGCGCGTTGGAATGCGTCTCGGTTGCCTTTAGTGGATTTTGATCCATTATGGGAGCTTTGGGTTTTCTATGTAAAGTTATCCCTTTTTTAGGGGATACCAGGATATAGGAATGCATCACCCTTATATTCTCATTCTCCCTTTTTTAGGGGAAAACGTGAAAGTGCAAGGAATGAATGTTGCAGCGCGCCCACTATGGATTTTATGAAAATAGCCTTATGGCCTATCTCGGATAACTATGGGTGCTTTGGGTTTTCTACGTCAAGTTATCCCTTTTTTTAGGGGATACTAGGACATAGGAATACATCACCTTTCCATTCCCATTCTCCCTTTTTTAGGGGAAAACGAAAAAGTGCAAGGAAAGATGTTGCGAGGCCCCACTGGATCCAAAATGTTTTAGAGTCGCCATCTTTATTTGAAAGAATAAATAAAGCAAAACTAAAAAAGGAAAACCAGAGATAATGAAAACGGGTTCGGAGGCTAAGTTACGAGTTGGGAAGGTGCTAGGCACCCAACTCGTCCTTTCGGTCTCAAAACAGTTTTTGGCTAAAGTATGCTTTTTGTTATATTTATTTAACAGACAAATAAAGCATTAACTGCCTACAAATACATCAATTGTGTCTACATTATTTATAGACTTGCAACTGTCCCTTTTACAAATAATTACAAATATACTTGAAAATATTTGGTCATAATAACGACTACATTTAGTACTATTTCCTAACTAAATCCGGGCAGCACAACTGCTTATATATCTACATTGGGCCGGATTGGAAATAATACTTTTACAAATGAAAGCTTTAAAATAAAACTTACTGACAGCCTAGGATGTGCTCGCTCTGTCCTTTAGGGAGATGGAATATTTTTTTGTTGTTGTGTGTTGTGAAGTGTTGTGAAGATTCGGGCAGAGTGGCTACTTCCGAAAGTTACTTTTGGCCTCGGGATTTGGGCAGAGTAACTGTTTGTGTTTGATTGTTTGTTGGCTTGAGGTAGGCTGAAATCGAGCAGAATAACGACTTATTTCTGGCTGATTTGGCCTTTTAAATCGGACATAGCAACTGCTCTTTCCACGATTTTTGGACCGGGGAAATAGGGTGGATACCTAGCTGGGGGGCTAAGGCTCACTTCTACCGGTTGGTTTTGTGTTTGGAAGAGGTTTGGCAGGGTTTCGAGGCTTTTTGAGGTGATCGCTCACTATCTCATTTCGCTCTCTATTTCTCCAGCGTAACGAGAACGCGGAGAATTTTTATCGAAGAAAAGGTGTGTTGAATGAAAAGCTGAGGGCCTGTATTTATAGGAGGAACTGAGGACACGCTGGGAATTAAAATTCCTTCCTTGTGCATTGATCGGCTTGTACACAGTGCGGGAGAAATTGCACATTACGGCAAATGAAGAAGAAAACTGGGCGCAAGAAGGCCCAAATTGGGCGCAACAAAGGGAATTGGGCGCCATGCCCAATTTTTATGTGGGTGGCGCCTAATTTTCAACATCTTTCATTTTTGCACTGCACTTTGGTCCCTAGTTCATCCTTTTGCGCATCCTCGCTTTGTTCTTTTGCACTTTTGACCCTGTAACTTGACATTTGTTAATGTTTTAACAGGTCTTGAGATTTTATGTCATGTCACATACCAGGGGTACGAAATTGGGGTGTCTACAGAGCCCCTCAACGATGGAGTCTACTGGGTAACCCGCTTATCGAGTAGACGAACATCGTTGATAAGAATAGACTCTCCAATTTCGTTCAATTACAAAACGAGGGAGAAAGATGCAATAGGTGGCAGTTATAATGCATCAATTTATAATGTGAAACAAACCTCCATATCCTAGACATTTTTAGTCAGTTATAGCAGGTTATCGCAGTCTTTAAGCAGACATGCAAATTGAATGCTCTGATGGTCGGACCTACTAATGTAGGCTGCCTACATATCCCTTAATAAAAGGTATCAGACCAAACGTAGTTCGGACTCAAGCAAGACGAACAACCAACCGAGGATGTTGTGCTCTTTGGGTCAAAACCCATCCGAAAGCACAAATGAAGAAAAGATTTTCATGCTTTTCGAAAAGCCGTATTCTTCCGGTCCGAAACCGTTGTCAAATACGGTATGAAGATTTTTGTGTTTTTCGAAAACCATATTTCAACCGATAAATACCTGTCGCTGAAATATGTTAAGAGAGCATTTCAAAATTATGTCCGGCCAAATGCCTTGTTTCCAAACACAATAAGAGGACCTTCAGATTTTCCGCGTCGATCGACCGATAAACCCGACATCGAATACGATAAAAAACGTTCTTCAAATTTTCCGAAAACTGTATCCAACTGATCAAAAATCTGCTGGATACGATAAAGACTTTTCTTTTCTTCTTCCTCTCACTTTTTTTTTTGTTTTTTTGAATATTCCTATTTTCTTTTTTTTTTTTGAAACAAAAACCTTTTGAAAAAGATTTTTCTTTTATTCCTGAAAGCAGAATAAGAAAACCTTACCTTTATTACCTTTCTTACCTTTTCATGCTTTTGACTGCTGCTGTTGGTTCAGCGGATTTGGTCATTTCTGCCGTTCTGACTTTTCCATGTTGGGGATCTCTTTTTTTTCTTTAATTTTATTTTTTTTGTTTTTGTTTTTTGCAAAAAGAAAGGGGACTTACCTTTGCCGCTGAATTTTCTGACCTTTTTTTTGCTTGTCTAGCGGCTGACTTGCTGGAAACATGAGCTTTCCTTGCTTTTTGGATGAAAGGCCGTCGAATGTGGTTAACAAAATTACTTTTGTTAACTTTCTGTCAAGTCTTAGGGGCCACTTTGCAATTTTGGAATTTTGAGGTCTTAAGTGTTGATTCTGAGTTGCTTGGAGGGAGAAAAATGGAAATCCTCAAATTCTCCCTTTCTTTCTTGACTTACAGGGTGAAGGCAGAGAGGCCACCTTCATTTCTTTCTCTTTTCTGCGCCAGCTTCCTCCATTGCTGACGGAGCGAGTTTTTTTTATTTTCATTTTCTTTCATTTTCTCAATTTTCTTCCGCCAAAAATTTTGTTTTTCTGCATAGATGGCTTCTTCTTCTAGATCTCGAAAGGGAAAGGCACCGATGAATCCAGAATCCGGCGAAGAAAGGAAGGAACTCCTTCCCTTAGTTCGAAACCATGTCAACTATTATTATTCAAAGCACGACTGGGGTAACTTGGTGCGGGATTGGTACAAGCACGTCTCAAATCTCCCCGATCCCGCTGTAAGTATAATCTTTCTTCCACCATTTGGTTAAATTTTCAGATCTGCTCAATTTCTGTACTGTTTTGGACTTTTGGAGTATATATTTGCTGCTTGTGATATTTATGCATGTGATTTATGGGCTAAAATGATGCAATTTTGGTAATAATGCATGAAATTTGGACAATTTATTTTTGCGATGCACAATTGAACTAGTAGTCACTATTTGACCCTACTATGCATGATTTATAATGTTAATGCAAATAAGGCTATATGATGCATGTTTTAGACCTGAATGTATTTTTATATAGTATATGTTCACAATACGGAATTTTCGGAATGAAATGCAAAATTTTTCGGGCACATTTTTCGGATACATTTTCAGATATATGCAAGACAAAACAGATATATTTTATGTACCAGAACTTATTTTGTATGCATGCTAATGCTGTAGGGATATAAGAAATGCCAAGGAGATATTCTTTTTTCGTGATGGGTGGCATTTTTTTAGCGCATTCCTAATACATCTTATTAAATAATGAATGCAAATAATGGATGCATGTACTACTTTATTTGATGCAAATGAGATGCTGAATATACATGAGATGTTTTTTATGCAAATGCAGGGTTAATAATTTTTTTTTTTTAACATGAAATAAAAAAATGTGACATGTATATTTAAATGCAAAGTATATATTTTCTTTTTTTTTTTTTCTGACACCTAAAATGCTAACACGTATATTTATGTGCAAAACAATTTTAATGTACAAATATATTTTCTCTCTTTTTTTTTTTTTTGTGTTTGTTTGTTTGTTTGTTTGTTTTTTTTTGTTTTTTGTTTTAAATCTAATGTATTAATTATACAAGAAGAAGGGGCTTGTGAGAATCTTACCTTTATTTTCCTTCTCTTTTCTTTCTTTTCAAGAGCGCAGGCCTTTGGACAAGGTCCGAGCTAGTTGTGCTAAGGTGTCCGATATCTTCCATTCAATGCCTGCACCAGCCCAGATTTTAGTGGAAGAGACGGGCTTTGGGGTCTTCATGCGGGCCTTTACTCCCTTCCGCAGTTACAGAGTCATATTTGATGTGCTGCGGGACTTTTGGTGGGACACCACCCACACTTTTCATCTTAGCTGGGAAGATATCACCATGACTCTATGTGACTTTGCTGCCATCACCGGCATATCTACCAGCATTGGGCGGACCTTGGCACCTGATTACACCCTCCGCGAGCACCATGACGTGGTGGATGATCTTCTGGGGTTTGTGCCCACGTACAAGACTGCGGATGAGGTTACTATTCACAATGTGAAGGAGTGGCTTGTAGAGAACGCCGAACAGGTTGATGCCGGGGATAGCGTTGCTGTGGCCCGTGTTGCCAGGACATTTTTATTTTTCTTCTTGGGGACATCCCTTTTTGCTAATGCCTCCACTTCCTTGAGGGTTTCTTTGCTGGGCTGCCTTCGAGATCTGGATCATATGATAGATTATGATTGGGGGCAGGCAGGTCTGGCTGAGCTCTATGTCTTCATGGACAGGTTGAGTCGGAATGACTCAAACGTTATGACCGGTTTTACTCCTGCTTGGGAGTAGGAGTGAGCTTGGTCCGGTTGGGTCCACTTTTTTGGAAAAACTGAGAGAACCAGGATCAGACCAATAGTCTGGTTCTTAAAAAATATAGAACCAGGACCAACCCAAGATGTCTGAGAAGCAATACATTGGTCCGGTCCAGAACTAATTGAAGACGTGCGAGAACCAGGACCGGACCAATACGATGCATATCTTTGATAAAGAGGATAACTAGACTTTCTTAAAAACAATGATCAATAATCAAATCATGTTCTTCCTTCATACAACATTTTGTTGGGTTAGTTGTTCTTGTGAAAATAAGCTAAATGTAAAAATCATTACTTCCAAATTAATAAAGAGAAACGAAAAAGAAAGTTGTAAGGAAATTTATTGCAAGTCATCTTCCTCTCCGATCTCCTTATGGTTAATTTAATTAATTTACAGGTAACAATCCTTCAAACTAATAACGTTTGAAATTACAAAAAGAGGCATGGATTAATTAATAGGGAAGAACAATGTTTTCCCTCATATTTTCTCTTTAATCAAATAAGGAAACTTGGTTGAATATTGAATCAAATTATTATTATTGTTATTATTATTATTATTATTATTATTATTATTATTATATATACATATATTAATTATACTATATTAGTATATTATATATAATAAAATAATAATAAATATACATTGGTTCGGTTCGGTCCGGTTCTGTGTTTTTTGTTTCTGGAACCAAGGACCGACCCAATTATCCAGTTCTGTAAAAATTCAAATCCAGGACCAATCCAAAGTATTGATTCAGTCCACTTTTAACTGATTCGATTCGATTCCATTGATTTGGTCCGGTTCCGAAAAACTTCTGGTCACCCTACTGAGGTGTGTTTTGGGGTGCGATCAACCACAATCTTTGATAAAATGAGTTGACTGTATGAGAAAGGGGGTTGGTGCCTTTGTGGTTTTTTTACGCCAGCAACTAATTAGAGCACACCTCCAACAGGGGGTTTATGAAGAGGGATAAAGCTTTATACCATTGGAGGAGTAATGGTAAAAGGTTGAAGTTTTGGAAAGGGCGACGATCTTGAACCGGTTGATCATTGATACTTAGCATTAACCTGAGAAGCACGAACTTGTAGATTAAACGACGCTTCCGGTATATAGATGCCGCCGGGGGACATATCTACCGGTGCCTCTAACCGGGGAGAGGACTGAGCGAGTGAATTTGTAGAGTGAGAAGAACTGAGGATTGTTATCCTGTCGTCGTCTTCTCTCTCCATCAAATTCGCCCTCATTCTCTCCCTCTCTCTCACATCTTCTCACTCGGTCTCCTCCTCCTACCATCGCTCCTTCCTCAAACCTCAATCAACCCTCTCGTGCCGTCAATCCAAATCTTCTACTCCCAAAGCTTCCGCATCCGACTTACTCTCTCTCCTCGGCACCCCACAACAGGCCTCATCAATCAACCCCCAAGTAGCCCGACAGCTCAAATCCTGCTTCAAATTCCTCGTCCCTTTCATCCCTACCTGTAAACCCGGTCTGAGTCAACTCGTTCCTCTGTCGCCCACGTTGCGGCGGACGTTGGGTTCGATATTTTTTCGTGGTGATGATTGTAGTAAGAGAGAAGACGATCAACTCGTTTGGTGGCCGCCCGCCTCGATAATGGAGCTCGCTCGTCTTGCCGTTGATTCGTGTGGCGACCCGGGGTCGATTCAACGTGCCCTTGATCCCACCATGATTCCTGTGAGTTTTCTATTGAGGCTGCAAGCTTTTTAAATTTCAACTTCACCTTCTTATTAGTTCCACTTTTCTTTGGTGATTTCCAGTTTTAAAGCCCTACTCTACTTTTTCCTAACTTTCCTTTAATTAGGTTTCCAACTGGTGGTCAACATTTTGCCACTTCTAAGTTAGAGGTAGATGAATAAATGATTGAGTTTGCAATTATGAAACTTGGAACTTAGTTTGCAATTAGCGAATGGAAATGGAACTACATACTCCTACATTGTTCTCATCTGTTGTGTTTTCTGCAATTAATTGACTAATAGCAAGCAATGTACAAAGGAAATGAATGGGAGAGAATATCTTTTTAATTTTTTTCTCTTTGAAGCAAATAGGGAACTAACATATGGCTTATAATCAATCTATAGGGGGGATGTGAACTGCAGGATCGAATGTATATATATGAAAAAGATGTACATATATTAAATGTCAAATGAAATAATTAAGAAACCATGAAAGTATGACGAAGAGAAGAGATATGATAATGCAAAAATCATTTGCCGCCAGATCACTCTTGCTTTGGTTGAGTATGACCTTAACTAGGCGTATCTCTGGCTTAAACTGCAATAACAAAGACGAAGTGATGGTGGCGGGGACTGACCTCACAATAAATTCTTTCATGCTTAAGTTGGTAATTGTTGTAAGAAATTAACAGACTACAGTTTGTGTTGTAATGACTTTTACTTATCCATTGAAATGATTGGAGTATTTATAGTGGATAGTTGACGAAGAGTGTTCACAAAGGTTGAAAGAATGACCACCGTGAACAAACCATGTGGCCTGCGGTCCCCTCACCTAGGTCCTAGGATGAGTCAGGTGGGCAACCTCTGTTCATGTCAGGGGAGTTGGTTGGAGGGTAGTGGAGACTGTTTGCAGGTAGTGGTGGCTGTTAACAACTATTCTGTGATCTCTAAGCTTCAACCTATACTTGCTTGCCACGTGTTTGAGGTCCTTTTGTCAGGCTTGTGTTGCTCGTTACTTGGATACCCCTGAGCAAGTTCCTTGGCTCGCAATGCCTAATGTCCAAGTTATCATCATTCAGGTTGTATCCTTACTGGTCGGTGGTACAGTTACGCATGGGTTTGGAACTCGGGTTTCGGGTTATGCTAATCAAGATACTTCACAGGATATGCACACACGCCCATGGGCATTATTGATGTGGTTAGTCAAAGCGTAGTTTTAGTAGTGCACAGGATTATAGATACCTGCATGCCCTTCTCAATGTGTTCTATTAAAGTTAACTATTAGAAGTTCCATAGGTGCCAGATATTGAAGGATCAAATGAAGATTGTTGTCAGCTTACAAGAACCCTGTATGGGAGACACTTTATAAATGAGGTTAGCATTTTCTCATAGCTAAAGTATACTCTGTGTGTCCCACGTGTAGAGTTCGGCTCTGAAAATTCTTAAGATATACATTATTACCCTTAAAAGGGATTATTTTATAAAAAAAAAGGATTATTCTAACAAGATATGAGGGTAAAGTTAGAATATCATGAATGATTTTTTTTGATAAGTAAGAATATCATGAAAGATTTAAGCTTGATGTTTGGAATAAGGACTCTTTAAATTGGACATTGCAATAAGCAAAGAGGGAGAGTATGTATATGAAGTATCTGCACATGTATATGTATATGCACATAGTTTGTAAGTCTTCTGCACCCCAAGGGGTGGGAGTGATGGCAAGGCACTCATGCAAATACGATGAAGTCCTTGGTTCCAATCCCCATACCAATAAGAGGTCACACTTATAAAAAAAAATATCCTCGGGATTGATTTTAGTAGTGCACAGGATTATAGATACCTGCATGCCCTTCTCAATGTGTTCTATTAAAGTTAACTATTAGAAGTTCCATAGGTGCCAGATATTGAAGGATCAAATGAAGATTGTTGTCAGCTTACAAGAACCCTGTATGGGAGACACTTTATAAATGAGGTTAGCATTTTCTCATAGCTAAAGTATACTCTGTGTGTCCCACGTGTAGAGTTCGGCTCTGAAAATTCTTAAGATATACATTATTACCCTTAAAAGGGATTATTTTATAAAAAAAAAAGGATTATTCTAACAAGATATGAGGGTAAAGTTAGAATATCATGAATGATTTTTTTTTGATAAGTAAGAATATCATGAAAGATTTAAGCTTGATGTTTGGAATAAGGACTCTTTAAATTGGACATTGCAATAAGCAAAGAGGGAGAGTATGTATATGAAGTATCTGCACATGTATATGTTATTAGTTTGTAAGTCTTCTGCACCCCAAGGGGTGGGAGTGATGGCAAGGCACTCATGCAAATACGATGAAGTCCTTGGTTCCAATCCCCATACCAATAAGAGGTCACACTTATAAAAAAAAAATATCCTCGGGATTGATTTTGGTGTTTTTCTTCTTGTAGGAATTAAATTTGTACATGAAATTTTTATTTGAAATGATTAGCGCTCGCGGTCCTAATGTTGGGTTGTCTGCATCGTTGAATCGCTATGACTTTTTTCATGGTCACCTTTTCGTTGCCACGGATGGAAGACTTGGTATTTTGTAAGTTACTATTAGTTTATGCTCTTGTATAGGTTTTAATAGAACAACAATTTTTTTCTATAATATGATGTTTACCCAATTTGATTAAAAGTTTAAAACAGGTGGTTTTTTGATTATATAAATCTCCATAAGTTGAGTTCAGAGTTTGAAAACTTTGTACTTAAGCTTAGTTCAGAGTTTGATCGAACTATGTTATCTAACATCTTCCTCTTCATCATATTTGTGGAGTCATGCTCACATCATCATCGCACAAGTCTTGGACATAACATCATTACCATCAGGCTTCAGCACAAGTATTTGACATTATCACAAAAAGGAAAATGTTGATTCTACTTCGGAAGGAAGGGGGGAGGGTGAAGATGAAAATGAAAGCATGGAAAAGAGAAGGTTTTGCATATTTCTTTTTTTAATGATTTATGAGTTGGAAAACCCTTTTCCTCTCATTTTTTGATGAAAAATGGTGCCTTTGGATGGAAAACTCATCCATCATCTTTCCCCCCCACCCCCCTTCATTTTCTTATCCTACCAAGCAAAGGAAATCATTTACTCATTTATTTTCCACCTTCCCACATTTCCACTCTATGAAACATGGGATAAGATCATAGTTGAAAAAAGCGGAAGGCGAGAGGCGGGTGAGAGGTCAAAATTTGAGGCGAGAGGTGAGGCACAAAAAAGCATGGAAAAGAGAAGGTTTTGCATAATTCTTTTTTTTTTAATGATTTATGAGTTAGAAAACCCTTTTCCTCTCATTTTTTGATGAACCATGGTGCCTTTGGATGGAAAACTCATCCATCATCTTTCCCCCCACCCCCCTTCATTTTCTTATCCTACCAAGCAAAGGAAATCATTTACTCATTTATTTTCCACCTTCCCACATTTCCACTCTATGAAACATGGGATAAGATCATAGTTGAAAAAAGCGGAAGGTGAGAGGCAAGGCGCAAAAAAGGCGCTCACGGAACAAATATTACGGAAAAAATAATTTATATATATAACTTAACAAATCTCAATAAAACATGTCATGAGTGATGAAACTAAGTGAACAACATAATATTAATAACACAAATATCATCGTTCATAGTTGAAATTCCAAAGCATTCGATGAATTTAACTTAAATTCCAAACAAGAAAATAAATAGTCATTAAAGCAAATGAAAAAAATTGTTAAACAGTAACATCACAATACCCAAAAAAAATCAAACTGGAAGAAAGTCGTTGAACTGTCGAAGAAGTGAAGAAGTCAAACCGTCGAACTTTGAAACATACCTTTGAAGATGAAGAAATCTGGAAGAAAGCTGGAAAAGAGGGGTGCAAAATGGTCAAGATAGGTGCGAAGTGGAAGAAAGGTGAAGAAAGTCAAAGTCACCAGTCGAAGTCGAAGTAGCAGCAGTCGTAAATGAAGTATGCGATGTTTTAGGGAATATTTATGGGGTTAGAGGTCTTTTATACCCCTATTATACTATGTCGTTTTGAATAAAACCCAAACCCTAATTTAAAATTTTCGCCGAGCGCCTCCGTCGCCTTTTTGTCGACTTTCGACATCGAAAAAGGCAAAGAAGTCGTAGAAAGTCGACGCCTCTTGCTCATCGCCTAGAGTCGCCTTTCCAGGCGCGAGACCCTCGCCTCCTCTCGCCTTGCGCCTCAGGCGCAAAAGGCGCACGCCTTTTTAAACTATGGATAAGATATGGATCTATTATCTTCTATTATTGTTTACCTTTTCAGATCATCTGCAAAAGTTTGGGGACACTGATATCTTGTAAGTTGTAAGTGGTGTTCCCTTGAGACATGGACCTATTGTTGTCTGTCTGACTGTCTTATTGTACGTTTCCTTTTGATCGACACAACTCCAAAAGCATGGACCTTATATCCACGGTTTTTCTGCTCTTTGAAACTTTTTAATTAGGCTTGAGCATAATAGCAGACTACATCCTACTTACGCATTCATTGCTTTTTTTTATTTTTTATTATAACGTCTTTAAAACTTGTCAGATTCCATGCTAAAGAATATCCGACATATGAGAAAGAAGTGTTTCCATGCAATATGGGCTTTTGCCAAGTAGTTATGCTTGGCTTAGTTAGCAATTGTTCTTTTTGTTCCTTTTCTGACATACTTTAAGATTGCCTCTTTCACATCTCTTAGGATGGGTCAGCATAAGTGGTTAACTCCTCATTAGTTGCTTTTTGATTCATCAGCTGATCTCATTAAGTTTTTCAAGGAATATGCAGATACTAAAATCCATTACGGACTTCAAATGTTTGTCTTTCTTATCATTATTTTGATGTTACAGGGGTTTGGGGGCCAAGTTAACAATACAAACGTCAACTTTAAATAAAATGTGTTAGAAATGGTTGCCTCTGGTGCTCTATGTATGTGGTTCCATTTCTATAAAAATTGGGCATTGTAAACTGAAATTTAAAAAATATCTACACACACAAACATAGTTATCGTTCACCTATAAAGTTGGTATGACTATATGTCTAGTTGGTATACGACTAACTTCAAAAATCTAAAAAGCTAAATCTGAGGTATAAGTATATTAATGTATAATTTTTATTTAGATAATTACACTACAATGATGAGTTTAACATGTCCTAAGAAGATTCAATAATTAATTAAACTATGACTATGAAATTGAACTAAGACAATGAAGATTCAATGATGAATTTCATAATAAAAAAAAAATTTAATCTAAAACAATGAAATTGAGGACCAATTTTCAAAATTAATGCAAACTAATCAAATGATGCACATTAGCGTGCCCAAAAGACTTGATATGAACTCTAAAACTTGCACTGCCTATTGCAATATAATCCTATTTTACTAATACGTAGAATTCTAAGAGGGCCATGACACATTACAGAAAGCCTTGGTGGGGGGAGAGGGGGACATAGGCCCCCTATGGCCCTAGACTGGTTTTGCTAATGTTTATCAGACTCCATGCAATGTTTTGGCCAACAAATCCTATCCCAGTTCATAGCCCCAAGTAAATTAAGAAGTTGCAACATTTCAGCTATTTTACCGTGCCATTGGATGTTAGCATCATTTCTTATACTTTCCTTCAGGGTCTAACGTGACATATGATGAATCGATGAATTTGCGGAATATTCTGTGGTTGGCTCCTTTGCCAAGTGATTCCTCTAAAGCCTGTTTGGCTCTCACCCGTACTGATCAAAAATATTACGGAGTGTTAAAGAAGAAAGAAAAAAGTGGCTATCAGGTATATTTCTGGTTGTTGGTGAATGGTGGATGCTTCTGCAATCATCATGCTAAAATGACTCCTATATTTGCAATTCCTTGATGCTAAAATCATATTTCAAGCGCTTATAAATGTATATACGTTCTTTATCAAAAATAAAATAAAATGTATATATGTTGGCTCCCTCTTTCGAAAGTGAATCGGGATGAAATTGATTAAGAGCTGTAACATTGACTGAAGTGGTGTGGAAAGGGGTTTATGTTTCAAAAAAGCTTTACATTAGAAAGATTGTTGTGTTATTGGGTTTCTATTTTGCGGATAATTAACCACTGAATGCTACTATAAATTGCATTACTAAGATGTTAGACATAGGAATCAGGACGGTTTAATTACTTTTTAGAACTGCAGTTGCGTTGAAATACTGTGTACAACACATAGAAGACCCTACATTGTTTGATTTATCTTTGCTCTCAATTAAATTTCATAATCTATTATATGGCACGACTTCTTTGCATCTTTCAACGGTGGAAAGATTCTTACACTAACACTATAAATTAGATTTCACATGCTCACCAATTGTACTATTTAAATTGTACCCGAGTCAACTCTGCTTAATATCAACCCTACTAGTCCTTAGTGAATGGTACTTTGATTTATCAAAGTGAATCTCATGCTTACGATAGTTGTAGCCAGTAGGCACCTTGAACAAAAGTGAGTTTCTTTTGGTGAAGTGCACCAGTGATAAACATGCTTTGTTTGGCAAGTTATCAAGAAGCTTCCTTATGTTGAGATTAGGTTACTAATATACGGAGTATAAAAGTTGCATGACACTACTTACATATTCCCACCATTCCACTCAAAGGCTTCTCCTATTTTAGATGTTCCACTGAGAGAGGTTGTCTCTTTGAAAATAGTCTATTCCCATGGTGTTCTAACTCTGCCCCTTATCCATGAAATAAACAAACTTGGATAGAGCTAATATAGGTTTGTTATTGAAATATAAATCCCACATCGGGTATCTAACAAAGCCTTGCATCATAAGTTAATGATCCTGGGGGCACACTACTTCCAAGCCAATTGGTTTGGATATGGAGCCCAGATTCAAATATGATGCTAGAGTAGGCTCTTTCAGATGTCCCAAGTCCAACGGCCTACATGCTCACTTTCCGCACCTGAGTGTAAAAAAAATTCCTTGTGTAAGCTTCAAGCCCTGCAACTTGATAGGGGCAGTTGAGATATAAATCCACCTCAGGTATATACGAAGCCTTCATAATATATAATGTGGAGGCAGGTCACTCAAAAGAGTCCCCATTTGAAAAGTCTAATTATTAAGGGATATATTAATGTCATTAAAGTTAGTCATAATTACAAAAATAGTTAAGCACAAAAAATGTGGTTACAACACAAGTGGAGGGTAAATATGAAACGTTATAGAAATTGTAAGCATAATTTTTTAAAGTGGACTCTTAGAGTGAAACATCCGAAAATAGCATAGTAGACTCATTACCCGGAACGGAGGGAGTATCTCATAGAACTTTTACAAACTTACTTTGAGTGGAACGGAGGGAATACCAAAAAGGAAAAGTGCATCCATGAAATTATTCCATTTCGGTCTGGGATGAGGTGAGGATCGACTACATTTTTCTTGATATTTTTCCTTCTCTCATCTTTAGTTAGAAGAAATGTTAATTTCTAACATTAATGTCACTGATCAGAAGAAATGTTAACCTTTTGCTCCTTTCACCACCTATGATAATAGCAATCAAGGGTTGGCATTCTCTTCTTCTCCAGTTTTATTTTTTGATTCTGTAATATATAGAAGTCGTAGAGAGGCTAAGTTGAATATATTTACATTTTTAATGGAAGGACTCTAACGTCTTCTTTTATTTTGTTGACGGGTGCTTGTGGTCTTGGATGCACATCCAGGAGTAATTATTTATAGAGATCTAATACCAGAATATGTAGACTTAGTGAGGACCTTATATGAAGGTTCTGAATTTTTATCGGGCGTCAGAGAATTTTTTGTAGCCATAGTTTCTTTGGGTGACACTCGATCAAAATTATGATAGATAATAATGCAACTTTCTTGCTTCTCCAGAGGACTTTGGGGATGCTGTAGTTGATGTCAACTACTTGAATATAGGAGGTGGTTCACCTGACTATCAGATTTTCATTTGCTAAACAACTGATCTATCAAAGGTATACCCAATTCTCTTTATGTAACTTTATTTGAAAATTGAAATGATGTCCTATTTATGATGAACAGTCCAGCCATATTATTCTGTCTTTGCTAGAATTCTGCCTGTGTGCTCTCATATTGCATGCATTGATATTAATTCACCTTTCATTTTCGTTCCAAAATGTGATTGTTGATTTGTTGGTAGTGCCTGAGAAGATGCAGATGTTGTATGATATTGATCATGTCCGGGTTGACATTTACAAGAATGTCTGAGACCTCGATGGATAATTGTGGAAATAGGAGACTCTTCCACCATCGAGAAGGCTTTTTTCTTTCACTGGTCTGCTCGTGGGAGGAAGCTCGATAAGATTGGTGGTAACGATGTGTGCAACCTCCATTTCAATTTACTTCTAGGAGCTGTTTTCTTGTATACCCGGGCTTGTTTTCCGGTGAATTATTTTTCGTTTAGTCAGGAACAACCAAACAAACCTTTCTTTTTATTTTTATATATGTATTTTGTCATTGACAAACATTAATAATAAAGCTTCAAATTCCAATGTTAAGGTGTTATAAGTTCTACTCCATTTGGCAAGGAATTCAATGTGATTATAAGAGCATATATATTGTTCTTCTGGTTACTACTATGAGAGTTTTGAAAGATTCTACTTTTGGAATTCATTGTAATACTAGTTGGCCTATGCCTAAATAATTGTCGTTCTTTAATTTTTTATCTGTTTCAAAATAGAGATTTTATTAAACTTAACGTCTTTAGCTAAGGCCCGTTAAAAAAGGGTTCCTTGCATCATAACTTTTGTATGATGATAAATATAACAATTTTAAACTTTTGGAGGCCATTGCAATTTTTACAAAAATTGGGTAGCTTAAATATGAGTATTTATTTGTCAATAAAAATAAAAAAATCAAAATTAATCTACTAGTTTTTTGACTAGCAATTAATTAGCTAGTTACATCAATTGTTAAATCAAAAAAGTCCATAAATTTAGTACAAACAAAATTTAGTAGCATAGGTCCCAGTTCGTGGAGGGCCCAACTATGATAGCTCCGTAACAAACTGACAATATTGCTCAGTTTTGAATATTGAAGTTAGATGACTTAAACATGCAGAGGAAACCGAATTAACAACTTTTTTTGTAATTAACAAATTAAATCTCACATTTCACAATTTGAACTAATTGAGCTTTTCTGTCCAACTGCGCAGACAACATAGTGAAACAGTTAGGCTCCATTAAAGTAAGACTTAATAAATAACCATGAATCAAATTCATAACACCAGAACCAGATTCTGAGATTCAGGATATGCAATTAAGAAAACAGATCATGCAATGATCAGAGAATAGCATCGACTTAAACATGCAACATATATTTCCTTCCATAAACTAAAAACAACTTTTTCTGTAATGAACAAATTAACAAATTAAATGAGATCATGCATAAAAGTGGCACATAGTTTTTAACTAGCTAATTACATATCCTGAATATATCCCACAAGTTCTAAGATCTGTAAATCAAGTATATATGTAGCGTAGCAGCCCTATCTAGTAATCTGCTCAAACGTGAAGGGCGCCTGCGAATATCTGGTGAGGCAGATAGCAAAATTGTTTGGGTTTTGGCGGCGGCGAGGTTGAAAAGAGTGATCGACCGGAGAACCATCGATCAGGATCAGTAGCACCACCAAGAGGATTCATCGACACCTTTTTAGCCTTAAGTATATCACCATGCGTCATAAAGTTGTCAACGATGAACGGATGTTTGAGTAGCATATCAGCAGTCCATCGTTCTAGAGGATCCCTAGTCAGACACCTTCGCAAGAATTCCTTTGCTTTTTCGGAGACATATTCAGGTATTCCTGGCTGCAACTCATTCCCACAATTAGCAATCTGCTCCAAAAGATCCTCCAGAGTTTCAAACTTCCAGTACCCGAATTTCCCAGTGAGTATCTCAAATAGAGTTACACCAAAAGCCCAAATATCCATAGGTGCTTCGTGCTGACCAAGCAATACAGATTCAGGTGAATTGTAAACCGGAGTTCCTCGTAGATGATACAACTTCCCGTCGATGACACTAGGCCCAGTTGGTGATCCTGCTTTCTTGGCTAATCCAAAGTCTGCAATCTTAAGATGGGCGATGGAAACGTAAATTGTAGGTGGAAAGACAAGAATGTTGGCGGGTTTAAGATCGCAGTGTACTCTTCTATGAATGTGTCGGAGACCCCTAAGTATCATGTAAGCATAACAACTGACATTGAATTCCGATAATCCACGGCTGCCATTCTTGATTACAAGGTCTTCAAGGGTACCTCCAGGAGCATATTCAAGGAACAAATTGTAGATTTTGTTGTCATTTTCCATGCTTATATCCTCTCCAAAGCAGCGAACAATTTCTGGGCATCCCCTTAATTCATGTAAAAACTTGCCTTCGCGGACCAGGGTAGAAGAGGAATCAAAGTCGGCGCTTTTAACGGCGACCACCGCAGAATCGGATGAGTTGAAATCATCAATTGGGGTTGCGACGGAGACAGTACCGAAAGATCCCTTGCCAATTACAGAACGCTTAACCCACTTCATCACTTACAATATTTTATGATTTGCAAAGAAAGTAAAAGAAGAAGAAGCTCTGATCGAAGACGAAGACGAAACAAATAGTGAATATATATAGTGTTAGGGTTCCTTTTCCTTTTCGGAAACGACTAATTGCTTGGGGATAAAGTGATGTGCCGTGTTACCTTGGTTTACTACCTTACTTAATATGACAAAAGTCAACCAAAGAAAACAAACGCATTAATTTAGTTGCTGTTTAAAATAGAAATTATTTTTAAATCGATTTTCAATAAATAAAGTGTAAGATCTCATCTCATAGTGTCCGTTAAGAATTAATTAGTCACATTGGTCTATTACAGTTAAACTAACAGAAAATTTATTTACTACGGGGTAACGTCGGTTGATTTAAAATGAGGAGGGTTTAGTTTTATTTTATTTTAAAAATTACATATCTAAATTACTGATCCTAAAGCCTTTTTTTTTTTTTTTTTAACCAGGTTGAATCCTGGGGTAGTAGTTCCGGTCCCTCATTGCTACTACCAGGAAAATCGCGAATGATAGGGTTTAAGAACAGTCTGTGATAACACAAGTCCAACCTCATAAGAAAGCAAAGTCTTCCAAGATCGAACCCAGCACAGATCTTATGTCCCCCTCCTTTTACCACTCGGCTATGCCTCGGAGGACTTGATCGAGCAAACATGACCCCTTATATAAGAGGATCCAATTTTATACATGTATAGGCTAGTTTAATTTAGATATATTATAAAGAATATAAATAAATTGTAGATTTTATTGTCATTTTCACATGCTTATATCCTCTCCAAAGCAGCGGACAATTTCTGGGCATCCCCTTAATTCATGTAAAAACTTGCTTTCGCTGATCAGGGTAGAAGAGGAATCAACGTCGGTGCTTTTAACGGCGACGACCGAAGAATCAGATGAGTTGAAATCATCAATTGGGGATGCGACGAATACATTACCGAAAGATCCCTTGCCAATTACAAAACGCTTAACCCATTTCATCACTTACAATATTTTATGATTGGCAAAGAAATTAAGAGAAGAAGAAACTCACAAAGACGAAGCAAATAGTGAATATGAATATATATATATATATATATATATATAGTGTTAGGGTTCCTTTTCCTTTTCGGAAACACCAAACTGTTTGGGGTTTGGAATATATATATAATGCCATTATAATGGGACTTTGCAATAAAATTTATTTTTCTTAATTGTATGAATTTAATTTTCAATACATGAAATAAAATTTAGAATAAATTTCAAGTCTAGTACAGATTTTTGTTATAAATTAATTAAACTTGTCATAATTATTTTGATAATTTTAATTTTAATTTTTCTTACTCATGCGATTTTTGAAATATTTTTTTTAGCATATGATGCTCACCTGCCATTAAATATTGTCGTAAAAGAATAAAAAAAGTCATTGGGCAAGGGACATTGTAGTCCAAAAAGTAGTTTTTATTCTGTTACTTACTTCAACAAACAACTAGTTAAAGGTTGGGTTTAATTCTTCCGGTTTCATAAAGAAAGTGGTCAACTTGACAAATACAATAAATTAGGGTAGTGAGTCGATTATGAGTCATCGTTTATGGATACTTTTTGAAGTTTACCCTAAAAGAGACTATTTACATTACGGACAGATAGGATTAATTAATAAGTCTAGTTGTCTTATATTTGGTACGTAATAAGTGGTTGGGACTAATTGTACGAGTTATTCGGATAAAATCATTATCCCCTCACTATTAATACCAATGGGGTGGTATTATTAACACCCTCACTAAAAAAAATTGGAATTAACATTTGTAATCTCAAAACTACCCCCAATATACAAGTGATGATTAATATCGAGGGCACTAATAGTACTGGGATTAATAATACTGCTTATCCTTATCCGACTACCAAATAAATATATGTTTGGACAAAATTACCCTTAAGTACTTGCTCATTTTAAGTTGACTAATCAAATTACATTCCTAATTACTTTTTAACATTATTTTTTAGTTCAAACATTTATGAACAATATAGTTATTTTATTATTATTTTTACTTTTTATGATGAATTTATTTATTAATCTTATGACTAAAGTTATATTGCATAATAAAAAAAATATATGAAGGACATTTTATTTGCCAAACTTTTGAGTAAATATATGTTCATTGGTTATGGAAAAAATCAAAAGTGAAATTTAAAGGATGTAGTAGTAAAAAATAAACGGATAGTAAAATCATAATATGAAATAGTATCGTAATATTTAAATATTTACCTACCTTTATAATTGATTCGAAAATTTAATTATTGATTTGATTGAAACTAATTTTCAGTTTAATACCTACCATAATAATTGAATTGATATTTTAAAATAAATTAGATTATTAATTTTTGATAATAAAATATCTAATATAATCTAAATTTTTGTTAGAAAATGTATCAATCATATTATTTTTATGATAATGAAATATGAAACGTGGGTGATTAGAAAAATTGATTAAACATATTTATTAGGAAAAAAATAGTACCTTTTTTTTTTGTTGAGAATTAAAATGTTAAAAATATAAATATAATTATTATGTTGTCCATTGATGTTTGATCAAAAAAATAATGTTAGCAACAAATTAAGAAAGTAACTTGATTAGTCAACTTAAAAAAGAGTAGTTTTGTCCAAAAATGTATTTATTTAATGTAATAATTAAGAATATCGTGGATAAGTAAAAATTTGAAATAGCGTTTCCCTTGTATATAACCTTCTCATACTAGGCATGTACAAACATAATTGACTATATTATAAATAGGCTTAAATCACAAATTGATCACTCTACTTTCCAGCTTTTTGCAATATGATCACTCTACAATTTTTTTTTTCTATTTCATCATTGTACTTCACAACAAATAACAAAACATTTCCGTTAGTTATCTTGGATGGAAATGATATGAATGCCCTTTATTTTTTTTTTCTATTTCATCATTGTACTTCACAACAAATAACAAATTGGTCATTAGTTATCTTGAAACCAAGTAAAGTTAGTCAACCATATTTGCCCTCAAATTGTGGAATCCCTTGACAATCATATCGTGAATCTTACCCATGCTATCCCAATTCTTGACTCTAATCAACTCCATAATAGTCTGTATGCAAAATGAACAAAAGAAAAACCCTAATGTAATGGAGTACTTAATTCATCAAATTGAAAAGACCCAAAATTTCAGAAATAAGCTAAAACCCTAACCAGAAGATACTAAAAATTCATCGTCTCCACACACATATTCAAGAAATTAACATACATATTTATATCCAATCGTTTGATAAAGACGCGAGCAAATTCTTAAGGTAATTTAATTGATTGATGTTGGTGTAAGGACCAACCATAAGAAACCTATAGTTGCTAATCAAGGCGCTGTAATTAAAAATCCTTAGTGGATGAGTTACGTACAGCTTAATGGAAGGTTCATACTCAATTGACTTATGGCCGAGTTATTTATGATCGGATACTTAAAGGGTATAATGTAAAATTTTAAAGCTTTCCATCCAATTTTTGGATGGAGTGATTGTATTACTTGGTCTAGTACAATGATGAAATAGAAAAAAATTGTAGAGTTATCATAATCTGGTGATTTAAGCCCGTTCTTTTAAGTCCCTAGCGTGTATGCCATAATCTATATATATATATAATGGCAAGGGTATATTTATCCCTCTAAAATCACACTTTTGAAATTTTGACTTTTGAGTTACCATTCCACTCTTTCTCTCTCATATATTCTCTCTTCTTGTTGTATTTTTCTTTCTCTCTCTGCTGTCTTCTCCATATTTTCTCTATCATCACCACCATCTCCTCTCTTTTAATTATGTTTAAATATTTTTCTCTCTTTAAATAAAAAAAAAGTAACTAAAACAAAAATAATAGTTCCGGAGTCAAGAAAACAAAAATATAAGAGGTTAGTAAAATAAAAATAATTTATGGAACAAATCACTATAAAAATATAAGTTCTGAGAATAATAATTTAATGCTAATCAAACAAATACAAAAATAATGGAACAAAATTAATAGTTGTCAATAATTTAAATTGAGGTTACTAAAATAAGGTTAGAGAATTTAATAAAAGTAATCATTCAAAATGAAGAACTTAAGTTTAGTATAATTTAAGTTTGTTGTCGTTGTCGTCATGAATATATATATATATATATATATATATATATATATATATATATATATATATATATATATATATATATATATATATATATATATATATATAATGACAAGGGTATATTTATCCCTCCAAAATCACACTTTTAAAATTTTGACTTTTGAGTTACCATTTCACTCTTTCTCTCTCATATCTTATCTCTTCTGGTTGTATTTCTCTTTCTCTCTCTCTACTGTCTTCTCCATATTTTCTCTATCATCACCACCATCTCCTCTCTTTTAATTATGTTTAAATATTTTTCTTTCTTTAAACAAAAAAAAAGTAACTAAAACAAAAATAATAGTTCCGGAGTCAAGAAAACAAAAATATAAGAGGTTAGTAAAATAAAAATAATTTATGGAACAAGCCAGAATCAAACAAAACAAAAATAATTTAATGCGGAGGTTAGTAAAATAAAATTATTTACGGAACAAAAGTTTTTTTTTAAAAAATTCTTATAAAAAAAGTAAAACAAAAATAAGTTAGTAAAATAAAAATATTTGATGGAACAAAATTAATAGTTACGGAGTCAATAAAACAAAAACAATTTAAACTAAGGTTACTAAAATAATTTAGTTATTTTTTTATTTTAGCTTATTTTCTTATCATAAATTTATTTATTCATAAAATACAACTATAATTTAATAAAAGTAATCATTCAAAATGAAGAACTTATTTGAGTTTAGATTTTATTTGTAGGGCGAAAAAAATTTAAGTTTGTTCGAAGACATTCATTCTACAGAATTTTTGAATAGTATAAAGTGTTCAGAGTTGTTAGGTCATGAATTGACACTTAAAATTGGTGTTCCAGTAATGCTATTGAGAAACATTGACAATGCTGCAGGGTTGTGCAATGGAACAAGACCAATTATCATAAATCTTGAGGATCATATTATTGAAATAAATTTGTTGAAAGGAAACAATGTTGGAGAAAATGTTTTTATCCTAAAATTGTCATTAACTCTATCTGAGGTCTTTCATGTTCCAAAGAAGACAATTACCATCGTTGGTATCATATGTAATAACAATTAACAAGTGTCAAAGTCAATAATTACATGTAGTCATAGGTCTCTTTTTGAAGAAACTATATATTGATATGCGGTGAAAATGAAAAACCAATTAATAAGATAACAAATGTTGTGTATAAGAAATTTTTTTAGAATTTATAATGATTAGTAATATACTTATGTGTAATTGTTAATAAACCGATTCTTCTTATTTTATCATTTAAGATTTTTTATCCTCTTTATTTTGTTTATGTACGATTTAATTGACGTGCGTTTAACGCACTGGTTAAAAAAACTAGTTAAAGAGAAAAGTTTAAGTAACAAAGATTTATAGGAAATGAGTGGTTTGTAGGAAAAACGTGATTATAGAGGAAAAAAAGAAAAAAATAAACAAAAAATGTGGCCCAACATTGAAAAATCTTTATTGTAAAATAAGTTATCATTGTGGAGAAAAGTTCATAAAAAGATGATTTTTTTTTACTTTTGATGTAGTGGATGATTTTTTTACTTTTGACCATAAAAAACTGTGATGTCCTAACGCTCCATCCGTTTGTTAAAAAAGTGTTCAGTTTAGATTTTTAAAAAATTATTCTATTACAATTATTGGTAAATTATGTATTTTCATTTTTTAGCTCGTGTGCAGCTCATGGTCTAACTGGTAGTCCTCGATCGAATTGCACTAAACACAACTGATGATCCAGATTGATTCGTAAGTATGTGAATTACAAATGAACCCTTTACTTATGAGTTATGTTTGAATTACATATCTACAATATATATATATATATATATATATATATATATATATATATATATATATATATATATATATATATATATATATATATATATATAATGGAAAGGCTAAATTTCTCCCTCTAAAATCTCACTTTTGATTTTTTGACTTTTGAGTTACCATTTCACTATTTCTCTCTCTTCTATCTTCTCAAGTTGTATTTCTCTTTCTCTCTCCCGTCTACTCCTTATTTTCTCTCTCATCACTACCATCTTCTCTCTTTTAATTATGTTAAAATATTTTTCTCTCTTTAAACATAAAAAATAGTAATTAAAACAAAAATAATAGTTCTAGAGTCAAGAAAAAAAACAGTTAGTAAAATAAAAATAATTTATGGAACAAATCACTATAAAAATAAAAAGTTACAAAATCAACATTCAACAAAACAAAAATAATTTAATGTGGAGGTTAGTAAAATAAAATAATTTATGGAACAAAATTTTAAAACAAATTCATAAAAATATAAATGTAAAACAAAAATACGCTAGTACAATAAAAATATTTGATAGAACACAAATAATAGTTACAAAGTCAATAAAAACAAAAACAATATAAACTGAGGTTACTAAAATAATAAAAATTTATGGAACAAAAGTTTAAAACAAATTCTTAAAAATAGCTATGTAAAACAAAAATACATTAATTAAATATAAATATTTGATGGAACAAAAATAATAGTTATAGAGTCAATAAAACAAAAATAATTTAAACTGAGGTTAGTAAAATTATAAAAACAATTTATGGAACAAAAGTTTAAAACAAAATCTTAAAAATAGTTATTTAAAACAAAAATACGTAAGTAAAATAAAAATATTTGATGGAACAAAAATAATAGTTACAGAGTCAGTAAAATAAAACAATTTAAACTGATGTTAGCAAAATAATAAAAAAATATGGAGCAAATTTTTTTCAGTAAAACTAATTCTTAAAAATAAAACAAAAATAATAGTTATGAAGTCATTAAAACAAAAAAAATATAATGGAAGTTATTAAAATCAAAATACTTTACAAAACAAAAATAATAGTTGATGGTAAAAATAATTTCGTTATTTTGATTTTAGTTTATTTTCTTCTCAGAAATTTCTTTATTCAAAAAATACAAATATAATTTAATAAAAGTAATCACTCAAAAGGAAGAAATTATTTGAGTTTGGATTCTATTTGCAAGGCGAAAAAAAATCAAGTTTGTTCAAAAACATTCATTTTACAAAGTTTTTGAATAATACAAAGTGTTCGGGATTGTCAGGCCATGATTTGACACTTAAAATTAGTGTTCCAGTAATACAATAGAGAACATTAACCATGCTGCGGGGTTGTACAATGGAACAAGATTAATCATTATAAATCTTAGAGATCACATTGTTGAAAGTTGAAACAAATTTTTTGAAACGAAGCAATGTTGGAGAAAATGTTTTTATCCCAAGATTGTCATTAACTTTATCTGATGTAAGCAGGGCTGGCCTAGCTGCAAGACATGTGAGACCATGGCCTTGGTCCCCCCCAAAATACCCAATTTTTCGATCCCCAAATTTGAAATATACCCTTCGTATTATTAAATAATAATAATAATAAGCCCAAAACTACCTATCCAACGTGAATGAGTTTTTTCTTCATTTTTCTTAATTGCTTTAATTATTAAAGTATGTTGTTGATTCCTATTTCTAGATTTGGTTGAGTCACCCTCTGATTCTAGTGTACAGTGGCTAAAAGGTCTGCGTACCGATTAGTGTGGCAACTGTCTTAGAATCAATTTGTTCAGAACTGTTTAAGTGTTAGTCTAGGCGCGGTTTTGCATAAGCTTCTACAGCAGCCTTGAAGGACCAGCAGACCTTGAAGTCTGCTCATAGACCGGAAAATCAAATTTGGCCAAATCACAAAATATGACACGTGTGCACCTATTTGATATTTTCGAAAATATCTAATCTTTATGTCTTCATCAAATTTCATTTTCAAGAAGTCAACTCTGCATGATGACAACTGTTCAGACTGTCTCCTGAAATCTGAAGACTGAAGACATTACCTCTTTTGGCTAAGAAGACTTTCCAAGCTGCAGAGCCTGCAATCTGAAACCTTACTCAAATTGGGAATGTCCTCTCTGCACACTGCATCTCTGATGACTGTGGATGTTACTTCTCCCAAAGCGCCGAATTGCATTCAATGCAAAAGAACGTTGGACACAGTTCACCCTGTCTCAGTCCAACGGTCCAAAGATCTCTTCCTGGTATATATTCAAGTCTTGAAGATCTGAAGAAATAACTCTTGCGCATTAAAACTCTCAAGCTTCATCTTCAACACTCAAGCATTCAAGAGATCAAAGGACAAGGACTAACACTTCACCAAACTCTCTGAAGCTTCAGATCTACCATCTTAAATTCGTTTCAGCTTCATTTAGTTTGTCTTTAAACTGTTCTTTAATTCTGCACGTGAAGAGAACAATTAATCATTGATTGTCTCTCTCACCTTTATACACTCGGTTAAAAACTTATTTTGTACACGATCCATTAGTGATCTTACTCTTAAACCTAGTGGATAAACAAGTGCACTTTTAAAATCCAAAGCTAACCACTTTGGTAGTGGATGTAGTACTATTCACAGTACGAACCACTTCAAATTCCTGTGTGCTGTTTGAACTGTTCTTATCACTTTCATTAACTGCTTGAGCTTAACTTCTCCAGAATCTGTACTGCTTACACATCACTCTTGACAGTTCAGATTCTGTTTTGATTCCGCTGCCTTAACACTGCTATTTAACCCTTCATGAAATCATTAAGAAGTGTTTAAGAAAAGTTTTTATAAAAACATAACTAGGCTATTCAACCCCCCCTCCTTCTAGCCTAGATTGAGCCTATTTTGGGACCAACAATTGGTATCAGAGCTTAATTCTTTGAAAAATCATTTTTCCAAGCTTAACCTCTTGAGAATAGATCCTATGGCTCACTATATGCTGCCTACTTCAAATACCAGCCACGTCCCAATATTGGACGAAGGCCACTTCGAAGTATGGAAAGATAAAGTTATGAGATATATGAACTCTATTGATAATCGGTTGTGGCAATGTGTTCTAACAGGTCCTTACATTCCAATGAAACCCAACCTACTTGCCGAAGTAGCCAGTGGTCCTCCCGAGATACCTAAATCCATGAACGAATGGACAGACGAAGAAAGGAGGCTCGTTGAACTCGACAGCAAGGCCATTCATATCATATCCAGCTCTGTCGACACAAGCACATATCAACAGATCATCAGATGCAAAACTGCCAAGGAAATGTGGGAAGCCTTGGTGGAATATCTTGAAGGAGATCTACCCACCAGAGACAACAGGAAGTACAACTACATTCAACAATTCGATTCATTCAGAAAAGATCCTAAGGAGACTCTACGGCAAGCCTACGACAGATTTTGTGAGGTAGTAAACAGTTGTTACTCTTTAGGAAAGGAATATAGTGTTAAAGAAGTAAATATGAGATTTTTAGCTTCTCTAGGGAGTTTGTGGCATGTAAAAACCACTGCAATAAAAGAGTCCAAAGACTTGAACTCCATGCACCTCAGAAGTTTGTATGCGAGTTTAACAGTCTATGAGCAAGAATTACTTCAAGCTCAAGAACAGGACAAACATTTTAAACTTCCTTCTTTTTCTGCTATCTCTCAGGAAATTCCTGCTCAAGAAAGTAAACCATCTACTTCTTCTTCAAAAGAGAATGAAATTCTCTCTGACGAGCAATTTGCCATGTTTGTTAAGAAGTTTCAAAAGTTCTCAAAATTTAACAAAAAGAAAGAAGCAAACCAGCAGACTTTCAGAAAGACTGCTGAAAACTCACACAACAATGAGTTAGTTTGCTACAATTGCAGGAAACCTGGTCACTTTGCTTCTAAATGTCCTAAGCCAAAATATGAAGCCTACAAAAGAAGACCATCTAAATCATTTTCTAAACATAGAGGTCTTCTGGCTGAGGACTTAGAAGAAAACCATGTATCCACTTGGTTTGAAACTGATTCTGACGAGGATGATAGTGATGACTCACCTGAGCAGGCACACATTTGCCTCGTTGCTCTAGAGTCACCTCCCACCTATGACTCAGATAGTGAAGTTAAATACTCTCCTTTTCAAGCTAACATAGAACAATCTCTTGAAGAGCCTTCAAAAGAAGAAATCCTCAAGGATGCTCAAGACATGCTAGAGGAATTCAATGAATTTAGAAAGGCCTATGTTAAGTTAGCTAAAAGTCATGACTGAAGGCGAGAAATCCATGCCTTTGGAAGCCGAGTTAAAAACTCTCCATGGAGTGGAGCAGGAAAGTATCAAGTTAAAAGAAGAGAACAAGTTTCTCAATGAAAAGGTTGCTTGCCTTATTGATCATGCCAAAGAGTTATCTGCTGAGAAAGAAGAGTTGCAAAAACCATTAACTCATGGAATAACTCAGCGGCGATCTTTGATCAAATTCTTGGAGATCGAAGCCCTCAGCAGATAAATGCGGGCTAGGATTCTCTAATAACATTTACGGTGCAACCTCGAACAAGAAAATGAACATTTTACGGTGAATAATAATATTCCTGCACAATATCAGAAACCTAACAAGGGTAAAGAAGGAATTGGATACAGCTTACTCCTTATAAATACCACAAGGTTCAAATTATCAAAAAGCAGTGAAGCTTTGAAAGCAAAACAATCATCTGCTGGAGATAAATGCTGCTAAAGGTGGTGCGGACTTACTCTGACCCTCCACCAGACTTACGTGAAAGCAAAGGCCGTTGTTTCGGGGCCTCTGAAAGTCGCTCAAACCTATCGATTCATCAACGGCCACTACGGATGGTGCTGCTACCTACCGAATGTTGATACCAAGCTTAAAGGTAAAATGCATGAGGTATCAAAGTCTACTACCGGCAAACATTCTTACGCTAAAACAAAGACAGCTGATAGACTCAAGCCTCATCGAGATGCTCTAAGCTTTGTTGTTAACAAGTACGCTAAATCAAAATTCTTTGTTATAAAAAATGTTCAAAAACCCTCCAACATCGAGCATGATCATGTAGACTTCGTAATTTCCATCATCAGTACATTTTGCAAGTGTTTTGGCCACTTGGTCCATGAATGTCTGGCCGGGAATCCATCATGAAGCCTCTTTGCCGGATCCCTATTCAAAAATCGAGGCAAGTATGGGTTCCAAAAATACGCTAACCATTTGGACCCATAAGAAAAATAAAAGGGGACCATGATTTTCTTACCCTTACATCTCGGTGTGCTTCATGGCTAGCTCAAATTCGGAGAAGAAAGATGTATGGTATCTAGGCAGTGGCTGCTCAAGACACATGGCCAGGAGAATCCTACCTTCTCTAACATTTACGAGCGGAAGGCCTCATCTTCGGAGACAATGCTAAAGGAAGAACTATTGGCTATGGATCCATCATTCGAGGAAATCTCTCCATTGGAGAAAGTCTCTCTAAGGGAAGGCTTGAAACATAATCTCGAGTATTTCTCAGTGCGTGACAAAGGGCTTATCTGTCAATTCTCTTCAAGCAGATGTGATATCAAGGATCCGATGCCGCTCAACCTTGGTTCTTGGACATGACAAAGGGAATGTCTATGTGATATATTTGAATGCCTACGGTAAAGGTCGCTAATCTATGTCTTGTGGCAAACTACGCTCAAGACAAAAGTCGGTGTGTGGCATAAAAGACTTCATCATTTGAACTTCAAGTATCTAGCCAAGCTATCCAGAAGGTCTAGTTAAAGGATTGCCAAAGGTCTCTGCTGATCATGATCGCGCGTGTAAAGCTATCAGGCGTCAGCGGGAAAGCTTTCAAAAACATCCTTCAAAAGCAAACCCGGGGACTCTCCAGCGCGAGACCTCTACAACTCTACACATGGATCTCTTCGGACTCGGCTACGGCGTCATATGCTCTACGCTAGTAGTTGTGTGGGGACGATTATACAAGGCGATACACTTGGGCCGAGATGATGTCTTCGAAAGATCACACATACGATCTTCTTACTGACTTTGTTCGAAGAAGGCGCAAGCGCAAAAACTTCGATGAGATCGGTGGCGTTCGATCGGACAATGATGCGAGTTCACCAACAATGGAATAGCAAAATCTTTGTGATGATCACGGCATTGGTCACAACTTCTCTGTAAGGACACCGCAACAAAATGGTGTTGCGAAAGGAAAACGAAACGCTTATCGAAGGCTGCTAAAACTATGCTAAGCTGAAGCTAGTTGCCCAAACATACGGGCGGCGAATCCGTGCGGCACTGCTTCACTCGAGCAGATCGTTGATCAACAAATTTCACGGTAAAACACCACTATGAACTTTGGAGAGGTAAAACCCCAAACATTGGATTTTTTAAAATCTTCGGTACCAAATGTTTTGTAGTCTACAATGGTAATGACTAAGAGGCAAATTTGATCATAAAGCCGGTGAAGGTGTATTTTGGGTTATGCTTTACACTCCAGCTTACGGGTTTTCAACAAGCGATCATTAAAAATAGTTGAATACATTCATGTCTCATTTGATGAATTTGATTTATTAGAGCCACTGCGTGGCTCAAATGTTCTTGATGACTTTGTTAATGTTGAGGCAGTACCTCCCGACCATCAACCTCTCAAATACCTAATCCATCGGCAAAGCTCCATCAAATATTCGACCATCATTTATTATCAAGCGGGTCATCAGAAGACTTCAACCACTCGAAGACTGATTCAGAGGCACTTTGTTTGAACACGAAAATCCTATTCCTCAACTCACTATGAACCAAATTGAACATAACACTCATCGAGACACGGTGATCTTCCCCAGCCTCGCCCGAACCTTGTCATGAAGAAAGCAGCCAACTCATCACGTTCTGGCATCGCGAGAACATGTAAAGACCCCCAATCTCGAATCCATTGGTGACATTCATGTTGGATACGAACGAGAAGATCGTCCAAAAATGAATGCATGTTACGTGATGCGTCGTTTTAGAAGAAGAGCCAAAGAAGATCGATGAAGCTCTTAGATCAAGTTAATTTGGAAGCCATGCAAAGAACTTCAATTTGAGCGATGCCAAGTATGGAAGCTAGTCCCCAAGCCCGATCATACCGTCATTGGCACAAAATGGGTGTTCAGAAACAAGAAGGATGAGGATGGGAATATAGTGAAAGCAAGCAAGCAAGACTTCGTTGCACAGGATATCGTCAAGAAGAAGAATTGACTATGATGAAAACGTTTGCTCCATTAGCAAGATTGGAAGCTATCGAAATCTTCTTAGCATATGCTACATACAAAGGACTTTGTCTTTGTATCAAATGGATGTCAGAGCGCATTTCTAAATGGTGATCTTCAAGAAGCGGTCTACGTTGCTCAACCTCCGGGCTTTGTGGAGAAAGGAAAAGAAACTCACGTCTCTGAGCTTAAAAAGGCTCTCATGGGCTTAAGCAAGCTCCCGCGGGCTGGTATGAAACTCTATCCAAATTCTTAGTAGAACAAGGATTTGTGCGAGGCGAATGCGACACCACTCTCTTCATTCTCAAGCACAAAGGACACTCTCTGCTTTGGTACAAATTCGTTGATGATATTATCTTTGGATCCACCAATGAGAAGGCATAGCGATTTGAAACACTCATGGCGGAAAATTTCAAATGAGCATGATGGGAGAGAACTCACATTCTTCTTGGGTCTTCAAATTCAACAATCCAAAAAGGAATATTTATCAGTCCAATCCAGTATGCTAAAGATCTTGTCAAAAAGTTCGGATTGGAAACTTGACAAACACCTTTGATACACCCATAGGCTGCTAAATGCAAACTTACAAAAGACTTACAAAGGAAAGAAAGTTGATATCACCTTATAGGGGGGATAATCGGATCTGCTTTACCTCACAGCCGGACGGACGACATAGTGTATCTTTGTTGGGGTATGTGATAGATTTCAAGCGGACCCTCGTGAGTCACATCTTCTTGCAGCCAAAAGAATCATTAAGTATGTATCGAGATACCACCAATCTAGGTATCACGGTATCGAGGAATCCTCTTTCAACTTGGTTGGTTACTCGGAATCACGAACTATCTTTGGTTGTCAAATCGATAGAAAAAGCACCCGATGGAACATGTCAATTTCTAGAGATAGACTTGTCTCTGGGCTAGCAAGAAACAAGCATCGGTTTCCAACTCCACCGAAGCGAGTACATAGGCTGGCTGGTAGGCTGCTGGCTGTCAGCTACTATGGATCAAACGGCGGTTGGTAGACCGACATCAAAGTATGACGCCCAATTATGTGATAACACCTCGGCAATCTCTATCACATACAATCCGTGATGTACTCCAAGACAAGCATGCTCGATGTTCGATATCACTTTCTAAGGGACAATGTAGAAAAGAAAACATTAGCATGAAGTATATTT
>CM028382.1:22632325-22693868 GCA_013146195.2 Codonopsis lanceolata | reverse complement strand
CTCTTGCCAAAAGGTAAACAAACCAGGCTTCACATCTTCCCATAACCTGATGCACCACATCTAGATGTCTAGAGATGATACACACCGACCTTATGGGTCCCATTGAGGTAGAAAGCTAGGTAGAAAAAAATATACCTTTGTTTGTGTGGATGACTTCTCTAGATACACTTGGGTGATATTTTTAAGAGAGAAGTCACGAAACTTTTGAGGCTTTCAAAATTTGGTACAGGTGTAATGAACTTGTATGATCTAAAACTTATTAGAATTAGATCGGATCATGGCACGCGAAATAACATCCTTTTCTAATTATTGTGCCTCAATGGTATTTCACATGAATTCTCGCCAAAACTCCACAACAAAATGGAGTGGCGGAGAGAAAAAACGAGGACATTACAAGAAATGGCTAGGGTGTTAAACTCAAAAATTTGGCTAAAAGATTTTGGTGAAGCATTAAATCTTGCTTGTCACATTGGAAATAGGGTCTTCTTAAGACAGGTAGCACAATGACTCCTTACGAAATTTTTCTTGGTAAAAACCAACCTTGAAGTACTTTCATGTGTTTGGGTGCATATGCTACCTTCTCAATGATAGAGACCAACTTTCCAAATTTGACTCTAAGAGTGATAAGTGTGTTTTCATGGGATATTCCACAAATAGTCGTGCTTATAGAGTTTTTAATCTGAACTAAGACTATTATGGAATCCATGAACATTGTTTTTGATGATCTAACCGATCTTGGTCACAAAACTTAGAAGAAGATGTTTCGGGGATTTTAGATTTTGGAGATTTTGACCGAAGCAGTTGAATCCAGCAATCCGGCCGGCGGGCAGATACAGCGGATTACGGTTGTTCGGTGAAGAAATTCGAGGATGTGTCACCCAATGTGCTTCGAATGCAGCATCGGAAGACACATTGAGCAGGCGAGCGAGGAAGATGAAAACGATTCAAATCGGAAAATAGTCGGTCAGTCGTGAGCAGGGAATTGACATTCCAAGCAAGATCGAGAAGAACCATCCTCTCACTCAAATTATAGGTAATGTAGGAGATGGTGATAAAGTCAACAATGAAGAAAGGTAAAGTGGATTTCAAGAAACTAGCATGCATGTCCACACTTGAATTTGATGAAATACATGCTTCATGTTTTGTTTCCACTGTTGAACCTAAAATGTGCAAGAGCTCTCAAAGATGAAAGTCGGATAAATGTCATGCAAGAGGAACTAGATCAATTCACAAAAATGATGTTTGGTATCTAGTTCCTGCATCCACTTCAATAAATGTTATTGGAACAAAATGGATCTTCAAAACAAAACAAATGAAGTGGAGAAATAATAAGAAATAAAGCTAGACTTGTGGCTCAAGGGTATACAATGTGTTGAGGGGTGGACTTTGATGAAACCTTTGCGCTGTAGTCTGCATTGAGTCTATTTGCCTTCTTGCAATTGCATGTTTTCTTGACATAACTCTTCAACAAATGGATGTGAAGAGTGCATTCTTAAATGGAATTCTTGATGAAGAAGTTTTCGTTGAACAACCAAAAGGGCTTGAAGACCCCCATAAACCTAATCATGTGTTTAAATTGAAAAAGGCTTTGTATGGCCTCAAACAAGCTCCTAGAGCTTGGTATGGTAGGCTTACAGATCACCTTTTACAAAGTGGGTTTAGAAGGGAGAGGTGGATAAAACACCGTTATTCAAAACCAAGATAAACATATTTTGATTGCTCAAATCTATGTTGATGATATTGTGTTTGGATCCACCTCCAAATCCTTGGAAAAAGAGTTTGTTAATTGCATGACTTCCACATTTGAAATGAGCATGGTAGGGAGTTGACCTATTTTTTAGGAATTCAGATTAAACACTCACATGAAGAGATGTTCATATCTCAAGCCAAGTATGCTCTTAACTTGGTGAAGAAATTCGATCTTGAGAATGGAAAACATAAGAAAAACCATATGGGTACATCCAATAAACTTAATAGAGATGAAAAATCTGAAAGTGTTGACCCTACTTTATATAGAAGTATGATTGGAAGTCTGCTGTATTTAACTGCCACCCGTCCAGATATCATGTACAGTGTGTGTTTGTATGCTAGGTATCAAGCAAATCCCAAAGTCTCTCACTTGAAAGCAGTAAAAAGAATAATTCGATATGTTGGTGAGACTTTTAGCATGGGTTTGTGGTATACTAAGCACACAAACACCAATCTTGTTGAATTTAGTGATGCTGACTGGGCTGGCAGTGTTGATGGCATGAGAAGTACATCTGGTGGATGTTTTTATCTAGGAAATAATCTGATTTCATGGTTTAGCAAGAAACAAAATTGTGTAGCCCTATCAATAGCTGAATCTGAGTATATAGCTGCTGGTAGTGGATGTACACAATTTTTGTGGATGAAACAAATGATCAAAGATTATGGTTTGCACAGTGATATCTTAACCATGTATTGTGACAACACAAGTGCGATAAGCATTGCTAAAAATCATGTTCAACACTCAAGAACAAAGCACATAGATATAAGACACCATTTCATTAGAGACTTAGTTGAACAAGGCATTGTTTGCATTGAACATGTGGGAACAGAAAACCAATTGGTTGATATTTTTACTAAGAGTCTAGATTTTGAGAGATTCATAAATCTTAGGAAATCTCTCGGTATGTGTGACATGTAATCCCTCACTAATATAAAAAAAAATTAAATTAGGCATATTGCATTGTTCTCTAGAGGGCACACTAGTTTCACTCTGTATGTTTTAGTACCTTGTTTGATTGTCTTGGTGATACATTCAAGAATGTATAGTGATCTTATTGCTCAAATTCTTTTCACCATCTCCCAATGAAGTTGTACTAGAATTGAAAATCTTCTTTCAAACCACAAAGGAAAGAGCTACCTTTTGAAATTTTTAGGATGCTGCAATTTGTCAATGGACTATGAAGTTTAGACTTGCATGGGTTGATCTTGACTAAATTGACTCCTTTTAATTGACAAAGTGTGAAAGCTACCTAACGGAAAAGAGCTACCTATGAACAAGGTTGTGGCATCTTTCTTTTGGGACTATGAATTCTCGAATTTCATGGGTTGATCAATAAGTAAAGTTGCTACCCTTGGTAAATAGTGTGAAAGGTTCCTAGTGGTGTCTGTCAAATTAGCTTGAAATAAAGTAAAGCTATTCTCATAGGGAAATAAAGTACCTATGATGAGTATGGGAGTAGTTGTGTTAATTTGGTGAAAGAAAAATGAAAATTTGGACATAAGATCACAATTTTTGGCGAATGTGTTTTCCATTGCAGCAACATTGGGAACTGCATTCAGATGATCTAGACATATCACATGTGTGTGTTTGCATTCTTTCCTTTGATTATCTCTTCTGCATTCTTTAGGCATGTTTTCTAGGTCATATAGTTATTGAATATAAGCCTCCTAAGTTTTCTGTCTCTCCAATTGGTGCATGTTTTGCTTCTAGTTCACAAAGTCAATATTTTATGTGGCTGTCTAAACTGTTGTGTTCTTCATGAGAATCTGAACTGGTTTTATTGTCAGTGTTTGACAAACTTGTGTGGTTTCAATCTTGGTTAAGTATGACTTGTGTGTTCTTAAAATACATGATGAATTCAAGATTTTTTTTTAAATCAGATTTTGACTGTAAATTTATTCTCCTCATATCTCTCATGTTCATAACAGCATATTTTTCTCTTATCTCTATTAGACTGTTAGCACTTGATTTTTTATCCATATTTTTGAAATTTGATTTTCTAATTTTGGGTCTCCTCACCTTCTCTCATTGATGACTCAACGGCTAATTTCAAATTAGTGGAAGGATTAGTGTTATTTTCTGCAGAAGAAACAGGTCACAGCTCAAACGAATTCTCTCATTCTCCTGTGATCTACTCAGTCTTATCTCATCATCCAAATACCGGTCTCTCTTTGTTCACTTCATCCATATTCCACCTAACATCCTCAAATGGCCTCCTCTTCGTCGAACCCTAAATTCCCAAGACCTGATGTAGCAACAAATGAAGCTACAATCAGCTCTCATTCATCACCTGAAAACCCAACTACAACAATGGTCGTTTTTCAATCTTTCCCCGAACCTCTTACAGTGATTCTTCCGGGCGAAAAGGGGAATGAAATTAACGTCGATAATCCAGGGGATTTATCTGGGTTACCTAAAATCGGTAACCCTAGCTCACGTCGATCGAAAAGACAACGAGGAATTCCGGCAAACTATGAGAATCCATCTGTATCGGATGTTCAAGCGGCAAAGAAAAACAAGGTTGAGCCAGGAATTTTTAAGGAATCTGTTGAAATTGAAAGCGATCCAGATGATGTAGATTTTGTTCCTCCAGTCGGCTCAATTCCCCTTGTACAAGAGCCATCTTCTCCACCAGCATCTCCTACACCTACTCATGTTCAGGATGACATTCAAGATGATGATTATCCTATTCCCTCGCTTCAGGTTGTGTTCCCAGCAGACTCATCTCTTCCACCGAGAAAAACACCGGCTGTGGAAGTAAGTTTCCCCTCTGCCTCAAGTGATGACATTACAATCTCTGATGAAGATGTTGTTGTGACGGAGAATTTAGTCAAACTGAAGAAGGCGTTTGCTTCTCCATCTGGTCCGTCTCAATCGCCTCAGCCAGAGGGTATGCCAAGCCAGCCCAGTTCTTCCGAATTTGATGATAGTTCGATAAGAACTTGAGGAAAAGAGGGTCTCTGAAGATAGCGAAGACTCGGAAGAAATTCATGCGTGTCACAAGCGGACTTGCGGTTCAATGTTGCACCCAATCTTTGCAACATCCAAACCACGCAAAATCATTGGGTACCCCTTCTCTTCAAAATTTATCTCCAAGGTACATACGCTAGATATAATATTTCTAAGAATATTATAGATGAAAGAAATGTTGTGTCCTCAATTTTACAAACATATAATCTCACATCTTTCTTTACTGATAGAGGACTCATGGACACCATTTCACAAGCCGCACCATATTTTAGGGAATTGATCCATGAATTCTATGCTAACATTGAGAAGAAAATCTGTAATCCCTCTGATGCTAGCTTTGAGAAAGTATTTGTGAGAGGGAAGTGGTATAAATTTTCTCCCTCAATCATTAACTCAATCTTTCACACACCTGCTTCTGGCTCTTTTGATTTTCACCTAGACCTGGACACTTGTGTAGTTGAAATGACAGGTGGAAAATTATCTAAGTGGCCTGTTAAAGGAACTTCTCTTGGCACCTCACAGCTCTCATCACTCTATGCATTTCTTCATAAAATTTGTTGTGCAAATTGGTCCCCCTCCACCAATTCCAATGTAATCACAGAAGAACATGCTAAGGTCCTTTATCTCATTGGGACTAAGGCCCCTTTTGACTTTGGCTGTTATGTGTTTAGAAAAATTTCTTCCATGGCTGAAACAGGAGGAGACAAAAGGTCATTGATCTTTCCCTCCCTGATTTATAAGATACTTGTGTCTCAGGGCTACAAACCTTTCCCTTCCACACGCTTGTCACCTCTTCTTGAACCACTTCATTTCTCTGCCAAATTATTAAGGGGTGATAGAGTTGTTAATTTGCCCCTTCTTTTTCCATATGTTCCTACTTCTTCTGGACCTAGCACCTCACACCCAACTGCCTCACCCTCAGTTCAGGTTCCTCCCATTGCTTCCTCAACTGTTGGAACATCTAACCTGCTTGCACATCCCACTGCCCCCATTTCTGTTGCCTTTGTCAAAGAACAGCTGCACATGGTTAAGGCTCAGTTAGCCATTCTCTGCCTTGATCTTACTTCTCTCCTCTTTGGTTTCGATACAACGCTTGGTTTGGAACTTCATTCGGTCAAATAGGGGTGAAAGCGAAGGCTGCCCGCAAGTGTTCCTGAACCTACTCCTGAAGCTGTTCCTATTGATGCAAGTGGTCATAATGCTGAAGCTAATCGATGATTGGTTGTTCTCATCCTGATGTTGGTTGTTCTCATGGTTTATTCTGAACATATGTTTCTGTCATTGTATGTTTTAAAAGACTTGTGATGATTGGAAGTTCTGGAATACTCATTGGTTTGTAATAAGTAGTTATATACATGCTTCTTATGGTTTATTCTGATATCATATTTAGGGGGTGCTTGTCATTTTTAACTTTTTGCAGGACATCATTGGTTATTGTTTTTTTTTTGTCACTCACACTCACATTTGTTCAGGATTTGACCAGAAATGCTTAACAAATGGGGTGATTGTAAGGGTAAAATAGGCAAAGCCTATTGTATCTTTTTTTTCACCTTTCTTGGTCAAAGAATGATTTTAATCTAGTCAATGTTTTTTTAGGTAGTACAATTTTGTGATATATTTTGTTTAGATTATTTTTGGTAGATTGGTTTATTTTTGGTAGGAAAATCTTTCAAAGGATTTCGGCTATACAAATTAGGCAACTAAATCTCGGTAAGCAATCTGGTTATTCCAAGTATCATGTTTTTGTTAGGAAAGATATCTTGCAGATTAATAGCTAATCTCTTTCCTAGTAGGAATGTATCTCTCTTGCCGTGGCTTTGTAGGTTTGCATATATATATCGAAGGCTGGATTTCGAGGAGACAGTGCTTGAAAGAGAGAAGATCAAAAGCTATAAACTGAGAGCAATCTTGCTAAAGTTCTGAAGCAGTTTTTCTTCGAGTTTCACAGCAGCCGTTTGTAGGTTCTGATGTTACAACATCAGCTGCTACATTGAGTTCTTAAAGGCTGTTTTGTGTTTGTTCTTCTTGCTTTTTGAAGAAACTGAAATTCTTTCTTCCCACGTTTGGTTTAGTAGTTTATGTGGGATTTTTGATTCTCCAAGATACTTTGTCTTGTGAGAATTTTTGCTAAGTTATTTATTGTAAAACATTATTGATTTTAGTATAATTTGTGTGGCCTTGAGGCTTGATCTACAAGTACAAAACTTGTAGATTGTTTTGGTTAAAATCTGTTTACGAATCTGTGTTTGAAAGTTGTGTTTCACACTATCTTCCGCTGCTACTGTTTTTGCTATTATTTAATGTTTTCATTGTGTTTGTCATTCCTGCAACAATCACTGCAACATTGGTATACACATTGACATCTATTGAGAATCTGTGCTATCACGTTCTTTCAGAGTCCATAGCCGATTGGGGGAGGGTTTGAGAGGAAGGAGAGAGGAGGGTTTTTTAGTGATTCGCAATCTCGAGCAGTGACAATTGGATTTCGAATAAAGCTTTATGCCTTCGATCGATGGAGGGAAGAGGTCTGGCAGAGGTTTTGATAGAGAGAGGAGAGGAGGGTTTGAATCGAATGACAATGGGAATGGTGTGGATTCAGATAATTGGGAGAGGAAAAAGGAAGAGGATGGAAGGAGGTTTGGTGCTAGCGGTGGGGTGTTTGATAGTTTGAGTTAAAGAAGGAGAGGGAATGAGATGATGGCAGTGGTGGGGCTGTGGATTCGGAGACTTGGGGGAAAGGAGCGAGGATGGAATTGTGAGTGGGAGTGGGAGGCCGAAGCTTAACTTGGAGCTAATGAAGTTGCCAGTAGGGGAGAGTGAGGAGGGCTACAGATTTGTGAGGGGCGAGGGAAATACCGAATTAGTCCTTAACAAATTGCACATGTGAGGTACATGCTCGACTTAATGGTTTTGAACAAACGACATCTATCAAAAGGTCCGGGGTGGCAATGACTGACATGATACGATAGCACGAACCAGCACGATTACAGAGACAAATGACACGATAAGATCAGCACGATACGATACGACACGAAACACGACACGAAAAACACGAAATTGCTAATATATTCAAAAAAATAATTATTGTTATATTTATTATCAAATTAGATATATATAATGAAAACATGATAATAAGGCAAGAACACGACACGATAGTACGAATTGCCACCTGAAAGGATTGCGGCCATGAAAATTTTATACTCTTATGATACAATTTTGACAAAAAAAAATTTAAAAAAACTAATACTAAGAATGGTTCAAAATCAAAGGACCAATAGTGCGATTCCTAATGTCTTGTTATTACAATAAAGGGTATATGTTTTATGTTATTTTCATTTTCTTCCAATTAGTGGTATGAATTCGTTTGCCCATTTACTTGTTCAAACCACTCATATTTTAATGGTTATGAGCCTCAACAAATTTTCAATAGACATAAATAGACTCTGCCCATAAAAACTCTCTACTTCATTCATAGACATAAGTGAACGTCAATGGGTATAAAAAGCCTTGAAAAGTCAATTTTGCTTTGATTTTTTATTTTTTATACTCCAAAATAGAGGTGGCAAAATAAGTCTTATGGATTATGATGGGTTAGTCCATAACACTCATTTTACCACTCTTGCTCCAAAATGTAACCTCTTTTTTTTTTCAAATCGAAATAGTCAAACTTTATGTATTAGCCAAGTTTTTTGAATTATAATTAGTCTAGCTTTATTCATCATATTTTTCTTTTTTAGTATTTGTACGTTGAATAACATATATTGATAAAGTAACGTGGTGATAGTAGAGTGGCGGTTGAAATAATGAGAGAAAACAAATAGTTTCAAGTACTCGTGGGTGGGGCCATAAAGAGAGAAAGTCTAATATTACCCGATCTCAAAGTCCCCCCCCCCAACATACGAAGTGTGTATATGTTGTACTTGATGTTGTCATTTATCCCATATTGTCCCCTCTCGTTAGTGGCCATTATGAATGAGGCGTTAAGAGGCACGTAAGCTACCGTGCAGGGGCATTTTTATCATTTGATACAGGTTGCAAAGTGGGGTTTACCCTTCTCCCTCTTCAAACCCATGCCAGATACATCTTCATCTCTCTTCAAAGGAAATGGATTTAGAGAAGCCCAGACTAAGTCAAAGCCAAATCCAAATTCAAATACCAATCTCAATGGGACTTTTCTTCATACACCGAATCAGTCTCAGAAAAACACGCCTGTCGCAACTCTTCATACACTGAATCCAACCTAGACAACATTCGTGTCACCACCCAACTCATTACCACCAATTCCAAGCTTAAATCCATCAACTACACCCTCTCTATTTCCCACGTGTCTTTCTTAGTGACGGTGGAATCAAGCTCGTCGCAGATAAAATTGAAGGTGGCTTTACTCATATGAAACGCTTTTCGGAATTCGTTGCCGAGACTGTTGTATCTCACTGTATCTTAATTTGCATTTGTTTATTCATTACATTAGGTTCTATACTTAGTGGCTAAATGGGCTGCGTACTAATTAGTGTGACAACTGTATATAGAACTTTGCCTTTAGAATAGTTTTTAGACTTCACAAGTTTCGACAAAAGACTTCGGCAGAAGGCTTCACCAACAGCCTTCACCAGCAGACCTTGTCTACACTCGGACAACATGACGTGTCAAGTTTATCAACATGTCCAACTCTAGTGGATTATTTAAATTCAGTTATCTATGGTTTGAATTTGAATTAATCTATCATCATCAACTCCTGACTTCCAAGACACGTCTTTCCAGCTTTTCCGAAGAATGAAAACTTTCGCCTCATGTACATGATAGAACAGGTTTACAGTCTGACACAAACAGACCAAACCAACTACTGCAGGTCTGCAACTCTATTTGTTACCCATCTGCTCCTCACCATACCCTGATCAGTTCCAAATAGAGATGAAATCAACAAAGCAGCTCCCGACATTTAATGCCCCCAACCTAATAGAGTTGTTACTCACTTCATCTTCTCCAACGCTCTCAAAATGCTCCGATATAAATACTGTCAATGAAAACCGAAGAAAGTGTGGTGTGCAAGTATATACGCAAGCTCTGAATGCTCTGAATCTATTCAACATCAAGTCATCATACTCAGTGCATTCAAAAGATTATGAACTGATCAACGAAGTCCTCAACAACAACAAGAAGATCTGCATCAACTGTTAATCATTTACATCTTGTTGTTGTAATCATTACTATTCTTCTACACCTTGAATATTCTGCCTCATCAGATATTCAATTTCCCCACCCTCAAACACAAGTCAAATATTTTGTACACGATCCATTAGAGATTTTTGTAATAGAACTAATGGAAAACATAGTGCACATTCAAATCCAATGTTGACTGCTTTGGTGATGAACGTAGCATTCTTTATAGTGCGAATCATCTCAAA
The DNA here is from genome assembly GCA_013146195.2 of Codonopsis lanceolata. Taxonomy (NCBI): domain Eukaryota; kingdom Viridiplantae; phylum Streptophyta; class Magnoliopsida; order Asterales; family Campanulaceae; genus Codonopsis; species Codonopsis lanceolata. The sequence goes on along the minus strand of CM028382.1, from coordinate 22,683,743 downwards.
ATACATGTGTTCTTTACATTCTGTTGTTTATTGTTTTATACTTTATTCATCATCTTAACTTATTCCTTTGAGTAGCAAACTTCAGTAATCAGCCAAGTCTACTGGTACTGCTTCACCAGCAGACTTAGTCTGTCTTCCTTGCAAGTCTTCAGTTACTTCAACCTTTTCAATAGGTTACAAGTACTTGTCTTTAGAAACTATTACGAAAAGTTTTAAGTGTTTACTAAGCTATTCAACCCCCCCCCCTTCTAGCTTAGTATTGTGCCCTTTGGGACTAACAATTGGTATCAACGCTTAACTCTTCGGAAACAAGTTTTTCCAAGATTAACCTCTTGATAGATAAAGATCCAATGGCACAAACACATTACATGCTACCTACATCAAATGTGAACCACGTCCTAATATTGGACGAATGTCATTTCGATGTTTGGAAGGAGAAGATAATGTGTCACATGAACTCTATTGACAACAGGTTATGGAAGTGCTTATTCAAAGGTCGTCACATACCAATGAAGCCAAATCGTCTGGCTTCTGTTGGTGGAAATCCTCCAGAAGTACCAAAAGAAGAATCAGAATCGACTGTGAACGAAAGAAAGCTAGTAGAGCTAGACAGTAAAGTCATTAACATCATCACAAGCTCTCTAGACACCAGCACCTATCAACAAGTGACCCGGTGTACTTCTGCCAAAGAGATGTGGGAAGCTTTTGTTAAATACTTGGAAGGAGACCAAGATACAAGAGACAACAGAAAGTACACATTCATCCGGCAATTTGACTCTTTCAGAAAGGATCCTAAGGAAACCTTGAGACAAGCCTATGATTGTTTCAGCGAGGTAATAAATAATTGCTTCTCTTGGTAAAATATATGGCAAGAAAAAAATGAACATGATATTTCTAGGCTCTCTAGGTAGTCTTTGGCACGTTAAGACTACAACCATGAAAAAATTTAAAAACTTAAATGAAATGACTCTTCATAGTCTTTATGCAAGTTTAGAGGTTTATGAGCTCGAAGTTAGTCAAGCTTTAGAGCAGGATAAGCAATTCAAAACTTTGTCCTTGCCAGCCATGGTACAAGAAGCAATTCCAGTTGATGACAAACCCTCCATTTAATCTAATGAAAATGATTTTCTTTCTGATGAACAGTTTGTTATGTTTGTAAAACGTTTTAAGAAATTTGCAAAATATGGAAGGAAAGACACACACCAGCAGCCTTTTAGAAAGACTGCTGAAGGCTCGTCTAATAATGAGCTCGTGTGTTATAACTGTAGGAAACCTAGTTTGAGTGCCCCGGGAAATTCCCCCCGGACAGCGCGCTCCCTTTTTTGGGGGAACACGCGGCTCGGGGAGGACATCGCTCTTTTCATTCCATCTTCCCTTGTTTAGGGGAAAACGAAATTAAAAGTGGAAAAAGAGTGTTGTTAAAAGCACGATGAATACGCCTCGATCACTGAGTGTGCTTTAGTCCACTATGAGTGCTTTGGATAATTCTGTATCTCATTCTCCCTTATTTAGGGGAAAACAAGATACAGAAAACGCATCACCCTTTTCATTCTCATCCTCCCTTATTTAGGGGAAAATGAAAAAGTACAAAAAAAATGATGTTGCGAGGGCGCGTGGGAACACGCCCTACCTCACTGTGGACTTGGATTCATTTTGGCTCACTATGAGTGCTTAGGATCTTTCCATATCTCATCCTACCTTATTTAGGGGAAAACAAGATACAGAAAATGCATCACCTTTTTCATTATCATCTTCCCTTATTTAGGGAAAAACGAAAAGTGCAAAAAAAAGATGTTCCGGGCTTCACTGTGATCCAAAATGTTGTGGCAGAGTCGTCATCTTTATTTTAAGGAGAAATAAAGAAAAACAAAAAACAACCAGAGTTTGTAAAAAAGGGTTCGGAGGCTAAATTACGAGGTGGGAAGATGTTAGGCATCCAACTCGCCATTTTGGTCTCAAAAATAGTTTTTGACTAAAATATGCTTTTATTATATTTATTTAGCAGATGAAATAAAGCATTTAAACAGATATATCTGTATCTACATTATTACAAACTTGCAGTCGCTTCCTTCCTGGAATTACAAATATATTTATAAATATTTTGTCATAATAATGGCTCTTTTTAGTGTTATTTTCTATAGAAATCCGGGCAATATAACCGCTTATATTTTTACATTGGACCGACTAAAAATAACATTTTTTATAAAACCTCTTAAAGGTTTACCTTTAAGAGCGTGGAGTGTGCTCGCTCTGTCCTTCCGGGAGAGGGAGTCTTTTGCTGTTGCGGAGATTCGGATAGAGTAACTGCTTCCGAAAGTTGCTTTTAGGCCTTGGAAAATGGGTAGAGCAACTACTTGCTTTTTACTGTTGTTTGCTTGCTGACGGCGGAAATCAGTCAAAGCAACTGCTTACTTTTTGCGGATTTGGCGTCTGGATTTAGACAGGGCAACTGCTTTTTTGGGATTTTTGAACCGGTGGAATAGGGTGGAATCCTAGCGGGGAGGCTAAGGTTCACTTTAACCGGTTAGTTTTGTGTTTGGGGGAGATTTGACAGAGCTTCAGAGCTTGAGAAAGGGTTTCTCTCAGAGCGAACTCACTGCAAAGGCTTTTTAACTGCGTGGGATAAATGTGTTTGTGAGAGTGCGGAGAGTCTGGAGTGTGAATTTCTTAAGCCGAAGCCTTCTATTTATAGCATGAAGGTGGGATTCCTTCGTCCTTAAGATTTCACTTTCTAGGCTTCATCGACTTGTACCGCGCGCTGAGAAAATTGCACCGAAGACAAAATGCTACAGTGCATTGAGCACTATTGGGCGCCACCCATGGAGGGGGTGGGCGCCGCGCCAGAAGGGCTTGTGGGTAGAGTCAGGAGCTTTTTCTTTCAACCTTTTTGCACTTTGGCCCCTGCAATTTACTGTTCATGTATCCTTTCATTTCTTTTGCACTTTTTGCATTCTAAACCCTATAACTTGACATCCGTTAGTCTGTTTAACAGTTCTTGATATTTTATATCATGTTACATACCAGGGGTACAAAATTTGGGTGTCTACACCTGATCATTTTGCATCTAAATGTCCGAAGCCAAAATTTGAAGCTTATCGAAAGCCTCCATATAAGAAATTTCAAAACCCAAAGGGTATGCTGGCTGAGGACATTGAAGAGATACAAGTTGCTACATGGTTTGAGACAGATTCAGAAGAGGATGAGGACGATTGTCAGCAAGCCAATATATGCTTAATAGCTCATGAATCAAATCTCACCTATGACTCTGAACATGAAGTCGAAATTTCACCTGATCCCTTCGAAAAGGTTGAGACCAACTGTGAAAGCTTCAGTAAGGAAGAACTGCTCAAGGATAATCAAGATATGCTTGAGGAGTTCAACTCCTTCAGAGTAGCCTATGTAAAACTCGCGAAGAATTATGAAAAGCTTGCTGCTGAGAAATCTCTGCTGGCAGCTGAGATTCAAACTCTCATTAGCTGTCAACAAGAAAGTATCAAGCTAAAAGGAGAAAACAAAGTTCTTTGTGACCAATTTGAGTGCTTGGTTGAGCACATCAAAGGACTAGACCATGAGAAAATTGTCTTGCAAAAGAGGATTAATTCCTGGAATAATTCAAAGGAAACCTTTGAAGGAATCCTATCAAGCCAAAAGTCAAGTGAAGATAAATCAGACTTAGGCTATAATGATGAACTCAACCTAGCATGCTTTTCTATCACAGAGAAAGGTGAATCCTCCAAGACTACTGTTGATCTTTCCTTCTCCAAACAGACCTTTGGTAACAAGGGTAAAAATGGACTTGGCTATACAAATGTACCATATGTTTACCCCAAGGCTCACAAAGGGAAAGCCAAAGAAGTTGCTTCTGATGAGAAGCTTATAAAAGGAACAGTAGAGAAATCAAAGTCTGCCGATAGCAGCTCTGCTATGGCAAAGTCTGCTGGCGATAAACCAACGAAATCTCTACTGGTACCTATCAAGTTTGTCTATAAAATGGCCAAAGCTCCCAAGCTAGTTGACACTAAACTTAAAGGAGTTCAGGTGGATGCTCTTAAAATTGTTAACACCAGATCAGCCAAGGCTATGTCTGCTGTTAATAGACGAAGGAACACTCACAAAAAAACTCTTAAGCCTACTATCAACAAGCATGCTGAACCCAAGAGGGCTTTTGTAAAGAAAGAAAGTCATAAGATCTCTACAGTGAAAGCTGATCACAATCCTCCACGAAATTTTCATCTATGTCATTCTTGCAACTGTTTAGGCCATCTGGCCCCAAAATGTCTCCTAAGGTTCACACCAAAATCTAAGAGACCTAGTTCTCTTAATGTTAGGCAAGTATGGGTCCCAAAAGATTGCCAATCCTCATGATCCAAAAGAAAATAAAGGGGACTTTGTTCCTTTGACTTTTTCAAGTTTGCTTCATGGCTATAGATTCAGAAGATAAAGACATCTGGTACCTCGGCAGTGGTTGTTCAAGGCACATGACAGGGAACAAAATTCTACTCTCAGATATAGCTGAAGCTAAAGGTCCTATGCCAATTTTTGGCGAGAATGCAAGAGGGAAAACAATTGGGTATGGCTCAATCACTAGACGAAGCCTCTCCATCAGCAAAGTTTCTCTAGTGAATGGCTTAAAGCATAATCTTCTGAGCATATCTCAATTCTGTGACAAGGGTCTTATCTGCCAATTTTCCTCCAACCAATGTCTCATCAAAGATCGTGAATCCTGCTCAACTCTACTGACCGGCAATAGACAATGAAACGCCTATATCGTAGACTTAAACCTTCTAGAGAGGTCCTCCAGCCTTTGCCTATTTGCTAATAACATTCATGACAACAGTTGGCTCTGGGACAAGCGTCTCAGTCACCTCAACTTCAAGTACCTCTCTAAGCTCTCCAAAGATTGTCTTGTCAAAGGTCTACCTACGGTGTCTGCCGATCACGACAGAAGTTGCAAAGCTTGTCATCTAGGAAAACTTTCAAAGTCTTCCTTCAAGAGCAAGTCTGTTATGTCAACTTCCAAACCTCTTCAACTTCTGCACATGGATCTTTTTGGACCAATCATTACCGTCAGTATCTCCGGAGACAAGTATACACTTATAGTAGTTGATGACTACTCTCGATTCACTTGGATCGAAACAATGACATCAAAAGATGAGACATATGATCTAGTCATCACTCTATTCAGAAGACTTCAAACTCAAAAGCTTAATGACATAAATGGCATCAGATCAAACAACGACACCAAATTCAAAAACAACGATGTTGAAAGATATTGTGATGACTACGGGATCGGCTACAATTTCTCTGCTGCAGGGACTCCTCAACAAAATGGTGTAGCTGAACGAAAGAACAGAACACTCATTGAAGCAGCAAGAACTATGCTGGCAGAAGCTAGACTTCCGAAATACTTATGGGCAGAAGCCATCAACTCTGTATCTTTCACTCAGAATCGATCCCTGGTAAACAAGTTTCATAATAAAAGTTCATATGAAATATGAAGAGGAAGAGCCCCAAATATAGGATTTTTCAAAATCTTCGGATGTAAATGTTTTATTCTTTATAATAGAAAATAATATAGACGCAAATTTGATTCAAAATCAGACGAAAGAATTTTTCTGGGCTATTCCAATCATTTAAAAGTATTTTGCATATTTAATAAAACATCTTTAAATTTTTTAGAATTTGTGTATGTTACTTTTGATGAATATGATTTATCAAAGCCACGAGTGGCTCCAAATGTTGCTGATGATTCTGATGATGTTAAGACAGGTACAAATCAAGCTTCTACTTCTTCTCCACCTCAGAATCCTCCAACAACAGACTCTTCGAATTCCGCTAGTCCAGCACCAGCAGACTTCAACTCTGCTGGTACCTCTTTCAACCCTTCTGTTGACCCAGAATCTATCTCTTCTGTTCTACCTCAAACATCTTTGCAAATCACTCATCCTTCTTGTTCACCAGAAAATGAAGGTCTCGAAGACCATATCTCTTCTAAACCTGATTTTGGTGAAACACATTCTCTACCCTCTCCAGAATCTTTAAGGGAAGAACTCACCAAAAGTGATATTCCTCCAGCTGTTATTGAAACAAGAGATCACCCCATCTCTCAAATCATTGATAATCTCAACTCAGGAGTTCGCACGATAAGTAGTGTTCGAAATGAGACTATATTTGTCTTCGCATTCGTATCTGAAATCGAGCCTAAGAAGATTGATGAAGCTATCGAAAACTATTACTGGATTGAAATTATGCATGAGGAGCTGAACCAGTTTGAAAGATGCAAAGTGTGGAGTTTAGTTCAAAGACCTTCTAGCCATCTAGTCATAGGCACCAAATGGGTATTCCGGAACAAGAGCGACGAAGATGGAAATGTCACTAGAAACAAAGCTAGACTAGTTGCTCAAGGCTACCGACAGGAAGAAGGAATTGACTTCGATAAAACATTTGCTCATGTTGCAAGATTAGAGGCAATCAGACTATTTCTAGCCTATGCGTCGTTCATGGACTTCAAGATATATCAGATGGATGTAAAGAGTGACTTTTCAATGGTGTTCTTCAAGAAACGGTATTCGTTGAACAACCTCCAGATTTTGTTATCCAAGGCAAAGAGGATCAAGTATATCGTCTAAAGAAAGCACTTTATGGCCTCAAACAAGCTCCCAGAGCTTGGTATGAAACTCTATCCAAGTTCTTAATCGAACAAGGATTCGTGAGAGGAAGAATAGATACAACTTTGTTCATTCTCAAGCACAAAGATCATTTTCTTCTGGTACAAATCAATGTTGACGACATCATCTTTGGATCTACAAATCAAAGCATGTGCAAAAGATTCGAGAAGCTGGTGCAAAGCAAGTTTTAGATGAGCATGATGAGAGAGCTCACCTTTTTTCTAGGACTTCAGATTCAACAAACTTCAGACGAAATCTTCATCAACCAAACCAAATATGCAAAGGAACTCATCAAGAAATTTGATCTTGATTCAGCTAAAGGATTCGAGACACCAATGTCTACTGACTGTCATCTTAACAAAGATGAGAAAGGAAAGCAAAAGAATGTGACCAAGTATCGAGGAATCATAGGTTCACTTCTTTACCTTACTGTCAGTAGACCTAATATTATGTTTGTTGTTTGTGTTTGTGCTAGATTTTAGGCAGATTCAAGGGAATCACACTTGCTTGCAGCTAAACGTATCATCATATATGTTTTAACAACTACAAATTTGGGTATCTGGTATTCAAGACGGAACAACTTTGATCTAGTTAGGTACTCAGAAGCAGACTATGCAGTTTGCAAAGTAAGCAGAATGAGCACCAGTGGAACCTATCAATTTATTGGAAATAGACTTGTCTCATGGTCATGCAAAAAGCAAGAATCAATTGCAAATTCAACCACAGAAGCAGAATACATTGTTGCCAGCAGCTGTTGCTCTCAACTACTTTGGATGAAGCAAAAACTTGTGGACTACAACATCAAGACTGCAAATTGTCCTATCATGTGTAATAACACATTTACAATTTCAGTCTCAAAGAATCCAGTCATGCACTCTAAGACAAAGCACATTGATATTCGTTATCATTTCCTCAAGGATCATGTGGAAAAAGGTAACATCAGTTTGGAATATGTTCCAACTAAACATCAATTAGCTGATATTCTCACCAAGCCATAGGATGCTACCAAGCTTACATATTTAAGGAGAAATCTTGGTATGATTGATCCTACAGCTTAAAGTTTATTTTTAAGTTTAAAAGTTATTTCAAACCAGCAGACATTAATTGTTACTAACTCCATTCTTATTTTAGCTCATCTTCATTAAGACCATGTCGGTATTTCAGTTAACTGTTTATTAGAGGGTAAAAGTTTTTTTCTAAAAAGGCTAAGGGGTTAAAAGTCACTTTTCGCTGTTAAATTGAAAATATCTTAAGTTAAAAGCTTTATGAAAGACACATGTCAATCATCCAAGTCATTTTCACTAAAATGATGTTTCCCCTTCCTTAAATAGACTTTGAACCGCCTCTTTCAAAACTTTCACAAACCCTCTCTTTCTAAAATTCTCTCTCTACTCAAACCCTCCGCTCTTCTCTGCAACTGCTTCATTTCTACCTTGTTCTTCGCTTCTTCTTCCTTACAGTGACAATGGTAAGCATTTCAATGCTCGTTAGATACTTCTCTCATGATTTATCGTTTAAATTTCTTCTTTTGAGTTGTTTCGTTGAGGAATCTAAAAGGACGCTTTGCGTATCCTGACAGTTTCTGCCATTGTTGTCAATTTCAAAAACCTTAAAATCAATGGTTTTTTATGTGTGCTTCAAATACTTATTTCGTCAATAATTAACTATTAATGTTTCTCTGTATTAACTCTCAAAACATTCAAGGGTTTCAATTTTCTATCAGAAAATTTATTTTATTTTTCCTTAAAATGAAAACCTTGATTGTTTATTCAGTATAGGAAAAAGCCCTAATTTTTAAACTACTTTTGTAGGTGAAATCATCTGTGAAATCTAGTTTCGACAAACAGAAGGTACTTGACCCAGAGCAAGTCTGTCACCCTAGCCCATCCCCGTCAACCTTCCTGGGTTCCCCTTCTATCCTGCCGCTCACGATATAATCCAAGAGTTGTTGCCGAACACATACTTCCCGGGTATGTGCATTGATTTGGCATCTGTCCGCACCTTTGCTGCCGGAGCAAAAATGTGTGAGGCCATGAACGAGTCTGGGATCGTCCCCCTTTTCACTCTTCACGACGAAGACTACAGCAACCTCCTCGCTGAAGAATTCTACCAGCGAATGGCAACACACCTTCTGTTGTTCGAGGGTGGATTCATGGTCGTCCCTTTTCTCTATCTGCCAAAGTAATATCCAAAGTTATAGGAGTTCACTATGGCGGGGACCTTAAGCTATCCATTGCTGAGGCTAACAATGCCTAGGAAACAATGAGGGGAGCAAATATGCCAAGGGAACCTCAAGGAAAAATGTTGAGGAATGTCTTTCCCTTGGACGTCTACTGTTCCAGTCATCTGCTGGACAAGTCGTTACTTTTCAAGAACGGCTCCCATTACGTCTTCACCTCCCAACAGCTCAACCTTTCATGTGCCATCCACCAAAAGACTCACCTCAACTATGGCGCCATCATCTTCAACGAGCTCCGTAACTACATCGCGTTAGTGAAGGCCAGCCCTTCCAACAAGAGGCCCTTCGTCCGGCTAATCAACACCCTGCTAAGGGATACGCCAAAGATCAACTCTGCTATTGAGCCAGAAGAGCTCAAGAAGGTGTCGAAGGACAAGCAGCTAACAGCCACCTTCTTCTCTAAGTACGTTGAGTACAAGAATTAGAGAAGGCAGCAAAGAGGGCTCCCCAACATTGCTGTTGAAAAGGTTGCCAAGCTTGCTCCTATGATGGTCACGCGGTTCGATATGGACGCGTATGACAATGCCAACGCGGCCATTCGCAAAGCCAGGGCAAAGGTTCAGAAGCTAACCTCTACCACAGCTACCCGGGAGATTCTGTATGAGGCAAAAGCGCTGGCAAATGAGTCTGAGCACATGGAAGCGGGTTAAGGTTGCGAAGGCCAAAAAGGAGATTGGTTTCTTGCCAGATGAAGTGGATGTCTTGGCTGACATTCGTGCCAAAACCAAGGATGATGCCAAGGCCAGGATAAAAGCTGAAACAGAAGAGCATCAAGCAGGATACGGAAGGAACTGAAGGCCAATAGACATGCAAAGTCTGCTGGCAAGCCCTCTGTCGCTGTTGGACAAACATCTTCGCCCCAGCCATCCCAACCTGAACCAACAACCTCCACTCCCCAACCATCCCAAACCCCTAAACGCAAACCCTCTTCTGACCAACCCTCACCTAAACCCAAACGCAGGCGTTTGCGTAAGGGCCTCCCAACCAAGCCACTAGCAGACCCTATCATCTCTGCCGATGAAGCCTCTGGATCTCCTATTCAGCCGCTGAGGCAGAAAAGGTAGTTTGCTGGCAACCCACAACCTACCCTTCCTCAACCAATCCAACTAAGTCATCTACTCAGGAGGAGTCTATTCCTCAGGAGAAGCCCATAACTCTTGAGGAGTCTATCCCTGAGGAGGAGCCAACCAAGTCACCAACTCCAACACCTCCTTCCCCCTTCAAATACTCACCTAACCCATCTACCCCATCTTCACCTACTCCTACCCAAACCAACCCTACTACACCATCCAAACGAAACCAACCCATTCCTCTCATTCTAACCCCCTGGTTTCCCCTACCCTTTCCTCTGTTGCTACGAAGTTCCTCTTTGAACTTTCGTCAGTCGCAGACCTCTTCACCAAGCCTAATCCCCCTACACCAGAACCTCAACCCCTGAGACCAGAAGCCATTTCATATCCCCCCACCTTCCTTCTGGTTCTCCACCGACCCTCCCCCAACCCTTTCAATTATTTGTGATCATTCAGACACAGATATTGAAATTCCCCCAACCCCTCCTTCATCTCCACCTCAAGCCAATTCTTCCTCTTCTACCCATACATTCCCTACACCCGATTCTTCCTCCACCTCATCCTCAAGAATTCCACCCCTCCAACAGCCCTTTCATACCATGCCCGAGGAGCTTGCTTAAGACCATAGAGAGCCTTCTTAAGCTTGTAGACATGGGTTTCTTTTCCTTTTTCCACAAAGCCTGGAGGTTGAGCAACGTAGACCGTTTCTTGAAGATCACCATTTAGAAATGCGCTCTTGACATCCATTTGATACAACACAAAGTCCTTGTATGTAGCATAGGCTAAGAAGATTCTGATAGCTTCCAATCTTGCTATCGAGCAAAGCGTTTCATCATAGTCAATTCCTTCTTCTTGACGATATCCTTGTGCAACGAGTCTTGCTTTGTTTCTCACTATATTCCCATCCTCATCCTTCTTGTTTCGAACACCCATTTTGTGCCAATAGCGGTATGATCGAGAAGCTTTGGGACTAGCTTCCATACTTGGCATCGCTCAAATTGTGAAGTTCTTCTTGCATGGCTTCCAAACCAACTTGGATCTTGAAGAGCTTCATCGATCTTCTTTGGCTCTTCTTCAAAAGCGAATGCAAAGACGTAACATGCATTCATTTTTTGGACGATCTTCCTGTTCGCACTCCAACATGAATGTCACCAATGATTTGAGAGATTGGATGGTCTTTACATGTTCTTGTGACAGGAATGTGATGAGTTCTTCTTGCTTCTTCATGACAAGGTTCGTATGAGGGCTAGAAGGAAGATCAACCGTGTCTTGATGAGTGTTGTGTTCGTAATTTGGTTCATAGGTGAGTTAAGGAATAGGATTTTCGTGTTCATAAATAAAGGGTTCGAATTGAGTCTTCTTGAGCGTGGTTGAAGTCTTCGATGACCCGCTTGATAATAAATGATGGTCGAATATTTGATGGAGTTCTTTGTTGATGGATTAGGTATTTGAGAGGTTGATGGTTGGGAGGTACTGCCTCAACATTAACAAAGTCATCAAGCAACATTTGGAGCCACGTGTGGCTCTAATAAATCAAATTCATCAAATGAAACATGCACGGATTCAACTATTTTTAATGATCGTTTGTTGAAAACCCACGTAAGCTTTGGAGTGTAAAGCATAACCCAAAAATACACCTTCATCGGCTTTATGATCAAATTTGCCTCTGTAGTCATTACCATTGTAGACTACAAAACATTTGCGGTAGAAGATTTTAAAAAATCCAATGTTTGGGGTTTTACCTCTCCAAAGTTCATAGGGTGTTTTACCGTGAAATTTGTTGATTCAACGATGCGTTACGAGTGAAGCGGTGTGTTGGCGGCTTACGCCCGTAGTGTTTGGGCAACTTTGCTTCGGCAAGCATAGTTTTAGCAGCTTCGATAAGTGTTTACGTTTTCCTTTCGCAACACCATTCTCGTGGTGTCCTTCGCAGAGAAATTGTGACCAATGCCGTGATCATCACGGATACTTTGCTATTCCATTGTTTGGTGAACTTCGTACCATTGTGTCTCGATCGAAGCGTCACCGATTTCATCGAAGTTTTTGCGTTTGCGCGGTCTTACGAACAAAGGCGTAAGAAGATCGTATGTGTGATCTTTAGAAGACATCATCTCCGTCCAAGTGTATCTTGTATAATCGTCAACACAACTACTAAGCGTGTATCGTGACCACCATAGTAGCGATAGTAGTGGACCGGTCCGAAGAGATCCATGTGTATTGAAGAGGTTCGTCGTTGAGAGTCTGGCTTGCTTTTGAATGATGTTTTTGAGAGCTTTCCCGGTTGACACGCTTTGCACGATCATGATCGCGAGACCTTTGGTAATCCTTTAACTAGACCTTCTTTGGATAGCTTGGCCGATACTTGAAGTTCAAATGGTGAGTCTTTTATGCCAACGGCTTTTGTCTTGAGCGAGTTTGCCACAAGACATAGATTAGCGACCTTGTAGGCATTCAAATCTATCACATAGACATTCCCTTGTCTATGTCCGGTAATAAGGTTGAGCAAGAGGCGGATCCTTGATATCACATCTGTTTGAGGAGAATTGACAGATAAGCCCTTTGTCACGGAGAAATACTCAGGAGATTATGTTTCAAGCCTTCTACTAGAGAGACTTTTCCAATGGAGAGATTTCCTCGAATGATGGATCCATAGCCAATTGTTCTTCCTTTAGCATTGTCTCCGAAGATGACTGGAGGGCCTTCCGCTTCAGAAATGTTAGAGAGAAGGATTCTCCGGTCATGTGTCTTGGCCATTGTCTAGATACCATACATCTTTCTTTTACGAACTGAATCGGCCATGAAGCACACACGAGATATAAAGGTAAGAAAATCATGGTCCCCTTTTATTTTTCTTATGGGTCCGGATGGTTAGCGTATTTTGGAACCCATACTTGCCTGATTTTTGGAATAGGGGATCCAGCAGGCTTCATGATGGATTTCAGCAGACATTCATGGACCAAGTGGCCAAAACATTTGCAAAATGTACAGTGATGGAAATTACAGAAACTTGTTTGATCAAGCTGGGTGTTGGAAGGTTTTTGAACATTTTTCATAACAGCAGCTTTTGATTTAGCAGATTTGTTAACAACAGGCTTAGGAGCATCTGTATGAGGCTTCTTGAGTCTGTATACAGCAGTCTTTGCTTTAGCAGAAGAATGTTTGCTGGTAGTAGACTTTGATACCTCATGCATTTTGCCTTTAAGCTTGGTATCAACATTCTGTGTAGCAGCATCACCATCTGTAGTGCTGTTGATGAATCTGATAGGTTTGAGCAGACTTTTCGTAGGCCTGAAAGCAAGACCTTTGCTTTTACAAAAGTCTTTGGTGGAGGGCTGTTGTAAGTCTGCACCACCTTTAGCAGATTTATCTCCAGTAGATGATTGTTTTGCTTTCAAAGCTTCACTGTTTTTGATAATTTGAACCTTAGGGTATTTATAAGGAGTAGCAGTGTAGCCAATTCCTTCTTTACCCTTGTTAGGTTTCTGATATTGTGCAGGAATATTACTATTCACTGTAAAATGTTCATTTTCTTGTTCAGAGGTTGCACCAGAAATGTTATTAGAGAATCCTAGCCCAGATTTATCTGTTGAGGGCTTCTGATCTCCAAGAATTTGATCAAAGACTGCCGTTGAGTTATTCCATGAGTTAATGGTTTTTTGCAACTCTTCTTTCTCAGCAGATAACTCTTTGGCATGATCAATAAGACAAGCAACCTTTTCATTGAGAAACTTGTTCTCTTCTTTTAACTTGATACTTTCCTGCTGGACTCCATGGAGAGTTTTTAACTCGGCTTCCAGCGCATGGTTTTCTCTTTTCAGCTTCTCATGACTTTTAGCTAACTTAACATAGGCCTTTCTAAATTCATTGAATTCCTCTAGCATGTCTTGAGCATCCTTGAGGATTTCTTCTTTTGAAGGCTCTTCAGGAGATTGTTCGATGTTAGCTTGAAAAGGAGAGTATTTAACTTCACTATCTGAGTCATAGGTAGGTGGTGACTCTAGAGCAACGAGGCAAATGTGTGCCTGCTCGGGTGAGTCATCACTATCATCCTCATCAGAATCAGTTTCAAACCAAGTGGATACATGGTTTTCTTCTAAGTCCTCAGCCAGAAGACCTCTATGTTTAGAAAATGATTTAGATGGTCTTCTTTTGTAGGCTTCATATTTTGGCTTAGGACATTTAGAAGCAAAGTGACCAGGCTTCCTGCAATTGTAGCAAACCAACTCATTGTTGTGTGAGTTTTCAGCAGACTTTCTAAAAGTCTCCTGGTTTGCTTCCCTCTTTTTGTTAAATTTTGAGAACTTTTGAAATTTCTTAACGAACATAGCAAATTGTTCATCAGAAAGGATTTCATTCTCATTTGAAGAAGTAGATGGTTTATTTTCTTGGGCAGGAATTTCCTGAGAGATAGCGGAAAAAGAAGGAAGTTTAAAATGTTTGTCCTGTTCTTGAGCTTGAAGTAATTCTTGCTCATAGACTGTTAGACTCGCATACAAACTTCTGAGGTGCATGGAGTTCAAGTCTTTGGACTCTTTTATTGCAGTGGTTTTAACATGCCACAAACTTCCTAAAGAAGCTAAAAATCTCATATTTACCTCTTTAACACTATATTCCTTTCCTAAAGAGTAGCACTGTGCTTACTACCTCACAAAATCTGTCGTAGGCTTGCCGGAGAGTCTCCTTAGGATCTTTTCTGAATGAATCGAATTGTTGAATGTAGTTGTACTTCCTGTTGTCTCTGGTGGGTAGATCTCCTTCAAGGTATTCCACCAAAGCTTCCCACATCTCCTTGGCGCTTTGCATCCGATGATCGTTGATATGTGCTTGTGTCGGCTGGATATAATATGAATAGCCTTCTGCCGAGTTCAACGAGCCTCCTTTCTTCGTCTGTCCATTCGTTCATGGATTTAGGTATCTCGGGAGGACCACTGGCTACTTCGGCAAGTAGGTTGGGTTTCATTGGAATGTAAGGACCTGTTAGAACACATTGCCACAACCGATTATCAATAGAGTTCATATATCTCATAACTTTATCTTTCCATACTTCGAAGTGACCTTCGTCCAATATTGGGACGTGGCTGGTATTTGAAGTAGGCAGCATATAGTGAGCCATAGGATCTATTCTCAAGAGGTTAAGCTTGGAAAAATAATTTTTCAAAGAATTTCGCTCTGATACCAATTGTTGGTCCCAAAATAGGCTCAATCTAGGCTAGAAGGGGGGGGTTGAATAGCCTAGTTATGTTTTTATCAAAACTTTTCGTAAACACTTCTTAAAGATTCCTTGAAGGGTTAACTAGAAGTGTTAAGGCATCGGAAACTAAGCAGAATCTGAACTATTAAGAGTGCTGTGAAGGCAGTACAGATTATGGAGAAGATAAGCACAAGCAGTTAATGAGAAATGTAAGAACAGTTCAAAGCTCAAACAAAGACACGTAAATTTGAAGTGGTTTGTACTGTGAATAGTACTACATCCACTACCAAAGTGGTTAGCTTTGGATTTTAAAAGTGCACTTGTTTATCCACTAGGTTTATGAGTAAGATCACTAATGGATCGTGTACAAAATGGGTTTTTAACCAAGTGTATAAAGGTGAGAGAGACACTCAATGATTAAATGTTCTCTTCATGTGCAGAATTAAAGAACAGTTTAAAGACAAACTAAATGAAGCTGAAACGAATTTAAGATGGTAGATCTGCAGCTTCAGAGAGTTTGGTGAAGTGTTAGTCATTGTCCTTTGATCTCTTGAATGCTTGAGTGTTGAAGATGAAGCTTTTGAGTTTAATGCGCAAGAGTTGTTCTTCAAATCTTCAAGACTTGAATAAATACTAGAAGGGATCTTTGGACCGCTGGATCGAGACGTGTCCAACGTTCTTTTGCATTGAATACAATTCGGCGCTTTGGAAGATGTAACAGCCACAGTCATCAGAGATGCAGTGTGCATAGAGGACATTCCCAATTTGAGTAAAGTTTCAGATTGCAGGCTCTGCAGTTTGGAAAGTTTTCTTAGCCAAAACGGGTAATGTCTTCAGTCTTCAGAGTTCAGAGACAGTCTGGACAGTTGTCATCACGCAGAGTTGACTCTTTGAAAAAGAAATTTGATGAAGACATAGAGATTAGATATTTTCGAAAATATCAAATAGGTGTACACGTGTCATTATCTTGTGATTTGGCCAATTTTGATTTTCCGGTCTCTGAGCAGACTTCAAAGTCTGCTGGTCCTTCAAGGCTGCTGTAGAAGCTTTGCAAAACCACGCCTAGACTAACACTTAAACAGTTCTAAACAAATTGATTCTAAGACAGTTGCCACACTAATCGGTACGCAGACCTTTTAGCCACTGTACACTAGAATCAGAGGATGACTCAACCAAATCTAAAAGTAGGAATCAACATCACACATTTATTAGAAATTAATGTTGGTTTTAAAAATACTATTATTACTAATAAAATAGATGTATCATACATTTGGTAGAGAGTAATGTTGGTTTTTAAAGTCTTTAGATATAAGACTTCTACCATTATTATCAATAGAAGATGTATATCTCACATTGGCTAGAAAGTGATGCTGATTTTAATTTTAGATAAAAGATTTTTATTATTATTACTAATAAAAAAGATATCATACATTGGTTAAAAAATTATGTTGGTTTAAAAAGTCTTTAGATAAAAGACTTTTAATTTTATCATCAATATAATAGAAGAGATGTATCCCACGCTATTTAGAAATAGATGTTGGTTATAATTTTTTTAAGATAAAAGATTTGTATTATTATTACCAAATGAGGATATGTATCATCAATGTTCTAAAACTCCCCGCCTAGGTGCTAGGCCTCTCTCTACCGCCGCGACTTTCTTAGTCGCCGCCTAATAGACCAAGTCGGCGTTTACGCCAAACCTTGCCGACCTTAATTTATTTTTGTAGCTTTGATTTTGTGGCATGCGGTGACCAGAGAAGGAAGGGAGGGCGAATTGGAAAAGGAAGGGGAGTGGTAATGGTGAGACAGAAAGGGAGGTAATGGGGGGCGAACTGGAGTAATATTTTTTTTGTTTTTAGTTCTAAATTTGGCTGGCTTATTGCTTTGGGGTTGATGAGAATTGGGATTAATGGTAGGTTTGTATATTTTTGTTCATTTTACAAATATAGACAAGTGTTTGATAAAATGACAAACATAAAAAAAAATTAAATTTGTATTCAATGTACTTGATCTTTGATGTAAATTATCAAAAAAAATGGTAATTATGCCTTAATTCTAGGCCCCCGCCTAGGCCCCGATTACTCCCCGACTAGTCCTCTAGGCGCTAGGCGCTAGTGTGTCGCCTATCAGCCGCCTAACGATTTTTAAAACCTTGTGTATCATACATTGGTTAGAGAGTGATGCTGATTTTAAAAGTCTATCATTATTATAACATTAATAGAATATAAGTATTTCACATTGATTAGAAAAGTGATATTGATTTAAAGCTTTTTAGATGATGGATCTTACATTAGTGCAAAGAAATGTATCTCACATTATTAAGAAATCAGTATTGGTTATAAAAGTCATTAGATAAAGACATTTTTATGTTATTATCAATAGAAAATATGTATCTCACGTTGTTTAGAAATGAATGTTGATTAAAAAGTCTTTTATCTACTACTATTATTATTAATAGAAAATATGTATACCACATGGTTAGAATGTGGTGTTGGTTTTAAAAGTCATTAGATAAAAGATTTAAACTTTCAATTCCAATCGAAATAGAAAATAAGTATCCCACATTACTTAAAAATAAATTATGATTTTAAAAATTTAACAAAAAGACTTCTAATACTATTATCAAGTTAGATGTTAATTTTAAAAGTCTTTAGATCAAATATTTTTATTATTATTACTAATACAAAATATGTATATCACGGTAGTTAGAAACTTATGTTAAATTTAAAAGTATTTATGTGAAAAAGTTGTTTACTATTATTAACAATAAAAAAAATATATTAGAACCATGGAAGAGATTAACAATCTAATTATAATATCCAAAAGTTATATTATTATTACAATATATATATATACATATATATATATATATATATATATATATATATATATATATATATATATATATATATATATATAATATTGTTCCCATGTGAAGCACAAGAACTAGTTGTAAAAAAAGTCAAGGAAAGTAAAATAATCCTGTTAATTTACATACGTATTTTACCCTCTAAATACTGGACGAGTATATTGAGAAATTAAATAATTTATGTAGATTGTATTTCAATACTGAGTGGTTAAAAAATTTGAGACAACCAAAACAAATGAGACCAATAATCCCGTTAATTTACATACGTATTTTATCAATAGATTTTTTGCACATATATTTACAAACACGCACAATATTTCACTCCAAAAATAAACTGTTTAGAAATATAAATGGATTTTGTGCACACTATTTATAAATTATAATTTTAATAAATATTCACTACGTTCTAAAATTAGTGTCTACTATACAATTTTGGAACTTCCCAAACATTACTCATTTTCTTTTTTAAGACATTTTTTCATAATAATTATCAAATGTTTTTATTTATAAGTGTGAAATTAAAAAATATGGACCTTATTGATTTTACACCACTAATGATAAATTGAGGCTTATTAAAAAATTACTTAAAGTTCAACACTATTTTATATTCAATATGGTCTGTAATATTATAATACTAGACTTCGTGTCCATGCATATGACACGGTATAAGTATAGAGATGATCAGTGTGTGAAGTGATTATGATGCGAATAAATTAATATATACTTGAGATTTTGTAGGGGACGGATCAATGTACACTACACAAAGCAAATACAACATCCCAAAAACTAAAGAAAAACACATTTTATTGGCTGTAAAATTTTGTAACTCATCAAAAAAAAAAAATTAAGCATCCAAAAACATTCTCTCTCATACACATCAACCCAACACATGTTAATTGAAATAAACTTAAAAATAAAAATCTCAGAAAAAAACCATAAAATAAATTGAATGATGCTGAGTGAACTAACAAAGATTTCAGACCAATAAGGGAAAGTTAGCACATTTTTTTTAAAAGAAATAAATTAAAAATACAAATATTTAAAATTACAAAACTTAAGAATAATTTATTTTTTTTAAATTAAATCTAGGCCGAACAAAAATTAAATTGAGATTTGGGTTGATTACGATAACAATCAATTACGAAACTATAAACTAAATATTTGTAAAACAATAAATGTAGGCTGCACAAAAATAAAAATAAAAAATTAGAGATAATCATTGAGAAGAAACTGGATAATTAAGGTAATAAAATCTCAGTAAAACAATAAATGTCTAGTAAAACCGTAAAATAGTAAATATTTGTGGTCAGTAGTTAACTACTTAGCAAAATTATGATATAGATATTTTTTATTTATTCATATATTATTTTTCGTAATATTTTCCATCACGAGAAAATGTTTTGCAACATATTTTCAAAAGATTTATCGAACACATCAATGTTATTTTTATATTCAATATGAGCATTAATATTAAAAAAAATATTCATATATTGTTTTCCGTACATTTACCAAACACCTGAAAATTAAATCTTTTCATTTTCTAAACATCATTTTTCTGAAAATCATATTTTAGAAATCATTTTCCGTGAAACAAATGAAACCTAATTTTACTCCCTTCATTAATAAATAGTTTTCTTTCTTTATTTTTTGTCATTTCCAAAATAATTGTCATCTTCAATTTTTTTATATTTAGGTAAACATTTTTACTTCTTACCCTTACTTTTTTAGTTATTTTAATTATGGTCTCATGCATAATGTTATTAAAGCAAATCATACATTATATCAATATTTTTAATACATTCAATTAAATTTTTTTTCCTTAAACAATGTGTCAGATCATAAATGACGATTAATTTAAGAACCGAGGGAGTAATTGAGTCGAGTCAATAGATCTTATATAAAATACTTATAAATCCGTTTTTTTTTTCTAAATTTATACATATTTAATTTATGTATTTGAAGTGATTAATTAGCACACCCACCACTGCACTTCATGATTCCATCTCTCACTCCCTTCACTCCCTTCACATGATTCTCATTTCAACAATTAATATTCCTACTCCTTACTTTTTCCCATCATATATAATTTGCTCTCCCATCCCTTTCTAAATTTCAAAAAAAAAACCTCCAATTTCTTTGTTTGCCTTCATTCTCCATTCCCAAACCTCCTTCCTTTGCCATCTTCCTTGACATGAATATGCAGGCGGACAGAACTTCAAAGCATCCACACCGGAGGAAAACTCAGTCCTTCTCTTCTTCTCTCCTCGACTCCATTTTTCGTTCCATCGATGATGATCAATCCAATGAATACGACGATCAAAATCTTTTCTACCAGCAAAAACCCTCACTCCAAACGAAACAGGACCTAACTCATGCCATCCAACAACGCCGCCAAACAGTCAAACATGAGATTCCGAGCTTTCAACGAGACATTATGAAGGAGAAATGGACGGAAAATCGCAGAAATCGTTCTCGAACAGTCTGTTCTTATTCGAGTTCTTCAGGCTCAAGCAGCGGCGCAACATTCTCATCTTCCGAAACAGAGTCTACTTCCAGATCCACTCCACCGTCATCTAATCAACTTCGCCGCACAATTTTTCCATCGCCGACGGAAATCGCTACGTGTTTCGAGCAAACGCCGAAACGAGAAGGAAAATTCATGAGAACAACGAAACTACGAGCGTTAAAGATCTACAGCGATCTGAAGAAGGTGAAACAGCCAATCTCACCTGGCGGACGAATATCAAACTTCCTAAATTCAATCTTAGGTTCGCGAAATTTGAAGAAATCAAAACTCGACGAGCTAACGATAGACAATTTGAAGACGCTCAAAAAATCAAGATCAGTAAAGGACACCACTGCAGCAACCACCACAACCTGTTCTTCGTTTTCTAGGTCTTGTTTGAGCAAAACTCCACCGTCATTGCAAGACGTTAGTTGCTCGAAAAGGTCCGTTAGATTCTATCCCGTTAGTGTAATTGTAAACGAAGATTCTAAACCTTGTGGTGAGAAAAGCATTCACGAAATCGATCCTAATTCCAAGAATTATGCGATGAGGAACAACATCTGGAGTTATCAATCGAAGAATGTCTATAGAAATTACTTAGAAGATGAAGATGAAGATGATGATGATGCTGATAGTTGTGCAAGTTCTGATCTGTTTGAGCTTGAAATTGTTGGGGGAGTTGGAATTGGCGCATATCGAGAAGAGCTACCTGTGTTTGGAACTACTAATTTGAAAACAAATTTAGCCATTGCTAATGGTTTGATAAGGTAACTCCAAATAAGAATTCGATTATTTAGAGTTTAATTGTTGTTATTGTTGGTTCTATGATTCTATCCAGGATAGGGAGTGGAGTAAGAATTATGTATTGTATATTCGATGAAATCTTTGGTATCAGAAATAAATTAACTTTTTACGTAATTGTTTTGTTTGTTCATTTTAATTGTGAAACTTATTGAAATAAACAAAGATTTTGAATTTTGTTGTGAGATAAATATCATAAGTGCTTGAATTGAACCAATTAGCATATTCCTTAAAGTAAAAACTCATGTAAGATGGTGTTACAAGTATTTTATTATAAATATTTGAGTAGGTCTTTTGTAATACCATTTTACAGATTTTAATTCGTAAGACGAAGTATCACTCTCTCATAATTTAACTTATCAACACATAATGAGTCAGGTAAAGAGACTCCGTCTTATAAAAAAAATCCGTAGAACTGTCCTATATAAGTTTTTGCGTAAGTATTTTATGTAAGACGGATCATCTTGACTCGACTCACCGTGTATTGATGAGTTAAGTTATAAAAAAGTGGGACTCCGTAATACGAATTAAAGTCCAAAAAAGTTCTTATAATTCATTAATCGCTGGACCAATTTATACAAGGTTTATAGTATGAGATTCTACGTAATCCCTTATAAGCAATAAATAAAATATGTGCAAATTATGGGTTTATAGGGAGGATCTCTTAAACATGGAAACTATATGAAATCACCTAAATATGGAATGGAAGATTTCCTTCGATACGGTCTTATAAGTATTTTATTAGAAGTATTTGAATAGGTTTTCTGTAACACCGTCTTACAGATTTTAACTTGTAAGACGAAACGTCACTTTCTCACAGCTTAATCTATCAACACACGAAGAGTCGGGTAAAGAGGCTCCGTCTTATAAAAAAATCCGTAAAACTAGAATCGTCTTATATAAGTTTTTGCACAAGTATTTTATATAAGACGGATCAAGTACAGTTTAATTCGACAAGTAGTTCTTAGGCCATCTCCAACCATCAACCCCAAATTTGGTCAGATTTTACCTCAAATTTGGTCCATTTCAGTACCAAACACTATTTCAACTCCAACCATCAACCCCCAAAACTCACCCCAAATAGAATATTCCTTAGCATATTCTATTTTTTTTTCTTTTACTTTATTTATCAACAAGAATATTAATTTGTTATTAACCTTTTAAAAAATAATTATTAAGATTACACAGTTAATAATTTTAATATATTTAATAGTTATATTTACGTTATTAAAAATATTTAAAAATTAGTAATTTTTTTTAACTAAATTGAAGAAATATAATTTAATAAACATACAAGTACTTGAAAATACCATTAAAAAATATTTATTTATTTGTAAACGAAATCTATAAATAATAGAAAAAAATGTTATAAATTATTGAATTAAAAATGTTCAATAATTTAAAATACTTAATAATAGAAAAAAAATTATAAAATTATTGAATTAAAAATGTTATCTAATTTATATTATCTAGTATTAGGTATTTATTAATTTTTAATGCATTTAAATAAAAAATATAATTTTATAAATAATTTTATCAATTATATAATTATTAAAAATTAATTTAATGGCATGGGACCCACCAACGAAATTTGGGGTTAAATTTGGTTTTGGGGCACGGTTGGAGGGGAAATGTTGAGACCAAACCCCCAAATCAAGGATTTGGGGGCACGGTTGGAGTTGCCCTTAGGATGTTAAACTTGAAGAACAAAGATTTTTGAAAAACATACTGATATACCACTAAAGCCTCACAGGAACAGATGAAAATTTCTCCAAACTTCAACGAACAAGCAGATGTGGGGTTGATTTGAGAGTAGGGGTAGCAAAATAGATGCTATAAATAATAATGAGTTAGTTTATTATCCATGGTTATGGATAATAATGAGTTAGTTTATTATTAGTTTATTATTATTCATAATAAACTAAGTTATTATTATCCATAATACTCATTTTACCACCCTTAATTCAGAGCAATCAAAACTACAATAAAATGGATTCAAAAATAAGATCAAGTCCACCAAATCTTAACATTACAAGAAATTTATCAAACAAATCTTCATTAAAATTCCAAATGATGAATGGTTTGAATTTTAGGAAATCCCAAGTGGGATATGTTTTGGTAGCTTTAAAGTCCGACACAAACTTAAAAAAGACGGTTTTACGAGTATTTTACGTGTAATGAATTTTCTTGATTTACTGTACTGTGTATTAATGAATTGAGTTGTGAGAGAGTGAGACTACCTCATATAAATTAAGATACGTAAGACAGTCTTACAGATAACCTACCTTTAAAATTATGAGTAAAAACTTAAGTAAAACAATTTTACGAATATATTATCAGATATTTATAGGTTGGACCGTAAAAAAAATAAAGCTCTGTTTTAGCGATAAAAATCTCAAAAAAAAAGCGTCTTACTGATACGATCCAAAATTATGATAGTTTGTGGCCGGCAAGAATAAAAAGGGTAAATATGTCATGAAATACTAGTGCACGCAAATGTGGTAAAATAAGTGGAATTTTGAGAAATTATAGTGGGGACAAACAACAGTTGGGGCCCACGGGAAAGAGGGAATCTCTCAAGTCAAAATTATAAATTGGGTAGGGGACAGGGCATCATTGTGCACATGCAAATGCAAACTCAACTTTTGCACCTTATGGAAAAAGTAGATTTGCAACTTTTGCACTCACCCAACATTATTGACTGATTTGCAACTAAATCCCAAATTTATTATTCCATCCTTTCTCACATGTATTGCCAATTCTTCTTTTTTAGTTCTTCTTTTATCATACTCCTAATAAAAGAAAGAAACATAAAATTATTCATATGCACAAATAAAACTTTAAATTAATATTGATAAATTTACCAAAAAAAAATTAGATTCATTTCTCTTATAAATTATTATCTTTTTTGACTTTTAAAGTCAAATTGACTGTAATTCAAAAAAAATCACATATTTTTTTAATTTTTTAAATCATAAAACATGTCATTAAAAGTATATTACAAATAACGTGTTTTATGATTTAAAAATATATATACTACCTTTGTCCCAAGATAAATGTTGTCTTACTAAAGTTTTTTTCCCCAAAATAATTGTCGTTATAAGATTTGAAGAAACATTTTTTATTTTTTACCAAAAGTATCTTTATTTACTTCGGTCAAATTAAATATTGTTAAAAAGGGTTGTTGAAAGAAAAAAAATATTTATGCAACTTAACTACAATAAATAATCTTAAATAAAATTACATAAGTCCTTTTATAAGCTCTCTTAATTCATATGCAAATTATTAAATTACATTTATTTTGAGATGAAGGTAGTTAATAGAGGATTTGATTTAAAACTAAATGCCATAATAACTTAAGAATGGAAGAAATAATAAAGCTAAACAATATAGTAATTTAGGAAGAGGGAGAGGGACTACAATATATAATTATATATGAATATAAATTAAAAGGTAGTAACATTTTTATTTATTTTTTATTTAGAGGACCCATGGCTATTAACTTTAATTTTTAGCTTGAGTAATTTGCACCCAAAAGTCAAAAAGGGCTTACAAATGAAAAGATAGTCACTTTTATTTACTTGTTAGCTAAAAAGAAGAACATGGGTACTAATTTTATTTTTTGGTGTTTTAAAATTTTCTTAGATATGAAATTCTATGAAATTTTCCGAGTCGGGTAAAATTAAAAGGACGGTAAAGCTTTTCCCACTAATTTTTAATGCATTAATAGATCGAACTCAACGCATATAATTAAGCTAGAACAACTTATTATTATTTGATATACACTATAGCGGTCCATTATCAGTTCATCTATACATACACTTAATGATAATTAATCATTTAACATTGATTTAGTGTCAGTGGTGGATTCAGAGATAAATTGCAGTCGTATAACGATTTGTAATTGTTGCAAAAAAAAAAAAAAAAGGTACCATTTTGAAGCGTGAATTTTTTTAAAAATCACTTCAACGAGGCACTTGTCCCTTAAGTTCGAACCATGGATACTCTTATGATTTATAGAGCTAATAATTTACTTAATCAATTTTCATGCAAAAATACTACTCCCTTCGTCCCTAAATTATCGTTTTCTTTTCATTTTTCGTCCGTTTCAAAATGATTGTCCAGTTTAAAACTTATTTTTTAGAACATCATTTTTACCACTTTATCTTTACTTTTTTTTACCATATTTTAATTATGGGCCACATACACATAAGATTTAAAAAGAAACTACACATTAAACTAATATAAATAATCAAGTCAATTTTTTTTCTTAAACTATACGCCGAATTAATCAGGATAATTATTTAGGGACGGAGGGAGTATATTGTCAAAGATGTAATAATAGTTCCAACTTCCAAAAAATAAAAATCTTTTGTACCACCTAAATAGCCCACAACACTATGTTATCCCACTGATCGAAATCATTACCTAAGAGTACTTGGAAATCATGATCCCATTCAGTTTTGAGTAACTCTCCGTAAGACAGTGTTAGAGAGTTTAATTAGTAATAAACACGTAATAATTTAGATAAGGAGGAATCCTTTTACAAATAATAATTATAAGATCGTTTTACCTAATTTTTGGCCTTTAGCTTTAGCATTAAACTCAATTTCTTAATCTTGCCCAACCCGCCCCTGGGGGTCATGGCATACGAGACTACATAATGTAAGCCTCGGTGCTCGATCCCTTCCTACGCCCCTTAGGAGGAAAAAAAAAAAATCTTGCCCAACCCCAAACAGCCCTAATACTTTCTAATTAAATTCAAACCCAATAAACTAAAATTAAGTTACTATACTACCTATATAATTATAAAATTTTAAAAAATAATATAAAAAATTATAAAAAAAGAGTAATAAAAATAAAAAATTATAAAATTATAAAAAAATAATCATTTTAGGAAAAATAAATTGTAAATAATACTCGGTATTACTAATAAGAGTAATATAATTATCATACATACACATGTCAGGTTGGGTTTAGAAATGGGTCTATGGTAAACCATATCCTTCTTGGAAACCCATCAAATTTCAGGCTGTTCTTCTATGAGAATTTTCAGCCGTTTTATTCACTTTTTTTTTAAGGTTATAACCTAGTCGATCCCCTCCCATCAATTAATTTCCAATCGTTACAGTACACAGTTTTTGTTTTTACCGGTATAGTATAATTTTGGGGGCAAATGGATGATATACCCTTAACAAGATTGGATTACGTGCACATTGTATCACAATTCCAAGTTGATGTTTCACAATTCCAGTTTATGTATCGAAAATTAAAATTGTACATCAGGATTTACTAATTTCAAATTGTGCATCCAAATCGAAATTTATGCATCGGGATTTTCAGCCTGGATAATCTAGTTTGTGCATCGGAAAATCAAAATTGTTCATTAGGACTTATTTTTATTCTAATTCCAAATTATGCATCGCAATTTCAAATAGTTGCATCGTGAATCCAAATGATGTCTCGCGGTTCCAAATCAATACATCACGATGGAAATTTGATGCATCATAATTCAAAATTGATGTATCGCAAAACAATTCAGAAGCAAGTTGAAAAATTCAACCCCAAATTATCAAAAAGGATATTTCCTGTCACCGTCTTTTTCTACCTCCCCAATAAACAAGTTTGATTCGTGCCACCGCGAAGAGCTACATAGCAATGCAATTGTTCCCACAACCTGTGCCCTCGTCGTCACAGGGGCTCATACCAGAGTTCGTCCTTAACCCGATGGAATTTGTCCAGTATGACTATTTCACTTTGCAATTCCTCTATAGCTTCCCCTTATTATGGCAGACGAAAATATGTATTAGCAGCAAACAACACTTGAATAACAGTAAAACTTAGGAGTAGATAACAAAGATAACTAGAACTGTGAGATGCGTCTTCGGGCAGACAACGCATTTGTCTATGTTGCGGAGGGGCATTTAAGGAAGAATTTAATAAAAGTAGACTGATGCGATTAAAAAAAGAGGTACTTTGAAAGATCAACATTAGCTAGGATTCAATAGAAACTGTCGATGTAGGTTGTGATGCAGCTGTATTCAAAGGTACATTGAACATAAACTAAAACAAGTAAACAGCAGAAGTCTTTAAACAGTTAAAGTAGTAATAAACACAAAAGTTTATCAAAAATCTACAAGCTATGCTTGTAGATCCAACCCTATGGCCAAAAAGATTTCACTAAAAAAAATTATGAGTTTTACTAAAACAAAACGTGAAATCAATAAAATACCAAAACCTCTAACAAGACATCAAGTCTGTAGAGGAAAAGCCCACAAAAATAGAGTATAGAAAACGTGAGATTAAAAAAATAAGTTTTTTAACAAACTAGAAAACAAACATCAAAACAGTCAATGCAGCTCGTGGTGTTACTGCATCCAAATTCCAGATAGCTCTCAGTTTCTCTTGTTATGAAATCTCTTTGTCTCTGCTTATCTGTCTGCATTAAAGTCTCCTTGTATTTATACTTGAGGTAGAGACATACACAAACAAGAATCCAACAACTCCAAGGAAATATAGAATGCCAGAAAATAAAATGTTAGTTTTCTAAATTAGTTTCGTAATTTAATTCAAGGATCTTACCAAAGATTGTGTCTAACTTAATTATGGACTCTTGAGAGTTTTTTGGAAGTGATTAATTATGACAATTACTTACCATTGCTTTAGAACCAAGAAATGGCACAACAATAAATAAAATAGGATGACCCTATTTTACCCTTACATATTTAACCGATTGGAAATTTAGTAAGAGGACCAACCTGTAATTTATCTTCTTTTTTTTAAACCAGCAAAAAAACACTTTTATGGCAAAGTGACGACTATGCCCTTAAGATTTTGAACACGATCACGTTGAATGTATTATAAAATTTGTACATCGATCGCATTGAATGACATATCCATCGCGACCATAAATGATCTATGCCTTGGGATTCATTTTGTGCATCGCGAAAAGAAAAAAATTGTATCGCTTTAAATGACCTATGTATCGTGAGTTATTTATGTAATGCCATCTTCATTTGTGTGATTGTAAGTGTGATATTCATGTCCATTTCATTACATTATGATGCATTGTAATTCCAAGTTGATGCATCGCGATTTCAAGAAGACAAACATGGAGATGGTATTTCACACAAAGCACACGATGCGTGTTATGATATAGAAGAAGCACAAAATTTTAATCATGATGTATTAATTTGGAATCGCAAATATTAGTTTTCGACTTATGATTTATATAGAACCAAATGATTGGTTCTCTCCCTCTCTCTCTCTCTCTCTCTCCCTCCCGTACTTCAAAATAAGATACTTTGTATTACATATACAATATGATTGCACTTGCATTTGCAAGTATGGAGACGAATTTTAGAATTTTTTTTTTAGAGTAATGTTACACTTATGACTAGTGTGACAACTTGTCTTGATAAAGACATAATTGACTTTTTAACTACAACTTGTCTTGATAAAGACATAATTGACTTTTTAACTATGTATTTATCAAATAAGTTGTAACACTAGTTGTAAGTGTAGCATTTTTGTTTTTTTATGGTATATGATCAGTGGCGCACTTAACCCAATAAAAAAATATATGTATAACAAATGAGGTTAAGTTGGGTAGCTTAAGCTCCTTTTTATCCATTTTATTACAAAAATTACATTAACCTTCTCACTTAAGCTA
This sequence comes from Codonopsis lanceolata, assembly GCA_013146195.2. Classification (NCBI taxonomy): domain Eukaryota; kingdom Viridiplantae; phylum Streptophyta; class Magnoliopsida; order Asterales; family Campanulaceae; genus Codonopsis; species Codonopsis lanceolata. The sequence goes on along the minus strand of CM028382.1, from coordinate 22,654,727 downwards.
CTCAACAAAAACATTTTTCAATAATGCACAAACTCCAACACTTTTGCATAACTCACCATTTTTATCTCAAAAAAAATTATGATATCCAAATTAAACAAACCAAGTCTATATTAGTAGATAAATATGTGTACTTTAATTCAAAAATAAAAAATATTAAACAAAATCAATTTCTATGGGTGAAAATTAGCCAAAAACATCAAAGAGATAAAAAAAAAATTGAGTTGTTTGGTTGCTAAGTTAGGGAACTTATTTGGATCCCCAATCATCTTTATGTTTATTAAGCATCAAGTAAGCTCCTTTGTTGGAAGGGAGAATCTCATTGGCATTAGCTCCTAAGATCATCCACCGCGGGAGACACAACCCACTTTCCAAACTCAGTTTTAGAGAATTCTAACTCCAACTACGCCGACAATGGTGAACCAAATGAACTCTTTATCTCCAAAATCAAGTAAATCACTTTTCTAATTAGGAGAGCGATTTACCTTGAATAGCCACATGGTTTCTAGCATTTTCCAATTAATGTTTCACCATGTTGAAATATATTTTATTAAAAATTAATTACTTTATCCATTATAGGTAAAGAGTCCCCGTTTGAAAGTTAATTTTTTTTAATAAAATGACACGTTTAGTTGCCTATTAGTAATAAAATGACATTTTTTTACCTTAATTTTTGAAAATGAACTCTTTAAGTGAAATATTTTAAAATGGAATAGTAGATTTTTTTGTCCGAAACGAAGTGAGTATATCACTTTTTTTTCTTTATGTTTTTTTTTCGTTGCAAGTAATTGAAACATCCCAAAAAGAATTCTTTTTGTTACTACATCATCATAAATTTTAATTTATCAATTATATAGATTTAGAAAGATACATATTTTATTTACTCCCCTCGTTCTGAGTAAAAAGTCAACTATTCCATTTTTGAATGTTTCACTGAAAGAGACTACTTTCAAAAATTAAGACATAACAGAGTTATTTTATTACTAATAAACTACTAAAAGTGTCATTTTTTAAAAAAGTTTGACTTTCAAATGGGGACTCTTTGCTCAGAGTGGAGGGAATATATTTTATAAATTTAAAATGTAAAATATTTCATCAAATTGTGGTAGAAAAATATAATAAAAAAGATAAAAAAAAAATATATTAGTAGTTAGGTTTGTTAGTTGATATTTGAGAAATTTTAAGTCTTTGGAGAAATATATAAAGAATGCTTATTGAAATAAATTCTATTTTGAAGTTTTAAAAAAATGTAATTCAAACAGAAAACGAGGTGTTTGAAAAATAATTTTACATTGTTTTTTGTGGTCTAAGAATGCTACCCTACCAAAAGCAATATATAACTTGGCATTGGTAAATAATTAACTAGCATAGCTTTGAGAATCTATAGGCTAGGAAATTCATATGTATATATATTAGAGCTGGTGAGATGTCCTAATTGTTTGTCAACTATCACTCTTTTGATTTGTCTTGTTTTTTTATACATTTAACTTTTCAACTTTTTATTGGTTTTATTAGATAATAAGTTTAGGTAATTACAATAGTTAAGATATAATAGATATTTCCACCGTTCCGGGTAAATATTCGTATTTTTTATTTTAAAATGTATCAACTAATATTCATAAAGACTTTTTATGTTCAAATTTTCTATTATTTTTCCCAATTTCCCCCCTTATCTAATACTATCATTATTGAATATTCTAAAAGAGAGTGAGTGTAGTGGGTACATAATTAATGAGACAGAGTGTGTGTAATAAGTATTATCTTCGCAACATATTTTATAACTCATCACTAATTACATTTCGTAATTTTTGTGTTTTGTCAATTAGGAACATTTATTTGGGACGGAAGGAGTATTACTTATGGTATTATTTGTTTTAAATGGATATTAAATCATTGAGTTTTCTTTTTATTTCTATGTGAGATAAATGAAGTTAGAAATAAGAAAGTTTTGGTTTTTAAATTACTCCTCCTACCGATGAGTGTAGATTGTTGTTGACAAATGAATACTTAATCAAACTTTCTTTTCCTACCTTTTTTTTTTATTTATTTATTATTTTTAATGCCTTGAAAGACTACAATTACACATATATGATGCCTTTGGTATGGCTCAAACAATTGGTGCCTCTGGGGAGGCTTTGAACACCCGACCTCTCGGTTGAGAGTAGTTAAGTCCCAGGGTGCCTCTGGTAGGGCTTGAATACTCAAGCTCTCCGTTAAGATAAGTGAGTAGCTAAATGGGGCCTTTGGATAAGGCTTGAACAACAACGATGCCTCTGAAGAGGCTTGAACACCCGACCTCTCTATTGAGAGTTGTAAAGTCCAGGGTGTCTCTAATGAGACTTCGAACACCCAACCTCTCCGTTAGGAGAAGTGAGCAGTACCAGTTGAGCTAGAGCTCGTTGGTAAACTTTCTTTTCCTACCTATATGAGATTGACTAAGTCTTTTGAGACACACTTTTAAAACTCATTTTAGTCGAACGAAAAAAGTTTATTAGTTGAAACAAACTCTCAATAATATGTGCTTACTTATGTTAAGTCACATGATCACACATATTTTTCATTACTTAACTGTTAACATTATAAAGAGTGCTCACTGATCTGACATCGAAAAGTCTAAACTTTGTAAAAAGTTTCCCAACTATTTACGGATAATACACGTACAAGAATTAATTTTAAAAAACTTATTTTGAAAGAAAATGACTTTACTAAACAATCACTAATTTGAATACATCGACTATACCTAACTTTTGTCAGACATTAATTTAACAAACATATATATTCAATCATTATAATCACTTATAAAAATATTTCTAAAATATTGTAATTCTTAATTTCAAAGTAAAATTGTAATCGTGTAGAGCACGGGCTTCGTAACTGCTTTGGAGGATATTTGTCTCCAAACTATTATAGATTTAGCTAGGACTAGCAAATGTCTTGTTTTTCCCGACCCGTCCCGACATTTCTCGATCCCAACTTTATCGGGATTTTTCAAGTCCCAACTTATTTTAGAACGGTATTCGGGATAATTATTAATCCCGTCGGGATTTCTGAATCCCGACCCGTCTATTTTTTATTTATTTTTATATTTTTTTTATAAATATTATAAGTGTTAAACAATATCTATTTTGTGTTTGCTAAAATTACTTAATGGTGTTTGTTAAATTTATTTTCACAACGTTGTGGCTTTTTTTTATCTATCACGTTTCTGCACTTAGAATAGCTCTTCTCCTGCGAGTGAAGCATGTATTTTGTTCATACTGACAGATTCAACAATACTCACCATTAAGTAAATATTCAAGTATACTTGTAAATATACAGTCTGAAATCTTAATCATGATGGAGATATTTTAAAAATATTTTAGTGTCTGAAAATATTGTTCATAAATATTATCGTCGGGATTACAAGATTTTTATTTTCCGGACTGTCGGGATCCCGATTCGTCGGGTCCCAACACTTATTGGAAATGAAATCGAGAAGGAAATTGAAATCTCGAATTCCATTGGAACGGGATCGAAATGAGGGGTATTGGAACGGTTCTATCTCGATTCCACCCCTAGATTTAGCAGCTTATTAGGGCTAGTTTGCGACATTTAGTATTGATGATAAGACTAAAGAATGGGTTAAACAAGAAATTCTTTAATGGTTAATTAAATAACAAATTGGTCCACCTTGGCACCATATAAGCATATATAGATCATGTTTTGTACCAACCATACATACTTGGTTGTACATTTATTATGCACTGTCGATAAACAAACTAGCAACCGCAACACCACAGCTCAAATTTGTCTACATAAGACAACCTATGCTTGTCTCCTCAACAACACAATGTGATTGGACTTTTGTGTTCTTTAGTGAAAATTGGTTACAAATATTGGTGACGACCGATCTTTGACTAATAATTAAGTTAAGTTATATTTAGTGAAATGTAAAACATGTTGTAAATTAAGAATCTACGTTTCGAGTAGATATGAATAATGTATTTATTTGCTCAAAACCAATTTCGAGTGAATGAGTAATTAATGTAAAAAGTGAGCAACTTGAGTTTATAATTGAAGAGAAAATAAATATATGAAATAACATATCCCACATTGTGTGATTTAGCGGCACACGTGCGCATCGTCACTAGGAGCCTTAAAGTTTTGACAAGCTCATCAGGGTTGGTGGTTCGAACCATGCATGGCATGTGTGGGCATAGATCATGGAGTGTGAATGGTGTGCATTATATGGTCCAGCCCGCCTACACCGAAGGGTTGCAACCGGTTGGGTCTGAATCCAGTGTGACGTGCCTACGGAGGAACAAGGCGGTTGGAGAGCTATGGCTTGGAGCAATCCTGTGCATTGCACCCAGGTGCAATTGACCGCCCCACCCTTTTGGTTCAGCCTCCAACTAGTGGCCCAGATCACATCCGCCCCCTTTGGTTGTGACTCTTGGAAAATGACACCCCTACCTCTTCATAAACTATAAATAGAACCCACATTCCTCTATTTCATTCACTCTACTACAACATAAGTATTATTTGTAGTTTTCTCTCTCTCATTCCCATACATCGAAAGTCTCGAGTATCCGATTAGTTTGCCGAAAACTTTTAATCGGTATGCATCGATTATAAGTTAGAAATTTGTTGTATTTGGGGGACGATTGCCATAAACCGTTAGCACAATATACGAGGCAATTTCGTCTTGCGGAGAAAGAGTCAAACTCTTGCCTCGACTTATTACGTAATTGATTGTTATATTATTTTATGTGTTTTATTTTAATTGTCATTTTCAGATTACAACAATTATTCCAACAACACAATATGATTGGACTTTAGTGTTCTTTGCCTTTAAAGTTTGTACATTCACGATTTACACTTGGTTGAAAATGATTTTGCTCACGTCAAAAAAGTGATCTTACATAAGCCCCACTAGTTGAGTGTCGGAGGCAATGATATCGTAAAATCTTTTTTATACAAGCGAATTGATACGCATCAATCACAATCTTCGTCTTGATTTTTTAAGATTTTGATTGACCGCCTATCGTGATTCAAAGACCGCTTATATTAAAAATATATACATTCAACACCGCGAGTAGATGAAAATTTAAATCCATTACTTGACGTGAAAATAACAAGGGAATATCCTAAGTGAGAGTCAGGGATTGCTCCGACTCAAACACTATGATATGAGAGTAAGATACGTCATTAATGAGTGCTTTCAAAACTGGCTAGGGCTCGAGAGATTTATAGCTTAGGAGCCTCGTCGGTGAGCTATGTTTTATTAAAAAATATAATGGGAGAGCTAGTAAGCATGGAAATAAGAAAACAAATAAGAGATTAAACGAGTTTTTACCCTTTTGTGCCTTGCCAACTTAGGTATGTATATATAGTGTTAGAATATTGTGTTTTTTTGTGAAGAAAATTGTGCAATTTGAAACGTAACTGTCACCATAATACTCCATATATACTTATTAATGTTATAAAATGTATGCAGAAAAAATTCCTTTGAGGGAAAAATCCACTTCTAGTGCCTGACCGTACCTCAAAGATTAGTTTTGTACCTTTCAAATTAAGTGTTTGTTTGGTGGAGCGTTTTGGTCAAAATGCTGGTAAAAAACGTAGTGTTTTCTCTTTAAAAATGTTTCAATGCAGCGTTTTAAAAACGTGGAGCATTTTAAAACGCTCCAATTTGTAGCGTTTTAAAAATATGTTACGTTTATAACTACTTTGTTTATGAAAAATAGCGTTTTGAAATAGTTTTCCAAATGTGTTTACCAAAATAATACTACGTTTTGAAAACGCTACGTTTTGAAAACGTTATGTTTTAAAAAAACTAACGTTTTCAAAATACTGTACCAAACGAGTCCTAAGTTGAGAAACTTAAAAAAGTAAGAGAAATAAAATTTCCATTAACCCCATTGCATAATCCGATGTTTACTTGATAAACATACGTCACTTTTGATAATATTGCAATTATTGCACCAAGAAAAAATACAGTGAGAATCTGATGTTAACAGTACCACAATTATTCAAATATTCATGGAATGAATGATTATCTTGAGTGATTAAATCTAATGTAGATCATTTAGCTAAGTGGAGCTTGCGAATCTAGAATAATTAGTGTAATGCATTGTTGATATGATTATTTGCGAAGACAAGTGAGTATAATCTCCTCCCAGTGTTGATAACTTGAGAATTACTCCCTTCGTTTATGTAAGAGTGTCTAGTTTGACTCGATATACAGATTAAAATATATATATATATATATATATATAATATTAGAATAAAGTTTATTTTTTAATGATACTCATGTTAAACTGCGTTTATCTGGGGGCGCCGGGGCGGATCTAGGAGTTTAGTATCATGTATGCTAGGTACTTAAAAATATTGTAAACAGTAATAACCAAACAAAATAACCTCCTAAATTGAAAAAAAGAAGTTATATATAGCTGGTAACTTAATGAACCTTAACCATTACATACATAATTAGTTTTTTTTAACCCGTACGTTAAACTCACATCAACTAAATCGTACATAAACAAAATAAGGAGGATCGGTTTATTAACAATTACACATAAGTATATCACTAATCGTTATAGATTCTAAAAAATTTCCTTATACACAACATTTGTTGTCTTATTAGTTTATTTTTCATCTTCACCGTATATCAATATCTTCAAACCAAAATAATTTGTTACTCTAGAAATTACGACATATAACTGTCTATGGCTAAATACTAATTTTTTCAAAAAGAGGCGTATATGGAATTATTGACTTTAACACTTGTTAATTGTCATTGCATATGATACCAGTAATGTAAATTATCTTCTTTGAAACTTGAAAACCAGTCTTACATCGGATAGAGTTAATGATAATCTTGGCCGGGATAAAAACATTTTCTCCAACATTGCTTCCTTTAAAAAAAAAATTTTCAACAATGTGATCCTCAAGATTTATGATGATTAGTCTTGTTCCATTGCACAACCCTGTAGTATGGTCAATGTTTTTCAATAACATTACTGAAGCACTAATTTTAAGTGTCAATTCATGACTTGACAACCCCGAATACTTTATATTATTCAAAAACTCTGTATAATTAATGTCTTCAAACAAACTTTAATTTTTTCCGCCCTGAAAATAGGATTTGAACTCAAATAAGTTCTTCTTTTTGAATGATTATTTTTATTAAATCATATTTGCATTTTATGAATAAAGAAATTTCTGAGAAGAAAATAAGCTAAAATTAAAATAACGAAATTATTTTTATCGTTAACTATTATTTTTGTTTTGTAAATTATTTTGGTTTTAATAACTTCCATTATATTTTTTTTGTTTTATTGAATTCATAACTATTATTTTTGTTTTATTTTTAAGAATTAGTTTTACAGAAATATTTTGCTCCGTAATTTTTTATTATTATTTTGCTAACCTCGATTTAAATTGTTTTGTTTTATTGACTCTGTAACTATTATTTTTGTTCCATCAAATATTTTTATTTTACTAACGTATTTTTGTTTTACATAACTATTTAATAATTTGTTTTAAACTTTTGTTCCGTAAATTATTTTTATAATTTTACTAACCTCAATTTAAATTATTTTTGTTTTATTGACTTCCGTAACTATTCTTTTTGTTTCATCAAATATTTTTATTTAACTAATGCATTTTTGTGTTACATAGCTATTTTTAATAATTTGTTTTAAAATTTTGTTCCATAAATTATTTTTATTATTTTAGTAACCTCGGTTTAAATTGTTTTTTGTTTTTATTGACTTTGTAACTATTATTTTTGTTCCATCAAATATTTATTTTACTAACGTATTTTTCTTTTACATATATATTTTTAAGAATTTGTTTTAAACATTTGTTCCGTAAATTATTTTATATTACTAGCATCCGCATTAAATTATTTTTGTTATGTTGATTATGTAACTTTTATTTTTATTGTGACTTGTTCTATAAATTATTTTTATTTTACTAACATCTTATATTTTTGTTTTCTTGACTCCGAAAATATTATTTTTGTTTTAGTTACTATTTTTTATGTTTAAAGATAGAAAAATGTTTAAACATAATTAAAAGAGAGGAGATGATGGTGATGAGAGAGAAAATATGGAGGAGACGGGAGAGAGAAAAAGAAATACAACTAGAGAAGATAGGAGAGAGAAAAAGTGAAATGATAACTCAAAAGGTAATAATTCAAAAGTGTGATTTTGGAGGGAGAAATCTACCCTTATTATTATATATATATATATCTTAAAATTAATAATGACGTTTTTAAAAAATGGGCGAAATGTTGACAGGGGCTTGAACCCCACTCACTTCCCACTTGGATCCACCCCCGACGGTTATCAATTATAATGCGAATCAAATCAATTTTTTTTAACAAAAGTAAGGAAAAATTAGAAAGTGAAATTTCATTTGGAACGACCTAAAAATAATACTCACTCCATCCTAAAATTATTGTTTTGATTGACTTAACACACAGATTAAGAAAAAATCAGCTAACTTGATTATAAATATTTGTATAATATGTAATTTCCCTTAAAGCTCATGTTGAATTTGCCCATAATTAAAGAATGAAGAAAAAGTAAAAGAAAAATGATAAAAGTGTTGCTTTAAAAAGGAAGTTGCAAGCAAAATAATTGACGAAAAAAGAAAACATGACAATAATTTTGAAACAGAGAGAATAGTAAAAGTGTGTTTTAGCAACGGAGAAAGTAAATTAATAAAAGATGGAGGCTGGCCACAACGTAAAACTCACTTTATATACCCCATTTTCTGCATTGTGTTATTGTTCCTTGGTTATACATTACAGAAAATAAGATGTAGATAGTGGATTTTGGGGGTGTAATTAGTCTCACCCTTAATAAAACTATTTTACAAAAAGTACTGTTTTCCATGAACACGCACTCAGATAAATGGTTTTCATAGAAACAAATTCAAACATTAGAACAAGGTAAAAACTTAAGGAAGAATGCCTTACGAGTAAATATATGATACAAATATCCTCTTGATTCGACTCACCGTGCGTAAGTTGGATTTGCAACACGTCGACGTTCTCAGGAAATCTACTCTAAGAAAATAGAATATGTTTCAACATATCTGAGTAATATTGTTTTTATTTTTATTTTTTGGGTTCAAAGACTAGTATAATGAGTATGTTTTTATGAGACTATTTTACGGTTCTTAATTCGTAAGACGGAGTATCGCTCTCTCATAACTTGATCCATCAACATGCGATGCATTGAGTCAAGATAATGCATCTTGTTAAGATGACACGTTTTACATAAAATATACGTAAGACCGTATTACCTAAGTTTTTACTCAAATAATAGTTTGGGAAGCACTATTTACTTCCCCAAAACTATTCCATACATCCACTTAATACACACTCAATCAATTTTAAATTCAACTAAACACTATTATAATTGGAAATATGAATACCGCCGCCTAATAATCCTTCTGTTTTCAAATAATTTTTTTCTTTGACCTGATACATCATTTATGAAAAAATAATTAATTATATTATAAATATTGATATTAATGTTTTTGAGCATGTGACCATAATTAAAGTAGGTAAAAAAAGTAAATATAAAATGATAAGTGTTTTTTAAAAAGAAAAGTTTTGAAAGATGACAATTAATTTGGAACGGATAAAAAAGGAAATGATGACAAGTATTTAGAAACAGAGGAATATTATACATTAAACATAATTTATCAAAATTACCAATTACTTAGATTTTTTAAGGGTGATAACCAAGCTGGTCCCATAGAATGAAATTATAACAGAAAAAAGTCTTTCATATTTGTTTTCAACCGCAAAAAAACACTTTTGGAGATAAAATGACAAAGATACTCTTAATGAACAACAAACGTACGTACAAAAGCTTGCGGTCAAACTTCAACATTTTATAACTAAAGAAACGATAACTAATTAAATAACACCGAGGCATGATTGGAAAAGAAGCCTAATTAAGTAACACCGATGCAGGATTTGAAGGAACGATACCTAATTAAGTAACACTGAGACAGGATTGGAAACGAAATCTAATTAAGTAACATCGAGATAGGATTTGAAGTAACGATGCCTAATTAAGTAACACCAAGACATGATTGGAAGAAACGATGACTAACTAAATAACACCGATTCATGATTTGAAGAAACCACGCCTAATTAAGTAACACCGAGAATTGAAGTCTGTCACCATATTAAAGAAAAACGACGCATAATTAAGTAACAACAATGCATGATTTGAAGAACGGTGCGTAATTAAGTAACACCAAGGTAGTATTAGAAGAAACGATGCCTAATTAAATAACATCGAGGCAGGATTGAAAAAAAAATCATAATTATTTATATACCGCGATACAAAAAATTAATTGAAGTCTGCCACCATATTGAAGAAACGACGCCTAATTAAGTAACACCGAGATATAATTAGAAAACTAAATTGAAGTATGTCATCATATTAAAGAAACGACGCCTAATTAAAAAACATCGAGACAAGATTTGAAGGAACGACGCATAATTAAGTAACACCGAGACAGGATTGGAAGAAACGATGATTAATTAAACAACACCGAGGCATGATCGAAAGAAACGATGACTAATTAAAAAACACCGAGGCGTGATTAGAAGAAACGATACCTAATTTTTGAAAATTAACACCAACGCACAATTTTTAACTTAATGAACGGGTGTATTTTTAAACCGAGGCAAAATAGAAAAATTCGATGTCTAATTAAATAACAATGGTGCTTAATTTTTAAATAATGACACATGGATGACCATAATTTATAACTGATTCCTAAATTTATAAATGATGATTAACTAATATAAAACACCGACGCTGAATTGTAAGATACGATACCTAATTAAAAATAACGAGACAGAATTGGACATATATTTAAAAATGAGAAACTAACAAATCTAACGTTCAAATGATTGTATACTGCGATGAATTTATGAACACAAATTTAAGATGTATTTATGAAAAACCCTAACAGTATGTATTTGTCAAGCTAATATATAGAATTGACAAAAACCTCGTTTGTTTGTGATTGAGCTTATGTTATATATCGAGGTTGGAGGAAGGAAAGAAATAGGTTGCAAGGATTCCTTCTTTTTCTAAAATTAAAATTCATTTTCGTATTGAAGTTGAATGAAAAAGAAAGGTAAAAACTGAATTGCAATGATCTTTCTTTCGAATTGAAGACAAATAGATTAAAAAAGTTTGACAAGTAAATTGTTAAAAAATGAATTACGATTGTTGTTGTTGATATATTTTTTTAAAAGTGATATTAAAAAGAGCAGTTAATGGGTAATCAAAAAACTTAAGCTTCTTATTTTATTAAAAACGATAATATGTATTTTAAGAAAAATATTATTAAAATAAATTTTTACGATTGAATTAAAAAATTAAAAATTGAAGCTGTTACAATTTTATAAATGGGACCGGCCGTAATTATTCCTTCTTCTTTTTTTGGATTTATAGTACGGGCTTTGATTGGAGAGCAGTAGTCGTGGATAGTGGGACTTCAATATTGTGTACGGGCCCGCATGGTAATGGGAGGCTGATAAGACATAAAATTGCAATTAAAATGGACTAATTAAATGAGGTACAGAAAGGGCCAGTTCACGAGTAATGTGTGTGTGCCTGACTGCCTGTTAACTGAAAACATAACTGCACGTGACCACCTGGCCTGTCTTTGTCCCCACGTGCGCTCGTCTTCTTCCGTTCAAAACAAAAGAATTAAAAGCAGCAGCTTTCGCAGTCCAAAAATTCCTCGATATCTTAAACAAAAATTTACGTCTTAAAATTTGTATATATGTGATCTATTTTACACCATCCATTATGTGCATAATGATGATTTAAATCGTAAGATGAATTTCATATTACAAATAAAAATTTATAAACTCATATTACAAATAAAAATTTATAACCTATTTTTATTTATATGTACCATATAAATTACTCTCCTCCATGCTAAAAGTGCACATATATTATACTTTCAAGAAAATATTTTTACTATCTTTATAACATTTTAATTTTATTTTTTATATTCGATATTAACATATTAATTACTCATATATTTTTGTAATAATAATCAACTTTAATGCAAGTATTATTTCTTAATAATTAAACTTTTCAAATATGTTCTCTTTGAGTGAACAGAACTCCATCGATTTCTAAAATATTATGCTCCCTTCTTTCCTTCCTAAATAACCGACAAGTTTTCCATTTTATCTGTTTCAAAAAAATATCTAGTTTCAACGTTTCTTTTTAAAGAAAACTATTATAATACTATTTTATAATTACTTTTTCTTCTAATTTTAAATATGGCTCACATGCATATTATAGAAAATTATATTTCTAATGATTCATCTATTGATTGTTGAAGCAAATATTTATACAACCTATACAAAATGTAACTGCTATTCTAGAGTATTACAATCATATTTGAGGGAAATAATTAAGGAGTATGTTAAGGAAATACATTTATAGTAATTTAATATATAGCATAAGATTAGGAGAGAATTAGTCAATGGATTTGATTTTGTGTATCTCTATCATGCCCCCGCAAGATGGACGATCGTGTAGTGAGACCAATCTTGGACATGGGCTCATTGAAGTGGGTGCGGGCAAGTGGCTTAGTGAGAGCATCAACTTGTTGATCGTTGCCAGAAATATATGATACACAGAGGGTTTGATTTTGAACATTTTCACGCACAAAATGATAGTCAAGGGCTAAATGTTTCATTCTTGAGTGGAACTTAGGATTGGCGGGAACATATGTAGCTCCCGTATTGTCACAGTAGATGACTGGTTTGATTGTAGGTAGATGTCCGAGCTCACGAAGTAAGTTTTGAACCCATAGAACCTCAGCAGTGGCCGCGCCAACAGCTCGGTACTCGGCTTCAGTTGAAGAGCGGGCAAGAGTGCGTTGTTTGCGAGAACTCCAAGATATAGGGTTTTGACCTAAGTAGAAAATGTAACCAGTTGTTGAAATGTAGTCATCTTTATCCCCTGTCCAATCAGCATCCGAAAAAGCATGGAGAATATGAGGCGAGTCTCGGCGGAGTAGTAGGCATTGTGTGGTGGTCCCTGCAAGGTAGCGTAGTAGTCTTTTTAGAGCAGCCCAATGATCCTCAGTTGGTTTGTGCATGTATTGAGATAACATGTTTACTACAAAGGAAATGTCAAATCTGGTTAAAGAGAGATATTGTAGGCTTCCAAAAATTGCTCGATATTTGGTTGGGTTGGCTTGAAGAGTCCCAGTTTGTTCAGATAGGGGAGGGGTCGTGGCCATGGGGGTGGGTACAGGCTTGACATTGGTCATATGAGCATGTAGTAAAAGGTCTTGGATGTATTTGGGTTGGCTAAGAAAGAGGCCACGAGGGTGAGGTAGCACTTCAACTCCAAGAAAATAAGATAGGGGACCAAGATCTTTGAGAGAGAAACGAGAGGAGAATGTAGAGATGAATGTGTTTAGGAGAGTGGGATTGGAGCCAGTGATGATGATATCATCAACATATACAAGAAGATAGATTAGATCATGGTTATGACGTAGTATGAATAGAGATGAGTCGGAGACAGAATTTTTGAACCCAAGAGTTAAAAGTTAGGATTTAAGTTCATCATACCAAGCTCGTGGAGCTTGTTTGAGGCCATAGAGTTCTTGACGAAGTTTGCAGGCATGAGTAGGATGAGATTGACTAACAAAGCCATGAGGTTGTACCATAAATACATCCTCCGTGAGAGAATCTTGAAGAAAAGCATTATTAATGTCAACTTGACGAAGAGACCACCCATAGTTTATGGCTAAAGAGAGAATAGTACGGACGGTAGATGGTTTAACTACAGGACTGAAGTTTTCAATATAGTCGAGGCCTGGACGCTGAAGGAACCCTTTGGCTACTAGATGAGCCTTATGGCGATCGATAGAGCCATCTGGTTTATATTTGGTCCGAAAGATCCACTTACAACCAATGAGATTGTGTGAGGAAGAGTGTTAGTCCCAAAGGGCACAATAATAAGCTAGAAAGGGGGGGGGGTTAAATATCTTATTAGACACTTAAAAACTTTTCGTATATGTTCCTAAAACAAACACTTGCAATCTATTAAGGAGATTGAAGTAGTGGAAGTCTTGTAAGGAAGACAGTTCAAGTCTGTCGATTAAGGACTAACGGTAGACTTGACTGAATACTCAAGTCTGTTGTTGAAGAGATAAGTGAAAGAAATAAGAAACAGTTCAGGGCAATAATCAACGGTAAAGGAAAAAACACAAGTATTTGAGATGGTTCACACTATAAAGAGTGCTACATCCACCACCAAAGCAGTCAACCTTGGATTTAAAATGTGCACTATGTTTTCCACTAGTTATATTACAAAGAATATATCCAATGGATCGTGTACAAAATATTTGACTTGCATTTGGGGGTTTTGGAATTGAATATCTGGATAAACAAGATATTCAATTGTGCAGAAGAATAGTTTAAGGGAACAACAATAAGAAGCTTAAGATAAATATTGAAGCAGATCTTCTTGTTGTTGTTGAGGACTTCTTGATCAGTTTAAGATCTCTTTGAATGCACTGAGAATAAAGACTTTGAGTTGTTGGAGAATTTCAGAGCATTTCAGGATGGGGTGTCTTATTTCTTCAGTCTCTAATGACAGTATTTATAGCAGGAGCATTCTTGAGATCCGTTGGAGAAGACGAAGTGTAACAGCTCTATTAGATTGAATGCATTAAATGCATGGAGATGTCTTGTAGATTTCGTCCTCACTGATACTGAGCAGGGAGTGGTGCAAAGTTGTTTGCAGGAGTTGGTAGTCGAACAATCAGAATTTCAGACCTGCAATAGTTGGTACAGACTGTAAGTGTTAGTCTGTTCACCTGCCCTGTCACTGTTCAGTAGGCTAAATTCTTCCTGGTTTTCGGAAAGTTGTTCAGGCGTGTCTGAGAGGTTAGGGGATTGTAGACACCCCAATTTCGTACCCCTGATATGTGACTCTGGCATGTGATATCAAGAACTGTTTGAACTTAACAAATGTCAAGTTACAAGAGTCAAAAATGCGAAAGGCAAAGCAGGATGCGCGAAACAGTAAAATGCGAGGGATAAAAGTGACAATTTTGAAAGTCAAATAGTGACTTGGCGCGGCCAAAAGGGTCATCTGGCGCCGCGCCAAGGAGAGGTAGGATCCGCGCCAAGCTCCCAAACAGTGCCCAAAGAGTTAACGCATTGTGCAAATTGTCAAGCGCGCGGTACAAGCCGATGAAACACAAATCCAACTATAAATACAGGTGCCCGGCTACGCTTTTGGGAGACATATTCGATGAAGGCTTGAAGCCCGAAGAAACTCTGCGTATTTTTAACGCAGTGAGCGATCAGTGAGCGAGAGTGATCCCCCTCTCTTACAAAGCCTCGAAACCCTGCCAAAACTCCGCCAAATCAAAAACCCACCGGTTAAAAGTGATCTATAGCCTTTTAGTTAGGTATCCACCTTATTTCCACGGCCCAAAAACCATAAAAATAAGCCGTTACTCAGCCCGAGTAAGTAGGCCGAAAACACCAAAAATAAGCCGTTATTCCGCTCAACCAAAAAGGCCAAAACCACCACAAATAAGCCGTCATTCTGCCCGAGTGAGTGATCCAAAACCACAAAAAATAAGCAGTCACTCTGCCCAAATCACAAAGAACAACAACAAAAAGACTCCCTCTCCCTGAAGGACAGAGCGAGCACACTCCGCTCTAAAAGGTAATAGCCTTTAAGAGCATTATTTTTTATAAAGTTGTTCTTTAAATCCGGTCCAATGTAGAAAATATAAGCCGTTGTGCTGCCCGGATTTAGTTAGAAAATATTATGTAAAAGAGCCGTTATAATGGCCAAATATTTTTAAATATATCTGTAATTATTGTAAGGAGATGACTGCAAGTCTGTAAATAATGTAGCCGCAGATATATTTGTTTTTATTTTCCTGTCTTTAAATACTTTATTTATTTGCTAGATTAATATAACAAAAAGTATACTTTAGCCAAAAATCGCTTTTGAGACCGAAAGGGCGAGTTGGGTGCCTAGCACCTTCCCAACTCGTAACTTAGTCTCCGAACCCGTTTTATAATCTCTGGTTTTTTTTTCTTTTTTTTTCGGTTTTGCTTTATTTTTGCCTTAAAATAAAGATGGCGACTCTATAAAACATTTTGGATCCAGTGGGGCCTAGCAACACTCCTTTCTTGCACTTTTTCGTTTTCCCCTAAAAAAGGGAGAATGAGAATAAAATGGTGATGTATTCCCATATCCTGGTATCCCCTAAACAAGGGATAATTTGATGCGGGAAACCCAAAGCTCCCATAGTGATTTGAAATAGGTCATAAGTCTATTTTTATAAAATCCATAGTGGGGGCGTCACAACATCCTTTTTTGCACTTTTCTGTTTTCCCCTAAAAAAGGGAAAATGGGAATGAAAGGGTGGTGCATTCCCATATCCTGGTATCCCCTAAACAAAGGATAACTTGATGCGGGAAACCCAAAGTTCTCATATTAGATCAAAAATCCACTAAAGTCAACCAAGACACATTCCCACGCGCTATTTTAGACAGCACTCCTCTAGCACTTTTAATTTCGTTCTCCCCTAAACAAGGGAGGATGGAATGTGAGCAGTGGTGTTCCGCATCCGCACGTACGCGCACCCCTATCCAAGGGCGCGGGCGCAACGCCGGGCAACCCACATGGATGTTTGAATTCAAATTTATACTGATAAAGGACAAATTTGAATTAATCCACTAAGTCTTTGGTGATTGGACACGTCATGCTCGAACACGTGCAGACAAGGTCTGCCGCTGGATACTGATGAAGGTCTTCTGGTGAAGCATTGCTGAAGTCTTCTGCTGAACCTGTGAAATCTAAAAACAAACTATTCTATGGCGAAGTTTTATACATAGTTGTCATGCTAATTGATACGCAGCCCAATTAGCCACTAATGTATAAAACTAATGTAATGCATGAACAAATGTAAATCAAAATACAAATGAGAAACAACAATCTCCTCCTATTTGTATCTGGTCATCATTACTTACAAGTGTGAGCTATAAACAATTATATGATAGATAGTAGCATGTCAAAAGGAATTTTTAATTTTATAACGGTAGACATGTCTCTATCAAACAGGAGAATACCTCAAGTGTAAAATCTAATCTAAGTGCTTACAAAAGGAAGAGAAGTAAAGAGCAGCACAGGGACTAGTTGTAAACAATTCAATTATGGATTTTAAACTCTGAATGTTTAAATTCTAATAAGATATATGAATTGAAATAGCAAGAATTGAACAGTAGATATTTTTGAAAGACAATTAATCTTCTGTATTTAAACGAGAAGTTTAATATTACAGAGTTTTCAAAAACTAAGATAGATATAAAGGTTAAGGGAGAAAAGGATACATCACTACCATAATCTTTTCCTTTTGCCTTTGTCTGCTGCTTCCTTTTCTTTTCGCTGTCGTTCTAGTTCTTCGGCTTTTTTGACATATTCATCATCGGCAGAAGTAGAAGGTCTGGTGGAGCGAAAACGATAATCCAGTTCTTCATGTAGACGTTTGTTCTCATCTAATAGCATCTCGTTGATGGACCTCATTTATCTCTCCTCCGTGATGGCCAGATCACAATCACGTTGAGCATTCATAACATCATGAGCCGAATTGAGAGGATCTGTGCACATTCCGTGCGTTGAGCCTCGATGTTGATCTTGACGTCAGTGAACTCGTGCTTCATTTGTCCAAATCTGGTCCACATATCATCTTAGAATTGTCGTAGAAGGGCAGCAGTCCTATCATTTGCCATGGACGTGGCAGTTGCAACCTCGGCAGCAGCTGTGGAGATACTGGTCAGTTCTCCCAGTCTGTTGTATTTGGCGTCCAGGCGAGACAAAATCTCAGAGTTGGCCGGTTAAGATGGAGACGGGTCCAGGCCAATATGTATATGCTCACTGCCGGCAAAAGTGGTGACTTCGGCAGTGGCTGTGGGTTAGAAAGGATGTTGGAGAGGTGGAGTGATTGAGCTGGAAGAGGTTGAGTCACGGGAAGGGAAAGTGTGGGTTGAGGAGGAAATTGTCACTTAACTGAAAACATAGCTGCACGTGACCATCTGGCCTGTCTCTGTCCCCACGTGCGCTCGTCTTCTTCGGTTCAAAACAAAAGAATTAAAAGCAGCATCTTTCGCAGTCCAAAAATTCCACGATATCTTAAACAAAAAATTTATGTAAAACGGTCTTCAAATTTATATAAATGATCTTTTTTACATGATTTATTATGTATTGCTGATTTGAACTGTGAGGAATGAGCTTGGTCTTACGAATAAAAATTTGTAAGACCATCTTATTGATAACCTACTTTTACTTATATGTACCATATAAATTACTCTCCTCTATGCTAAAAGTGCACATATATTATACTTTCAAGAAAATATTTTTACTATCTTTATAACATTTTAATTTTATTCTTTACATTCGATATTAACATATTGATTACTCATATATTTTTGTAATTATGATCAACATTAATGCAAGTATTATCTCTTAATAATTAAACTTTTCAAATATGTACTCTTTGAGTGAACAGAACTCCATCGATTTCTAAAATATTATACTCCCTTCATTCCTTTCTAAATAGCTGTCAAGTTTTGCCTTTTATCTGTTTCAAAAACAAATATCCAGTTTCAACGTTTCTTTTTAAAGAAAACTATTTTAATACTATTTTATAATTACTTTTCTTCTAATTTTTATGACTTGTAATTTATAATAGAGTAGTTTTTTTTTTTTCGAAATAATTGCAGCCGGTCCACTTTTATAAAATTATAACCGCTCTACTCCCCTAATTTTTAATTCAACCACTAAAGTCAATTTTAATAATATTTTTTTTTCTAAAATACCCACCATCGTCTTAAATGAGATAAGAAGCTCGGGAAGCTTTCTGATTAGCCATTGACTGCTTTGTTTAGCACCATTTTTTAAAAAAAGGAGCATCATCAACAACAACAACAAGAATCGTAATTCATTTTCCAACAATCTATTTGTCAAACTTTCATAATTCATTTGTCTCCAATCCGAAAGAAATATCCTTACAACTCAGTTTCTTCATTCCTCCTTCATTCAACTTCAATCCTCCTTCATTCAACTTTAATCGAAAAATGAATTACGATTTTAGAAACAGAAGGAATCTTTACAAGGAATCCTTTCAATGTAGAAGATAATCTCAATCACCAACAGAAGACGTTTTGGTCAATTCTACATGTTGGCTTGACAAATACATGATGTTAGGGTTTTGTTCATAAATGCACGTTAGATTTGTTTCATAAATCCACCGCAGTATACAATCATTTACACGTTAGGTTTGTTAATTTTTTATTCTTAAATATATGTCCAATTCTGCATCGGGTGTTTTTAATTAGGCATTGTATCTTTTAATTTAGTGTTGGTGTTTTATATTAATCAAGCATCGTTTATAAAATTAGGAATCGGTCATAAATTTTGAGCACCCACGTGTCATTATTTAAAAATTAAGCACCAGCGTTATTTAATTAGGTATCAAAATTTTCTTTTCTGCCTCAATTTAAAAATTATGTGTCGTTGTTAACTTTCAAAAATTAGGCATCATTTCTTCCAATCCTACCCCAGTGTTTTTTAATTAGTCATCGTTTCTTTCAATCCTGCCTTGGTATTACTCAATTTGGAATAGTTTATTCCAATCATGCCTCAGTTTTATTTAATTAGTCATCGTTTCTTCAAATCCTACCTCAGTGTTACTTAATTAGGAGTCATTTCTTCTAATCCTACCTCGGTGTTACTTAATTAGGAATCGTTCCTTAATTAGGCGTCGTTTCTTCTAATTTAATAAATGTAAGAAGCACATTGTTTACAAATGATTGGGGTATAATAGTATGCATGGTGATTGATGCGATACTAAAAGGGATAAAAATATCTGCAACTATATCAAAAGATATATGTGTGTAGACACCCCAATTTCGTACCGCTGGTATGTGACATGACATAAAATATCAAGACCTGTTAAAACATTAACAAATGTCAAGTTACAGGGTCGAAAATGCAAAAGGACAAAGCATGATACGCAAAATAGTGAAATGCAGGGTTCAAAGCGTCAAAAATGAAACATGTGAATAGTACTGGGGCCACCCACATGAAAAATGGGCATGGCGCCCAGTTTGGGCTTGTTGGCGCCCAGTTTGTTCACGATGCACTGTTCCTTCGCCGTAATGTACAATTTCTCCCGCGGCTGGTACAATCGATCAATGCACGATGAAGAAAATTATATTCCCAGCGTGTCCCTTAATCAGCCTATAAATACAGGCCCTGGGCTCCTCATTCAGCACACCTTTCATCGATAAAAAATTCTCCGCGTTCTCGTTACGTTGGAGAAATAGAGAGCGAAGTGAGATAGTGAGCGATCACCTCAAAAAGCCTCGAAACCCTGCCAAACCTCCTCCAAACACAAAACCAACCGGTAGAAGTGAGCCTTAGCCCCTTAGCTAGGTATCCACCCTATTTCCCCGGTCCAAAAATCGTGGAAAGAGCAGTTGCTCTGCCCGATTTAAAAGACCAAATCAGCCAGAAATAAGCCCTTATGCTGCCCGATTTTCGCCAACCTCAAGCCAACAAACAACCAAACACAAACAGTTACTTTGCCCAAATCCCGAGGCCAAAAGTAACTTTCGGAGCGCCCACTGCCTCGAATCTTCACAACACTTCACAACACACAACAACAAAAAAGACTCCCTCTCCCTGAAGGACAGAGCGAGCACACCCTAGACCGTCAGTAAGTTTTATTTTAAATATTTTATTTGTAAAAGTATTATTTCCAATCCGGCCCAATGTAGATATATAAGCAGTTGTGCTGCCCGGATTTAGTTAGGAAATAGTACTAAATATAGCCGTTATTATGGCCAAATATTTTCAAGTATATTTGTGATTATTTGTAAAGGGACGATTGCAATGCGTCCAGAATAATGTAGACACAATGGATGTATTTGTAGGCAGTTAATGTTTTATTTATCTGTTAAATAAATATAACAAAAAGCATACTTTAGCCAAAAACTGTTTTGAGACCGAAAGGGCGAGTTGGGTGCCTAGCACCTTCCCAACTCGTAACTTAGCACCCAGACCCGCTTTTATTATCTCTGGTTTTCATTTTTTTGTTTTGCTTTATTTATTCCTCAAAATAAAGATGGCGACTCTAAAACATTTTGGATCCAGTGGGGCCTCGCAACATCTTTCCTTGCACTTTTCCGTTTTTTCCTAAAAAAAGGGAGAATGAGAATGGAAAGGTGATGTATTCCTATATCCTGGTATCCCCTAAACAAGGAATAACTGGACGTAGTAAACCCAAAGCACCCATAATGATCTGAAATATGCCATAAGGCTATTTTCATAAAATCCATAGTGGGGGCGCCGCAACATTCCTTCCTTGCACTTTTCCGCTCTCCCCTAAAAAAGGGAGAATGGGAATGGAAGAGTGATGCATTCCTATATCCTGGTATCCCCTAAACAAGAGATAACTTGACATAGAAAACCCAAAGCTCCCATATTGGATCAAAATCCACTAAAGGCAACCGAGGCGCATTCCAACGCGCTATTCCGACAACACTCCTCTCGCACTTTTGATTTCGTCCTCCCTAAAAAAGGGAGGGTGGAACGAGCGATGGATGTCACCGCATCACGCACGTGCGGCGCACCCTCTATCCAAGGCGCGCTGGCGCTGGAGCACGCTTTTCCGGGAACCCGGTGGCGACTTCATTGGGAGATCGTTTTTATTTTAATAAATAAAAATGGGGGCTAGACTCAGTAACCAAAACTTTTTTTTTCTTTTGTTTCTGGCTAAAGTATGCTTGTTATATTAATTTAAAGACTTGAATATTGCGTTCCTTTAACATCCGTGTCTAGATTTGTGGATATGATCCTCCATCTTGTAGCAGTTTCTTTTCAAACACTGTTACGGATATACTTGAAAATTGTAAGATCCCGATTCCCAGTTAGTTTGAATTAGCGTGGAAAGCTCGCATTTCTCTTTCGTTGATTGCTCGTTTGGTTTGTAAGAGAGTCTAAATGTGTATGAGAGATCACATTAAGACCAAAACACTTTAAGAAATGTCATATAGTGGTTGACTTGTTAAAGTCAAAAGTCGTTAACCGACGATAGTCGAAATGCGACTTCGATTGAGAAGCTTATTCGGTTTGGTGTTACGAACCTCGATTTGGTCCCGGATCTTTACATGATGATTAAATAACATGTTTAGATGTGTTAGACTTGTAATTGGATGTATTCCATAAGTCTCGTGAAGTTTTGACGCCCTCGAGAATAGCAATTCTCCTTATCGCGTGTTTGAGATTGAGCCGCGAACGCCTCGCCTTCG
>CM028382.1:22285074-22632225 GCA_013146195.2 Codonopsis lanceolata | reverse complement strand
CCGGAGAGATGCAGCGGACATACCAAAGCTTCCATCCACTATACAAACCCGATCGTTGCGGCTGGCCCTTCGACATGTGGGAATCGATCGATAGGCCCATTCATTTGGCACAATACAAATATAAATACGTTGTAGTCACCGTAGTGCCGAAGTGGATTGAAGCAAAGCCTTTGGCCCAAATTTCGGGCGAATATCATCAAGTTTGTATACGCCGGGTATGAGTGCAGGTCGGCCTCCCTCGAGCAATCATATCCGAGGCCATGGGACTCGGTTCTCGGACAAGTTCACGGCGAGAATGTGCTCGACTTGGGCGTGAAGCAGACAATAAATGCGTTGCCCTTACCACTCGAGGCAACCTTGACCAAGCGGAGGCTGCAAACAAACAAGTTACCGCACGCTCTTGGGCGGAATTTAGAAGGCGGCGGGAAAGTGGGCGAGAAAGAATTACAATCGGCTCTGTGGGCGGTTAGAACCAGCTTTGTTCGGGGACGGCAGCAGGAAACTCCATTCGCACTTACCTCACGGGTCGAGGCTATGATCCGGTGGAAATGGCTTTGCCAAGCTCTAGGGTCTCGCATTCTCGGCCAGCAAGAACAATCGGCTTGCAGGGCCATAGACTTAGGACTTGGCTGGAAGAAAGGAGGCTGGATGCGACTCAGAATGGTCAACTACAAGCGAGGCAAAAGCTCACCATGATAAAAGAGTTCGACGAGCCTTCATACATTGGGGATCTAGTACTCGGGGAAAATTGAAGTAACAGGTCATCGAGGCGAGTGGGGAAGCGTCTCCTAATTGGGAGGGTCCTTTCCAGAGTTCTTTGGAATAATAAGGGAGGGCACACACTTACACCTCGGACTCAGAAGGAAAAGACACAGAAGTATCCTTGGCATGCGAGATCACCTCAAAAAGTATTATCCCTAGGTCGAGGAAACAAAAGGGCAAGACCTCGATCTGTTGAGTGTCATCGGTCATTTATCAATAAAGGCAAGTTGTTGTCATATTCACCGGTTCAAAATTTTCAAAGTTATTAGTGAGCTGTTATTACAATTGTTCGTACTTGTTTGACTAGATTACGCTTTAAGCCCGTGGACGAGGCAGAGGCTATGCAGGTCAAAAATTCTAAAAACCTAGTATGCGTGAATTCATCCTACGTGGGTGAGGTGCGGCCATGCAGGGATTCACGTACTAGGATGCTCGCCTCGGGCTCGAGTCCATTCTGCAAGATAGCGATTAACTACCTCGGGTTCCTCGGTGGTGACAAGCAACATTTAGTATATCTCAATACAGGAAGATATACCGACAACCGCTTGAACTACCCATATCGAACAAGGCCACCGTTGTTGGTTCTTAGATTGAGGATTGGGCCATGCCGCTTAGCGATCTTACGGAAGCTCACTCGCTCTAAGCCTTGGCGGATCAAGCATTCTGCTCGGCATTTGTTCGGGTAACATCTCAATTTAAATAATAAGATTGCTTTGTTAGTCTTGTTATTTTAATAATCATCCTTGGTTAAATTTATTCATACATTTTTGCTCGATATATTTTAAACGGGGAGCGCCCGGCACTTGTATTAACAAATGACGGGGAAAAAGGTGCAAGTGAGAAAAGCGGTTATCGAGCAAACAAGCGTTGAATCGAAAGCAAGTGTAAGAGGAATGTCAGAAGCGAATTATATTGTAGTCGGTTGGGAGTTACATAAACAAAGGTCAAAAAATATTGGCGCGCGGTAGGGAAAATAGACATAATCTAAAGTGGGTCAAGCGGCTGCTGGAGGGGGTGGAGGAATGCGCTCTAGAGGGGTGGAGGTATCTGCTCGGGGAGAGGAAGAGGCTGGTCTTTGAAGCCGTCTTGATCGGTGTAGTGAAAATTGAGCCTTTCGAGCGACCTCTTGCTCGGCTTCACTGGCCTCCTCCTCTGCGACCAGCAGGCGGCTTTCTCGCCCTCAAGGCGTCGTCGGAGAGCACACATTCTCGGTCGGGGAGTAGGCGGATCCCAAGGTTGGCGGCCATTTTCTGGTCGACCTTCGCCAAAGATTCGGCTCGTCGTGGGTATAGGGGACCAAGTGGTGGGCTGGCGCGCCTCCTCGGAGTAGGCGTCGGAAGCGGCCCATTCGACCATGGTCTTCATGTCGATCACCCCGGCCGGCCAGGCGTCTAAGGGCGTGATTGGCGCCATGTGCAAAATAGGGCACTATAGCATCGCTCACAGCCTCGTCAAAAGCGGCGGTTAATTTGAAGTCGTCCTCGAAGGCTATGGATTTCTTATAATCCTCCACGGCGGCTCTTCGGCGTCCTTCAATCTCGGGCGAGATCCTCCACATGACTCCCATCTTTGGCGGCTGCATCTTGGTAGCGTCTCTCTCCACTTGTAAGCGATCCCTGCTCGGAAGCGGCCAAGTCGGTTTGAGCCTTCTCGGCTTCGGCTGGTTCTTCTTCACTGGCCAGGCCAATTCTTTCTTGGCGGCAGTTAAGTCTCCATTACAGGCGACCAACTTGAGTTCACCTCGAGCAGATTCGGCTTCCTTTTTCTTGGCCGCCCGGTTTGGGTTTCAGGTTCATCGGCCGAGGCGAGCCACACTCAACCTTCTCTTTCGCCCGAGCCCTCATGGGCCATACTGTCAGCCTCTGCTTTCTTGCGAGCTGTTTTCTCTTCGTTGTACCTATCGTAAAGATTGGTACATGTAGAAGCGATCTGCGAACAAAGGAAAGATAATCAGACACATGAAACGAGCAAATGAAGGGATAAATCTAATTCAAAAACTTTACCTCGCTCAAGCAAAGTCCACGTTCCCAACAAGGACATGGCCGGCCGTATCTCGATCCGGGCAAGATCATCATCGGCACCCTCTCGATTATACCCTTTCCTACCAGGCCGCCCGGGCTTCCGCGAGCATAGAGGTCGATGCCTCCCAATAATGGGGCATCACCAGAAATTTCTTTCACCAACGCCCGGGCAGCACTGGTAGTGGAGGGCATCTTGAACCAGCACTGCCTCAGGTTCTTGGCCCAGAGCAGGCAGGGACAGGCAGCTTGGCAAAAACGGATCGAGGACTTAAGCCCCGGTGGCGAACATCCCGGCGAGCGGAGGAGGAAAACTCTTCTTCCTTTCCCTTTCCTTTGGGGTCTTTGGGAGGAGGCACCACAGAGATGTTGGCGCTTTGGCCAGATGGTATCTTCAATAGCCACTTCGGCCTCTTTTAAATGCACTCCCTTGCGTGGGGATGATGACTTTAGGCACCGGCGCCTTCCTAGCCGGGCTTGCGGCCTTGCCCAGGTGCTTTCTTGGCCGGGGGACCAAAAGGCACCTTGGGCGAGCTCTGGATCGTTAACTTTCAAATCATTGCTCATTGGCGGCTTGTAGTCTCCTCGCCTTCAAGCGAGCCACATTCTTCATCCACGAAGCAAGGCTTGAAACAAGGTCGATAACTAATGATGCGAGCAAGACACAGCTAAGGTAAAACAGGTGAGAAAATCGCGAAGAACAACCATCATGATCCTCATAAGGCAGCCGGCGATCTCCGCTCGGGCCCAAGCGTTGGCACTCAACACATTCCCCCTTAAACATGTTACCGTGGCAGTCGCCCCAATAGGGGTGTGGTCTCTCGGGCACGTGGATTAAAAGGGGTTCTACATCAGGGATCTCTGCCCTCATCACACCGGCCAAGCACAAGTTGCGCGGGTTACAAACCAGCTCCTTCCAATCAAGAAGAAATTGCTGGCCAACGCGTTTCTCGTTCTCTTCTATCACCCCCAGCGTTTTAGCGCCAAGCGAAGCGATTTCCCAGAGTGAAGTCCTGTTTTGAAGCCTTGGGGATTTTGACTTCGTCGGAGGCAGTGGGCATAAACGGCCAGCCGACTCGAGATTCTATGAACAAGACCCTCCTATCCCAAGAATCTACCTTCCCGGGAACTTCGGAAAACAGCCTCAAAAAATTAGAGTTGGCTCTCACTCCGATCCTCCCACCTGTGCTAGGGGCAAAGACAAACAACTTCCGGAGTAAGTACATATCCGGCTCAGATCAAGTAGCAGCGCCACGTGAAAGCGGTAATAGCCCGGACAGTATTCAGCATCAAGTCACAGGGAACCGCTTTGGCCTCGAGCAAAAAATCAACCAGAAAAGGCTCCAGAGGAAGACGTAATCCAACTCGGAAAAAGTCGGCAAAAAATAAAACTTCATTCCCGTGCTCACGGGAAAGCTTCACATTCGCGGGCACGTCCATCTTATTCGCCCGGTAGTAAGCTGAATCAACCCCAAGGGTGGTGAGCCACGCGGTCACTTTGTCCGCCGTATCCAATGTAGCCCAGTGCGCGGCATAGCGACTTTCATCAACGTTAATATACCAGTCGGGCTCCTCCTCCTCTTCTTCTTCCTCCTCGATCCTCTCCTCAACGGGAACCACTACTGGAAGTCCACCTACCCTGGTCAGGAAGCGGGCAATGGGAATTCTATCTTGGCTATCCACCCCTTGGGGCCACTTCCACCCGAGGCGGCGATCTTTTTGAAGCGCCGGCAAGCGGCAAATTATGCCCTCATCGGCCTCTGAAGCCTCTCCGGCTAAATCTATTCGCTCAACCATTACTCGCCCGGCAGTATCCCCCTCACAGGCTGCTTGTTGCTCGTGGCCTTGCCCGACAACTAAGCCACCGGTCACACTCTCCTCGCCGGAATCTTCCTCGCTGGAAGAATCGAATATGTCGACCACGGGATCCACAGCCCGCCTTCGAATTGTTGGCCCGGCCACAGATCTGATTCCCTCATCACACTCAGCGCTGATCGAAGGAGACCTTTCGATGCTAAGCGAGTCGTTCCTCCCACCATAGCTGAAGGCCTCGCGGTCATTGTCGGACATGTCAGACATCTACAAAGAGATCGAGGAAGATGGCCATTAGAATTCTGCCCGGACAACTAGTGAAGGAAAAAGGAAAGAAATCCTAAGTCTAGGTCAACCCAAAGGGGCCACGCCCGCCTAGCGAGCAGGGTTGTGGTTTCTATTCCTCGATCTCTATCTAAGGGTGGTCTTATCCCCTAAAACCCTAACAGGGACGCATAGAGATGAAGAGAAACAGCGAAACTCATCCATAAACCCAGGAAAACTGAAAGTAACAACGAAAGAAAGGCTGAAGACTTACTGTGATATCTGTGATGATACGCCTTTGCTGAACAATTCTGGGAAAATATCAACCGTAGCTTCGCTCTTAACCAGGGAATGAATGGACACCGAAAGCGGCAGAATGATTTCGCCAACGTTACAATGGAGAAACCCGGTAGCAATGGATGCAACAGCTTCAAGCTCTCCTGAATTTTCTCTCTCTAGGAAATTCTCGAAGACGGTAAAAAAGAAAAGGGGAGGAGGGGTTACCCTTTTATAGGTGAGATCATCGAGTTTTGGGGGGAAAAAGGAGGCCGAAACGGCGTCTGGATGGGCGGCCCATCATCACCAAGGGCACGTCGCATTAAATGCGCCGCTTCGTGGTCCGCGCCCTGTCCTGTCGCCCCAACTTCTGACGGCTCACGCGCCTTTTCCGACCACGCGCCTGACACGCCTCTATCAAGAAGCTTCCCATTACGCTTCAAGTTTTCCCCGATGAACTTGTTGACTTCTTGGAAATTCATAAGTGTTGAAGCATGTGCGAACATCAAATTTGAACGCTCCCCGCTCCGAGCATGAATGCTCGCCAGACAGGAAGCTAGGGGCCACTGATATACCCGGCCCAAACCGGGTCACGAGCGAGGCACGAGTTAGCATCACGTGCCAGACACGAGCATGATACCGCTGGGGCCCACAGCCCAGCGAGCAAGACGAGATAGCCCAGCGAGCACCGAGCAGCACAACCCTCACTCAAACCTAGGCGGACAAAGGCCTTGCCTGTCCGACCAGGGACCATGATCGGGACTCATGCATGCTTCGCAAAGGAATCATACTTACTTCGCCTGGGCGGGCACCGGCCTGGCCTGTCCGACCAGGGGCCGATCTTCAGACTGACAAGTTCAGAGATCGATACAAACAGAATAATCGGGCAGAGCCTTGCTCGCTCGAGCACACACCAAGCTGGGGACGCTAATAGCTTGCTTTCTAAGGCAAGTCAAAGGTTTCCATGTTTGGGCAGAATCCTTACCTTATCAACTCCTATAATTACGCGGTCAACCGCCTGTTTCGCCTAGAATCAAGGGATTTCCTCCTTGATTATCTCGGCAGCTATGGAAACTGAATCCTAGACGGATTCAATCACCTTGAGGGCCTATAAATACCCCTCCATAACCATTAACAAGGTACACACACTTTCTTGAGCCTCGTTACTCTGTCAATTCGTCTTTTGACAATCACTCGATACTTACTCTCACGCCGGAGGGGTTTCGCGAGGCCTTGCCTTGCACTTCCACTCAGGTGTTCTTGTGATCTTAACAGGCTCAGGGAGGACGATTACAAGCCCAGATATCCTACCCATCTCAAGGACGGCCCAAGCTGTGCATTTTGCCACATCAAGCCATACTTGATATTTTCCCATAATAGAGGGAAGCTCAAGCAAGCTTATAGGAACTCTTCAAACTTAGCTATTATATAACAAGTTTAGCTCCACAAGTTTTATTTAGTAATCCCATGTGGGATAAAGAAGATACAAGAAAACAAGAAATGAAGAACAAGACTTTATACCATGAATGAACGGTTGCTTTACAAACTCAATATGGGAGATGACCAAGTATTATATGTGAATACTACTACATATAACTCTCTCTCTCTCTCTCTATATATATATATATATATATATATATATATATAAGATATCACTTTCTTAAAAATCATGTCGAAAAATGTAATGTTCAGCTAGAATATGTTCTCACTGAATTTCAATTGGCTGAAATATTTACAAAAGCTTTAAAATCTGATAGATGTAAATTTTTAAGAGGTGAATTAGATATGTTTATTCCTTCATAATGTATTGCTTGTTTAAACTAACATATGCAGCTATTTCTAAATATCAGCTGAATCTATTAACTGATGACTTAAAAGCCTAAAAGACTCAGTCTTTCCTCTATATGATATGCTCTTCCAGCTAAGAGTCTTAAACTGCTTATTGCATAAAACCATGTATCTTCAACTGCCACATCATCTGCTGAAGAAAATTAGTAAGCAGACAAATCTTACAGCTGCTGAACTCAATCAACAGCTCAGGTAAGCTTCTGAACTTAACACTGTAGACACCCCAATTTCGTACCCCTGGTATGTAACTGACATAAAATATCAAAAACTGTTAAAACTTAACAAATGTCAAGTTGCAGAAGTCAAAAATGCGAAAGAAAAGCGAGGATGCGCGATGAGCTGGGGGAAAAGTGTCAAAATTGCAAACTTTAAAAAAGTACTTGGTGCCACCTAGGAGAAGCTTGGTGCCGCACCAAGCATGCTTTTCATGCGTCTCACAATTCAATTTGGTACAAGTTCTGAAGCGCTCGGTACAAGCGGCCAATGCACGGAGAAAAATTCAAGAATTCCATCGATGTCCTGCTCCTCAAGTATAAATAGAGGCCTCGGCCTCTCATTTTGTTCGCTGAAAGTTTACGCGAAGTTTTTATCGCAGCGAAGCTCTGCTTCTGCGATTTCTTCGATCGCCTTAGTACGAGAGGTGCGAGATAGGTGAGTGGAAGCCCCTAAAATCTCCAAACCCCATCCAAACTCTGCCAAATCAAAAACCCATAGGTTATAAGTGATCCCTAGCCTAGTTGTTAGGTATCCACCTTAAAACCCTAGTCCAAAAATCCCAAAATAAGCCGTTACTCTGCCCGGGTAACGAGCTAAAAAAGGCAAAATTTAAGTCTAGGTTCCGCCCAACTGAAAAGGCCAAAACCTACCCAAATAAAGCTGTCACTCTGCCCGAGTTGACTAGCCCCAGTCTCAAATCCAGTTCAAATCCAGTTCAATTCCAGTCCAGTTCAATTCAAAACAAAAAAAGACTCCCTCTCCCGCAGAGGACAGAGCGAGCACACCACCGCTCTAAAAGGTAATACCTTTAAGGGCGTATTTTTATTTCATTTATATTTTTTTTTCTATTTATTTTCAAAAAGTTGTATTTTAAATCCGGCACAATGTAGCCAATATAAGCCGTTGTGCTGCCCGGATTAGATTAGGAAAAATTATGTAAAAGAGCCGTTATAATGGCCAAATATTCTTAAATGTGTTTGTAATTATTGGAAGGAGGCGGCTGCGAGTCCGTAAATAATGTAGCCACGAATGTATCTGTTTAATTTTCCCTTGTCAAAATAAGACCTTATTTATTTGCTAGATTAATATAACAATGAGCATATTTCAGCCAAAAACGCTTTGAGACCGAAAGGGCGAGTTGGGTGCCTAGCACCTTCCCAACTCGTAACTTAGCCCCCGAACCCGTTTTCTAAAATCTCTGGTTTTCTCTTCTGGTTTTCCTTTATTTTTGCCTTAAAATAAAGGTGGCGACTCTAAAACTTTCAGATCCAGTGGGGCCTCTAGCTCCCATAGTGATCTGACTGGGCCATAAGGCCATTTTATTAAATCCATAAGTGGGGGCGTCGCAATATCTTTTCTTGCACTTCTCTATTATCCCCTGACAGAAAAAAGGGGAGAATGAGAATGGAAAGGTAATGCATTCCCATATCCTGTTATCCACGAAATAAGGGATAACCTGACATGTGGAAACCTTTAGTTCCCATTTTGGATACAAAATCCACTCAAGGCAACCGAGGCACATTCCAACGTGCTAACATAGACAGCACTCCTCTCGCACTTTGGATTTCGTCTTCCCCTAAACAAGGGAGGGTGGAACGAGAGCAGTGGTGTCCCGCATCCGCACGTACGCGCACCCCTAAACAAGGGCGCGCGGGGCGCGGGGGCACATCCCGGGAACCTCACAAACACTTGCTAAACGGTATCTCAACAAGTAATCTTACTTATATGGTCATTAAATAAATTATTCAGTTATATTTATTTGAGGCATATAGGACTCTCGCTTATTCTGTGTTAAAATTCAACTGTCCCTCTTTAGAACTCTATTCTTCTGACAGTTGACATAAGTTTTAGCACAAACATATCCCTAACATTAAATGATTTATTATTTATGATAAAATTTATATCATCATCTAATGATTGACCAAAGCCCAAAATTTTCATATCTCTTTCTCGAAACACATTTGACACATTCTTAAAAACTATCACTCCCAGCCTCTGACCATCAGTGCATTCATTAATTATGATGAGCCAATTTTTACTTCAAAGTATCCCCTGATCATTATCTTTGCTGTTTAACACAACCACACATCCTCTATCACATTTTGGTACAAACATATGAAAATTCATATGTACTTATCACTGCATCCCATATCTCCTCCATTAAATATTCTTTAAACTTTTGTACCTAAACCAACTTAAATTCATCACCATCGCTTTCCTACATATATAGCCCACAAAATCTATTTTCAAATTTCACTTCTTTCAAAAGAGTTCATATTTCAATGCTTACATCTCTCTTTCTCGCTCTTACTTTTTAGTACATCTTCTACATACTAATCCTTAACTTAAGTTCAAAGTCTCTTATCTCTTAGGTCCTATGGCAGATAACACCGATCGTGTTTATAACACCCCTACATGTGAAACTCATGTTCTACTTATTGAACCTCAACACACTCAACATTTTCCCCCTCTCTCTAATCCCACCTTTCACCCCATATACTCTCCCTACCAAAAATGTCTCATTCCTATTCGTCCAAACTGGGTTTTTCACATTGATCATTTACCTTTATTTATTCAATCTCTTCTTTCCTTCCATGAAGAGAAAAAGGAAGATATAGATGTGATCAAACGGGTTGAGTTTATAAATACAAACTTCAAACTTCACTTCTTTCAAAAGAGTTCATATTTCATTACGGTTATTTTCCCTTTTGAGTAGCGGAATGAGCTAGGAGGTGTACCGACTTTCAAATGTCCAGTGCGTATATCTTCGTCGATACAGATCCCTATTTCCACTATCTCATTGAAGTTACCATAAGGGAGATATTGCATATGCTCCAGGTAAATAGGTTGGAGATTTTTTATGAACACTCTGGTTGATTCAGTCGGATCAGGCATGTCCAATATCTGGGTTATCTTTCTTTTCCACCTGAAATGCCCAAGTAAAATGTTTTATTTTGTTAGGTATTTGAGTTTTCTCCAATTTTCGTTGTGTAGTGTACATATATCCAACTCATTCTCACACATGTGCAAGTTCTAAGTAAATATTAATTTATTACAACATTGTTTGCTCCATATATTGATCAAGTCTCAAACTGACGCTGGGCTCATAATCTAGTATATATATTACAATAGAGATCATTCTCAAACATGTGTAATTGACTAAAACTATTTAGAGGTTGAGATTAAATTATCTTTAAAAAATTAATGGTTGGGATTCACGCTCACATTCACATGTGTGAAAGTAGTTATCCACTTTTAACTCTTTATTTTCTCTCACCCTATTACAAAGTCACCCCTTACAATTAATATTATGAGCAGTCACACCCTGAGATTAATCTTCTAAACCATTACCCCTTACAAAACAACAACATTATATTAATATAATCTCATAATAGAGTTCAATTGATTGACTGAAACTATCTGGTCATAGGGGATTCCATCGCAAAATCAAACGTTCATAGGTTAGTTACATATAACTCCTTACAAATAACTCACCTCAACTATGGGTCAAGTTCATAGGTACCCCTCAACTACCACTTGAAGTAATGTACCCTTCAACTGTAACATTTTTTTGAAAATTGCACCATCTATTTCGACGTTACTATTTCAATTAACGAAATCAGATATACTAGCATCGTGTCATAGGCACGGGCACGAAGATCTAGTCTATATTATAAAACAGTTAGATAATTGACTAGGGCTATTCAGAGGTTGAAATTAAATTATTTTAAAATATTTAATGGTTGAGATTCATCCTCACATTCACATTTGTGAGTAGTTATCCATTTTGAACTTCTTATTTTTTCTTTCTCTATTACAACTCATCTCCTACAATTAATGTTATAAGCAGTCACTCATTTTTCTTTTCCTTATGTTTTATCTTCATATTACAAAATCACACCCAACGATTAATCTACTGAACAATCATCTCTTATAAAACATCAATCTCTCAAATACCACTTGAAGCAATGTAACCCTCAACTGTAACATTTTTAAAAAAAAATCACATATTCTATTTAGACAATGTCATTTCAATTGACGAAATCAGATATACTGATATGGCACGAGCATTAAGATTTAGTCTATATTATAAAACAACTAGGTCATTGACTATGGCTATTCAGAGGTTAAGATTAAATTATATTTAAAAAATTAACGGTTGAGATTCACTTTCGCATTCACATGTGTGAGTAGTTATCTATTTTTAACTCCTTATTTTTTATTTCTCTATTACAAGTCACCCCTACAATTAATATTATGAGCAGTTACCTATTTTTCTTCTCACTATGTTTTATCTTCACATTACAAAGTCACACACTCACACCTTGTGATTAATCTTCTGAACAATAAGCTCTTATAAAAGATCAATCCCTCAACTATTACTTGAAGCAATGTAACTATAACATTTTTTTAAATCGCACTTTCTATTTATGCACTGTCATTTCAATTGACGAAATCAGATATACTAACACCGTGCCATAGGCATGGACATGAAAATCTAGGGGTAGTCTATATAGGAAAAAATCCCGCAAAAACTTTGTTTCCCAAAATAAAAACTCATATTAACAAAAATCAATTAATGAATTCTTTAATTAAATAATTCAAAAACTCCTTAGAACTTCCACCATTAATTATCTCAATTTGCTCAGTTTTTCAATTCTCGGTTGTGTCAAACAGAAATGAATCAACATATTGTAGATGATGAATAATGAAAATGGATTAGTTCACAACATGAGCCTATCATATATTGAAATATTATACTAAAAAATCAAGTAAGTCAAGAAATACCCAAAATTTGAGATGTTAAAAAAACCATTGACAAATTCGAAGTAGTATGAAATAAAAATCATCAGAAAAAAAATTATCTTTCGAGAATATTAAATGATTAAACCAGTTCGGAGATTTATCTAAAAGAAAATAACAAAAATCGATGTCGAAAAAATATTAACAAATTCATAGTAGATCTGAATGTCAAAGATGTTTTTTATACGAAATAATTAAACAAAATATATTTATGTGATTTCATTAAATCCGAATGAAAAATCATCAAAAAAGTAAAATCAATATTTTTCCATCATAATAAAGTTGGATATTAGAGAAAGAAAGATGGAGTGAGCGAGATATGGAGCGAGAGGACGAGAGCTTACTGTTGTGTGGACGGTGAGTGTTTGAGAGATAGCCAGTTAGGGTTTCCTATTTTCCTCTCCTTCTTTCTTCATTTTTATTTGTGTAGTTAACGGAAGATTATTGAGATACCACGATAATAAAATTTTGATTTTTTCATAATATTACTCCCTCCGTCCCTAAATTATCATCTTCCTTTCTTTTTTCGTCCGTCCCAAAATAATTATTCAGTTTGAAACTTACCTTTTTAGAACATCACTTTTACCACTTTACCCTTATTTTTTCACCCTAGTTTAATTATGGACCACATACGCATGGGCTTTAAAGGAAACTACACATTAAACCGTGTCAACCAGAACGATTATTTAGGGACGGAGGGAGTATTATTTTTCGATATCATTCTTTATAATTAGTTTCTCTTCATTTGTAGTATATTTTTTTAATTGTTTATTACTCCTTCCGTCTCAAAATTATCATCTAGGTTGACTTGGCGCACGATTTAAGAAAATGTATTTGACTGAATTGTTAATATTAGTTTGATTGTAATTTACTTTAAAGCACATGTGTATGTGGTTCATAATTAAAGTAAGATGAAAAATTAATGGTATAATGATAAAAGTGTTGTCTTAAAAAAGAATAATTTCAACAAAACAATTATTTTAGGACAGACGAAAAAAAAAAACAATTTTCATATAATGCAATTAATTACTATATGACCATATATTCACAATATTTTCATTTATAACAATGCTAGGCTTAGAACTATTTCTAAAATTATTGCTACAATTAAGATTTAGTGAAGGACAAAGTTGTTTTTATTTTCTAAAAAATTGACTTTATTTTTTTAGATCTTAAATATACAAGTCTCTAATTTTTAAATAAAAATAAAATATTTTTTAAAATCAAAAGTAGTTGCCTCCAACATGATTATTATTATTATTATTTTGATATTTTGTTTTTCTTCTTTGTTTCGCTTGAGTATAAGTTAATTGAAAAGAGCTCAGATTCTAACTGGCGGCCCAGATCGAATTGTTCTAAACACAACTGATGGTCCAGATTGATTCGTAAGTATGTCAGTTACAAATGAACCCATCAGTTATAAGTTATGTTTGAACTACCCCTCTACAATTACATGTAAAACCTTCAATTGTGGATTTTGTTTGAATTATCTCGTCAGTTATAAATTTTGTTTATCCCGACCGTTTATTGAACTGATCTCATACTAATACCGTTCATATGGCACGAACACATATACTAGTATTTATTAAAAAGCATTATCTTTACCGGACATACTGCGTTAATGAGTTATAATGTAAGAGAGTTAGATTCTATACTATTAATTAAAATCCATAAAACTATCTTATAAAAATCTACTCTAGCAAAAATAAATAAATAATAAATAAAAAGGCGAGTAAAGGAAACCTCGAGTTGATGTACTCATGTTAAGAGCCTATCCGACTTTATCCTGTCGGAAAAAAGGAAGCAACTTAAAAGGAATGCACATATGGTTCATATGGACACACTCAAAACTACTCCATACTACTAAATAAAGATTAACTACCGGGTGCTGATGAAATTATCCCTTTTTCAAAATTTATAAACCCTTCCATTATCTCGTTATTTTTTTTAATTATAAAAGATTATTTTTTAAAATATTATTTCAAAAATATAATTATCTTTTTTAACAATTCCGTCAAACACATTGGATTCAAAAATTATCATGGTTACACAACGAAACGAAGATCAACTTGGTCGGTCAGGTCGAGGGGGCAGCGCCCCTTCGTGGGGGTTTACCCCTGAAAGTTAACGATTTTTCTGAACCATTAAATAAAATACTATAATAAATCTGTACTGTGTTAAATAATTTTTCAGTAGAACGAAGACGGAAGAGGATGGGGAAGAAAAAGGCTTACGACATAAGAGAAGGAAGAAGAAAGTGGATGACATGTCTGATGACTTTGATCATTATCGTTTTGTATCGCGGTACAAAAATAAATTAGATAATATTTTATGTATCGTAGTACAAAAATTAATTCATCCCAGTTCAAAATTTAATTAGGTAATTAAAACGTATGTATCGTGATGTAAAAATTATTTCATCACGATGCAAAATTAGATTATATAATTAAATAGATGTATCGTGATGCAAAATATGTATTCTTTGATCAGTAATGTGTATCAGCAGATACCCTTAATGATCTGATCTCCCATTCTATAACGCAATCCCTTTCACTCATGGTAGACACGAGCGACAAACGCGACAACATCGTCACATAGTAAAGAGCATTTATTTTATTTTATTTAATAAATCAATTTTTCATCTCAAATAATTACAGACACCATGATCATGATCATGATCATGATGAAGCTAAGTGGTCCGCTAACAATCATAGCAGTTGCAGTGAGTGAGTGATCAACAGTTCTTTTCCTACTTCTTCCTAACCCTACTACCCCATTCCATTTCACACCATACAATATGTCACCAAGTCGTCATGATCACAAAAAGGAAATGTTCACGATTAAACCCAAAGATTTGTAGGTAGCATTTAAATAACTCAGAATTCATTGGAGCTTGAATATCAAACGGATCGAAATGAATCAAATTTAATTGAATTGAATAATAACGGGTAATTGGTTTAAATGCATCAATCCGTCTTAATCCAAAAAAAAAATCAAAAAATCATATATTTATATCGTAAAAATTATTGGGCCAGAATGGATATCGAGTTCGACCCGCTTTAATGCAACTCGTTTTGACCCAAAAAGTATTAATGAGTTGAATTGAATCAGATAATTTTTAGGTCAGATGAGATGGATTAACGGGTCCTAGGTTATAATTCCCGACCTAGTAGCTACTAGCTAGTAATGTTCAAAGAATTTCGCACATATAGTAAATGAGATTTACTGTTTTATGATAATCCTACTACTCTAATTTATTTGAAATTCCAAACGTGCCAACATTGGTTGTGCACCTCCTTCGTAAAAAAAATAATAATAAATACAAATAAAAAAATAAAAAATTGTTTGTAAGTTTTGTAATTAATTTCTGTAATTTTAAATATTTGTATTTATTTTTTATCTTTTTGATTGTTATCGTAACTAACTAAATCAATTTATTATTTTTTGCGGTCTTGATTTTTTTTGTCCGGCCTAGATTTACTGTTTTATAAATATTTAGTTTGTATTTTCTTAATTGATTGTAATCATAATCAACTGAATCTCAATTTAATTTTTGTCTGGTCTAGATTTATTTAAAAAAAAAATTCGCAAGTATATTTGTATTTTAATTTCTTTCTTTTAAATTTTTTTTTGCTTTGTTTCCCTTATTTGTCTGAAATATTTGTTACTTTGATTTTGAAATAGTCTTTTGTTAGTTAACTATGTTTCATTCAATTTATTTTATGGTTATTGTTTGATGAGATTTTTATTTTTAAGATTATTTCAATTAAGAGGTGTTCAGTTGGGATATCGTATTTTCTTTGTGTAATGTAAATTTATCTGACTCCTATAAAATCTCAATCATATATTAATTTATTTACATCATGCTCAATTCATACATCAATCAAGTCCATACTAACACCTTACTATGACACAAGCACGAAGCCAACTGAATCTTACACCGGGAACAGTTATATGTTTGGAGACAATCACTAATCTATTTTTCTTGACTCTTGAGCATGGATGGAAGTTCCACTTTGTCACAGTTTAGCTCACCAGTACACGGTGAGTTAGGTTATGAGTAGGGATGGTAAAATAGGTGTTATGGGTAATCATGAGTTAGCCTGTTATCCATGGATAATCATGGATAATAGGCTAACACATGATTACCTATAACACTCATTTTGCTACCCCTAGTTATGAAGATCCATCTTTTCTAAGTTTTTATCAATCATAAAATACATAATTCGTATGAAACAAAAAACAACAAATTAAGTATTTTATGGTTTTGAGAAAATAAAAAATAGACCTCAAATTTTATTTAAAAAATAATCATTTTAACTTAAAAAAAACATGACACTTATTCAAAAATAGATGGGTGAAATTTATCTTCATTAACTATGATGTGGAGTGTATACTTGCATACTAAAGGTATTTACGTTTATATGTATATTTGGAAAATAATACTCATATATTATTTTGAGACGTTTTTATCAAAAAGTCAACTTTTAATAATTATGTATACAATTTTCAAAGCATTTTAATTGTATTAGGGTGAGTCTCATGTAATACCGTCTTACGGATCTTTATTAGTAAAACGGAGCTCCACTCTCTCACAGCTCAACCCACCAACAAATGCTGGATCGGGTAAAGAGGATCTATCTTAACATAAAATATCTTTAAGACCATGTTACACAATTTTTTGTCATTGTATTATGCACATTTAGGCATCGTTTGGTGCAACATTTTAAAAACACAACATTTTCAATAAGAAGCGTTTTTAAAACGCAGTGTTTTCAAAACACAATTTTTTTTCTTATAAACGTGTATGTGAAACTATTTTAAAACGTTATTTTCATAAACATAGTAGTAAACATTTTTAAAACGCTTCAAATTGAAGTATTTTAAAAGGTTACACATTTTTAAAACGCTATATTGAAACATTTTAAAGTAGAAAATACTGCATTTTTGTCAGTGTTTTAGTCAAAACGCTCAACAAAAGTACTTAATATAACATATTAATTATGTTCAAGTATTATTGTAATTGTGATCAACTATAATATTAATTATACACTACTTCCGTTTCGGGAAAAAAGTCTTTGTTTGAAAGTTAATTTTTTTAAGAAAATGACATTTTAGTAATCAATTAGTAATAAAATAACATTTTTATGCTTAATGTTTTTAAAGTAAACTCTTTAAGTAAAATAACCAAAAATGAAATAGTAACTCTTTGTCTGGAGTATCATTTAATTATTAGACTTTCAAATAAGAATTTTTTGTGTGGAATGGAGGCTGTATAAAAGTAAAATATTTATTTTTCTAATAATATAAAAAAGAAATAGTAGTTTTAATCGGAAACCAGTTAATAAATTAAGGTGGTGGAGTCTGAAGAATACGAATCCCAATGAGCAGGTTGTTTGGTTGTGAGTTAGCACATGAGCGCCATGGGGAATACTTTCATTTTATCCGGCAATTGCATCGTTTTACTCTTTGAGAAATATAATATCCGAGCATTGCAGTGCACCACATAAAATGATAATAGCTGAACATTAGTATCATGTGGCATATCTATAGAAGAGCAATTCTTATGTGAAACAGTCCCACGGAACTTAAATCGTAAAACGAAACTTTAATCATTCACTACTCAATCTATTAATACATAATAGATTGGATCAAGGAAATTCATCTAATATAAAATAACCATAAGACTAGAGGTGTTAATCGATCTAACCCTAACGGTTTCGGTCAAATCCTAACGATTCCGGTCCAACATAGGTTCGGTTTAGTCAGTTATTGCTATTGTCCGATCAGAAACCTAACGGTTTCGGTCTAGCTCTGACGGTTTCGGGCTTATTTCAGTGTATTATACACGTCTCGTATATTATACTACCTATATTAAAGCTGTTACTCAGTCCAACCCTAACGATTTTCGGTATTATACCCGTCTCGTATATTACTAACTATACTAAATCGTATGAAAGTCGGCTTTCGAACCATAACGGTTTTCGTTCTAGCCCTAACGGTTTCGATCCCTAAATGGTCCGTCGTCTATCTAAAATTTCAACCCTAACGGTTTCGATCTAACCGGTCA
Organism: Codonopsis lanceolata; assembly: GCA_013146195.2. Taxonomy (NCBI): domain Eukaryota; kingdom Viridiplantae; phylum Streptophyta; class Magnoliopsida; order Asterales; family Campanulaceae; genus Codonopsis; species Codonopsis lanceolata. Next base: position 22,614,156 of record CM028382.1, on the reverse strand, counting down.
AAAACCTAACGGTTTCAGTTCGGACCTACGGACCCTATTAACATCTCTACGTAAGACTATCTTTCCTAATTTTTTTGTCTTTATATAAAGAACCACAACCAATAACTGCATACTATAATGTTAAAATGATCTCTTTTTTATGTCTCACACTAGGTATCACTATACCACATTAGGTATGAACCTGCCGCTACCAATCGGCACTGCAACATTTTTTCATAAGAACGAGAACTCCTAACTTCACCTCAAAAACATGCTCAAAAAGAAGGTTTGAATCATGCCTTATGCTTATGATGTGAAATGTATCATTTTAAGAGGTGAGTGTGAGAATCTCGTTTCGAACGCTCGACCTCGCTATTGAAAAGTGATTGGTTTCAAAACGTTTAAGCGCGTGAAATACAATCGGTTTCGTTGTGGACTCTAAAATTGTGTATGCATAATTGTCACATCTATTAAGGTTAAATAGAGAAAACCCCAAAATACTAGAAAGTGTAGGTTTGGGGACTAAGTTACAAGTTGGAAAGAGGTTAGGCACCCAACTCACCATTTCGTTCTCATAATTGAGATTTGCTAAAAATATGCTTATGTTGTGTGTATGGTCTAGAGAAAGATTATATATATATATATATATATATATATATATATATATATATATATATATATATAGACACACACACACACACTAGAATTTCGTATCCATGTCATAGGTATGGTGACAGTATATCTTGGGATGTCAATATATATTAAATACGTAATTGAAGTGGTACATTGCTTCAAGTGGTAGCTGAGGGGGTTGTTTGTAAGGGGGTTATTCGTAACTAACCCAGAACCGTTGGATCTTACGACCGGGATCGATCCAGATCGCCGAATAGCTTCAGTCAATTGACTGAGTTGTATTGTATAGTTAACTAGTACTCTTGCCCGTGCCGATGGTACGGCGCCAGTTTGTGAATTTATCAATAAATGAAGTAGATAAAAAGAAAAAAAGGAATATTTCAAATTACAAAATTTACGATTTTTTTAAATTTATTTGTATACGAAATTGCGGGCCGGGAAAAAATTAAATTAATTAAGTTAATTACGATAACAATTAAAAAGAAAAGAATTAAAATAGAAATATTCAAAACTTAGACATAAATTAAATTGAGATTCAGTTTCAAAAAATAAATTGATTAAGTTAATTACGATAACAGTTAAAAAGAAAAAAAAACAAATATTTCAAATTACAAAACATACGAATTTTTTTGCATAAAATTTATTAATTAATTAAAATATCGAAAAGAAAAGAGAGGTGAGTTTGGTGGAGGAAGGATTAGCGACCACCAACCGTAAATAGTAGGGGAGTTAAAGAGAAAGAGGGGTAGTTGTTGAACCGCCGTTCACACATGTGAATTCGGGAAGTGATAATGACCGTAAGATCTCAGTAAAGGAATCAATCTCAGTCGCTCTTTATCTTTTGTCAATTGTAAGTGTGCGATAGTGAGCTCTATTGTATTATATATATATATATATATATATATATATATATATATATATATATATATATATATATATATATATATTAATTGCTATGTCCTTAAAATATTAGTTGGGCATAATAACATCTATCTTTGTAATTATATGAACATATTCTTATTAGTCACAATATAATTTAGCTACGTCCTAAAACATGAAATAGTTATAATTTTATGTACAAATATTATTTATAAATCTGCATAATTATTATATCTATATTTTATTTATTATTTACTACATTAATATGTATACTAACATATTAACTAATTAGAACATTATTTATAACTAATATTTACAAAAGCATGCATAATATTAATTATTCTACAGTTAATGTAAAATAATCAGAATAGACTTGTATGGGATACCTACCTCTTAAAACGTGAGTATCTGAACCCCGTATATACGCCTAGGCTTTAGCTCACTAAGCATTCGTAGTTTTTAGGTGTGCTTCTCATGTCGTCTCGAGAGAGAAAGTCTTTTTATTTTGTTGTTGTTGCTGCTTTTGTGGTTGGCGGCATGCTGCGCTTTGCCCAGAATAGGCAAATGCGGTGGATATATGAGTTGTTGTGTTTTTGTTGTTGTGATAGGCGGTGTGCTGGCGGCTTGGCGCTATACCCAGAATAGGCAAAGACAGTGGATATATGAGTGTTGCTGTGTTTTGACAGAATTCTGGCAGAGTAACAGTAGTTTTTGGTTGTTGTATTTTCGTTGTATCCCAGGTAGCATAGCCGTAGTTTTTGGCCTTTTAAATCAGCTCGTCAGGGCGAGGACGAAAGAGGCTCGCTTGCTCGGGTAAAAGAGGAGGCTGCCAAGGGGACAGGAGGCCGGAGGCCGAAAGTCTCGAGGGATTGCTTGCACAAGGGAAGGGAGAAGGCAGACTGTTGCCTTGGCTCGCTTGCACAAAGGGCAAGGGAGGAGAAGAGAGGAAGCATGGAGGAACTTGGTGTGTAGATTTGTGGAGAGGCTGACCTCTCTTTTATAGACATTTGGGTGGACATAAAACCGAAGGGCAAAGACACTAGGGTGGCCAGTGGCACTTGAGGGTTGGGGTGAGCTTGGTTCGGTTCGGTCCATTTTTTTGAAAAAACTGAGAGAATCAGGACCAAACCAATAGTCCGGTTCTTAAAAAATATAGAACCAAGACCGACCCAATATGTCTGAGAACCAATACATTGGTCCGGTCCAGAACTAATTAAAGACATACGAGAACCAGGACCGGACCAATACGATACGTATCTTTGATCAAGAGGATAACTAGATTTTCTAAAAAACAATGATCAATAATCAAATCATGTTCTTCCTTCATACAACATTTTGTTGGGTTCGTTGTTCATGTGAAAATAAACTAAAGGTAAAAAATCATTACTTCCAAATTAATAAAGAGAAATGAAAATGAAAGTTGGAAGGAAATTTATTGCAAGTCATCTTCCTCTCCGATCCCCTTATGGTTAATCTAATTAATTTACAGGTAACAATCCTTCAAACTAATAATGTTTGGAATCACAAAAAGATGCAGGAAATTAATTAATAGGGAAGAACAATGTTTTCCTTCCTATTTTCTCTTTAATCAAATAAGGAACCTTGGTTGAATATCGAATCAAATTATTATATATTTTCTTTAGGTTGTAAGTTGTATCCCTTTTATTATCTTATATATATATATATATATATATATATATATATATATATATATATATATATATATATATATATATATATATATTAATATATTATATATAATAAAATAATAATAATAAATACACATTGGTCTGGTTCGATCCGGTTCTGCGTTTTTGGTTTCTGGAACCGGAGACCGACCCAATTGTCCGGTTCTGTAAAAATTCAGATCCAGGATCAATCAAAAGTATTGGTTCGGTCCATTTTTGACTGATCTAGTCCGATTCCATTGGTCCAGTCCGATTCCGAAAAACTTCTGCTCACTCTACTTGAGGGAGAAACTGGATGTGAGCATAAGGGTGGCTGTTGGAGAAGATGAAGGATCAAAAGGAGCAGCTCCATGGTGATGGGAGCGGCTTCATCAAGTCAAAATTCTGATTTGTTGACCTTTTTGGTCAATTATCCTTTGTTGCCTCAGTTAGTTATATTAAATCCATTAAATCTTTTTCTTTCTGAAACATAACGGAATTAAATTTTGTTAGTCCATTCAATTTAAAAATTATATATTTCAGGATATCATAGGATAGGGATACGAATTTGGGGTGTTTACAGTGGGGAATCAATTATTAAACTAAACCTAGAAAAACAATAATTGACAATAAGACTGTAGCGTCACTTACCAAGTTACTATTCAAAAGCTACTCCCTCCGTTACGGATAAAAAATCCATGTTTGAAAGTCAAAACTTTTAAGAAAATGATATTTTAGTAGCTCATTAGTAATAAAATAACATTTTTATTCCTTCATTTTTGAAACTGTATTTTTTTAAATAAAATACCTTAAAATAGAATAAAAGACTATCTACATAAAACAGAGGACAATTGAGTATTAAACTGCACAAATTAACATGCACGGATTGTTCGAAGATCTAAGGCAAAACTAATATTGGGACCACCCAACTTTTCAAAAACCTTGTAATGTGGCCATCGAAAATTTAAAATTTTCATTCTTACCACTGCACACTAGTTAGGCTACAAATGTACCCATTTTTGGATGGACGTTAGGTTCGGCCATTAAATTATGTCATAACTTATTTTATCCCTATAAATACTAAAACTTTATATGAAATTAGAAACCAGATGGGTCAAAATGAAAATATATTGTTATATATGATATATCAATAATATATGGAAAAAATATATATATATATATATATATATATAACTTTATTTGTGAATTGTTATTGTATATATTATAGGGACAAAATAAGGGTTTGACATAATTTAACAGCCAAATCTAACGTCCGGCCAAAAAATAAACTCGTTTGCATCCTAACTAATATATAATAACAAAAATAAAAATTTTAAACTTGTGGTGAACATACTTTAAGTTTTTAAAAGTTGTCCAGCATAAATTGGAGTTTTGCCAAGAACCAAAGGCCAATCAAAGGACTAAACATGGCCCAATATGGAATACACTCACAAGCTACAAGTCAATTGCCACACGTGAACGCAATTATATATATATATATATATATATATACTCTGTCTGCTTAAAAAGTCGATTTTCTATATTAATAGTCAAGATTGTTCTTTGGCCATAACACTGTTTTAAAAAAAGTAATTAATTGAATTATAAATATTAGCATAACATATAATTTCCTTAAATATCCTGATTTAAAATAGGTAAAAAAAAATAAAAATAAAGTTATAAAGATGTTTCTGAAAAGAAATATTTTAAAAAGACAATTATTTAAAAACAAAGAGTATAAATTAATACTCCATCCGATACAAAAAATCAGCCGAGATGTTTATGTTTATCATTTCTATAACATTTCAATTTTACCATCCACATTTGATATTAACATATTGATTATGCACAAACATTTTTGTAATTAGAACTAGTTATATATCTATTAATAATTAAATTTTTCAATTTGGGTGGAAAGGAGAGTATTAAATGTCAAACAAGTATGTTACGAATTGCCGAGAGATAGTTGTAGTCCACACAAAAGGATCAAGAAAATAAGAAATACTCCTACCGATTCACATAATAGCTGATTATACATCCATATTCTCGTATTTAGAAGCTGAATAATATTTGCACCAATGGAACTAAACGATATATTGGCAACGTAAACATGATTTTTAAAGCAAGGCATCAACCCACAAGAGCCCTCACACACCAGCAAGGAGACAAAGGACGCAACCAATCGGTTCATGTGCAATGAGATTTAGTGACCATATTTCTGAAACTCCCACTCACTGTTATCTGTTCCAACGATACAACAGAAGAGGAAATGAGAAAACTATCACTGTGCATTGCAGGGATGACCACCACGACGGAAAGTTGAGACGGAATTAACATACCTAGTGGACACACTTGACGAGTCTTGAGCCATCTACTAATGCAATGGAAGTGAAATGCATGGTTGCAAACTCCTGCAGATTTTAAAAACCATCTATCTTTAGCATACGATGAAATGTGGTTACAAGAAATACTGTCTCATCATATCCACAGAATGACAAACAAGATATATGAAATACTGAGGAGAAGTACAAGAAGTGGCATCAACAAAAGTCGAGCATAAAGGATACCAAGTAGAATGCAAGTCATATAATAGAAAATACAATAAAAATCACCAATAACAAAACTTAAATTGGCCACTCTAGCATAGATCCACATCTTACATCCTTCATTTCCAAAAATGGCTACTTATGGTGAAGAAGAGGTACAAGAAAATAGCAACCCTTCAAAAATGGAGACATTCAATTTACTTAACAAAAAGAGAAGTCCAGAGTTGAAACAGTTCAACAGCTATTTCCCTTCATTTTTCGTGAAATTGTTTCCAAACATGCCAATTGCAAATGCATAAACTGGGAAAGGGAAAAAAAACATATATCTAATGTAGGTAGATGATAAAAGAAAGAATTACTCACTCCGATCAAGGTGTCCACGATTGAAAAGTCAACTAATTATGGGATATAATTAGAATTGGGAGCGTATGCAAGATGCTTATATCACATGTGAAAGGTAAAGTTGAAAGGTCATATCATAGCTTTACTCCTAAACGTAGATTTGAGAAATCTATTTAACTCGCCAACAATTAAAACTGATGCAGAGTTATAATGAGCATAGTAGTACAACTTGTATTACAAACCGACCAATTTTGACAATTGTTACTATGCGCTTACTAGCTAAAACTTCAAAAGCAATTCAAAATGATCCTAAGCCTCCCATATTTTCATCTTTCTCTTTTGCATTCTCCATCTGAAACTCGATAATCAAACAGTTGTGTCTCTAGTTTCTTCAAGGCTTTCTTCCTCCAAACTTCAATAGCAATTCAATATGACCCCTCTCTTATATCATATACTTATCTGCAATCTTCCTCTCAAACTGGCTAATTCAGAGAGGAATAGATGTCTCTAGTTTCCTCAATGATGTCTAAATATACTACTATACTTCTCTTGTGATTTTTACCCTCATTCAAACTGCTATGTTTGTTTCAAACTTAAGGTGCCTACTCTCTTTTGACTCTTAAGATGACAGATAAATATTCTTGATTGAACTTCAATCAGCTAAAACCTACAAGTTGACAACAAAGAGAATTCCAGTTTCACACATGCCAAGTCAGAGCAAGTTTTTTCATGAACACAGCGTAGGGCAGATCAAATGATTCTTATTGATGAATTCTTTTTTTATTCTTTTGATAGAAAGCGAAAATTCCATTAGGAGATAGAAGAAATACGAGTGAATAAGAATCCACCATTACGAAACAGACAAAACTCAGTACCAAAAAAACAAAACAAAACAAAACAAAAGACAGACTAGACTGACAAACCAAGAGCTGCCGCCTGCCCACAATCTCTCGTCAGGTTGGTTAAACAGACCCTTAAACATCCCCACAGCCTTGGCGCAAAGAGAGGCTAAAAACAATGTACACTCTCAAAGCAGAATTAAAGATGACCTTGTGCTATCATAATTCCTTGAATTTCTTTCACTCTAAAGGCACCAATGGATGGGAAGAAACAACACTTCCACAATGTTCTACTCTCTTTTCTTTCTCAAAACCCCTCCATTTCTGAACCAACAAGCCCTCCATGGTATGCAAACTAACCCAAAACTCATGCCTCACGGCGCACTGCAACTGCAAAGAGACGGCCACACAAAAACCAAGAAACTTGACACTGAAGAAAGAGGTGAATGAGAGAACAAACCAACACTCTTAACTTTGAGAGGGACCCTTGCTTTCAAAATGAAGTCAGAGAGAGGAAACGGCGTTGATGCATAGAGCAACACAAGGAGCCATAAAGAGACCATGGATTATTGATAGTTAACGTAGCATTTATGTATGCTGGAAAACTTAAGGCAGTAAAAGTGCTCCGTAGAAGATAGATTATTGAGTTCACATGTAGTCTGCTTGTGGTGATTGATTTATGCTTGGCTAACAACAGGCCCATATACATCAATTCATCACTCATCCATACCATAAAATTTAAGATGCCTTAGTCTTCTTTTTTTTTTTTTCCGTCCCCGGGGGGGGGGCGGCTTTTCTTAGGGAAAAATACCAAAAAGTCCTACTAAAAAAATCTCATATCCAAAAAGTCTCAAAAATTATTCTTTTACCTAAAAAGTCCCAAAGTTAAACTCTTAATACCAAAAAGTCCAAAACTTAACATACCTACAAACGATGTTATGTTAAAAGCCTTTATTTTGACGAAAATTGTATTTTTCTTTTCATTTAAGACAGTGATGATAAGATTTGTATTGAATATTATTATTATTAGTACTACTACTACTGCTGCTATTATTATTATAACAATAATATTATTATTATAATACTTTTTTGGGATAAGTGTATCATTAGTCCCTGAACTTTGGCCAAGCACATCATTAGTCCCCAAACTTTCAAAAGTTTCACCACTGACCTAAGTAGGCCTTTTTTGCTCATCGGAGGTCCCTAGCCCTAACGCCGTTAGTTTATTTCCGTTAAGTGAACATTTGCCACTCACATGCACAAAATAAGGGAGTTATGTGTAGCATCATCAAAATAAAGGAGCAAAGTGAATATAAACTAAAGTAAAACAAGAAATTATTTTTAAAAATTAATTAAAATTTTTCTGGAAAATAAAAAGTTCATTTGGAAGAACATTTTTTTTATCTATTTGTGTTTGGATCCGATTTTATCTGTTTTTCCTCTTTCTGTTTATCGAAGAAAATCATCCCAATTTTCTTGCTGAAATTCACAAGGGAATGCTGAAGCAGTAACAGATACAAATGTTTGAGCTCAACTTTTTAAGAACTGGCCGTGGGATCTAAGGCCGATGTCGAAGTCGTCGGGAAATGATAAGCGGGCTTTCTCTGTCCTTGTTCTGGTTCTTCGTCATAACGGCATCAAGTATCTGCCCGGCTGTCACTCTCCAACGACTTCCCTCCGACACTTGTGACCCGACAGCCCAGTCGACCCCACAAACACTTCGATCAGACCAATTCACCGTCCTGATTAACGGCTACTCTGAGTCCCGCATAACGCTCCTTCAATCCATTGCCACCGTCTACTCTGCCTCCCCATTTGTCTCCTCCATTGTCATTGTATGGGGAAACCCCTCAACTCCAACCCTAACGCTAACCCAACTATCGCACAATCTCTCGATTTCTTCAACTGGCTACGCACTTATCTCTGTTCTCCGGCAACCATCTCCAAGCCTCAACAATCGGTTTCTCCCCAGATCATGGATCAAAACACGGGTTGTACTAATCTGCAACGACGAAATCGACTCCAAGTCGATTGAATTCGCATTCACGGTATGGAACTCGAATCGCGACCGTCTGGTAAGGTTCTTCGCGAGGTCGCACGACTTTGATCAAGCAAGGCGTGGATTTACACTATCCCCCCGAATAAGTACTCAATCATACTTACCAAGTTCAAGATGATGAAAATGGAGTACTTATACTCGTACACCTGCCAAGGAGGGAAATCCATGGCGGAGGCGAGACAGGTAGTGGATGAGATGCACAACTGTGAGGACATTTTGATGAATTTCGTGGTGGCAGAGAGTGGAGGAACCAATTTTGGTTGGGGCAAAAAGGGTGGGGGATTGGGGGGATCCCAGGAACGAAGAGGGTCGACGATGGGGGCGGGGATTAGTGGCAGAGGTGGGGAAGACGGTGAGGGAAGTGGGGTTGAGCAGTAGGAAAGGGAGTCATCGGCCAATTCTTAACAAGAATTTTTTTAATGATGTTATATATTGCCCCCCTATTTTGATGATGTTACACATAACTCCCTTATTTTGTGCATGTGAGTGGCACATGTTCACTTAACGAAAATAAACTAACGGCGTTAGGGCTAGGGACCTCCGATGAGCAAAAAAGGCCTACTTAGGTCAATGGTGAAACTTTTGAAAGTTTGGGGACTAATGATGTGCTTGGCCAAAGTTCAGGGACTAATGGTACACTTATCCCTACTTTTTTTTTATAAGACTATTATAATACTTCCAATATTCATAACATTTCATGTATCGATTTTGTTAATAGTATCGATTTTGTATCGATTTCATGTATCGATTTCATGTATTATTATAATACTTCTAATATTCATGTATTCATAACATTTCATGTATCGATTTCATGTATTATTATAATACTTCTAATATTCATGACATTTCATGTATCGATTTTGTTAATAGTTTTTCAAAAGATTAGGCTGATTGTGTATGCTTATAGTTGTTCAAGGACGCATCTCATGTTTAGACGCTATGGTATATAATACTTTACTTATCAAAAAAAAATATTATTATTATAATACTCCCTCCGTCCCTAAATTATAGTCTTGGTGGACTTGGCGTATAATTTAAGAAAACACATTTGACTGGATTATTAATATTAGTTTGATGTGTAGTTTACTTTAAAGTCCATATGTATGTGGCCCATAATTAAAGTATGATGAAAAAATAAGGATAAAGTGGTAAAAGTGTTGTCTTAAAAAGGAAAATTTCAAATAAGACAATTATTTTGGGACGGACGAAAAAGGAAAGCAGGACAATAATTTGGGGACGGAGGGAGTAGTAATATTATTATCTTCATTAACATTATTAGTATTAAATATCAAAAGTCTATTTAAGAAATTCATTTCCCAATGATCTCATAACAACTATTCAATCTATAAAATTTAAAATTATTTTTTTCATACTAAAATTTTAAAAGTTAACCTTTACACTTTTATGAAATTGTGGTAGCAGTAATATCCATAGTTGTAGTAATGAATATAATAATAATAATAATAATAATTTTATTAATAACAATAATAATATTAATGCAAATTTTTAATGTTATTGTTATTATTAATAGTAAGTTATTTGTTGTTATTGATGTTGATGTTGTTGTTGTTGTTATTATTATTATTATTATTATTATTTAATCTAAAATATTGAATCATTAAAATCATTGAAAATAAAAATAATTTTTTTTCAAATAAAACCTCATACTCTAACGATGTTAGAAGACGTGTTTTAAGTTTTGAACTTTTTGGTATTAAGAGTTTAACTTTAGGACTTTTTAGATAGAAAAATAATTTTTGGGGCTTTTTGGATATGAGATTTTTTTTAGTAGGACTTTTTGGTATTTTTTCCCTTTTCTTAAGCTCAGTTTCTCAAATATTGTCATCATATAAATTTGGTCACTTTGGGGTACTCCAGTTTTAAACATAATTCATTACATGATACATAGGTCATCGCTGGAACAACAAAAAATTGCTCAATTGAACACAAAGACAAGCTTCATTAGGAACAAGTTAAATAGGCAGTTAAAATTAAAACATACACAAAAACCTTTGTCACAATACAATTGACAAGTAGAAGCCACGTACTGCAAACTGAATAAAATCACCAACCATCTTCAAGGCATCTCAAGGACTTGGCTTGAAAACCATGCAGTAAATCACTTACTTGGACAAGGCCTTCGGATTTTAAACTACAGCTAGATATGAACTACGGTAAGATATGACACGATGAAGAGGTAGCAAGGATACGCAGACAATTTTGAACTCATTCTCAGCCTTCCCCATTATCAGTAAGCTTACTATTACTTACACCAACATTATCTTCAGACTAAACGAGATAACGGTAACACTTGCCTTTTAACTGTATTAGTGATATTAGTGAACTTGCAAACGATGGCAAAAAAGTACTGCTGAGATCTAGCTGACCAGTCCTAAGTGAACCACATATTCTGGGTCGCAGCATTGAGTGTCTTTAATGGTGAAAACGAGCGGTGAAAACGAGCGGTGAAAACGAGCGGTGAAAACCAGCTCTTTCGAGATTAGTGTACTCCGTGATAACAATCCTAGACCTGGATTTCGCACACAAGGTGGAGTATCTCCCGACCCTTTAGACCTTTTGGCCATTCAGAAGAGGTATCAGACCACTGACACAAGGAAGAGAATAGGCACCCTGAAAGAAGAGCCATAACAAGTACAAAGCAATTAAGGAGTTTCTTATCCCTCATAAGGGCAACAAATAGCGAAGACTAAAGTAGAAAGTAGCTCAAGACCTTTAGTGGATCTCAATGGATGTTCCTCCCTAGCCGTTAGCAATGCCATCTGGATGGACGCAAGAGGAGATGGGTTCCGCAAGATGGTGGACACGTCCCAGCTACTACTTATTATGGACATGTCAGCTAATGTAACTTAAAAGTGTATTTTATCATTGACCAATTGATCAGCCTACGTAACGATACATCACTAACAAGTAAAATATCATAGACATTCACAAACCAAGAACATGGTATAATAAATCAGCAGTAATGTCCTCCCAATGCATAATAATTAAATTGAAGAATAAGCAAATTGTAAAATATTACATACTACACATCAAATTGCCTTGCCCTTTTCTAAAACCAGAACATGAATGACTTATCTTCTAACATATAACTATGAAATCAAGACAGAAAACTGCCCCAGAAATTTAATAACGACTTAAATCACAGCAATTACAGTATAATGAGAAAGCTTAGGGTTTGAGAGATTGCATACCCCAAGCAACTGTGCATTCCTCGCTAGTAGCACTAGCTTGATTAGCTTGGCACTCAATACCTACAAAACAATCATCAGTAAACAAAATTTAAAAAATAGTTTTTCTAGGGTTCTTATATAAAAATGAAAACAACACAAAAGACACATCAAAATTACAAGCAACAAATTTCCGAACAAATTCACATATAAATTAATCAGGAAAAAAGTACTAGAAAACTCACAGAGATCCATAATATGATTCCTACAAATTGCACAATTATCCACAACAATATCTGCATAAACCAATCAAATAGTATTCACAATTAGCAGCATAAATTGGAAGAAACAAATGGAGCGAAGGAACAAGGTGAGGCGAAATTAGTACCCCAGGCCCATAGAGCGACAGCGTTCCACTTCTTGATCTCAAAGCGCTTAGCTTTCTTAGACGAAGTTGAAGTAGACGCTGTAGAAGAAGACGGTCCGGCGCCGGTGGAACCCTCGCCAGCTGGAACCATGGTCACGTCGGTGTCTAAGGAAGCCATGATTGAACCAGAAACAGAACTAGGGCACAATGGTATCCACGAAAACGGAGCTTGCAGCAACGTGTTTGACGAGTCAGAGCGAGAAGAAATATAAAAAGGATCTAGCAAATGCACCATTTGCTGAAACAATTTGGATAACGCTGGGGACTATGGGCCTAGGCCCAATAATAACATGGGCTATTTTGGACCTTTTTTCCAAAGAATAACTGCAGGTTGGTCTCCTTTTCTGAAATTGTAACTGCTACAATATTCTTTTTTTTGTTTTCAACTGCATAAGTTTAATTTCGATAAATTCTTTTTTAAATGTCCCTCCTCCTCCTACCATCCTTCTTTCAAAATTTCATAGCCATTTTGTTAAATTCAACCTTTAAAGTACATCGTCATTTCACCTCCTTAAACTCCTTGGGCAATTTTATAGAATAATGGAGATGTCGAATGTTAAAGATGTTTCACAAATTGCAATTGATTGAGCCTTCTGTCTATATTCTTTCAGGGCCATTGTCTTTGATAGCAGTCAAAGATTAAGATTATGAACTTTTATCAAATTGCCTTAAAACTAATTTTCAGACAACATGTGGCCTTAAAAGTCAGAGACGCAGGCTTCAAAAAGGAATTGGGTTAAAACCTTGTGAGCATCGTTGTCTATGACATGAGCGTTGTTGCCTATGATTTGGGCGTCGTTGCCTATGATTTAGGCGTCGTTGCCTATGATTTAGGCGTCGTTGACTATGATTTGGGTGTCGTTGCCTCCGATTTGGGTGTCGTTACCTTCGATGTGAATGACGCCCAAAATCATATACTCGTTCATGAATTTTACCTATGTATCAGTCAGAGCTTGAAGCAAGGACAATAGATCGAAAGAAAAAAAGTGAGAAACAGACCAAGAGTGGGGGAGGGAGGGTGAAATAGATCAAGAAAGGGGGAGAAATCGTGAGACTCTTTCTACTTTGAAATAATTTATTTGTTTAAGGCAACAACGGTGCTCATGTGGAAGGTTGCCGATGAGAGATGATCAGTGCATCAAGATTTGTGAAGTTCTTTGTCAATTGAGTCAATTATGAAACACAACAATTCTACATTTGTCATCATCATAATAACTACAACAATGAACCTAGAAATAAGTATGCACTCAAAACTATCATTTCCTTGGTCGGAATGGTGAGAGAGGGAGACGGGTCTCTTCGTCTAGCAAGGGGGAAGAAATAGTAAATTAGAAATGAGGTTGGAAAGGGGAAAGATGAAAGTAAAAGAAGAAATTAGGTGGATGTCACTGTCAAGTCAAAGCGAGGATTTAGTGATCGATACCCAAAATTTTGAGTGACGCCAATTTTTTTCCTTGCGAGGCCCAAATTCATGGCAATAACTTTTGCATTGCGACGTTCAAAATTTTGGGCGACGCCCAATTTTTTTCCTTACGACGCCCAAAAATTTGAGCAATGCCCATTTTTTTTTCCGTGTGACACACAAATTTGGACTGTGACTTTGTCCGCACACATTTCCTTCATTAAGGATATCTTCGTTATTTTCCCTCCAAAAGTGTACTGTATCGGTTTAAAAAAATTATCGTGGACTTGGAGTTATATTTTCCCCACAAGGTACCAACCCAGTTATCACCATTTTTCCAATTGAGAGGTAAAATTGATCCAATAATTCAATACATAACTAGTCTAGGATAATGGGAGAAATTTGTGTCAATTCTCCCTTTTCAAAAAAATTCAACCGTTTAAGTTCATCATTTTTTCTAACCAAAAAACACATTTTTTGGAGCGAAAAGACAACGATAACCTTAATGAACCAAAAATGCACGCACAAAATATCGGTTCATGCATCGTGATGCACAAATCGAATCCAAATTATTTCCTAAATCATCGATTTTGCATCGCGATTCAAAAATCAAATCCAATTAAGGTAGTCATTTGAAAATGAGTAATTATATCTGTAGTCAAAGTTTCCTTATTTGTTTAATATTGTAATAGGTAGGAATCAATTAGATTGAATATACTTTGATTGATTGATTTTAGTAAATATGCACAAATTGATGCATCACAACAAACAATTTCTACGCACAAATTTCTTGATTTCCGTAAATATGCACAAATTGATGTATTACGATGGACCAATTGGTGCATCTCAATGCACATATTGATTCTTAGTGCATGTCTGGTTCATTAATGACAAATTCATATTTTCGCCCCTAAAAGTGTCTTTTTCTGGTTACAAACAAAAGGGAACGGAGTGGTTAAATTTTTTTAAAAAGGGACCGGCCCGTAGTTTTCCCTAGGATAAATTGCAGGTCAGTCTACTTTTCCAAATATTTAACCACTTGAGTATTTCATTTTTTTTCAACCGCATAAGGTCACTTTCATAAATTAGTTGCAATAATACCCAATACTGAATCAACAAAAATTTATTCTTCTTCTCCCTCATCGTTTCCTTCTTCTTGAGATCTCCGACTCAACCCCTCTGAGGATTCATAGTGTTCCAATTCATTTTTCAGGTATCTTTGTGAAAAAACTTGTTCGTCGTCGATTTTGAAATTGTTACAAATGATGGTTATATTTTGAAAATGTTAACTTTTTTGTATGTAAGCACTTGAAATATACACAACACCCTTGTGATGTGCAGTCATGCAGAGAGTTGAGAAAAATTCGACGCACTTGCAATATACATAAGGGAGATGAGGGGTTAAAAGTCGTGTATCATGTTGGTATCTAAGAGGCCTTGGTCCTTTTTATGCAACCAAGACAGTGTCAGAATTTGAGTTTAGTGTATTTGAAGAAAGAGTGAGCCTTTCTTTGGTTGACGGACAAGGTTGAGGCACAGATGGTTGACTAGGTTTTGAAATTTCTTTAAGAGACTTTGTCCCAATATACAAACTAGATTCTCGATGCAGAAAATATCGATGCACAATTTTGAATTTGTGATGCACAATTTGGAATTACAATACAAAAGTAAATCCTGATGCACAATTTTGATTTCAGGATGCATAAACTGGATTACCTATGCAGAAAATCCCAATGTACAATTTTGAATTTGCGATACACAATTTGGATTTAGAATACAAAAGTAAATCATGATGCACATTTTTATTTAGTGATGCATAAACTAGATTACTCATGCATAAAATGACGATACATAATTTTGCATATGCGATGTACAATTTGAATTAAAATACAAAAGTAAATCCCGTTGCAAACTTTTGATTTTGCAATGCACAAATTGGATTGCCGATGCACAAAACGGATTCTCTATGCAGTGCGCCTAATCCAATTTCATTAAACGCATATTCGTCATTTCGCTCTAAAAGTGCCTTTTACCGGTTAAATAAGTGTAGAGGACTTTTGCAATGAAAACAAAATCTTTTCTCTTGCCGTGCGAATCTCCTTAAATCTATCTGTCTAATGTCTGCGAGAACCCTGTGCGAACCCCATTGTAAACGAAAGACGACGATGATTTTAACTTAAGCGCGTTGAATACGCTTGGGCCTCAAATGAATTTTAAAATAAATATCAACAAGAGTCACCACTTTGGTTTACGAAGGAACGAAAGAAAACCTAGATTCTAAGGTATGGGGGCTAAGTTATGAATTGAGAAGGTGTTAGATACTCAACTCGCCATTTCTGTCACAAGCTTGCTAAACATACTTGTCTTCTAACATGAATTGAAGTCTTTTGGTTCATAGTTCTTGACATGTCAATGGAAACACTAAACAAGTTTTGATTCAAGAAAGATCCCAAAATGTTATATGATGAAAAGTGATGGGAGGTCAAACTAGCATCCTAGATCTTAGTTTTAAAAAAACATAGTCAACTTGAAAGTTTAACTCTAAACAAGTAATTAGTAAAGCACCCAAAATATGTCATTGTTTTAATACCATTTGGGATGAAATTTTAACATGATTTTCTTGAGATGAGAATTAACTTGAAAAATTATTAATCAAGACATTTTACCAAAAAGAAAATAGCATTTCAAAGTTTTGATTTAAAAGTCTCATTTTTAAGTCTTGACCACAAATTATGACATATTTAAAAATAAACACATTATTTCCATGTTAATTTTAGACCTTTTTTTGGCCAAGATTTGGGTTTCAAATATATCATTAAGTATTAAAAATATTACAACATTATAAAAATATTTTTACAAAAGCTCTGACATGAATCAAAACTAAACAACCCTTTTTGATACAAAAATAGACTAATTGGGATATGAATTATTTGAGTGTCAAAATGTCACTTTTCTAGCTCACAATGAAAAGGGGTTAATGGATAAAGTTGAGGAAAATGAATAGGAACTATTCAACCATCCATGAATGTGAAGGACTTATGGGTGTCAAAAGTGGGTTTTTCAAAATGACATTTTAAGACTCAAATAATTCCTTTCAAACTAGTCAACTTAAATGACTTGCATGTTGGTCAAAGTCAAACCAAAAGAAAATGAAAGAGATGAAGAAGAAGAATATACTAAATATTTACATCTTGAAGGAACAAGAAAATACTTAACTAAATTGCACATCAACATATTAAAAATCTACATTGTAGCAAGATGAAAAAAAAATCAAGATATTATAAAGTCAACGAATGGTGTTTACATAATCACACAAATACCTTCTTCAAAACATCAAATATCAAATTTGTTAACAAGGATTTGTTGTGTAGGATTTTGGTAGTGTTTTTGGCTCAAGGAAGACTTTGATTTAAAATGAAGAACAAGCTTAAAGATAGAAAATTGTAGCAAGTGTTTGCTCAAAATGTCCCTCGAAAGAAAGACTTCAATAACTATTTCTAAGCTTTGCAATGAAAAAAGAAGAAAGTATTTTTATGGGTTATTTTGGAGTGAGCTAAGAGAGGGAGGCGGGTGGGAGAGCTTGAGGGACATTTGTTGAACGACAATATGTAATACATCACACATATTTTGCTTAATACAACGTACATGAGGACGGAAGTTACAATTTTGTCCTGCTTCATTCGCAAAAAAATGTGCCTAACAAACAAAATGTTTAAGCAACCAAACCCAAAAGAAAAAAAATTCCCACAGCCTTTACAGCCTATTTTGACTTTACAACTTTGGAGAGATTCTCTCTTACCCGGCTTTAATACAATATCTACCCACCTACCCAACTTTAATACTCATTTACATCTTGAAATAGTTGAACAACTAGGATTCAACAAGGAAACCAAACATTTCTCTTAAGCAATCAGTGATGTTGTATCCAGTAATACAACATCTCATGAATCATCAAACAGAAACAGCAATCGAAGAGAGAAACATATACAACAGGAAGCAAGCAAAGAAAGACAAGAAGTAAATAATGTCTACAAGTGAAAAAAACTTGTAGACGATGCCTCAGGGCGAAACTTCCACTAGAAAGAGATTGTAAACAAAATTACAATAAAGAAAAGCAACTCTCGAAATAGTGGAAATCAATACAAAAGGCTCCTACACTAGTAGATAGATCTAATCTATTCTTAACATTCATGAATACACCAGTTTTTCATGATGAAACAACAAATGCAGACTGATGATGTAAAGCAACGAAAACAAATGAGCCTTCTGATGATGGAACAATCAATGGCTCACTGGTTTTCTCGACAGTATCACGTGTGAATACTTTCTCTACCAAATACTCTGCTTGATTAATCTTCTACCAAGGTTGGTCTCTTCTTATATAGAGATCCTAGAGACCCTTTCAGCCAAGAAAAACACCATCATACGACATTAAAGGGATTAGGAAAAGTTATATATAGAAAATAGATCTTTAGTTCCTACAAACGAGAGAATTCCTTTTAGAGAGTCCTTATATAAGTTAATAACTAAACATCCTACCAAATAAAAGGAAAGGTAATAACAATCTATATTTCTATAAGATAGAGCACACCCTAAAATGTAGAACACGACAAAGGAGGTTTTGAAGAAAAAAAGTCGTGGGGAAAAATATACTCCAACACATCTCTCCAAAAAATCCTAGGCAGATAAAATTCACTTAGTAAGAGAGATTCAACAATCTGTTGGGTCCTCTCTCTGGGCAAAATTCGCTCTCAATCTGTTGGGTTATCACTCTGGCAAATCATATTGAAAGGTATGTTTTCTACTCCACCACTACACCGCCCTTTAAAATTTTGGATTTTTTTTAAAAAATTTTGAATACAATAGTCGGCTTTCTAGGCTGGGTATTTTTTAAAATTTCAAAAATACTAAGAAAGAACAAACTTTTTTTAAAAAGGTGAAAGAATAAAATACATTTTGGCAAAAGAAAAAAAGGGTGGAAATTGAAAAAGAAGAAAAAGGAAAATAAAAAGAGCAATAGAAAGAGGGGGAGGATTGTTCTAGGAAGGAAGGGGGAGAAGGTTGGCAGGGGGAGGGGTGGGGCAAGGCGGCAGAATCTTTGCAAAAGCTCCTCACGCACAAATTGGGTGCATGTAGAGCATGCGCCATCACCATTGGTGTGTGGCTCTCAAGCGGAAGGAGAGAAGTGGGCTTGGAGGGAAATTTTTAAGTTGAGAATTGGTATCTTAATTCGACCATTTAGGAACTCACACAATGTAGAGAACCCATTTTTTGGGTTGAGAACTTACATAAGAACCCACATTGTGGATGCTCTTATTAATAGTATATATAGGAAATTTAGTAAAAACATATAATATAAAGTGTGTTTTATTCACAAATAGCTTAGAAATAAAATAAAATAAAAATGTAGCAAGTGTATGCATGAGAGAGAAGGAGAAAGGTGGTGGTCTGGCAAGCATGTTGGCGTATGGGGCGACGAGATGTCAGCAATTGAGTTGAAGTGTATTATTTCAAACACTTTGGTGAAGTCTTTAGAGAGTCAGGACTCGTGCGGAGTCATGACTTGCGGAGGGAGGGGTACGTTACATGGATATTTAGTATATGGTTTATTTTCTAGTTGATTGTAAAATATTTTGCATAGGCCATAGATAATACCCCTAATCTTACATTGGGTAGATATGAGACTTGTGTGTGATTTATAAGGTGGACATATACTATTACTCAAGGTTCTAAAAATCGCTAGGCGGGTACTAGGCACCAAACTGGGGCCTAGCGCCTAGGCGGGGCCGAGAAATTAAGGGATAACTGCAATAATTTGTAATTTTTCTAATATAATTTAACTAACAAATATTAAAACCTTCATATATACTAATATTAAATATCATATAATAATCTAAAATTATTAAAATTATGATTATATTACAATTTACAAGATTAAAATTTTAAATCTAACAATTCAATTTAATTAAATAAAGTGCAAGTCACAAGAAATATTAATATCAAAAAGAAAATTTAAAGTCAAAATTACAAATTGTGTATTTAAATAAAAATAAGTGGAAAAAAAAAACAAATGGAAGACAAAACTAAAAGGTATAGTTCGAAAATTGAAAATATCACTTGCTTGTTTGGTAAATAATTAAAGTATGTATCACTTTTTCTGTAGTACAATAGTACTATACCCATTTCCCAAACACAATTATGGATACCATTTCATCTTTCTTTTCCCAACGCACATAGGCACAGAAGACGAAGAAGACGAGCCCCTCTATCTATCTATCTTCCTGGAGAATGAACACTTCTCCTCTCTTTTTTTTTTCTTTGGAAAATGAGTTTTGTGTTGGTCTCTCTTCGGTCTTCATCTCATGCTCTCGCTGTCTCTCTACCTCTCCGATGACCCAGCATCAACAATCAAAGATATGGTCTGCCGTCATTGCCCTCGTCTGCCGGAAATGGCCACATCCATCAACCTCCGGCAACGCATTGGTGTAGAAGATGAAAAGGACCTCTCGCTTCACTCTCTTTCCGGTCACCAACTCCTATGTTCACTCTTCAAACAGATCTAGATCGCTGTCTCCGATTATTGATTCCCTCACCTACAGTACTTAATAAATCGGCGCCTGGAGCGATTAGTCGGCGGCTAGGGCGCCTAGTCGGCGAGTTTCTTTTTAGACGATTTTTTGTCCGATTTGGTGTAAATCGCGGCGTGGGGTTGACGCCTAGCGCCTAGACGGCGCCTAGGGCGATTTTTAGAACACTGCTATTACTAGTCACCAACATCATCCATTGACTTTTGGGTCGGCTTGTGATGAGCTTGATGACCCAAGGTGATGTGTGCTTAGTGGGTCAGTGTGTGGGCTACGCGTAGCGAACCAGACTTTCGGGCTCAGGGTGTTACAAATGGTATTAGATCGGGTCCTGACTGAAAATGTGGAAACAAGTGATGTGCGGGGTAATTCAAATATAGCGAACCACCTCTTAAATCCTGCCTTGTCCGGGGTACAATTCGGTCTAGACTTGTGTGTAATTTATAAGGTGACCATACACTATTGCTGGACACCAACATCATCTATGAACTTTTGAGTCTATTTGTGGTGGACCGGATGACTAAAGGTGTTGCGTGGTTAGTGGGCTACGCTTAGCGGACCGGACTTTTGGACTCGGGGCGTTACATCATACTTTTCTAACACTATCAAACATCGATTAATGAGAAAAAATGTTTTTAAAAAAATTATTATCCGTAAAACAAATGAAGCCTTAAACACAAAATATTTTATTTACGTATAAGAAATGAAAAAAAAAACTAAAAGGTTAAGAAGAAAGAACGATGTTTTCAATCGGCTTATCATCTAGTTTTTAAAAGAACTAGTATACGTACCCGTGTCATAGGCACATTGTCGGTATAAGATAAGCTCAATGAATGGTCGGGATAAACAAAACTCATAACTAACGGGGTAATTCAAACAAAACCAACAACTGAATATTTTATATGTAATGTAATTGTAGAGGGGTAATTCAAATATAACTCATAACTGAGGGGTTAATTTGTAACTCACATACTTACGAATCAATCTGGACCGTCAGTTGTGTTTAACATAATTCGATCAGGGCCACCAGTTAGACCATGAGCTATTTTATAATATAGATTAGTTTTGTTGAGGTTAATGAAACTTTTAAAACTTTCCAAAAACGACTCCTTTACAATGTATAATTATGATTCAACGGGAGCCGAGCCTTATGAACTAGGTCTAATTCGAAATATAATAGATAAAATTCTAGTTGGTCCATTTTTCAAAGTTTGTAACCTTAAAAGTCCACCTTTCTTTTTTTTTTTTTAACCGTAAAATACCTTTTTTTTAATTGTTCCAAAAATTGCATCGTCACCTTCAACAGTTTCGGCAAACATATTGGATTCGAAAATCACCATTGTCGCACAACGAAAGGTAATTTTTTTTTTGATTTATGAAATACGAAACTGTAATGAATCTGTGTTGGATTGATAGTTTTTAGTAGCGACGAAGGCGGAGAAGGAGGAGGAAGAAGAATACTTACGACGGAGGAGATGGAAGAAGAAGGTGGATGACGTGGTCTGGTTTTTTTATGATTTTATATCGCGGTGCAAAAATATCGGATTAATGTATCGCGTTGCAAATATTGATGTATCGCGATTAAAACATTGATGTATTGCTGTGCAAAAATAGACTAAACAATTAAACAAATGAATCATAGTGTAAAATTAATGCAATAAAATTGATGCATCGCGGACTCGCGGTTCAATAATCAATACACTCAATTAAACTGATGAATCGCTGTTCAAATATTAATGTATCACAATGCAAAAATAAACTAAACAATTAAACAGATGAGTCGCGGTGCAAATATTAATGCAATAAAATTGATGCACTATGATTCATTTCCATAACGCGCCTCAAGCTCATTAAGGGTATCGTAGTTTTTTTGTCCCCAAAAACGTCCTTTTCCGGTTTGAAAAAAAAAACACGGTATTGAAACGAGTAAATTTTTTGGAAAATTGACCGGCCCACAATTTTTCCAAATATAATCGTCAAAGATACATACAAAACTCGCATGCCTACCGCCCAAGCTCATAATATTTTGATATACATAAAACTAAAGAAAAATTGCGGATCAATTTCTTTTTTAAAAGTTTCCAATTGTTTTACACTATCATATTTTTCGTAGGCAAAACGCATATTTGGGCCACTGTACTTTTCCAAAAATTGCAATTAGGTCACTGAGACGTCAAAATTTTCGATGCGACCACTGTACTAGACTTATCTTGCATGTTAACCCTACTTTTTGATGGACGTTAAGTTTAACCGTTAAGTTATGTTAAATACCTATTTTGCCCTCGTCTTCTTCATCATCACCCTCTGCGATCAATTAAGGAAAAAAATCCGAGATTTCAAACATAGATAGCTAGCCTCCTTATTCTCCGAGCTCTCTCTCCCCATCGCCGACCTCCTTCCTACTCCATCTCCTGCCAAAATCGCCCCCTCATCTCCTATCGCATTCACCATATTTCTCGCCAGCCCTCTCCTCACCCAGATTCTACTTCGATTCCATCTTCTCCGACCAATATCATTATCTCCAATCCATCTCTAGCCGGGCATCTCTCCCTCCGTCTCTAAACAGAGTCGTTCTAGCTCCAGCCATGTCATGTTCTCTCTGCCTTCGTTCCATCACCCCCCCTCCAATTCCATCTCTGAAACCTAGATTTGAAACCCAGATCTCCCTCCATCTATTCTTCGTCTACCCATTAACCCAGATTTGAGAGAAGTTTTGGAGAGAGTGAGAGGGGCAGCTATGACGGAAGGGGAAGACATAATCCATGGAGGCAAATGAGTAATTAAGCTAAATCTAATGTTCTTTATTGATTTGCAAGTGAGAATTTTGGAGGCAACATGATTTTGTGTTGGAGTGGGTTTATTGTCGTTTTTACAGTCGGGAATGGAATTGTTGCGTGTTTTTGGTGGGTATATCAATGGGGGTTAAGAGAAGGCAGTGTGTGGGGTTGTGTGTTGTCTGTGTATTTATTTGAAGTTGAAAAGAAAAGGAGGAATCAAGTCTTGAGATTCTTCCTAACGGGTGGAAAATAAAAAATCCAAAAATCTATTACCCACCTCATCCATAAACAAGAATTGAAAAAAAAAAAAAAAATACCACTGTAATTTAAAATCTGGGTTGAAAACTTTGTTATGGTTGAACACTTGAACATGAAGATGTCAATGGTCATGGGTTGATGGTTATCATAAAAGCCTTGTTTCAAACCTACAATACCATTGTCTTTGGTGGGTCAAGAGCTAGGGATTTTTTTCGAATTTGGGAGCTGAAGACAAAGAAGAAGAGGACACAATAGGTATTTAACATAACTTAACGAGTTAACGATTAAACTTAACGTCCATCCAAAAATTGAGTTAACATGCAAGATAAGTCTGGTACAGTGACCGTACCGAAAATTTTGACGTTTCAGTGACCTAATTACAATTTTTGAAAAAGTACAGTGGCCCAAATATGTGTTTTGCCTTTTTCATAACCAAAAAAGGCCCTTCGTGAATTGTGATGTACAAAATCATGCATTATTTGTACATCACTATGCATAAAAATGTATTATTTTGTGCATCACAATGCATGAGATTAATTTTTTGGTTATAAAAAATTACTCCCTCCGTTTCGGACTAAGAGTCCCCGTTTGAAAATCAAACATTTTAAGAAAAATGGCACTTTTAGTAGGTTATTAATAATAAAATGACACTTTTATATCTTAATTTTTGAAAGTAGACTCTTTAAATGAAACACACCAAAATGAAATAGTTGACTCTTTGCGCGAAACGAAAGGAGTATAAAGATAGAAAGTGGTGAGAAATTATCGAGAAGGAACACCGAATTAGTGCCAAACGCTGAACAAGTACAAAGCCCTTAGAGCATCCACAGTGTTATTCTTCTTATACCATTGTTTAAGCTCGATCTCACTGCCACTTACACATTTTTCTCTTCTTACTCATTTAAGAATATATCTTCTTATACATTTTCTTAAACAAAAAAAAACCCTAAATTTAACACATCTCAATAAAAAAAAATATTTCATTTTGCCCCCACCCACCAAAACCGGTCACATACATGACACTTAGGAAGATTCTTTTTTTTCTTCCTAAATTGGAAAATAATCTTTTCTCCCTCCTAGTTGGCAATGATAAGAAGATCTCTCCCATTGTATATTTTTCTCTTCTTAATAAGAAGGTGATTAAGATGAGGTTTTTTGTATATAATGGAGATGTTTTTATAGGACATATTAGGTCTAGCAATTGGGTGGGTTGAAATGGGTATCGAGTTGAAATATGTCGAAACCCGTTATAACTCAAATGTCAAATGGGTTGAAATGAGTTGTGTCGGAATGAGTTGGGTTGAAACGAGTTAAAGCGGGTCAACCCGTCTCAACCTAAAATTTTTTCCCAAAAAAATCAATTTATAACATAAAAAATCACGAATCGAAATATTAATAGATTGAATTAAGTGGGTTAATAGGTAATATGTTATAATTACCAGAGTTAAGACATAGATAATTTTACCCCAGGGCACAGACCCAATACTATGGGACAGATACCCAAGTTTGTCCACAAAGAAAATGAAACGAAAGACTTTGATTTTAACTATTTATTTCAATTACGATCTGTACAAGGTTACATTGGTCCAATAATTTGATACAAACTAGATCAAGCAACTTGTTATGCATACGAATCAACGAGGACACTTCATGTTTACACAAATTTGACAAACAGTGCAGCCCAATCCTAATTAAGGTTGATTTCACTTTACCACCCCCAAGTTTTGGTGCGGGTCAAAAGTGAGTCCGTTAATTTTTTTAACGGGATTGATCATGTGTCAACCATGCTAGGGGCATACGTGGTTCGGTTTCGGTTAAAACCACAAACCGAACTGCCTCTATTGGTTCCAAAAGTTTCAAACTGAGTCAAACCGAATAAGGTTTGGAACTGAATCGAACCACTCGATTTGGTTTGGTTCAATTTTTGTGGTTTATATAAATTCTTTTTAATCAACTTAACCAATATTAAAAATAAGATTTTAATTTGGAATTAACATCAAAATTAGAAAATAACCTACTAAAAATAAATTATCATAAAGAAAACAATACAAATTCTAAAATAAACACAAACAATTGAAAAAATAATAATTCTCCAACAATCAATTTTTTGTTTTGTTTCATATGTATGTATGTATGTATGTATGTATGTATGTATGTATGTATGTATGTATATATATATATACTAGATATTATATAATAAATAAATAAAAATATATAAGTTGGTTTGGTTCAGTTTGATACTATAAATCGTGAACCAAATTGAATCGAGTAATTTTTTAATTTTTGAAACCGAATTAAACCGACCGGTTCGATTTGGTTTGGTTAAGTTTCGTGTTTTGGTAGTTCTGATGTACACTAATAATTCATACGCTCTTTATGATTTTTATATCATTTAAAATCTATTCATGGGAGAGTATTAAAGTGTCATTTACTCATTGTATGTTACATTTGACATTTCTCAATGAGCCACCCTAAACACAACACCAAAAATACTAAACGCAACACCATTTTAATAATCAAATTACCTAACTACCCCTCATTAAAATAATTCACCCACCCACCCACCCACCCCACACCGCCCCCACCCCCACCCCCCCCACTTGGTCTCTGTCTCAAAATCTCTCTTTCTCTCACTTGGTCTCTCTCTCTCACTCTCTCTCAAACTAACACCCTTCATCTTTCACTCACACTCTCTCAAAATCTATCTAAAGCATCCAACCCAATTCATAATGAGTTATGATTATAATCCTAACGAAGATGCAACTACTAACAATGATGATTATTTTCGGTGAGTGACCCTAAGCATAAAACTTATTGATTTTTTTTTGTATTTGCACGTAATTCGGAAAAAAATTCGAACATTTCAAAACATCCGCTAGGTCACGGCGGATGTACACTCAAAGAACCGCTCTTGACCGGCGGATGTTTTGCAAAAGTACCGCGATTTAGAAGCGGATGTTTTGTGGTAGGTCCGTTTTTTGAAGCGGTTTTTTTTGGTTGATCCGTTTTTAGTAGCGGATGTTTTGTATTAGAACCGCTTCGACTAGCGGTTGTTTTCATGAAGAACCGCTACTATGTAGCGGCTCTTTCGATGAATTTTCTTTGGAATTTTTGTGAATTTTTTTTCATTATTAAGCGGTTAATATGATTTTTTTGTTGTTTGTTGATAGGATTACCGGTTCAGCGAGAATCATTTATTTCGGATGTATCTCATTTTTTGTGACGGATGAAAATTTTATTGATCGAGCGAGAAAAGTGGGTTAGAGATCTAGGACGTCTTGAGAATATGTACTTTTATGTGTCTAGAAGTAAAAGTAAATTTGATAAGACTCGTAAAATTTGGTTGAGTTGTGAGAATGGTGGAAAACCTCGATGCGATGGTAAAAAGACTTGAATGATGTGAAGAAAAATGGTTCGAAGAAGCTTCTTTGTAAATTTGAAGTGTATTTGCGAGGAAATAAAAGATGATGGTTGGAGAGTTAAAGTTAGCGAGTTTAACAATGCTCACAACCATCCACTTTCAATGGGAGAAAAATGGCACATACGCATCGAAGTTGACAAAGGCTGAGATTGAAAGGGTTGATCAACTTTATAGTGCTAATGTGAAGCCGAAACAGATATTGAATCTATTGAAAAAGGAAAATCCTGATAACAGAAGTTCGCGAAAGCATGTAGAGAATGCTTTGGTAGGTATAAGAAAGAAGAAGATGGGAAATAAATCAAAAATGGAGTATTTTTTAGATGAGATCGTCGACTTGGATATATTTTAAGTTCAGTTCAGTCAAAGAAACTTGCCCAAAAAACAAAGCTTTATTGGTGATGTTATGTTTGCTCATCAGAAATTTGAAGAGATGTTAGCCTTATTTCCGTGCGTTCTCCTTATGGATTCAACATACAAGACTAATAAATATGATTTGCCGTTATTGGAAATCATTGGAGTTATCGATGGGGAAGAATTTTCATGTCGCATTTGCATTCTGAAGAATGAGAAAAGTGAAACATTTGGTTGGGCATTACATCAGTTGCGTGCTTTATTAGTTCATGTTCGCCCACCGGATGTCATTGTCACAAATAGGGAATTGGCTCTCATGAATGCAATACGGGACTACTTTCCAACGTCTCAGCATATGTTGTGTAAGAGACACATAGCAAAGGATGTCGAGAAGTATGTAAGGACCTGTTGAGAAGTAGAAAATATCTTGCAATATTTATGAAGAGGTGGATGGATATAGTTGAGTCAAGAGCGAGGAAGAATACATAGAACATTGTCGAGAGATGGAAGAAGCGTGGGCAAATACTCAAGCGGTTGTTCGATATGTTAATTCTACTTGGTTGGAGCCCTATAAGGATAGATTTGTTTGTGCTTGGACCAAACAATACATGCATTCGGTAATCAAGCGACAAATAGGTACAACTTATACGTTTATGAATGCAATATATTTATTGTTTATGAATGCAATATATTTATTGTTTATGAATGCAATATATTTATTGTAGTGCAATATGTTCTGAGTTGAGAGTGCACACTCCGGTTGAAAAGATGGTTATGCACGTCGGTGGGGTTTCGATCATATATTCGATCAAATCCACGATGCTATCGGCTGCAGTTCAATGAGATCTTGGCTCTATTTGAAAGGAATTTGAATGTAGCTCATCCTTTGACATCTTCAATGTTTATTCTCCGTCGATTAAGATATAAGGTATCTTCTCATGCCCTTGAGTTGATAGCATACGATTGGAATTCGACACAATGTATAGAGGAGCCGTAGGGTGATTCTAAAAGGTGTGGGTGTTTGTTGAGGACAAGTTACGGTTTGCCATGTAGTTGCGAAATGTGGCACATGTCTCGGGAAAATGTCGATTGAACCCCATCAAATCCATGTGTTTTGGAAGGCGTTGTCTATGGGCGGAGTTCAAGATATGAGTACATCAAGGGAATGCGCTTCGATTTGATCAAAAACCTATTATCGAGATATGGGCGGGACTTACGAATCGCAACAATATCACTATGCTAAACAGTTTTTCGATGTTGTACATCCCCAACTAACATTGAGGAACCGAGAAATAGTGCGGCACAAAGGGCGTCCAAAGAAGAACTTCGACAAAGAGAGACCTCTCAGGTTTTACAATGTTAAATGTATATGTCACATTACTTTTTACATTTGTGTATAGTATATGATTTATGGCTTAATTTTTATAATTTTCGCCTCAACAGGTTATGAACATGCTAACCGTCAACCAGAAAGACAATCTGGAGGTAGAGGTCGAGGTCGAGGAAAGGGCGTAGTTCATTAGCATCGACGGGTAATTCAATTCCATACGCCTCTCACCTTCCACCATTGATGATCACTTTCATATCAAATGTTATAGATGTCAAGCGCGGATGGAAATTGTGGTTTCCGAGTAATTGCCCACTTTATTTATCACGACGAAGAAAAATGGGATCAGGTGCGTAATGACTTGATGCAGGAACTTTCTGACTATTGGGACTTCTACTCAGCCATCAACTTCTTGGAAGGTGACCTTGAAGGATCAGTGGTATGTCTGAATTGGCATACCTCTCCGGCTCAAGCGAGCATTGGTTAAATCTGGGCATGCTTGGTTTTATCATTGCTACACGGTATCAGAGGATTGTGACTTGTTTGTCGAATATATCGCTTGGTTGCAATACATGGTTACCGTTGCAAGCACGATGCGTGATGGACAACCGCCACAACCACAGTCCACAAGTATTGACTTTGGGTGGGTGAATTGTATCCATTTCATAGCACTTGGGATGAAGCCTTCAAGTCCCTGCGCCTATTATTCGAGGTGGGACATATCTTGTGACCCAACGATACGACATTGGCTGCCAATTTGGCATGATCGATTTACTACTTACCTTAGTGTAGAGAGGTAACAGTTAATTTTACACTTCTTGTGATGTAAAACATTAATTAATTAATTACGAGGGTTAATTGTGATCGATATACTTTTTGTGATGTAGGGGCTTAATTGTTTAATTTCGACTAGTTTAGGGGGTTGATTGTTGAATTTGCAAAAGTGTAGGGGGTTAATTGTAAAATTTTGATAGTATATGGTGCTCATTGTTATTTTATGATAGCATCCTCATTGCGTGTTTTACCCTTTTCTTATTTATCAAGAGTGAATGACTCTTCTTATTTGTAGAGAAGAGTGAATAAATACATTTTTAAATGGATAAAAAAAATATAAATAACAATAAGACCGAGTTTAAAAAACCGTATAAGAATAATAACATTGTCGATGCAATGAGAGGGTTTGTAAATTAGGGGCAAGTCGGATAATTGGGAAAAGTGTAGTGGGTGAATTGTCAAATTTCGATAGTGTAGGGGGTGAATAGTAAATGCATCACAACACAAACAACAAGTATATCACATAAACATATAGTATATCACAATACATCCTCAAACTGCTGAATAACTTCGTCAACAGTCGACATATAAGTACCCTGGACCACAAGTGAATCTCGCCTGGACCGATGGAGTGCCCTAAGGTGAGGAAGTACGCCTGCGACTCGATCCTCAGCCGATCTACGTGCAAATGCCTCAGCAACTCTCGATGGATGAGAAGACCTTTGGGATGCCCTCTGTGGCGGCTGCATCCGATCGTGGGTGATCCACGATGGTTGATGATCCCCCATCTCCTCAGTGTCGTCAGCATCATCATCATCATCATCATCATCATCATCATCATCATCATCATCATCATCAACCGGTGGCATCACACGATAATGTGTCGTTCGAAACCCTTTGCTCGTAACCATCTACAGTGGTGGATGGAATCCTGGCTACACCCGTTCCAGCCCTCTTGGGGTTTATAGAATGATGCTCCCATTGTTGGAAATTGCGAAGCATCTCATCGTGGACACAAATGTACTTCAACGGCTTTGGACCTCTAGAAACCTTTGTCGGGCGGAATACATGACCGGGAATAATTTGGATATATCCAAACTGTCTCAAGCAACGATCGGGCATGTATGGCTCAGTGATTTTACGGCAATGAATTATGCCCGAGAACAAACTGATCGGTACCTCATGTGATGGTCTACGAGTAAACGGAGTCCAAGTCACCTGGAAAAATAAATATTAATATAAATATCCAACCTTTTATTTAATACATTATTTATAAATGATAAATACTTACGGCATCAACAGTCATCCGATCGAGGACTCTACGATACTCTTTCAGAGTATCGGGATCATTTCTTCTTCCACCGAGAGTAGAGGTCCATCTCTTAGCATATGGCTGTCGAGAGGTCCATGTCGCTGAAATACTTGGTCTGAATTGAGGAAAGTATTCATATATCCAGACCTACAATAAAATAAAATAGCGTCAAATAAAATAGTGTCAAATAAAATAGCATCAAATATAATAGCGTCGAATAAAAAATGTAAATTTTATAGTATCTAAACAATTTATTTTTATACCTGTAGAAGAGACAAGCACCCAGCCATCTGTCTACAACCAATCCTCGATGCTATCTGAGGTATAGAAAGGATAAAGTCGCTGCACCCCAAGCGTGATTGGGCATATCACCGATATCCAGCACATACGGTAGAAAGTGAACATTTACCCGATTCGACGACTTGTCCATGAACAACGTCGTCCCCAGCAACCACAACAAATAACCAACCGTCCTCGGTCGAGCTGACACAGTCTCGCCACCCAAAGATTCTTGCAATGTCAAAAATCTAATACCACTTCCCCTCACCTCACTTGTCCACCACGGTAGTAGGCAAGCGTAGGAGAATGGCTAGAGATGACTTGATGCAGGCTAACCGTACTTGCCAAAATGGGTTTCCCAACCAGCAGGATGTGTAAAATGTAATGCACATCGTGCAACGTCAGCGTCATCTCCCGAGCGGTAAATGGAAGCTGTTGGTTTCAGGGTGCCACCTTTCCTGGTGATATCAATGGCATGTTCAAGTCTTTGCAACATGCACTCCCTCAAGTGTCCCAAGTTACTCATAGTGAGCAACTGAATACTCTCCGTATCATTTATGGTCCAAGGCAATGTTGTTCGGCGGTCAACGGAGCTATGACAACTCAATACCGGTCTCTCCTGTTGAACATAATAAAATAATCTCTCATCAATATAAAAACAATACTACGTAGTCAATTTAATAAATTTTTGTCAATACTATCATGGTCAATATAATTAATTACCTCGCCATTCCATATTGCAGATGCAATATGACCAAGAAATCCAGAAAGTAGCTCAGTGTTCTCGGGTCCACCTCCATGTGGCTCCATCAACATCCAACCATAGACATCACCACCGTCGTCTGAATCATCATCGTCATCATCACCACCACCACCATCACCACCATCACCACGACCTCCTACTCTGCCTCTACCTCTGCCTCTACTATGTGCTCGCCGCTCTGCGTAAATCGACCAAAACCCAAATCCTCCTCCTCATCGTCCTCTTCATCAACTAACCGGTGTCTATCTCGTATTGTAGTATATACATCAGCATTCATTGGACCTTTCCCACGCCCGGGTAACATGCTCGAAGTACTACTCATGCCACCCATACCACTCATGCCAGTCATGCCACCCATGCCAACCATACCCGGCATGCCACCCATACCACCCATAGCAGGCATGCCACTCATATCAGGCATGCCACCCATACCAGGCATGCCACCCATGCCACCCATACCAGGCATGCCACCCATAAAAGGCATGCCACCCATGCCACCCATCATGTTTAATTCGGCTTCCATCTGCTGATCCTCTCTCGTAATCGGTGAATGTCCTCTCCCCCTCAATGGAGCATTATAAGGAGCCTCAAATGGAATATCAGTGGGGTCTGGACTCCTTCTATCATCTCCGTGAATAGGGGTCCGTGCATAAGCACCCTCATCCCCCTCATTAGTGGATATATGCCTTTTGGATGATTAGCGGCTCTCTCTGCGTTACGCAGCCAACCCTATTACGCGATTTTCCCTCGTCGACGTTCGGAATCCATCTATTACAAAAAAATAAATACAAGTTAAGTTATGAAATGATAAGTTATCTATAAGTTTATTGGCATAAAACATCCGCGAATTTGTTTCGACATGATTGTTAGATAAGTTTATTTTGTTTATTTGAACTTGTTGTGATGTATTTACTTAGTTACTTTAAATCAGATTGTCACTTTTAAATATAGTGTTAAATTTGTAGGGATTGAATTGTTAAGTTTCAAAAAGTGCAGGGGGTGAATTGTTAAATTTTGTAACAGTGTATGGGGTTAACTGTAACTAAGTTTCAAAAAGTGTAGGGGTGAATTGTTAAATTTATAAAAGTTTAGGGGTTGAATTGTTAAGTATCAAAAAGTGCAGGAGGTGAATTGTTAAATTTTGTAAAAGTGTAAGGGGGTTAATTGTAACTAAGTTTCAAAAAGTGTAGGGGTTAATTGTTAAATTTGAAAAAATGTAGGGGTTTAATTGTTAAGTTTCAAAAAGTGCAGGGGTGAATTGTTAAATTTTGTAAAAGTGTAGGGGGTTAATAATTAAATTTCAAACGTGTAGGGGTGAATTGTTAAATTCGTAAAATTATAGGGGGTTAATTGTTAAATTTCAAAATTATAGGGGGTGAATT
This sequence comes from Codonopsis lanceolata, assembly GCA_013146195.2. Classification (NCBI taxonomy): domain Eukaryota; kingdom Viridiplantae; phylum Streptophyta; class Magnoliopsida; order Asterales; family Campanulaceae; genus Codonopsis; species Codonopsis lanceolata. Next base: position 22,580,967 of record CM028382.1, on the reverse strand, counting down.
GTTAAATTCGTAAAAGTATAGGGTGTTCATTGTTAAATTTCAAAAGTGTAGGGGTGAATTGTTAATGTTATAAGGCTGTAGGGGTTAATTGTTAAATTTCTCAAAGTGTAGGGGGTGAATTGTTAAATTAATAAAAATGTCGGGGTAAATTATTAAATTTCTAAAAGTGTAGGGGGTTAATTGTTACGTTCCAAAAATTGTAGGGGTGAATTGTTAAATTTTTCATTTTCTGTAGGGGTTGGATTATTCAATTTGTAAAAGTGTAGGGGTGCATTGTTAAATTTGTAAAAAGTGTAGAGGTGCATTGTTAAATTTCAAAAAGTTTAGGGGGTGAATTGTTAAGTTCCAAAAAGTCTAGGGGGCCAGTACTTGTTACTTTTGCACAATCATAGTGTCATGCATATCAACAAGCCAAAATAAACAAAATAAAATTATCTAACAATTATGTCAAAACAAATTTGCGAATGTTTTATCTAACAATCATGTCCAAAATCAATACATCAAATAAGTTCTTTAAAAAAAAATTACATTTTTTTCGGAAAAATCCAAAAGAGCCGCAACTCAGAGGCGGTTTTCTGGAAAAACATCTGCGACTCACCAGCGGACCTTTTATAAAACATCCGCTCTTCAATAGCGGATGTTTTATAAAAAGTCGCGGATGTTTTTCGAAAAAGTTGCGGCTCTTTAAATTCAAAAAAAACACCAAATTGAAACAATTTTACGTTCAGATCTCTCTAATCTATTCCAAATTGAAACAGAAGAGGTGAGAGATTGACATGCCTGGAAGTATCCAACTTGAGATTTCTGCTTCGTTTGAGTTGGAATGAGTGAGGGAGAGAGATCTTTCTTGATTTGAGTCAACTGGGGAGCAGAGAGAGAGATCTGACCGGGAATGAGAGAGAGAGACTGGGATTGAGAGAGAGAGAGAGAGACCGGGATTGAGGGAGAGAGGCGAGACTGAGAGTGGGAATCGCTTAGAGAGAGAGAACTGAGAGTGAGAGAGAGAGGGAGACGGGTGAGTGGGGGGGGTGGGGGGGGGGGTGGGTGGGTGTTAGTTTAGGGAATTAAATGATGAGGGGTGTTTAGGTCATTTTATTTTTTAAATGGTGTTGCGTTTAGGGTTTTAGGTGTTGCGTTTAGGGTTTTAGGTGTTGCGTTTAGGTGTTCTGTTTCTCAATTAATTTGACACGGTTTTTTAGAGAATTAAGACATGATTTACAAAAGAGAATAATAATAATAATTTCTATTTTTTAATTTTTATTTGAAATAAAGTGCAGAGTATACAAAATTTAAAAAAAAATAATGTAAAACAATAAATTTAAACATGAAAACCTCACTACCCGTGTAACTTAGCTTTAACTCCCAGTCTTCCACCACCGAATCTTGATCAAGTTTATAGTATAAAGTATAAAACCCCTATGTTGATTGTGGAATGACAAAGAGCAACTAAGTGAAAAAAAAAAAAAAAAGCATTTGCAAGTAATGTTCACGTTAGGGCATCTCCGACGGTACCCCCAAATCCTTGATTTGGAGGTTTGTTCACTCCTGTTGCTACTCCAACCGATCCCCAAACCAATCATAAATTTTTGGTTTGCTATAGTGCTACCCCAAATTTGGGGTTCCGCTGTAGCATTACCTCAAATTTAGGGTTGGTGGGTCCCATGTCATTAAATTAATTTTTAATAATTATATAATTGTTCAAATTATTATAATATAATATTTTTTATTTAAATGTATTAAAAATTAATAAATACCTAATATTAGATAATATAAATAAATAATAATAATATTAAGTATTTTAAATTATTGAACATTATTAATTCAATAATTTTATGACATTTTTTTTATTATTTGTAGATTTCGTTTACAAATAAATATATATGTTGGTAAATAAAGTAAAAGAAATAAAAATATAATATGCTAAGGAATATTCTATTTTGGGTGAGATTTGAGGTTGTGAGTTGGAGTTGAAATAGTGTTTGGTGCTGAAATAGACCAAATTTGAGGTAAAATCTGACCAAATTTGGGGTTTCTTGTTGGAGATGGCTTAAAAGACATAAACCCCAAAAATGTGAACAACTGAACATGGATGGTACATGATTGGTCCGTTTTCGAAACACTCTTGAACCCCCAAGTAGGAGCGCTGGCCCCTCGACCTGACTAGAGCCGTCAAAACGGACCAACCTGCAAAATGACGGACCCCACCAATTGGAAGGGCAAGGTGGACTAACCCGTGAAAATGATAGACCGAGAAGACATTGGCCCAACCCAACTCACCTTGGGTTGTGGGGTGGGGCGGACCAACCCATCCAAAACATATGCACAATCAACGTCGGAAACAGAAGCATCTCCTTTGCCCTTTTTTTATGCATCCCCAATGCAAGTAATATTTTTCCATCACCATCTAAAATGACAGATTTTGCCATCCATAGTTCATATCTGACTTATGTTTACATATCTAACGAATACCAATCGAACACAAACCCTAACTAATTGAATTTGATGACGAATAATAAATCAAATCAAAATAAAATAAAATAAAAATAAAAATTGTCAAGAAATAGAGATGACTAATGAGAATCAAGAAATGAAGATGGAGAATCAAGAATCTCTTGCTCAAACAAAGGCTTGCACTGCACAAAAGCTGAGAAAAATTGTTCATCGATAAGGCCATAGGTGCTTGAAGAAATTAGATCGAATCATACTTTGTAGCCCTTTTCACGAATTATCTGTAACTCGGAGAGAAATCAAAAGATCTCAAGAAATAAAGATGAGAGAGATTGAAGTCTAAACCTTAGAGATATGGAGAGAAAGAGAGAGAGAAAGAGAAACGGTATGTACGTGTGTGTGTGGGGGGTGAGTTGGGAGGGGAACGGGTGAAATGAGGGTGGAAATGTTTAGGGAACTGGGTAGATACTAACTGGGGTAGGGAGGAAGTCAAAAGGTTAAATAATTAATTAGGGTGGCACTATATAACCCCACCCCCCCTCCAATGCTATAAGTTGACCTCCCCAAAATTCAAAATTCCTAAGTTACCCTTCCCTTCATCCAAACTTACCTCCCTTTTACAGCCTCCTCCCTTCCCACCCCTCCTCACCGCCTCCTCCTTCCACCCCCCCTTACCGCCTCCTCTCTCCCCCAATCCAACGTTTCTTCATTCCCCTTCCATCGCCACCTCATCCCCTCCCGCATCACAGTATACTCTTTTCATCACCAACACCACCAACTGAGTTCCTAGCTCACATCTCTAAGCATCTCTCTTCTTCCCTGTCTCTTCCTCTATTTTTCTAAAAAAAATTTAGTTCAAGGGTTGTTCGGCCCTGGTCGACCGAACAATCCTTATTTGTTCGGCCATAGGCTATCGAACAACCCTCATCTGTTCAACCTTATGCGACTGAACAACCTTGTTGCTGAACAACACAAGGTTGTTCGGTCGCCTATGGCCGAACAAATGAGTGTTGTTTAGTCGACCAGGGGCGAACATCACTTGGATTAGTTTTTTTTTTTTAAAAGTGGAAGAGACATGGAAGAAGGGATATGCTTGGAGGTGTGAGCTAGATACTTAGTTGGTGGTGCTGGAAAAAAAGGAAAAAATAAGAGTTTTGTTTGGATAGGAAGGAGGGAAGAAAAAGAAGGAAAGACAATGGAAGAGAGAGATAGAGGACGGTAGGAGGGAGGAGGCGGTCGATGGTGGGGGAAGGGAAAACGCAGTGGATGGTGGGTGGGGGAAGGGAGAACGATGTGGTTGGGGGGAAGGGAGGAGGCGGTGTGGGGGGGGGGGAGGATTTGATTCAAGCTAGGTTTTTTTTTTTTTTTTTGGGGGGTGTCAACTTATGAAGGGGATGGTAATTTTGGAAGTTTAGATTTTTTTGGGGGGGGGGGTCAACTTATAGGTTAGGGGTGCTATATAGTACAACTCAATTAATTATGGTGAAATAAAATTATCAGCTACCTCATTTGAGGTTACATTATATACTATAGAGACCCTTTAATTAGGGGTAATATTTTTCACTTTCTATAAAATAGGCGGACCAACCCGCCCTGCCACGTTTCAACCCGTGATTCGTACGGGTCAAATCCGTTTGGTCCGCCTCCTAGCGGACTCAAGTTCGATCAACCCAACCCATATTTTTTATGTGGCGGGGCGGACCAACTCAACAGATTTGGTCTATTTTGACAGCTCTAGACTTGACCGGGCAGGTCGATTCCCTTTTCATTATCTAACAATAGTGATTTTCAAATCCAAAGTGTGTTGTCGGAGCTGTTGAACGAAACGATGATATATTTGAAATAATATTTCGAAAAGTGATTTTTTCCAATTGAAAAAAAAAATTGAACTAAAAAGGTTAGAAACTTTAAAAAGTGGACGGCCCTATATTTCACCCTACATTTTTTAACGAAAACCGCTTTTTGACTCCAATTGCATTGTAAATGAATACATTGGGCCTTAACATACAAAAATTGAGATCATAGACCACCAAGTGCAATAAGGTGTTTTGGGTTGGTAAAATGAGAGATAGTGAGAAGTTAGTGATATAAAAGTAAGAGAAATTTTAAAACTAAACTAAAGTCCCTAAATCTTGGAAGGAGAACCCCCCCTTAATTTTGATTTTTTATTTCAATTATGTGATGTAAAGGTCGCATCTATCCAATGATTTTATACAAGTTGCTCACTCTGTTCCAAAATAAGTCGATCACTAGGTTATTATCCATATGATGTACGACTGATTTAATGTTGTTTTTGAAACTTAATTTTATAAATAGAATTTACAAGCTATTTGAATGAACCAACAAGATGTCCACATAATTAATAAATAAATAACGTAAGATCACACTAAATTATCAAACCGAAAATTCATACAAATTTTGTAGATATAATTTGCAAGCCATTTCGTAGTGGTTGTTTGTCGTATTGGTGGAACACGTTTAATCAAATTGGATAAAATCTATTTTAAATTGATCGAGTTTTGGTAAACTAATAAAAATTAAAAAAACTTCTACCATGAGAATTGAGGAGTCCTAATCAAATTAAACTTGTCTAAATTAAATGTGATAAAATCTATCGGGTACAAATTGATTTTGTAAACAAAAAATGGTAAATAAAAAAAATACCATGAGAATTAATGAGTTTTAATCAATTGAAACACGTCTAAATCAAATGTGATAAAATCTATCCGCAAATAAAAAACTTTTACCATGAAAATTTGGAGCACTAATCAAGTGAAACAAGTTAAAATTAAATGTGATAAAATATATCTGATATTAACTGATTTTGACAACACAAAATTGTAAAAACAAAAACAAAATTTTACCTTGTATAAATGAGGCAACGGTTTTAAAATCTATTAGATTTTAATTTTTGGCAGGGAAAAAAAGAATTATATAGATATATTTAGTACCATATGCATAGTTTTAATAGTTTTTGTTTTATTTGCAAAAACTGCTTATAATAAGATGCTTTTCTAAATTTGTAATAAATAAATAATTTGTTTAATTAGAGTAATTTGAAAAAAAAAGGTATATATTCAATATAGATCATATAGTCATGTAATTGAATTATTAAAATCTATGAGATAATCCGCAAAAAAAATTACCATAAAAATTTGAGTTCTAATTAAGTGAAACACTTTTAAATCAAATGTTATAAAATTATCAGGTATTAACCAATTTTGACAACAAAAAATGGTAAAAAAAAACAAAAAAACTTTTAACATATATAAAGGAGACACCGGTTTCAAAATATATCCAGTTTTAATTTTTGGTAGGAAAAAAAAATATTATAAACTTGTATAGAAGGTGACACGTGGAAACACATAATTCCCTTTAAAACTTTAAGCGTAGAACAGAAAGTCGTCTTGTGGCAGCAACAACTTCTATTTTAATAATAGTTAATATATAATTAATATATCAGTAATTAATAATTAATAAATATAGATTAGTAGAAGAACAAATAATATAGAATTGTCTCATGGATAATTTGTATAAACCTCGTATGGAATGGAGGAAGTAGTTGGTTTATCTTTAGTTTTTAGATATATGTGTTTATTTCCGTTGAATGAAATTCTTGATTTCATCTATTTTATTTTTGTTTTTGTTGGTTTTGAATTTGAGCTATTTTTTGAATTCAAGAGTACTATAGAGTTTTCTCTTGATATGGATTTGTTGTTAATTTCATCTCCTTTTTTAATTCTTGATTTCATCACTTTTATGAGTTGGAGCTTTTTTTGATGTGGATTTGTGGTATTCTCAGAGTGCAAACTAAGTGATTTAATTAATGCCCGAAAGAAATGTTTGCACTTGAAAATTTTTTAAGGTGAAAAAGATACATATTTACACTTGGCTTCTTATAAATGGCTTAAGAGTTCTTAAAGATTAAAAAGACTATTTTACCCTCAATTGAAATCATGTGATGTTCACTTAACGGCACTTTACTTAACCTGCGAAATATGCATTCTTTGGTCGGTGCTTTGTACAAAGACTGCTAGTAGATTTTGGTACGTAGGTATTATGTTACACCCCATAGGCCATAACTTTCTTCATCAAACGAGATTACAATTTCTACTACTTATGGAAATGAAAATATCTGGTTGTGATTGAGTATGTGTTATCTTCAGAATGTATTGAGTTAGTGAACTGATGTATGATCAACTTGCTAAGAAGTTGGCGTGACGCTAAGGAGAAGATTGAGGAGAGGAGGATTATATGGTTGGTTAGTGATTTAATTTGCACTCTGTTCCAATATAAGTGCAGCATTTCCTATTTTGGAATGTTTCAAAATAGTCTCCCTTTTTATAATGGCTAGTACTAGCGCCACTCTAATAACACTTAATTTTGGGTACGAAATAATATGACATCTTATGTGTCATATTATTAACATAACTTTTTAATTTATAATGGAGCCCATAAAATGCCAAATAAGATGACACATTGGAAACCACATCATTTGGTGTACAAATTTGAGTCCTCATTGAGTAGCTCTAGCATTACTCTTTTATAATACCCTTACTAATTGTAAGACGAAGAAAGAGGGAGAGCCATTGATTTGCACTGCTACAGATATACTTTTAGGGCTTGTTTGGTAGTCAGATAAGGATAAGCAGTATTATTAATCCCAGTATTATTAGTGTCCTCGCTATTAATCCACACTTGTATATCGGGAGTAGTTTTGAGATTACAAATATTAATCCCAATTTTTTTTTAGTGGGGCGCTAATAATATCACACTTCCCTTGATATTAAGAATGAGGGGATAATGACTTTATTCGGATAACTCGTGCTATTAGTCCCGACAACTTATTGCATACCAAACATCAGAAAACTCGATTTATTAATCATATCTGACCTAAATCCTGATTATCAAACAACACCTTAGGGTATTAACTATTTTTTATTATATGAAATCGAACACTTTCAAAATTCCTATAAATAATCATTGTGTTATTCGTAGCTAACCAATTTAACAAACCACCATATTACAATATCTTAATATGACCAATGTATTTAATAATTTGGTGTGATGTGGTTCTTTTCGTCAACATTTCATTTAATTTTGTAATAAATCTGTTGATCTGGATTAATAGAGAGATTGTACGAAGGGTATTTTTGTTTTTTAAGAAACCCAAAAATGTGGAATTGAATGATAAATGTTTGGGGGGAAGAAAATGGTGCAATTGAAAGACAAAAATATCTTTTGTACAGTCTTTCGTTAATCCACGCCAACAAATTCGTTACAAAATTAGATAAAGTGTTGGTGATAAAAACTACATCACACCAAATTACTAAATACAATGATCACATTTAAGATATTATAATATTGTAATGTGGTTGGTCAAATCAATTACCTATAAGATGGCTATGCATATAATTTTCCCTTAGATGTTAGATGGTGCAGTACCAATTGACGTTATTAAGTTTGAGGGGGTATTTTTTTAGTCCTGTGATTAACATGAATGAGTCTAATTTATGTTTGGGACGCTTACGGGACGTTAGAAATGTCATATTCTTTCATTGTATTCTAAGTATATGCTAATAATGTTGGCAAGTCGTTTAGAGTGAGTTTGTCGTGATGGTTTTTGAGTTTTACATTTTGGTTTGGCAAGTCGTTTAGAGCGTGTTTGTCGTGATGGCTTTTGAGTTTTACATTTTGGTTTTGTAATAATTGAAAAAAAAGAAAAAGATTCAGTAAAAAAATAATGCTTGAAACACTCTATTAGAGCAAGTACAACGGTCAATTATAAATCAAACTCAAAATCAAACTTAATCCATTAAAAATCAATAAACTAATCAATTAGATACTCATTTGATTTAAAACAAAAAAACCCTCCCAATGGTGGCACAAAATCCAACACATTTATATACCCCACCATCTTTATCTCCAACAACTTTATCTACCCCACCATCTTTATCTCTATTAATTTAATATATTCTTTCAATTTATACTAATAATTAAATTTGATATTGCATAAATAAATAATTTCGAAATTATTTAAATACTCATTATTAAAATAATATTTATTTATTATAATTTGAATAAAATTTATTATAATTTGATATTATTTATTTTTAATATTATTAATTTAGTATAACCAGAATAATTCAATATTATTTATAATATAATATTATTATAATTAATTAATATAATAATATAATAATATTATCAATTTATTATAAGTCGAATAATATTTATATTAATATTCATTAATAAATTTTAAAAAGTACAATAATAAATTCATTACATAAACAATTCAAAGAAACTCACAACAATATCCGAAAATAATACAACAACTACAATAAAAATAACTGATTACCAAAAAGTCTCCAAATATTTTCAATTAAATCATGGAGTAGGCGGCGATGTGATTCTTTATCTCGAACGGTACACCTTCGTTTAAGATATCTTGCGTGTTCGGGAATACGCTCGTTAAAATATTGACATGCTAAACTACCATCAGTAATGTCAGTCTGTTCATAGTCTGAAGCATTTGGCAAGCATGTGTAAGTATCTCGTTCATCTTCGACAATCATATTATGTAATATGATACAAGCTTTCATAATTTTTCCCAGCGTACATACCTCCCACATAAGTGCTGATCCTCGTATAATATCAAATCGTGCCTGCAATACCCCAAAGGCACGCTCAACATCCTTTCTTGCTGCTTCTTGGTGTTGAGCAAAGAGCTTATGTTTATCACTTTGCGGCAATCGAATGGACTGGATGAATGTAGCCCATGGAGGATATATATCATCGGTTAAATAATAACCCAAGTTATACGATTAAGTTAACAGTAAAGCCTACTGCCGGGGCTACACCATTATAAATATCGTTAAATACTGGAGATCGATCAAGGACATTTATATCATTACAAGTACCTGGAGTGCCAAAGAAAGCATGTCATATCCACAAATCGTAAGAAGCAACTGCTTCAAGAACAACGGTCGCCTTTCCATCCCCTCGAGCGTGCTGACCTTGCCAAGCCACCGGGCAATTCTTCCACTCCCAATGCATGCAGTCTATGCTACCTAACATACCAGGAAAACCACGTGTCTCCCCAACATGAAGCAAGCGTTGGAGGTCCTCCTCCGTTGGCTTTCGCAAGTACTGTTCTCCAAAAACATTAACCACACATTCAGAAAATTTCTTCAAGCATTCAATTGCTGTGTTTTTTTCGATACGAATATAGTCATCACATACATCACCGGACATTCCGTAAGCAAGCATTCTTACAGCAACAGTGCATTTTTGTATTGGTGATAAACCAGGTCTGCCACATGCTTCAAATCGTTGTTGAAAATATGGACTATGAGCACCAAGAGCTTCCACTATACGAAGGAAGACATGTCTTCGCATCCGAAATCTGGTGCGAAATTGTTGGTCGGTGTATGTTGAATTCTCTGCAAAATAGTCTGAATACAGGCGTTGATGGCCCTCAGCACGATTTCTATCAATGTATATACGTTCACGAACTTCTCTTTCATCTTGTAGAGATCGTATTAGTTCTCTACAAATTTGACGCTTGCGACGTCGACGACCATTAAGGTCAAATATATATTCATTCACACTTCGTTGAATGTCATTCTGTAAATCATCTTCATATTCATTGTCGGTGTTTGAATTCCAACTAGAACTTGAAGAAGACATAATTTTTAAGTGTATTAGAACATGTGATGGTTTCTTCAATTGCTAAACAAATGCATCATTAACCAGATTTATAGAAGGTCACGGGAGATGAGAAAATTCAATTGTCATTTAATTGAGTAAAAAAGAAACAATGTCTTGTCACAATCACCTTTGGGTGATTGTGACAAGACAATGTCTTTTATTTGTTATCTTAATTGTTAAAGGAAGATGGATATGGAAACCATTCCCAATACCGTGAAACATGGATTTCCATCCATTTATGGATATCTTGAAGATTTTGTTTTGTCTTTTTATTTTGTTTGGATGATGGTGGCAACACATTGATTTATTTTGACAAAATTGTCAAATTAGAGAAAGCACAATACAATGAAAAAAGCATTTACATACATTTGTGATAGTTTCTTCAATTGTTAAACAAATGCATCATTAACCACATTTATAAAAAGTCACGGGAGATGAAAAAATTCAATTGTCATTCAATTGAATAAAAAAGAAACAATGTCTTGTCACAATCACCTTTGGGTGATTGTGACAAGACAATGCATTTTTATTTGTTATCTTGATTGTTAAAGGAAGATGGATATGGAAATCATTTCCAATACCGTGAAACATGGGTTTCCATCCATTTATGGATATCTTGAAGATTTTATTTTGTCTTTTTATTTTGATAGGATGATGTTGACAACACATTGATTTATTTTGACAAAATTGTCAAATTAAAGAAAGCACAATACAATGAAAGAAGCATTTACATACATTTGTGATAGTTTCTTCAATTGTTAAACAAATGCATCATTAACCACATTTATAAAAAGTCACGGGAGATGAAAAAATTCAATTGTCATTCAATTGAATAAAAAAGAAACAATGTCTTGTCACAATCACCTTTGGGTGATTGTGACAAACTTTTATTTGTTATCTTGATTGTTAAAGGAAGATGGATATGGAAACCATTCCCAATACCGTGAAACATGGGTTTCCATCCATTTATGGATATCTTGAAGATTTTATTTTGTCTTTTTATTTTGATAGGATGATGTTGACAACACATTGATTTATTTTGACAAAATTGTCAAATTAAAGAAAGCACAATACAATGAAAGAAGCATTTACATACATTTGTGATAGTTTCTTCAATTGTTAAACAAATGCATCATTAACCACATTTATAAAAAGTCACGGGAGATGAAAAAATTCAATTGTCATTCAATTGAATAAAAAAAGAAACAATGTCTTTGTCACAATCACCTTTGGGTGATTGTGACAAACTCTTTATTTGTTATCTTGATTGTTAAAGGAAGATGGATATGGAAACCATTCCAATACCGTGAAACATGGGTTTCCATCCATTTATGGATATCTTGAAGATTTTATTTTGTCTTTTTATTTTGATAGGATGATGTTGACAACACATTGATTTATTTTGACAAAATTGTCAAATTAAAGAAAGCACAATACAATGAAAGAAGCATTTACATACATTTGTGATAGTTTCTTCAATTGTTAAACAAATGCATCATTAACCACATTTATAAAAAGTCACGGAGATGAAAAAATTCAATTGTCATTCAATTGAATAAAAAAAACAATGTCTTGTCACAATCACCTTTGGGTGATTGTGACAAGACAATGCTTTATTTGTTATCTTGATTGTTAAAGGAAGATGGATATGGAAACCATTCCAATCGTGAAACATGGGTTTCCATCCATTTATGGATATCTTGAAGATTTTATTTTGTCTTTTTATTTTGATAGGATGATGTTGACAACACATTGATTTATTTTGACAAAATTGTCAAATTAAAGAAAGCACAATACAATGAAAGAAGCATTTACATACATTTGTGATAGTTTCTTCAATTGTTAAACAAATGCATCATTAACCACATTTATAAAAAGTCACGGAGATGAAAAAATTCAATTGTCATTCAATTGAATAAAAAAACAATGTCTTGTCACAATCACCTTTGGGTGATTGTGACAAGACAATTTTATTTGTTATCTTGATTGTTAAAGGAAGATGGATATGGAAACCATTCCAATACCGTAAAACATGGGTTTCCATCCATTTATGGATATCTTGAAGATTTTATTTTGTCTTTTTATTTAGATAGGATGATGTTGATAATACATTGATTTATTTTGACAAAATTGTCAAATTAAAAAAAGCACAATACAATGAAAGAAGCATTTACATTCATTTGTGATAGTTTCTTCAATTGCTAAACAAATGCATCATTAACCACATTTATAAAAAGTCACGGAGATGAAAAAATTCAATTGTCATTCAATTGAATAAAAAAAAACAATGTCTTGTCACAATCACCTTTGGGTGATTGTGTATTTGTTATCTTGATTGTTAAAGGAAGAGTGAAACATGATTTTCATCCATTTATGGATATCTTGAAGATTTTATTTTGTCTTTTTATTTTGATAGGATGATGTTGACAACACATTGATTTATTTTGACAAAATTGTCAAATTAAAGAAAGCACAATACAATGAAAGAAGCATTTACATACATTTGTGATAGTTTTTTCAATTGTTAAACAAATGCATCCTTAACCACATTTATAAAAAGGATGAAAAAATTCAATTGTCATTCAATTGAATAAAAGAAGATGATTGTTATTTTATTTGATTTTGTTAAAGGAAGATGGATATGGAAACCATTTCAATGAAACATGGGTTTTCATCCATTTATGGATATCTTGAAGATTTTATTTTGTCTTTTTATTTTGATAGGATGATGTTGACAACAACATTGATTTATTTTGACAAAATTGTCAAATTAAAGAAAGCACAATACAATGAAAGAATCATTTACATACATTTGTGATAGTTTCTTCAATTGTTAAACAAATGCATCATTAACCACATTTATAAAAAGTCACGAGAGATGAAAAAATTCAATTGTCATTCAATTGAATAAAAAAGAAACAATGTCTTGTCACAAGACAATGCATTTTATTTGGTATCTTGATTGTTAAAGTAAGATGGATATGGAAACCATTTCCAATACCGTGAAACATGGATTTCCATCCATTTATGGATATCTTGAAGATTTTATTTTGTCTTTTTATTTTGATAGGATGATGTTGACAACACATTGATTTATTTTGACAAAATTGTCAAATTAAAGAAAGTACAATACAATACAATACAATACAATACAATACAATACAATACAATACAATACAAACGTTGATAAAATAACAGTACAATACAATATTTTGCGAATATATCATCTACTTAAACGCACGATACAACCTTGTGCAATCATCTTCTTCTTCAACAGATTTGTTTTCCATGTTTTTCAAGACCTCCCATTGTTTGAACATACGTTTCTTCTTGGTCTCCTCCAGCTTTTCATGTTCGATAGTGAAATATCGCTCAATTTTCTCACTAAGCTCTGATTCGATACAGTTTGATTCACGCAAGTTTTCAGAAATTTGTTCAGTATTCACATTTTTTCCCTTATTCTTTGAAGCTTTCTTTCCAGGAGGTCGAGTTGGATATGTCATTGAAGGTGTTTCAGCATTTGAGGAGTTTTGAACATCAAAAGCTTCATTTTGAGATCGTTTTGAGCCACTGCTTGTTGAATTTTTTGTTGCATGTTTTCCCACTTCAACATATTTTGCCCACCACTTGGGAATATTACGAAGTATTTGCCATGCTTCTATTGACATAAAATGTTTCCCTTCATCAGCTTCATAAATCGTATGTACCTTCATAATTACATCATCATCATTCCAGCCACTTTCTTTGCAAGCTAATGCTTGATTAAAAGCGCCAGAAAATTTTGAAGCTTACTAGACAATTTTACGAAAATGATTCTTAATTTGACCCAAAGTTCTGATCATACCATTCCCACGATGCTCGTTGTAAGTGTTTGTCACTTTTGCCAGAATTGTGTTGATGTTTGATTTGTTTCAATGAAACTATTGGTAGTCACGTTCTCCCACGATTTACACAAGGTAACAATCTCATACGTCGCCCACCTAGTTCTTATTATTTTTCCACTCTGAGGAGTGGTTTCATCAACCATATCATCTTGAATATCAATCTCTTCTTCATTGTCCGGTTCTGGTTGTGTTGAAAAAAAAGGTATGTTTGAAGCTATGGGACTACTTGGAGTATATTCAGATGAAGAGCCACCTGGAACTCCCATGGGGAAATACCCTTGATTTAAGTATGATTGTTGTGTTGAAGAATGAGACAAATTTGAAGGTAATGGAGTATTCCACGGGAAAGTTTGTTGTGGCATCGACAATGACACATGGGGAAATATTGGTGTGTTTCCATACTGCATAGAGTTGAGGTTTTGAAAATTCGGATGAACTCCAAAATTTGGAATATTTTATGTTTCAAAAAAATTATGGTAATGTGATGGTTGGCTTTGTGGAGTGGGTTGATGATTCTGACGAGGTGAAGGTTCATTTGGTGTATTCAGATGTTGATTAGTTCGATTTTGAGGATTTTTGCTTTTACGAGAAACCGAGCGTGAAGACATTGATGACAATAGTTGAAAATAAAACAAAATTGGCAAAAAAAAAATATATACATTGATAACAACTAATATTACTTAATGATAATATTGACAATAATAATAACAACTAATTACAATAATAATATGAAATTTAACAATAATAATGGTAATAATAAACAATTAACAATAAAGACAATTATATGTAATAATCTGCATCCATTTAAAATATTTAAGTAGTAAATAATAATAATATTAATAATAAAAAATACACAACTTAAAAATGGATTAATTAAAAAAATGAAAATTGGAGAGAAAGAGAAGAGAGGGAAAACTTACAAATTAATTCAAATTTTGCCAAAAATGCATTTGGTATCCAAATGAGGCAAATCAAGTCTCTATTAATAGATAAAAATGTGTACTGTTTTTTTTGTATAACTTTTTTAAATGCCCAAACTGCCCTTGAACATCAGATAATGAAAAAATCTCACAAACCGGTACTTTAATGACAAGTGTAAAGTGCTGCTGTGATGGTTGTCAGCAGATTTTTTTACTTGACTTTTGGCCCATCAAAACGACGCCGTTTTGATGGGTTGTGGCTCAAAACACAGCCGTTTCGGCGGGACTGTTGTGACGATTTGCGAGTTTTACGGCTTCTTCTGTTGAGTTTTTGGGGAATAAATCATCAATTGATTTAATTGAGATTTCTTAAAAACCTTCGTTGCATTGAAAGATTGGCGGAAGATTTTGTTATAAACTTCCGTTGTACCTGCTCTTAGTACTCAAAATTTTGTACCACATGACGTGACAACTAACATAACTTAATGGATCTCTATTTTTTACTTATTAATTAACTCAATCTTAGTTAATTTTAACTAAAACAAAAACAATCAAAATAAATAAATAAATAAAAAGATTAATTAGACTACTTTTCCCTTATATAATTTCCATCATCCATACTGAACCTAGGTGATGAAAGACTCTTCTTCTCTAGCATCGGCCAATGATATCCCATTCGACAAATCTCTTGTTCGCTCTCTCTCCACTCCTAAAATTTTTCGACGAGATGAGCGGCGATTCATCTTCTTCTCCGACGTCGACATAGCCCAAAGGTATCACCGGGAGGGTAAAGAAAGAATTTTTTTGGCTCTTATGCCTACGAAACTTGCCTTCGTGCCTCATCCATTGTGAAATTTATGAGCTCTTTACTGTCCTTAGTCATCATCGTTAATTCCCTTTTTCAATAGGTTCTAAATGCATGGGTTTATGATTATTGACCATCAAACTATTTAACAAAAATTGACATCAAAAAATTTATCGAAACATATACTGATACACATGACAGTATCAGCGATGGAGAGAGAGTGGGGGGGGTGTAACGCCCCAAAACTTTGGATCCCATTACATGGGCCTAAATTTGGCCACGTCACTACAATTTCAAACTTAATTAAAGACTAGTCAAACGTCACCCAATCAGAAATTACGAAAGTCTCCAATTTAAAAATATAGTCATCCAAAATAAATTACGAAACAAAGTCTACCAAAATTAACTATGTCTCCAATAAATGGTTTAAATCTCAATTTGGTCACTCTACTTTCGGGCAAAATTCATTAAGCTCACTCTACTATTTTTTTCCTCAATTTAATCATTCTATTTTGACATAAATATCAAGTTCATCACTCCATCCAATTTTTTTGTTGAAAACTTTAAAAAATTTCTAAAAACCCAAAAATACCCTTACTAATATTTTTCATATAATTTTCATTTTTTAAATCCAATCTTCTCTCTTCTCAAATTGGTGGCTTACAGTATCTCTCTCTCCACTTTTTGAAAATACGAGAGCTTCGTCATAGGCAATGAAATTTCAACCGCACCTTCACTCTTCGTTCCTACATTCCTCACTCAACCTCTCTACTTTTGCCTCTTCTTCATCATCTCTCTCAAGCTCACTAAGTTTAGGGTTCATATTTCAATTAGGGATCTTACATCAATATTCATTCTCTCTTCAAAGATTTAACTCTAAATTAGGGTTCATTTGACTCGAGAAGACTGTAGTGATCGGAAGGCTGTCGTTGACTGTAGTAAGGTTTGGTTGCGTCCGACGATGGACGGAAGACAAACCCCAGAAATTCAGTGTCCATGGAAATGTTCGGATACTTATCGATGAGATCACAGATTAATTCAAATTTGGACTCGAGATTATCCGACCAACCTTCTCGGATCATGATGGTGTTAGATTCAAGTTCGAATTCGTCGATCAGCATGATTAGTGGGTTCCTATTATAATGTATTGTTTTGTATAATCTTGTAGTTAATCCCACCACGGTAGTGTGAATTTTCCGATCTGGGATTGAGAAAAAGAAAAAAATGGGTTTTGATTGATCAGGAATGTGAGTAATGGATTGATTTATGTATGGGAGGAGGGATAAGTAAAGATGGTGGGCTAAGTTGTTGCTAGGAAAAGGGGATAAGAACAGAGAACATGTGTGTATGAATTGTGCGTGGAAATGACGGTGGACGGAAGGTAGGGGAGGGGTGGGGTACAGTTCAGGTTCAATTCGTTTGGATTATTTGACTTTTGGAGAGAGAGAGAGTGTGTGTGTGAGAGGAGAGAGAATGAGCGCAGTAAATGG
Source organism: Codonopsis lanceolata (assembly GCA_013146195.2). Taxonomy (NCBI): domain Eukaryota; kingdom Viridiplantae; phylum Streptophyta; class Magnoliopsida; order Asterales; family Campanulaceae; genus Codonopsis; species Codonopsis lanceolata. The sequence continues at coordinate 22,563,710 of CM028382.1, read as the reverse complement.
ATGAGGCTGAGAATTGGTCCACATTTTTATTAAGGGGTATTTTGGTCTTTTTAAAGATTTACATCCAACATAACGGGCATAAATAACTCAAGTGATCTTAATGAATGTCGAAGTTAAGTAGAGTGATCAAATTGAGGAAAAAAATAGTAGAGTGAGCTTAATGACTTTTGGCTGAAAGTAGGGTGACCAAATTGAGATTTAAACCCCAATAAATTTCAAAACTTATAAATTCGTCCTATAAGTCTTGATTCCTTCAAGGGTATCATCTACCTCAAGCTTTGTCCTTAATTCCGACCTGGAAGAAAAGTGTTGTGAAGGGTGAGCGAACAAAGCTCAGTAAGATCATACGTCGCCCCTCCGGTTTCTAAGGAGGGGTGACTCAAAGAATAATTGTGTTGTAAATTAAAACAAATTTTATAAATTTGATAATTTGCAAGAATCAAAGATAAGTATTGATCGAGAAGAATATAAATTCTAAAACAAAAATGGAAAGTTCAAACAAGACAATTTGGATCAATAAGTTTGTCATTACTGGCTGTCCCATACCAGCTAGTAATAACCGAAGATTCAAAAATATTTATTATGATCACATAAGGGTCTATTGACCAAGAACTAAATCCCCCGAAAGGTACACAATTCCCCCGTAGGGTATACGAATCCCCCGAAGGGTACACAAATCCCCCGAAGGGCACACAAATCCTCCCGAAGGGTACAAAATTAAGGTATGTTTGGATAACCGCACTCACAGGCCAAGTGGTGCAAATTTCAATTATTTCAAATGTTGTCACGAAAATCCCCGTGACGGGTTGTTCATACTTAGTGATCATAATTAATTTCAAAAACATGAATAGTACTATCAATGTACTATTATTAAAACGTAATTCATATCAAAATTCGTTATTTTTAATACCAAAGAGTATACCAACAAGGTTTACAAATACAGAGCAATTTCTCAATAACAAAGGTATTTCATGAAAATCAAAGTAGAAATGAAATTTGCGAAAACGAAAGTATAACGAAGATATTCAATAAAGCTAACGACGGAGTCAAAGTAACTACCGACATGAGGTCGGACATGGCAAATGAAAGAACGAATAATTTCAAGAATTTGCGGAAGCCTAACATTAAAAATATTTTTAATACTTTTTCAAAGAACCTAAAAGAAACGTAATCTCTTACCTTGATATGCTTAGCAACGATAAACCCCAACACGTATTAAACTCGATTGCCCGAATCTAAAATTTCAACGTAACACAAGTTACTAACTAATATTAAATCAAAAAATTAATTTAATACTAAATCATAATTATTTTTTTGACAAGTACCCTATCAAACATGTAATCAGATTAATTTACCCTTACTTATAAAATGTATACCCACATGATACTATTCAATATCAATTTTTGTTTCTTTAATTTTTTTTTACATGAACTAATATCATATCTTCACACTGTTTGTATCATTCATGTCTTCCTACTGTTTTGTATTATTCTTTTAGTCCATCGATATAACTTTGATTATATATATATATATATATATATATATATATATATATATATATATATATATATATATATATATATATATATACATATAAACGGAAACATCTAATCTCTCTACAATAGGTAGAGATCTACTCTTTTGCAAACACACACATTTTTATTATTTTATTTTATTTTTACTGTTTTGAAGACACACACGCATACATCTATTCTGCACGCACACATACTTTTTGTTTTTGTTTTTTTTTAATTCTTTCATTCACTCACTTTCAAATACCTAATTACCAATACTTTTCTTCTTTCACAATCAATACCATTAATCACAACCACCAAGGAAAAACAAGGATGAAGACTTACCAATGACTTCTCCTAAAAAGAAAGAAGTTGTTCTCGTTCCGCTTTCTCTCTTCCCTTGCTCAAAACGGCTGCCGCAATTTATTATTATTTTTTTCTTCTTCTTATTACTGGTAAAGGTTTTCTCTCCCTTCTCACTCTATTTATACATAACCCTAATCGAAAACCTAAGTTAACTGGGCCCAAAAACTAATTTAGTAGTATTAATAAATGATTATAATTAAAGTCTAGTCAAAAGTGGGCCAAGACCGACTCAATTCAATTAATTACTAAATAGGTCTAAAACGATTAATTAGCCCAATATAATCTTAATTATTATAATTTAATATTTTACACGGAAATTATCGGGGTATTACACTCTCACCTCCTTAAAAGAAGTTTAGTCCCTAAACTTATGTACCAGGTCAATCGAAGAGTTCAGGGTGCTTCTCCTTCATTTCCTCCTCGAGTTCCCAAGTAGCTTCCCTCTCGGTGCGATTGCTCCATTGAACCTTGACATATGGAATGGTTCGCTTTCGAAGAACTTGATCTTTTCAATCTACAATTCTAACAGGCTGCTCAGCATAACTAAAATCCTCCCTTAAGCGGAGTTGCTTATATTCGATCATATGGCTCGGATCTGGAGCATACTTCCTCAACATTGAAACATGGAATACGTTGTGCACCTCTGAAAGTACTGGTGGCAAAGCTTGTCGGTATGCAACTTCCCCGACTTGTTCAAGCACTTCAAATGGTCCCACAAATCTCGGGCTAAGCTTACCCTTAATACCAAACCTCATAACTCCACACGTAGGGGAAACCTTGAGAAACACATGATCCCCTACTTCAAATCCGAGTTCACGTCGGTGTTTATCGGCGTAGGACTTCTGTCTACTCTGAGCCGTCAACATTCTCTTCTTAATCAGTTGTACCTTCTCCGAGGTAATCTGTACCAATTCTGGTCCCAATAACTTTCGTTCACCTACTTCATCCCAACATGTAGGCGTACGACACCTTATTCCATATAATGCTTCGTACGGCGCCATACCAATGCTTGCATGGTAACTGTTGTTGTAGGTGAACTCCACTAGAGGTAAATGATCATCCCAATTACCCTGAAAGTCTAAAGCGCAAGAACGAAGCATATCCTCCAATGTCTGAATGGTCCGCTCAGATTACCGTCTGTCTGCGGATGAAAGGTCGTACTCATAATCAAAGTGGTGCCCAAAGCCTTCTGCAAACTACCCCAAAACTTCGAGGTAAACCTAGTGTCATGATCAGACACAATCGAGACTGGCACTCCGTGTAACCTGACAATCTCATCTACGTACATCTTGGCCAACTTTTCCAACGGGTCATTAATCCTGAAGGCTAAAAAGTGTGCTGACTTCGTCAAACGATCCACGATAACCGAAATGGAGTTCTTTCCTTTTAACGTCTTCGGCAACCCCACAACGAAGTCCATAGTTATATGTTCCCATTTCCACTCGAGTATGGGCATTGACTGTAACAATCCTCCCGGTCTCTGATGTTTGCACTTCACTTGTTGGCACACGAGACATTTGGACACAAATTCTGCAATTTCTCACTTCATATTACTCCACCAGAAAGTGTCTCGCATATCCCGATACATCTTTGTGCTCCCAGGATGTATCGCAAATCTTGAATTGTGAACTTCTTCTAACACTTCCCTCTTTAACTCTGGATCCGATGGAATGCAGACTCTCTTTCCAAAGCGTAAAATTCCATCCCCTCCAAGTCGAAAGTCAACCTGAGCTCCAATCTTTACCCCTTCACAAATTTTTACTAACTTTGGGTCAACTTTCTGGGCTGTTTTGATCCTCTCTAGCAAGGATGGTTGAAGACTCAATCGTGCCAGATAACCTTTTCCTCCCCTTACTCGAACTTCCAAACCCAAATTCTCGATATCCTCGAAAATCCTCTTCTCCTTTGTTAACATCACCGCCAATGTTCCTTTACTCTTACGACTCAAAGCATCCGCCACTACATTGGCTTTACCTGGATGGTAGAGAATGGTGCAATCGTAATCCTTCAATAACTCCAACCATCTCCTCTGTCTCATGTTCAATTCCTTCTGAGTGAAAATGTACTTAAGACTTTTATGGTTCGTATATATCTCTCAAGTCACTCCATACAAATAATGTCTCCAAATTTTTAAAACAAATACTACCGCGGCTAGCTCTAAGTCATGTGTTGTGTAGTTTGTCTCGAAGTTATTTAATTGCCTCGAGGCATAGGTAATCACCTTCCCATCTTGCATCAATACACAACCCAGACCTTTCAACGACGCATCACTGTAGATCACAAACTTTTCCGATCCTGACGGTAAAGCAAGAATTGGAGCTGACACCAATCTTTTCCTTAACTCCTCGAAACTTGCCTCACACTCCTCTGTCCAAACAAACTTCTTGTTTTTCTGAGTCAACTGGGTTAGAGGTCCTGCGATTTTTGAAAACCCTTCTACAAAATGACGATAATATCCTGCTAGCCCCAAGAAACTTCGAACTTCCGTAGTAGTCGTCGGTCTCTCCCAATTTACTACTGCCTCTATCATGGCCGGGTCTACTGAGACTCCATCTTTTGATATTACATGACCCAAGAAACTCACCGTTTCCAACCAAAACTCACACTTCTTAAACTTCGCATACAATTTCTCTTCCTTTAAAATCTGCAGCACCGCTCTCAAGTGTTGCTCGTGCTCCTCTCGAATTTTTGAGTAGATCGGTATATCATCGATGAAGACAATTACGCACCGATCTAGAAATTTTTGAAACACTCGGTTCATTAAGTCCATAAATGCTGCCGGAGCGTTTGTCAACCCAAACGGCATCACCAAAAACTCGTAGTGTCCGTACCGTGTTCTAAATGCAGTCTTAGCAATATCCTCCTTTCTAATTCTCAGTTGGTGGTACCCAAACGAAGATCGATCTTTGAGAAGTAGCATGCTCTCTGTAGTTGGTCAAAAAGATCGTCGATCCTTGGTAATGGGTATTTGTTCCTCACCGTGACCCGATTCAACTCACGATAATCTATGCATAACCTCATCGTCCCGTCTTTCTTCTTCACAAACAAAACTGGTGCACCCCAAGGAGATACGCTAGGCCTAATGAGCTCCTTCTCCAACAATTCCTATAATTGCTCCTTCAATTATTTAAGTTCCGCTGGAGCCATTCTATACGGTGCTTTAGAGATTGGGGCTGTCCCAGGTGCTAAGTCAATTAAGAATTCCACCTCCCTCTCTGGTGGAAGTCTTGGTAATTCTTCAGGAAACACCTCCATAAACTCCCTAACCACAGGAAGAGACTCAAGGCTAACCCCTTCCTTACGTGTATCAGTAATGTGTGCCAAATAACCTTGGCAACCCTTCCTTAACAGTCTACGGGCTTCCATTGACGAGATAAAACATGTTAGGGCCGTCGGCTTAGAACCCTAATTAAATCGAAACTCCGGTTCTCCTGGAATGCAAAATATTACCTCCTTCCCAAAACAGTCCACCTTAGCATGGAAGGCGGCCAACCAATCCATTTCCAAAATTATGTCAAAATCTCGAATATCTAAGGAAATAAGATCTATAGGCATTTCTCTACCCTCCAATTTCAACGAACAAGACCTATATACTGAAGTCACTGGAATAGACTCTCCCGTTGATGTATCTATAACTAACTCCATATCTAGGTTTTGTGACAGCAGTTTCATGCGTTGTGCAAGAGATGTAGATATCACAGAATGGGCTGCACCCGGATCAATCAATGCATACAAACTACGAGAAGAGAGTTGGACGGTACCTGCCACCACGTCATTAGTAGTGCGAGCATCTCTTGCATTCATTGTATATACTGTACCTTGCTCCCTTGGTTTAGGTTTGTCCCCGCCACCAGTGTTCTGAACAGCCCGATTCCTCAATGGCTCAGGGCAATCTCTGACCTTGTGTCCCATTTTTCCGTAGTTAAAACAAGCTCCTATTTCCATGTGGCAAGCCAATGTCGGATGCTTTCTCCCACAGGTTTTACAACTCTCAATCTGCCTCCGGTTCGCATTCCATCTGTCATGACCTTGGTCATGTCTCTGATCTTGTCCTTGATTTCGATTCCGACTCCACTGATTTGACCCCTTAGATCTATTGTCATCAGTGTTCCTCCTCTTGTGCCCACTGTAACTACCTCCTCGATGACCTGACTGATCTTGCGAATTATTTCATCGATAACCCGACTGATCCCGAGAACTATTTCCTCGCTGACCCAACAGATCCCGAGAACCACCTCCAAGACTCTCAAAATCTCTCTTTTTCTCCTCGCGCTTCTTTTGATAGTCTGTTGATACTCGTTCAAGAATTCTAGCCCGGTCGACAACTTCAGCATAAGTCTTCAACTGCAAGGCCACTAGGCGATGACTAATTCTCCCATCGAGGCCTCTTTCAAACATTCGGGCCTTTTGCTTCTCATTCTCAATGAGACCAGGAGCGTATTTTGATAGCTCCGTGAATTTGACAACATACTCATCCACCATCATCTTTCCTTGTTCCAGATTTAGAAACTCAACCAGCTTACCGTCTTGTACACTTTCAGGAAAATACTTCTTGTAGAAGACCTCAAGGAAGGTCTCCCATGTGCATTCTTCTGCCCCAGTTGCTTCAACAGTTCTCATCTCAGACTGCCACCACTGATCAGCCTCTCCTTCGAACTTGAAAGTGGCGAGGTTGACCTTTTGCTCACTTGTGAGGGTCATCGTTCTAAAAATCTTCTTCATATTCTCAACCCACTCCTCTGGTTTAATTGTGCCTGACGCGCCTGAGAAGGGTTTAGGGCTTCTCTTCTGGAATATGTCAAGGGGGTCCTTTGTTACTGTTCGATGTTGAGGAACTACGGGCGGATGTTGTGGTGCAGCGAGCTGAGGTTGTGGTGCAGCAGGCTGAGGTTGTGGTGCAGCGGGCTGAGGCTGTGGTTGGACAATTTGACCAATCCTGTTTACAGCTTGGGTCAAATTTTGTAGAAGGTTCATCATAAGGACAAGATCTACTAAAGTGAGATTTGCTGCATTTGGCTGAGGCACTTTAGGGACAGGGTTTTCATTACTCATATTAAAGTGAGTTCCAGATTGTTCCCACACACTTTCAGAAGCGGAGTCTTCTACTGCCCTTCCTCCCCTGTTTCCTCGACCACGGCCACGGCCTCGGTTAGCGGTACGTCCTCCTCTACGCGCCATATTTTGGTACAAAAACGAGGAAGTGTCAAAAGATATCTAAGATTCCATCACACTAAGATGTGATTGCTAACTGACATGACGTAATTGGAAACAATCTACACACTTGTTATGTAATATCAGATTCCTTCCCAAAGTTAGTTCTCAAAATCATCTCGAAACCAATATCAAATAAAAATATAGTTAAACGGAAACATCAATGTATTCAAAAATAATCTCCCAAAATTTATTAAGTATCAAAACAAAATTCAACCCATATCTCAAAATTTGGACACACTTAGTGTATTCCATGGCCTATAACTAAAAACAACCCTCTAAACAAACTCAACGACTAGGGTAACAATAAAACAAAATAACTAGTGTAATGTTCTATCTAGTTTTTTGTCTCCTTTTCATCTTCCTCTAAGTCTTCAGGATTTTCTTCCCCCACTGGTCCATTATCCATGGCCATTTGGTCCGCGTCCCAAACGTTCTTAGCCATGAAGTTGGTGCTGCTCAGCCTCGCTCCAACTTCCGCATGGGCTCTCCTAGCATCTTCTATTTCGTCAAAGTGTCTAAACAAGGCATTTTGTGCCAGCTCTAATGCCTTCATCATTCCCTTGACTTGTTCTAGTAGTGCTCCATTTTCCTCCACTAGCGTCTGATTACCATTTCTTAGCAATTGGTTCTCATTCCTTAGCACCTGGTTGTCTTGTTCCAAGACATGGTTAATTTCATCGAGTTCGATTACCCTAGCGCGCATCGTATTCAATCTCGTTCTAGCAGCTGTCACGGGTGGAGCGACCCTTGCCCTACTGGTGTTGTTACGTGCCATTTCCTACAAGTAACACGAGTATATTAGTTTAACGAAATAATAATTTCTTAATCATCAGTGAGATCATAACTTAGCTATAATCACAACGTAATGCTAGTATCATAATACTATCGTAGTATCACTTCTTATTCTTAATTGTTCCTAAATCTTAAGATCATCCGGATCTAAGGCCTAAGCTCTGACACCAATCTGTAACGCCCCAAAACTTTGGGTCCCACTGCATGGGCCCAAATTTGGCCACGTCACTACAATTTCAAACTTAATTAAAGACTAGTCAAATGTCACCCAACCAGAAATTACGAAAGTCTCTAATTTAAAAATACAGTCATCTAAAATAAATTACGAAACAAAGTCTACCAAAATTAACTATGTCTCCAATAAATTTCAAAACTTATAAATTCGCCCTATAAGTCTTTATTCCTTCAAGGGTATCATCTACCTCAAGCTTTGTCCTTAATTTCGACCTGGAAGAAGAGGGTTGTGAAGGGTGAGCGAACAAAGCTCAGTAAGATCATACATCGCCCCTCCGGTTTCTAAGGAGGGGTGACTCGAAGAATAATCGTGCTGTAAGTTAAAACAAAGTTTAGAAATTTGATAATTTGCAAAAATCAAAGATAAGTATCAATCGACAAGAATATAAATTCTAAAACAAAAATGGAGAGTTCAAACAAGACAATTTGGATCAATAAGTTTGTCATTACTGGCTGTCCCATACCAACTAGTAATAACCAAAGATTCAAAAATATTTATTAGGATCACATAAGGGTCTATTGACCAAGAACCAAATCCCCCGAAGGGTACACAAATCCCCCTGAATGATATAAAATTAAGGTATATCCAGATAACCACACTCACAGGCCAAGTGGTGCAAATTTCAATTATTTCAAATGTTGTCACGAAAATCCTCGTGACGGATTGTTCATACTTAGTGATCATAATTAATTTCAAAAACATGAATAGTACTATCAATGTACTATTATTAAAACGTAATTCAAATCAAAATTCGTCATTTTTAATACCAAAGAGTATACCAACAAGATTTACAAATACAGATCAATTTCTCAATAACAAAGGTATTTCTTGAAAATCAAAGTAGACATGAAATTTGCGAAAACGAAAGTATAACGAAGATATTCAATAAAGCTAACGACGGAGTCAAAGCAACTACCGACATGAGGTTGGGCATGGCAAATGAAAGAACGAATAATTTCAAGAATTTGCGGAAGCCTAACATTAAAAGTATTTTTTAATACTTTTTCAAAGAACCTAAAAGAAACGTAATCACTTACCTTGATATGCTTAGCAACGATAAACCCCAACACGTATTAAACTCGATTGCCCGAATCTAAAATTTCAACGTAACACAAGTTACTAACTAATATTAAATCAAAAAATTAATTTAATACTAAATCATAATTATTTTCTTGACAAGTACCCTATCAAACATGTAATCAAATTAATTTACTCTTACTTATAAAATGTATACCCACATGATACTATTCAATATCAATTTTTTTTTCTTTTAAAAAAGAATTTTTTTTTACATGAACTAATATCCTATCTTCACACTGTTTGAATCATTCATATCTTCCTACTGTTTTGTATTATTCTTTTAGTCCACCGGTATGACTTTTATTATATATATATATATATATATATATATATATATATATATATATATATATATATATATAATATTTTTATTATTTTATTTTATTTTTACTGTTTTGAAGACATACACAGACATCTATTCTGCACGCACACATACTTTTTGTTTTTGTTTTTTTTTTAAAATTCTTTCCTTCACTCACTTTCAAATACCTAATTACCAATACTTTTCTTCTTTCACAATTAGTACCATTAATCACAACCACCAAGGAAAAACAAGGATGAAGACTTACCAATGACTTCTCCGAAAAAGAAAGAAGTTGTTCTCGTTCCGCTTTCTCTCTCGCCTTGCTCAAAACGGCTGCCGCAATTTATTATTATTTTTTCTTCTTCTTATTACGGTAAGAGTTTTCTCTCCCCTCTCACTCTATTTATACATAACCCCAACCGAAAACCTAAGTTAACTGGACCCAAAAATTAATTTAGTAATATTAATAAATGATTATAATTAAAGTCTATTTAAAAGTGGGCCAAGCCCGGCTCAATTCAATTAATTACTAAATAGGTCTAAAACGATTAATTAGCTCAATTTAAATATAATCTTAATTATTATAATTTAATATTTTACACGAAAATTATCGAGGTATTACAGGGAGGGAGAGAGATCTAAAGATTCATGGAATTAGATGTCGTCAACGGTGGTAGCTACCGGCACCGGAGAAGAAAATGAATCAATGCTCATCTTATCGGGAAAGTTTGGGAGTGGAGAGAGAACGAACTGGAGATTTTTGGGATGGGTTGTCGGAGGGATCAGCCGACGCTGGGGAAGAAGAGTCGCTCATCACCTAGGTTAAGTATGGATGATCGAAAATTATCTTTAGGGGAAAAGTAGTCTAATTACTCTACTTTTTTATTAATTTTGATTTTTTTTGTTGGGTTAAAATTAACTAAAATTGGGTTTCTTAATACGTAAAAGAATATGGACCCACTAAGCCATGTGAGCTGCACGTTATTTGATACCCAATTTTGAGTACTAATAAAGTGTCTCTAGTACTACTCTTTCGTAGAAAACCGGTAGAGTTGAAGAGAGAAAGTCAAAAATTAAAATCTCTAAATCTTGAAAGGACAACATACCATTACTCAAAATTACTATTTACAAACATAGGTTAATGTAGGAAGCTAAATCAAGTTTAAAATGCAAAATAAATAAAGTTGTAAGTTGCAACCTTCAATGTTTTCTCATATTCATGGTAAGAGAAGCTACAATTCTCCATTGTTTATGCTCAACCATTGTCGGCAAATGCAACTTGAAGAAATCTTACCAATTATTGCGTATCGTGATTCATACACTTCAGGGCCATTTTGGTTTTCTTGGTAAAATTATTTAAGGAGCTTGGGGTGCCACTCTTTGGATCAACATTAATGGAGTCTCTTTCTTGTATTCTTCTAGCCATGGCACTACTTGCTGCTATACTACTTTCAAAATACCTCACTAATCACCAACAATGTATCGTACCAGGTCCAAAGCCCTGGCCAATTATCGGTAACTTGAACCTAATAGGTCCACTACCTCACCAATCCCTCCACAAATTAGCCAAACGATATGGAGAAATAATGCAACTTAAGTTTGGCTCGTTGACTGTTGTTGTTGCCTCGTCTCCTGAAATGGCTAAGCAATTCTTGAAAACGCACAATCAGGTTTTTGCTTCTCGCCCAGCCACTGCAGCTGGAAAGTACACAACTTACAACTACTGCAACGTAACGTGGGCTCCCTATGGACCCTATTGGCGCCAAGGGAGAAAACTTTTCCTAACCGAGCTTTTTAGTTCAAAGAGACTGGATTCCTACGAACACATTCGTGTTGAAGAAAGGCGTGAGTTAAACTCTCGTTTACATGCGTTGTCAGGGACGGCGGTCACTCTGAAAGATCACCTCTCACACACTACTCTTAGCATAATAAGCAGAATTGTTTTAGGTAAGAAGTACTTCAGTGAGCCAGAAGCTCATCAGACTGAAATCGTGAAGCTCGAAGAACTTCAAGAAATGCTCGACGAGCTGTTCTTGCTTAACGGCGTGCTTAATATTGGTGACTGGATACCGTGGATTGATTTTCTAGACTTGCAGTTTTATGTGAAGAGAATGAAGGCTTTGTGCAAAAAATGGAATAGGTTTCACGATTATGTGATTCATGAGCATCAAGCAAGGAGGCAGGCTGCAGGGAAAGATTTTGTGGCTAAAGATATGGTGGATTTGCTCTTGGAGTTGGCTGATGACCCTAATCTTGAAGTTAAGATCAATTCAGATGGTGTCAAGGGGTTTGTTCAGGTTTGCTTGCTTTGGCTTTCATAATCTTCTACATATTCATTCGTTTATCAACTTAGGTACCATTTGATAATGTCTTGCTATCTGATCTAGCTAAATTTAGTTTCTAGTATTTTCACTGTACATTGGTTTTTGTTAAGAATCATTAATTTTCACTCATCAACTAAATAAATAGATAAAAGCGCATATAGACTTGAGGGGCTATTGATCAGATGGCCTTATCGGAATTCATGTTGAGTTCTTTTATGTTCATCCATGATCAGGACTTGGTAGCTGGTGGAACAGATACTTCAGCATCAACCTTGGAATGGGCTATGTCTGAACTCATGAAACAACCACATCTAATCAAGAAGGAAACAGAAGACCTCGATCAAGTCATTGGAAGAGAAAGATGGGTTGAAGAGAGAGATTTTCCCCAACTTTCTTACTTAACTGCAATTTTAAAAGAAACCATGAGGCTGCACCCTGTGGCTGTGTTGCTAGCGCCACATGTAGCACTTGAAGATTGCAAAGTAGCCGGATATGACATTTATAAAGGAACTACTGTCTTTATAAACACATGGAGTATTGGCCGTGACCCTCAAATTTGGGAAGACCCGGAAAAGTTCCAGCCAGAGAGGTTCTTAGGGAAAGTAACTGATGTCAAGGGACAACATTTTGAACTTTTGCCATTTGGGTCAGGACGGAGAATGTGCCCGGGCTATGCTCTTGCACTAAAGATGATGGTGTCAGGTTTGGCTAACTTGTTACATGGATTTAACTGGAAATTACCCGAAAATATGGTGATTGAGGATATCAGCATGGATGAAGTTTATGGATTGGCTACACTGAGAAAGTTCCCCCTTGTTGCCATCACTGAGCCTCGTTTGCCGCTACACTTGTATCAGTGAAACCGATGTCGTGTTAAAAATATAGGCTCATTCCATGTAAGCTCAATTGAGCCCATTTACTTTGTTTTAGATATAAGTATATGATGTAATAGGTTTTTAGGAATTCAATTCAATAATAATCAGTTTTTCTATTTTTCTCTCTCTATTTTCTTTGGCTGTACGAGAACTTCGTCTTCTCTCACGTCCGGCCACCACCGTCAATGGTGGTGGTCCGACAACCTTCTTCAAACCTTCATCATTCACCAAATTTAATTTAACATGGTATCAGAGCCTCGATTCTGATCCAATCTTCTTCCGCAAAATCTACTCTATTGTGAAAATAAATTGATTTGACTCTGATTCCGATGACTCTTCGTTTTCGTCTTCTGCCGGTAAGCGGTCTAAGGCTTCGAACAGCAATGAGGGAGTTCACTTCAAGAAGAAGATTCTCCTCCGCTTCGAATTTGAATCAAGACCACCGCCAGTGTTTGTCTCCTTCCAAGAAGAGTCTAGGACTTCGCGGTTGTTGGGGATTTCATTCTGCGACTTCCCAATTCTGATCTCTCTAAATTCCTTCACACCCGCCTAGGGTATTTCTTGACTCTTTTAACTCGATCTTGGCACTAGAAGGAGGGTATTAACCTCCAACAGCACATCATAATATAGATTGGAACTCTTCTCGACATGTTCCTTCCCTTCGATGCGCGAGTGACACGGACGTCTATATCTTGCCCGTTCATTTCTTGATTGAAAACTGATCCAGCCAAGGATTTTGCAAACTTTTGCTGGATGAAGACGCAGGTGAGTGCCATAAAGGATTCACACGTTCTTGTACATATTATTGCTTTTACTCTAGTGCTCTACCCCCCCCCCTCACAGATTCCTTTCAAATTGGGTTTCTCTTTGACCTTATCAATTCTTAATTGAATTGAGTTTTCTATTTCATATTGTATCTTGATTTCTTGGAGGGAGAATTGGGGACTTCTATGACGAAGAGTCCAGTTTATGTCTTTGGCTAATTGTAAATTAGTCTATCATTCTACAATGACATCACTACTCTTACGTCGTTTCTGACAAAAACCTCGAACGGATCTGCTCTAAAGAACAACCTCATAACCATCAATCAAATAATCAACCGAAGGCAGCTCTGAATCGGAGCCGATCGTCTCTGTCGTATATCTCTGCAACCAAATCTTCTTGTTCAAGAACTCAAGAACAGTTACATCAGAATTGGTGGGCTTCTCTCTTGGATGGCTTCATATACTGAGGATTTTTGTATCTCAAGTTTTGCTAGTCCCTGTTTCAGTTCAGTTGATAGGGTTTGGTTGCTATTTCATTGATATACTCATTGGTGTTATTCTATTCATGATGCTGCAGAGGCTCAGCTACTCTTCTCATTGCCTTCTACTGTATGTTCTTGTTTGAACTTCTCTGTTTGACCAAAGTCAAATAATGACTTGGTTTTCATATCACTCTGTGGTCGGTGTCCGATTCACATTTGCTGATTAAGGATGTAATCTTTAGGACAGAAAAGTTCGTTTCGGGATACTCATCCGCCTTCTATCAGCCATTTTTTGAGTAAGCTTTTCGGGGATTGACTCCTGTTTGGGCTTCTCAACATCTACTACAAGTGTTCGGGGTGATCCATTTATGGGCTCCGATCAACTTGCTCTACTTCTACAAGTGTTCGGGATGATCTGTTTGTGGGCTCCGATCAATTTACTTGACATTGTTACTATTGAGGCCCAAAGAGGCAATTCATGCCCATAGAGGCAATTAAGGCCCGAAGTGGCATATTTGCCGTAAAGGCTCATTTGTTTGTATCTCTCCAACTCAAACATTTCACAATAGTTGCGTGTTCGAGTTGAGGGAGTGTTAAAAATATAGGCTCATTCCATGTAAGCTCAATTGAGCCCATTTACATTGTTAGCTAATTTACTTTGTTTTAGATATAAGTATATGATGTAATAGGTTTTTAGGAATTCAATTCAATAATAATCAGTTTTTCTATTTTTCTCTCTATTTTCTTTGGCTGTACGAGAACTTCGTCTTCTCTCACGTTCGGCCACCACCGTCAATGGTGGTGGTCCGACAACTTTCTTCAAACCTTCATCATTCACCAAATTTTAACATGTCCAAATCTTTCTCAAGGGTTTTTCTGTTGTCATATTGTCAGGCCTTTGCTTAAGTTTTCTCAAGACGTACAATTATTGTGTTGTGATGCCCAACAGTCGTGTTTAAGGGATTGGATGTACTATTTTTAGGAAGTTTCCATATTTAGCATGGTTCCCTCCAGCCAGGAGAAACTGTATCAGTCTTGGTCTTAATATATAAGAATAAGAGAAAGATTTTGTAGATTTTGACATGCATTTGCAGACAATGTAAGAATCTTGACTTGTTTGGTAACCATTTCATTTTTAATATTTTTATTTTTAATTTTTTGTGAAAAATAGAAATAGAAATACATTTGACAGTCATTTCTATTTCTGATAAACTAAAAACGTTTCTCATTTTTCCCCAAAATTTAAAAATGAAAAAAAAATAGTTTCTTTTTAAGAGAAATTATTCTTTTTCGAAACTTGGAAGAGTCAAGATCGGTCAACTTAAATGATGTTGAGCCTTCGAACTTTGATATGAAAATGTTCAACCCTAATTTTATCCTCTATATATATATGTTTGTGTGTATTAGACCTGACAATTACAACCCTAAACTCGTTAACCCACTCGACCCGACTTAAAAAATCACATGACCCAACCGAACTAGTTAATATTTTTGGGTTGCATGTGTAACCCGTTGTGACCCAAAAATATTAACGGGTCAGGTTAAAACGGGTCGAATCCATTACCCATATTGACCCGATAGCTTTTATTCTATAAAATTATGAATTTTTGGAAGAAAATGTGGATTAAGACGAGCCGTTCCGTTTTAGCCTATCATTCGTTTAACCCGATCCATTTCAACCCGTTTAATATTTAGGTTCTAATGGGTTTCGACCCATCACCCGTTCCAATCCAATCCAACGGATGAGGAGCTACTTATTCATTTTTTTTTAATAATAGATGAAATCATGTGAATTATTATTCAACTCGTTTCAATTGGATATAATATACTATTATGGAAGTTGTCATACGTTAAATTTTGTGAAAAAGAATATAACTTTGTGAAATGAAATAAAAATGTTTGTAAAAATGATTAACGTTTGTTTATTTTTAATAATAGAAATAAAAATGACTATAAAACGTGTTTTGGTTTCTTATCCAAAATAAAAAAAAATAGAAACAAAATGAAACAGAAACATATAAAATAAAAATAAAAGTAAAAATAAAAATGTTACGAAGCACCACCTCTGAAAAATGGTTTTGAACTTTGATACGCAAAATTACAAAATGATGTACCTTGTTCTAGGATTTGGGCTGGCATTAATAGCCTTGTATTTGGTGGTGTATATTTGAAGGGTTCAATGTGCTTGGTGGTGAATGTAACGATAACGAGAGGTGCAATGTACGTGTTGAAATAATTAATTACCGGCCGCATTCTTAGGGTACATCAATAGACTTTTATCTCAACTCTAAAATGGAATAGGATTGTCATTGCTAATTAATTGCATGTGACACAAAATGATAGCCGAGTGAGGTTGATATCAGGCCCAAAGATGCGAGTAAGATCTTCTGTATCATTTGTATGTATCACTGATGTATCACTTTTCATCTTAACCATTGGTTGAGATGCAATGATTGGAATGCAATAATAGAGATGAAAAGTGATACACCAATGATACACATAAGTGGTACAGGAGATCTGAACTCCAAAGACGCTTGGTTGAGTATCAAATGGAGGGGTGTTAAATCTCACTAGATATTGGATGAGGTGTATAAAAGGCAAGCTTATTAGGGTGGGTAATGGATTTTGTGTTTGGTATATGAAAAAAATAATAATAATAATTATGGGTCGGTCAACTTTTGTGAAATTATAACTGTTTCACTCTTCTATTTTTTTTATTCAACCGTTAAAGTCTATTTTAATAAAATTATTTTTAAAATACCATCGTCTTCAATGAGATAAGAAACGAGAGAGCAACTCAGTTTCTTCGTTGCTCTTTCATTCCTTCCTTCGTTTCAGCTACCCGCTTTTCCCGAAAGATTGTACTTTCTTTCAATGCCGGAAATGACCATTCCGAGTTCAAGAAAGGAAGATCAATAAATAGGATTTGAGCTACAAAGATAAGGAAAAGAGATGGAGATCTTAATCTCTTCCATGACGGATTGATTTGCTGAAGAGCCTTCAACTTTAATCTTTCTTCTTCGAATTTCCTCCATGAAGAATACGTCTAGCTATCGAAACTTTCCCTGATGTTTTCTTTGTTTCTTTATTACAGAAACAAATGTGACCATGTAACAATTGCTTTTGAAATGAAATGTTTTAAAGCCCAACAAAAACACACACTAATTGTCGTTCGATGTGTGTGTGTGTGTGAAATTGTATGAGACAGAGGGGGACAGGATTGAGATCGAGATCAAGATCAGGTTGTGTGAAATTGTTGCGTCGTAAACTTCGATTGTTCTATCATGACTTGAAAGATGAGAGTAAAATGTGATAATATGAATTAAAATTGTAGGAACGTAGCAATCACAGTACACGTAGGATTCTCAAAGTCAATCAAATATGAATTATCGCTATAGAATCAAATTTCATGATATATACCAAGTCATTCTAATCTCAATAAACTCTGGTTGTGTTGTCCAAAATAAACGATGCTCAATGTTTTGAGCGATGCCCAATGTTTTTCATTACGATGCTCAAATTTGGACTGTAGCTTTGTTCACGTGTCTTTCCTTTATTAAGGGTATTTTCATCATTTTTCCTTCAAAAATGTACTTTAGCGGTTTAAAACAAATATAATGAACTTTTGCAGTTATATTTTCTCTACAGGGGACCGGCCCGATTATCACCCAAAGAACTTTGTATTATGTATTTCTCTTAATTAATGAGATTGGTGGCTTTTTGCGAATGTAACCACTAGCAATGCCGACCTTGAGATTTTTGGGGCCCTAAATGAACTCAAAAAACGGGGCCCCAATCATATAAATGTAAAAAATATGAAAAGTTTCGGTTCAAGATCAAATCAATTGTTTTTGTTTTTTTTTTCTCAAATTCACATTTACAAGTTATTTGTGAGTGGATAGATGTTTGTGAGTCTAAACAAAAAATCATTCACAATAAAAAATATTATTTTCGTTCCAAAATTATTGTCTGATTTGACGCGGCACACAAATAAAGAAAAAAAAGTTGACTTGATTATTAATATTAGTATAATGTGTAGTTTTCTTTAAAACTTGTCTTTATGTGGCTCATAATTAAAGTAAGAAGCAAGAATAAGAGCAAAATGATAGTATTGTGCTAAAAATGAAACTTTCAAACACGACAATTTTTTTGGAACAAGCAAAAAAAAAACGTGGGACAATAAGGACGTATGGAGTAAACAAAATCTAAAAATTAAACTATTGATTAATCAATAAATATCTGATGTATCCAAAATGAAGAGATACATTGGGCTTGATTATCCTGATATATGACTTTCAATTTTATTCGTGTCTTCGAAGGCCTAAACCTGTCAAAAAAAAGGCAACAAGAACCGTGAACTAGGCAGGGGCTTATCCTACAAATGCACTCCGACGTGATAATTTGCAAACACTTAATCGAGTTAGCAATTTGACAGAGTTTAGCCTATAATCATGTGAACGTACGTTCTCTCTTCATTCTGAAGGGTTTATATAGTCAACCTAGAGAGCTGGAAACTGCTCATTGAATGCTGGAGCGTGAAAAGCGGGCACATTCATGGCCACGTCCGAAACGTGGGGATGGGTTTTCCGGTAATAACTGTCCACGTTTAAGACAACCGTTACTATCTTACCGAGCAAGGCGACCATGCTCGCTCTGACCTCTCTACCTGCTCGTTGTGCCCTTGGCCCCCAGGCTTCAAGCAGATAGCTGCTCGCTTATAACATTAAGGTGGCCAGAGATTTGTCTCTGCTCGCTTATGGTTTATCTTGAGGAGTGCACGTGATTTACTCGTGATTATAGGGTAAACGTATTGTGCACGTGACCCGAGCTTGGGCTTTTTGGGTCAGGCAGTTCAATATCATTCATAGCAAATTACCAAATATGATATGCAAAACTTAAATGAGATGTGAGTTATATTTATAATAGAGATAAAACTTAGTGAAATTACAGGCCGGTCTACTTTCTAAAATATTTATTCGCTATAGTACACTTATTTTATTTTTAACCGAAAAAATTCTATTTTAGTGGCAAAATGACTATAATACCCTCAATGAACTGTATGTGCGCTACGGAGGTCATTATTTTTTGCACCGCAATGCAAAAATTAATGCAATGAAATTTATGAATCGGGGTTCAAAAATAGACTAGGAAATTAAACTTTGAATAGTGGTGCAAAAATAATGCAATGAATTTTATGAATCGCGGTGCAAAAATAGATTAGGAAATTAAACTATGAACCGTGGTACAAAAATAATGTAATGAAATTTATGAATCGCGGTGCAAAAATAGATTAGGAAATTAAATTTTGAACCATGGTGCAAAAATAGACTAAGATATTAAACTTTGAACTGCGATGCAAAAATATTATCTAATTTATTTTTGCACTGCGATACAAAAGTATAAAGAACTAGTTTACATCCTACCTTCTTCTTCAATCTCCTCTGCATAAGTCTTCTTCTTCATCCTCCTTTTCCACCTTTGTCACAACTGAAAAATCCTTCAACCCAGTTCAGATTCATTATAGTTTCGTATTTCATGAATCAAAAAACCCGTTTACGTGGCGCGCTGCCCACTCGATCCCCGCGACCTGACTTGTCGATCCCCGTTGATGTATTAATTTAAATACCTCATCCAAATTTGTAACACGATACATCAAATTATACCCCCACGATGCATAAATTTTAAATTATCAGATCTTATCTACCTTCATTCCCGTACACAATCAGTAAATGATTCAAAATGTATATGCATCTTTTTTGCATCCCAAAATCCAAATCGATACGTCACGATTCGCAAATGATGCATTGTGACTCAAAATTAATGCATTCAGATTTAAAAAAAGTGTCCAACAACGAAAAAAAAATCATTCAAGTATTTCATCAAATACTTTATAAGCATAGCATCACAAAACACTCTAAATCTATTTTGAATCACACAAATACAAATAATAACAAAACAAAAAAAAAGAACAACAACAACATGATATGAATTAGTAAAAGAGTGAGAAGTTCAAGCGACGAATTAAGAAACAATATGTAGTAACTACCGTTCTTCTCGCCACTCACATCCCTACTTTTTTTTTTGCGTATTCGGGTGAATGAGGAAAAAGAAAAAGATAAAGAGACAGAGGCAGATGAAGAAGAAGAAAACTCTGTCAAAACTAAGATTCATAGATGAATAAGAAAAAAATAAGAAGTTAGGATAATAGATTAATTGAATCAAATACAAATATTCTTCTATACCTGACCTTCCATTCACTTTAATGATTAAAAAAAAGAACGAGTGAGTGGAAGAATTAAATATTCGAAAGAGTTATAGGCTGCATCATATTTTTCGACAAAGAAACAAAATAATTTCACGTTATTGTATATATAGCCTGGATTTGTCCATTTATCTTATCCGACAAAGTCTTTTTGCTTCCTCATGATTCGATTAATTAAGGCTGCCGTGAATCAATAGGTATGTTTTTCATTTCTTAACACATATTTTGTTTTGAATAATGAACCAATCAGGAGAAAGCAGCCTAAATTATTGATACCAAGTCAGTATTTTTATTGGACAGCTAGCGCTGTACCTTTCTAATTTTGGAATGTTGGTTAAGTAGTGGTTAACATGTCACGATTAAGATTATCATCTTATTATTGGAATTTTTCGGATACTTCTCTGAAAGAAAAATCTTGGATGTTAAGTTTCTGTTTGTTTTACGAAAAATAATTTTTGAAAAACGTTTTTTTTTTTTTTGTGTTTGATAGGTAACCTTATGGAAATGTAATCAACGTAAAAACTTTTTCGAGTCAACGAAAAATAAAGTTTTTTTTTTCCTGGAAAATGACTTGCGGATTCATTTTCCGTAAGTCATTTTCTAAAAGTTCGAGCACCCCTTCGCCGGTCCCACCCCCTTCCACAATTACACATATTTACATACACACATAATCAATGGTAGACACAAGGCAAGGTGTATGGGGGCAGTTGCCCCCACTTGGGGCTTTTTACTGTGAAGTAAATTTTTTTAAAAAATAAAATAATAATATAATATATTGTACATTTTGCCCCCACATGAATCAAATTTCTACAATTTGCCCCCACCTAAATAAAAAACAAATTATAATTGTGATTTAAATTTTAAAAAAATTAATAACCCTTATTTTAAAATAGCCCTAATTTGAAATAATCATAATTTTGAAATAACCCTAATTGAATATTTAATTTATGTAATTGTTGTGAATTGTGATTTATGAATTTGTGATAGATGATATATTGATATTATGATAATATTATTTTATTTCCTAAATTTTTGTGTTCAATATCTTGGTAGGAAATGTATATTTATTTAATCTGAAATTAGAGCATTTTAATTTGGGGGTTGAAGTAGTCGATTTATGAGAATATTTTTTTATTTGTGTACATTTCCAAATTGTGGTTGATTTAAAGGAATTTGATTTTAGTGATTATGGAGAATTTTTTTAAATGAAAACCAAATTTGTGATCACTTTATAAATGATTGTCTTATATGTTTTATTGAAAATATTTGCTTAGGAACGTTACAAATGATGATATAATTAAACGATTTCAAAGTATGAAAACGCGTAGGGGACAATTATGATTTGTAACTTTATTAAATTTGTGCACCCGGTTGGAAAAATTCCCGCGTCCGCCACTGCACATAATATTTTACTCAAACAAATAAATTGTTTTGAAATGTATAGAGTTTGTGCACACTATTTATAAATTATAATTTTAATAAATACTAATTACGTCCTAAAATTAGTGTCAACTATATTATTTAGGGACATCCCAAACATTGTACATTTTTTTAAAACGTTTTTTTTTTCATATAAACTATCAATTTTTTAATTTGTATTTGTGAGATTGAAAAAAGATAAAACTTATTGATTTGACACTACTAATGGTAAATTAAGGTTACGAATGAAAAATTACTTAAAAAGCTCAACACTATCATATATTCAATATGTGCATTAATATTATAATATATTTTTTTGTATTTATTCATATATTGTTTTCCGCAGCATTTTTCGTGCGTTTTCAAACACCTGAAAATGTTTTCCGACATATTTTCAAAAGATTTACCAAACATTTGAAAACAAAATCTTTTCATTTTTCATAAGTCATTTTCTGGAAATTATTCTCCGTAAAACAAACGTAGCGTACCATTCCGAATACAATCCAAAAGAAGCAAGATTTTGATTTATTTTTTTTGGAGGGTGTGGGGGCTAAGTTAACTTTAAACAAAAAGTTTTTTAATGATGAATCACAGAAAGTTCACTATACTATTTTGAGATATTTCATTTTAATAATTCATTTAAAAAAATTATGTATGCGATTTACATAACATTTTAACATTATTTTCATATTTGATATTAACATATTGATTATGTTTAGTGCTGACACTGAAGTTTTTGCGGCCCATGACAAAAATAAATATGGGGCCCTTACATAAATAAAAACTAAAAACTAAAAAAAATTAATATGAACAATTTTTTTTTTATCTTTCATCATCCAAATTCAAAGTATTTAAGAAGAGTAACACCTACAAACGCACACGAAAAATTAAGTATCAAATCGATGATTTTTTTTTTTTGGGATCTTGTAGCATTTTGAGAAGCAAAATCTTTGGTAAGGTCATCTTTTCCAACGTCTCATTTTCAACACATAAAATCTATAATCCATTTAATCTTTTTTGACACATAGTTGAACATAAGTAAGATTTTAATAATTTTAGTTTTGAAAAACTTCTTTCGCTTTGATGCTACAGCAATTGGTATAGTTAACAAAATTCTATACGCAATAAAAACATTAGGTAAACTATAATTACTAAATACTAATTAACTTATGGTGAAAGAAAAACATAGATTCTCAATACTATGTGTCTTAGATTAATAATATTTTACTATTTCTCAAAGATTCGACAAAACCCATTATTAAGCCAAGTAAATTAGGCATCACAAAAAGAACAAAAGAAGATGATATATATAATGACTCACAAATGGTGAATGGTCTAGTTGCAATCTCAAATTCTCAATGTCCTCACTGCCTCACTGGTCTCGAAACTCGGCGGACCAAATCATTATCTGAAATTGTCAAATTGGAATGGAATGGACCGATGAATGATTAACAATTTAACATAGAGTATAATATATTAAATATTTATATATTAATATATGGAGCCATGGGGGGAGAGAGAATAATCAAGAATTATTTAAAATTTAATTACCTTGTAAAGTATGAAATTCAATTGGTTTTGTTGAGCAATTGTTCTTTTGGATCGAAAACCGAATTACAATTAACTTTAATTGATTGATTTTATAGTCCGTAAATTATTGTGTGGGAATGTAGGAGAATGACTGAATGAGACTATAAACTAGGAATGAGAGGAGAAGAGTGATGAGGATCAATGCCGATTGAGGGACAAGAAGCTCTGATTCACTCAAGAAGTGATAATCTTTGATGAAGCCATGAAAATCGAAGACCGTGAGTTTGTGATGCGTGAGAGAGGTGAAAAGGCAAGAAATTCGATTTTCAAGGCGTTAGTCGATTAAATTACTCCCTCCGTCCCTCGTCCTGGTTGACCTGGCGCACAGTTTAAAAAAAAACAATTGACTTGATTATTTATATTGGTTTAATATGTAGTTTCCTTTAAAGCTCATGTGTACGTGGCCCATAATTAAAGTAGAGTGAAAAAGTAAGGGTAAAGTGGTAAAAGTAATGTTCTAAAAAGGTAAGTTTCAAACTAGACAATTATTTTGAGACGGACGAAAAAGGAAAGGAAGACGATAATTTAGGGACGGAGGGAGTATAATTTTTCTAATTAGCTTTCAATACCGATATATATTTATAGTGAGTACTAAAATTAACAAATACCATATATGAAGAGGGTATATATAAATTTGGGGCTAACAAATTAGGGGCCCGTGGCGGTTGTGCTTCTTGCCGTCCCATATGGCCGGCCTTGATTTTGCATTTGTTGCTATAACGTTATTGTAATTATAATCAATCTAATGATAGTTATATATCCTTTAATATTTTACTTTTCAAACTTGAACTCTTTTATTTGATAGAACATAAGGAATAAGTAAGCATTAGTACTAAATGAAAAAAAAATTGGTTGATTTTATTTATGTGGCAACTTTTAAATTTACATACGGCCAACGGAAAAATAATTAATAATTATATTGAATTCAGACTAGGGAAAAACATGACACAATTTTTGTAGTGCTTAGGAATTACGTGTTTTGTGATTTTTTAAAAATTACATCAATTTTCATTTGAAAAATGAAAACCACACATTTGACTCAAAAAGTCAAACCAAGACAGTAATTTACCAACAATGGGAGTTAAAAATAACTCAAAAATGAGATGAATTATCACGCTTGCCAAATAACTTTAGATTTAAACTAACCAAGTTTTGTCATTTTTAGCGTTAAAATACCGATTTTGAGAAGTATTGATGAAATGGTACATAATTAGTTTAAAAAGACATAACCAAAGTGCACTTGAAATGACCCGATTAGTCTCATTATATTAAACTAAGTGGTCTCATGCAAGATGGTTTTACGGATCTTAATTCGTAAGACAGACTTATCCATATTTAATGTGTCAAAATTCAGTAATCTCAGTGCAATCTTTCGACTTTTAAAAATTACAGTGTCACGTAAGTGAAAAGTGTCATGTTTTAGTATTAAAAGTATCACTTTTTAGTATACAATATGTCACTTTTCAGCATAAAATATGTCATTTTGCTTTTTTAATTAAAAAAAATCATTTTTTTCCATTAAAAGATGTTACTTTTTAACTTAAATGTGTTGCTTTTGATCTTAAATGTATCACTTTTACTTTGCATTATAAATGAAATCTGTCACTTTTTTTTTGTGAAACGGTGAAAGTGTCATTTTATAGCATTGAAAGTATCAAATTTTAGTATTAAATGTGTCACTTTTGACAGTCATTTGTAGTTTTAAAGTGTCACTTTTTAGTATTAAATGTGTCACTTTTTAGTATTAAGAGTGTCATTTTTAGTATTAAGAGTGTTACTTTATATTTTAATAAAAATTATAATAAATTTCTCTTTATAGTGTCACTTTTGAACTTAAAATGTGTCAATTTTGTCTTTTAAATGTGTCACGTTTGGCATCCCAAGACAAATGAGGCTAACGGAGGGATAACGGAGCTGACAAATGATTAAACTACAAAACGTGCGAAATAAAAGAATTTCAATGGCAAACCTTGAAAGTGCAGGGGCACTGGAGCAAAATGAGAAACTTCTCATTACTTCATTAGTGCAGTGGCAAGCTAACGAGTTGACACGTGGCGAGTCACACTCAATGAAAATAAATTATGTAACTTGAGGGATTTGAGCCCATGACCTCAACCAAGATTAAAGCTACAACAACATATGATCTCAACTGATCCAATTATATGATTTTTAATAACTTGTTTTCTATTTATTATGATCCGAAAATTCCTAAATAGAACTCCGTTTTAGGAAATTCTGTCCTAGACAAGTTTTTGCCTTGAACTAATTAAGAGATAATATGAAGAACTCAACGAGGACCAAAATATAGTAGACTAATAATATAAAAGGAGGTATTATGCATATCACTAAAAGGCTGGGGGTGGGGTGGGGGCCATGGCCACCCTTGCCCCTTGGCCTTATAATGGCTTCGCCACTACAGTGCAATCCAAATTGAAAAAATTTCAATGAAAAAATGACCATGTCCGTCTAACATGCATTGCCTACACTTGCGCCTAGCAAATGCCACTCTACGTGATCCAAGAACAACCATGGATGAATCTCTATTTACATCTTCTCGATTTATATTTCTACTAGCTAGTCTATCCTCTTCTATGGTGCAACGGAGAATTTAGCCCGTGTCTGAGGTTCCGGTGTAAATCTGTTTCCGAATGGACAGTTGGAGATCTAGCTATTTTAGTCCGATGCCTTTGATCACGATGGTGATGGCGTTGGTGTCCATTTTGTTTCTTTAAGTCCTTTTGTGCATCCTCGACCTTGGGATTTGGACTTTCTGGTGGAGCAATGTACACAAATGGACCTCTTGGGATGTCGTTGAACTCTGTTAAGGGCTCTAAAGTTTTAACCACGATGCTCACGTTTGGTCTCAACTTTGGCCGATGGCTTAGGCACAGAAAAGCCAATGCAGCTGCCTTTTGAGCCCCTGCTTCGGAGTACTGACCCTCGAGCCGTGGGTCCATTAAACGACTTACCTTCCGAGGATCCTTTAAGTGAGGCCTTGCCCACTCTACTAAGTTCTGTTCTCTGCTTGGACGACTCTTATCCACTGATCTTCGCCCCGTTAGAAGCTCCAAGAGTACTACTCCAAAGCTGTACACATCACTTGCTGATGTTAAGTGACCTGAAAATACATTTTGCACCAATTTAGTAACATGCTATAGCTAGCTTCTCAAATTCATTTTAGTAAACCAATTAGGGGGAATTTTTTTTCTTACCAGTCATGATGTACTCCGGTGCAGCGTAGCCTTCTGTGCCCATAACACGGGTGGAGACGTGTGTGTCATCTCCTTCAGGACCATCTTTTGCTAGTCCGAAATCTGAGAGTTTTGCCGTGTAATCCTATAGATAGAAAAACGAAAGAAAAAAGTTCAATAATGATATTCAAAACAACATGATCACAACTTCACAAAACTGAAGCAAATAGAAACTTGCTTACAGAGTCTAGCAATATGTTGGAAGCTTTAAAATCGCGATAAATAACAGGTTTTTCAGCTTCGTGCAGAAACGCAAGACCCTTGGCGGCTCCAAGAGCAATCTTCATTCTCGTTGACCATGGAAGTGATACCGAGTATCCTGCTAGCCAATGGAAATTAACAGTTAGTTACCATTTCTCTTTCGACATTTTAAAAACTTCTGTTCTATTTATGGAATTTTCCTTTCCCATTAGCCCAGAATTGAAAACATGGCATCCTTTCCAAAGATGGCTTTGTTCTCACAGCTTTTTCAAATCCGTGTTGACAACTTCTAAGGTCATGAGAAGGTGTTTGGTAAAGTGGGGAAATAACAAAACGCCAAAACTTGTCAACTATTCAAAGAAAATACAATCTTGCATGACTTTTTCTTATAATATTCCCTCATCTAGCTAGCAAACCATTATCCTTTTGCCTTTGTCAAAGATCTAAATGAAATGGAGTACAACATGCCATTCATTTACATGAGTTGTTCACATCAATTTATAAATACAAACTACTTAAAAAAACTATGATAATCATATATCGGATACAGAACAAATGCGAGTATGATCAATTTATAGAGAAGAAACATAGAACTTACTTCTGAATAGTTGATTCTCTAAGCTGCCTCGTGGCATGTATTCGTATACCAGCAGCCTGTGTTCATCTTCGCAACAGTATCCGATCAACTTCACTAAATGTGGATGTCTTAATTGCCCAAGAAATATCACTTCTGTCTGTAAAAATGAAGATCAATTCAATCTATTAGAACCATTATGGATGATGAAAACCAGAAGAATAAGATAAAGGGTATTTTAGTAAAACACATACCAGCCATTCCCTATGACCTTGCAGGCCTTCTAAATCCAGGAGTTTAACTGCCACAGGCTGAGCCTTCAAACCAGGTCTAAGCTTGTCATCAATAAAACCCTTGTGAACGGGGCCGAACCCTCCTTCACCGAGAAAGTTACTAGACGAGAAGCTCTGCGTGATCACCTTAAGCTCGCCCAGCGTAAACACGTGAAGATTCGAGCCAGCTAGGGAATTCGAAAGATCCTCGGAAAGTGTGGTACTACTCAAATCCGATATAGAAAGCCTTGTAAACGAAGTTTGTTTCGAAACATTCTTCTTTGTCTTGCTTGATGGTTCGTCAACAACACAACAACTCGGGAAAAAAGCGCGCCATGCTGATTTCTTGACTGTCATTTCAAACTCTCCAAAACTTGAACACCCTCAAACTCAAACAACTTTGTTTCCAACTAGGTCGAGAAAAATCGATCGAAATAGAACTGATTCTTGATGGGTTCCAAGAATGATGAGCAGAGAAGAGAGAAGAAGCTAGAATTATATATGAGGGAGAGTGATGGAAAATGAAGAATGGGTTTGGAGGGTATTTAAAGGAATGAGCTAAACAATTGTCAAATGTGACAATTTCTTAATTCTAGCTACCAAACATATGACATAGAGGTTTGCAACTCCTTTATGAGAGAGAGACGGAGAGAGATTGCTTATTTGAAAATGTTCTTAATTCTGTCACCCCCTCAATTGATTTTGTCTACGTTTATATAGAAAAATAGATGCTAGTTATTATAGAATGTTAACTATAGTATTTAGAAAAATTAGTTAAATCATTTTAAGTCTATGAAGTTTGGTTGAATGGGAAAATGACATAATGGGTTAGCCAGTTTGACTTTTGTTAACATTGTTTGGAAGGTCTCACTAGAAAGGGGAGAAGTAATGCTGCTTCCACACAGAATCAAATCCCAACTCATTGAGTCATCCCTTAAGATCTTCATCATTTAAACATGATGCCTCGGTTTCTGATAAAAAAAATACTCCCTCCGTTCCTAATTTATTGTTCTGGTTGATCCGACGTATCGTTTAAGAAAATCTATTTGACTGGATTATTAATATTGGTTTAATGTGTAGTTTCCTTTAAAGCTCATATGTATGTGGCCTATAATTAAAGTATGATGAAAAAGTAAGGGTAAAGTGGTAAAAGTGATGTTCTAAAAAGATAAGTTTCAAAGTGAACAATTATTTTGGGACGGACGAAAAAGGAAAGAAAGACGATAATTTAGGGACGGATGGAGTACTTGAGAAAGATCATTATTTGTAACTAGGACGGATAATTTGGTAATTAGTTAAAATGGATAACGGGTCGAAACAAAAATCAAATTAGTCAAACAGGTCAAATTGAATCAGGTTGAACTAAAATGGGTTGACCCAACTTAACATGACTTTTTCAACTAAAAAATTCGTATATTTATAAAGCGAAAAACGATCGGGCTAAAATAGATAATGGATTGGACCCGATCCAACTATTAATATTTATGAGTTGAAACATATTATCTATTTCGATTCAAAAAAATGTTAACGGGTCGGATCATAAAATTTTCAAGCCGCAACAGATGAACTAACGAGATTCTGGTTGTGATCGTCGTATCTATTTCTAAGGAACCGGACCTCTGGGATTAATTTTGGACATTTGAATCTGGTGATACCTTGAAAAGCAAAAATAATTTCAAGTTGTCATTAGTGGTGGCTTAAAGCACGAAAAGTGGCGCGTTTTGGGTGTTATTGGACTGACCTATTATTTTCACTACGTGTAAATAACAATCAATTTTCAAATTTCTTTTGCCTTCTATTGGCCAGTACCTTTTTTTTGGTTTATATGTAAACGCGGACAGTTGGATATTTTAATTAATTTACTAAAAAATTTGCAGAAGCCTAATGAAGTGATTAATGATGACAGCTTGCTTTTAATTAGTCAAAATTATTATGAGTAATATAATTAAACAAGTTGTGCAATTTCATCTACTAAAGTTATACATAGTATTTCTTCTCTTTCATTTTCAAAGTCTTCTATATTTTTCTCTTTCTCTTATTTTAGGTATTTATTTCTTACAACTAACCTCATATTTTTGTAGAATTTTAATCTCAAATCTTTAATGTTAAGAGCATCACTTATGTGGAAAAAATTGATTGCCCCTTAGGACTTGCAACTTCTTTGAAGAAAAATACTTTTTTTCGATGCAGTCGTGGATAATAGTTGTGAATACGACGTGTCAATCATTTTTTTTCACATTCTCGATAAAGATATCAACTTTTTCACATTTTATTTGAGGATGTCGATCAATACATCCTAGTCATTTTTTTAATTATTTTTTAAAACTCTTCCTGTTATTTGTTTCATTTTCTTTTATTTTTAAGTTTTTTTTGTCACGTTTCATTTTAATAGTGGGACGCATGTCGCATAAAACCAAGTTGCATTGTATTAGAGGTGAATTTGGGGATGTTGTGATGTGAAATGTTTATAAATTGGAAGGTTTGGGTTGACTCATCGGGATTTTGGATGGTAAGGGTTTGGTTGACAACAGCCATGGGAGCTTGTTAGTGTGACGGGCGTCTAGGCTAGGACGACGTTGGAAAAAAAAGTTTAGGACCTTAACTCTGATACCATGAAGAAAACTGATGTATATTATGAATAATGGCTCACACACACACACACACACACACACACACATATATATATGGTTACAAATAAACATACAAAATAATTTACCCTGACAAAGATATAGACAAATACAAACAGAAAACCTTCATAAGGAAGAAATTAGAAAAAAAATAATTACTAATAAATACAAAGATATGTACATAAATATTAATATCTAATATATTGAAGAAATTTGTTTTAATTGAATGTGAATGCAAAGAGAAAAAATGTATCACGTAATTGAGAGTGTTAATAATCCACGGTCACATGTAATCAAATTCATAATTGCAGAAAGAGAAAGAGTAGTTAATACCCCGAGCGCAAAAGTTTGTTTGGTTACGCATGCTGTATATACCGGTCTCCTAAGCATTTGGGTCAACTGAGACCATTTATAAGGCATGCACAAATTTCACATCTAATTGATCAACGTGGATTAGGGATATTGAATAAGTTTTTTTTAGAAAATAAATTCTTAAAATGGAATAAAGAGAGTATGCACAAGTAATTAATGATGCCTAGACATTTTAAGAAACGTGTTTGATTCTAGTTTCCAATAAGAAGGATATATAGCTGACTAAAAATTGAGGAATTTCAAATTCTTTAAAATCGCAAATTATTTTGATTATAAAAGAAATGGAAAAAATAACTTTTATGAGGTCATATGCATAGCAATTGATTACGCAACCCTGCCCGCGTTTTAAATAAGGACTTTTTTTTCCAAATTTTTGGTCATTCAAATGGGTTTTGGGGATTTGGGATCCTCTATTCCAAAAGTGTATTACATCCTCTATTCTAATATCAGATCCATCGTTAACTTGTCAATCAGTAATTGACAAAATTAATTATTTAAACCAAATCAATTACTGATTGACAAATTAACCGTGGATCTGATATTGGAACAGAAGATAAAATACATTTTTGGAATAAAGGATCCGGACTCGGTTTTGGGAGCATGCATATTTAGTGTTATCCCCTCCTTTCCTAAAAGATTATGTTGATCGATATACATATTAAAAAAATGAGTAGTTTTCACGAACATCGTTTTATGGATCTTAATGTATAAGACGGAACCTCCTTATATTAAAATGTAACCCACGGGTAAATCTTCTAATCGATAATTAGGCCAAAGAAAAAACTTTAGTTTAATTAATTCAGTTTTATATCTATCAAGGTGTTTACTTTTCCATTGACCCTAGCCTTTTATGTTGTTCTCCTTACCATTCCTAAAATGGAAATTTAAAGAATTGAGAATTTTCAAATCTCTATGACGTCTAGACGATAAAATCATTTCAGGAACAAGCAAATCAAAATTATCCTTATTAATAGATTTTTGGTTTCCGTATCTTTGATTAGTTTGTTGCTTACTCTTATGAACCAATGAAATACCTATGGTTTGATACATAATAAATTCTTCTTGATTTGTTATAGACAGGTTGAAGTGGGGGTTGAAGCAAATTACCCCCTCGAGCCATCAGTCGTGCAAAGCCACACTGTCCGAGGGCACGACTACTAGGTTCATCGGCATCAGATTGCCCAGTGCACAATAGAGCACACACAGTGTGTTTTTTTCCAATCTTTTCATGTTTTTGCACAGAGAATAAAACTTGACAGAGCACTTCATCACCGAAAACTTCGGAAATATATATATTATTTATTTACAAGATAATTACAATAATTTGCTAAATTAAATACTCAGTACATAACTAGTACAATAGTGTCAATTTGCGATTAATTTCCAGGAAAAATATTTTGACTATCAAAGTTGGACACTAATTGGATTTTTCTACGAGGCAGAGTGTAGTCCATTATTTTAAATTACTTATAAATTATGTACGACTTGCTTTGCAGAAGCAGCCTAATGAAGTGATTTAAAGATGACAGCTATAGTCAACGACAAACTACACGATTGGTCTATGTAGTTTATATTTTTTTTAGTTTTTTGTCCCTGTACAAAACTTTGTTTGTCCAGTAGTCCTTGTATTAACCAATTTCAATGAAGCTGATTATTCTGTTTAGTTCCTTTATTTTCGTTCGTTAAATCAATACACATGGATCTCACGTGAATTCTGAACAAAGTAAAATAGTCATTTTGTCTTTGAAAGTACAGGGACCAATTGTGTATGCATGAAAAATTATTGTTATAATTTTTATTAATTAAGGATTATTTGAAATAATATTAAACCAACAAAATATGTATTCAATACTTAAAGGTTATAAAAAAAATTAGAAATGTGTAATACCAAACTATTAAATACTAAATGGATATTAATCTAATACTAAACTATTAATAAGGTTATTTAAATTTTAGTTGGCTTTTGCTTAATTTTGCAAAGATTAATTCCTCAAACTAATAAAATATTAACCCTATACCATTTAAATAAACCTTAATTATTAAGGTTCAAATTAGGTAAATAATAATAATATTTTTGTCAAATTATTTTTAGCCATGTCCACAACCCTTACTTGGACACCTTTTTTTCTTTTTTTTTCTGAAATACAAAAAAAAAATAATAAACCTTACTGTATGTACGTAATAATATAACTTGATAATTTCAAAATTACCAGCTATAATACTCCATCTCTCCCAAAATAAATAATGTTTTAGCAACAATTTTTTTATCCAAAATAAATGATGTTATAGGATTTCAAGAAAAAAATATCAATATTTTGCCAAAATTGCACTTATTAATTACTCTCTAATTAAATGTTGTATTGGGAAAAATTAAGATGATTTAAATAGGAATTAAGAGGAAAGAGAAAAATAATCATGTAACTTATCAACAATAATTCAATTTAAATAAGGCTAGATTAGTCTTTTTAAAACTTCCTTAATTTGTGAGCAAATTTCTAAAATATCATTTATTTTGGAACGGAGAGAGCAAAACTTAAATTCTATTTTAATTAAAATAAGTATTTCAATCTTTAATTCAATTTAGTATTCATTCAATTGAGTAAGCAATTTGACAGAGTTTAAATTAATATTCCTTGGTAAAATTTGTTTAACCTTGATAAAAAAATCACGTCCCTCCCTCCTTTGATTTGGAGGGGTTTTATAGCCTCCATGGGAAGTTGGAAAACTCCCCATTAAATGTCGAAGCGTGAATGGCGGGCACATTAACTGCCATGTCTAACACAATGGCCTAATCCTGAACGTGGAAGCGAGTTTTTCAAAGGTAACTGCCCACGTCGGGATGACCGTTACTTGCACAACCGAGCATAGTAAGCTTGCTCCCTGAACACTTACCCGTTAGGCGCTTAGCCCCCAGCTTGCTATCTCTCCAGCCCCCAGACTTCTGAGAAGTAATTGTTTGCCCTCCAGATCGCGGAGGTCATAATATGATCGCTGCATGCTTCATTACTTTGACATGGACTATGGAATGCACGTGTTTCACTCATGACTAAAGAATATGTGTCAAGCACGTGAGCTATGTCTGGGCCTATTGGGCCGGACAGTTCAGGTCCCTATACTTTTGTAAGACAAATTGTCTATTTTATCCTTCTACAAATGCATATGCGTGACACAAATGCATATTTGTGACTTGACGACCAAAAGTTAACAGAATTAATTAGATAGAAGGACTATCTATGTAAAAGTCTTCTGTTTAAGGACTATTTGCGAGGTGCATGAACAAAAAGCAAAGAACTCCTAGACTACAAAGACCAATTGTTTAGTTTGTTCTATAGTCAACAAGTTGTACAAGTTCATCTTTTATACTCCTCTCTTAATTATTACCTCTCAACTTTCAAATGGAGGTGTGCCTCGTTCAACTATATCATTTTCTTTGAATGTACTTTTTGAGTAGATACTGTCATTTGATTTGATAAAAAATATTCACCTGAGTTTCACATACATGACCACCATTAGGTATCTTTTAGTAAATAATCATAGAAGAAAAAGATATTTAAATATAAAAATAATAATGATTGCTCGGTGTCCTACACAAGAACTACAAAAAAGAGTCTTATGTCAACTAGAGTAATAATGTCAATTGTAGCACTAAAATGTCATCATGGTAAAAAAAAAAATCCAAAATTTATCACGTGAGTCTTAAGTGAGCATTTTTTTTAACTCAAATAACAGTACCTAAACAAAAAGTATCATTAAAAAAAGTTATAGTTAAAAGGGGTCACGTTGCTTTAAATGGTAGTTGATGGATGTAATTTAAACTCAATCCATAACTAAAAGGGGTTATTTGTAATTTACTTTTCTTTTTCTCATCTTTAGGCTTAAAAGACCGAAACTACGTTAAAACACAAAATTTAAAGCATGATATATATTGTTGGTGCTCTCTCTAACAGTTTAAACTTTTAGATGAACTGATTACTTAACATGGTATTAGATTCATGGTTTGACAAGGATAAAGGTTCAAATCTCCCCCTTGCATTTATCTTAAAAATATTACAAAGGGTCGTATTGATCCTTTATAAAATACATCTCTCTTCACGCATTCACGTGAGGGGAATGTTAAAGCACAAAATTCAGTTTAAACATATTTAGATGAGTTGATTACTTAACAGACTAATTCCCTTCAAACTATTAATTTCTAAAAAATAACCTTATAGTTATATCTATACAATAATCTAATTTTAACCCTAGAATGCTAATTGCGGGAGAGAGATTAGATTAAGCAAAGGGCATTAAATTTTTGTAGGATAAGTACGTTTTAGAAAGTGAACGGTTAAATAAAATAGAGTATACAATTAGTTAACATTGTCTAGACGTTTTAAGGAATCCGTTTAGTTTCTAGTTTCAATTATTGTATAATTTATACTTGTTTAAACATCGAGGAATCTCTAGTCGCTCAACATCACATATTTCATATTTCGAATAAAGAGTCTATTATTCTATTTTTGGATATTTTATTTAAACCAACTACTTTAAAAAATTAAGACATAAAAATATCATTTTATTACCAATGAATTATTAAAATTGTTATTTTCTTTAAAAAATTGACTTTCAAATGGAAACTTTTTACCAAAACAGATGAAGTATTATTCTAAATTTCTAATAATAAAAAACGGAAAAAAAAAAAACCAAGGAAATGGGCACCATTCTAGCTACTACTTGAGATCATGTGTCAACGTATATTTAGTACGATCACTTGAGCACCCGCGTTTTGATAAACGTAAAACTTCACAACTAATTGGTCATTTTTTAGCTATTATTCTTGATACAATAGTAGAAAACCAAATCCGTCTCCCATGTTTATTTTCTCAAAATTTATGTTTATTTATTTTTAAATAATCGTTTATAAATTTTAAACCAAAGGCATAAGCCATGATGAAAACAAAGGGGACAATAGAAAGAATGAGGTACAATGAATAAACCAAAAACAAACTAAATAAATAAATACAATTGAAAGGGTCCTGTTAAACACGCTTTTGCCTAAATGATTTCGTCTGTGGGCAATATAGACAATTCACTAACGTGACATGAATCTAAACAAACAAGGAAATGGATTAGGTTAGGTTGAAACAGTTGTACTATATTTGATATCATATGTTGTTCTAGAATCTCTATACTTCCAGAAGAATGAAATTTGTTAAGCATCAAGCAAGCCATCCTTGGTTAGTTGATTTAATTGTCTACCCTCAGCCCAAACACAAAAAGACAAATACACCCACTGATTGATTAGGGAGAAGTAATCTGGACCACCAATAAACGCATCCACCGGTTCAATTGATAGTAAATGTCAAGCACGTAGATCAACTGATAACCGGTGAAAATTTTGTTTTACTTGATCATACATTTTGGGTCCGAGCTATTTTATAGTTCTAGCAAAATCATACACGGTTTGAGTCATTCTATTGTTCTAGTAAAATCATACATTTTGGGTCGAAGCCATGAGAATGCAATATCGTAAAATTTTGGTAGGGGAAGCTTTAGATCTCGAGTTTCAGCCATAAAAATGTAATTGTGTTTAAAATTTGATAGAGAGAGATGTGCTTCATTGTTATCATGGCCTTACATGTCTCCAAAATTACGTTTGGATCTTGAGCCTAAAAATACCTTGGATTTTTTTTGAGACAATTGATAATACAAGAAAGAACTTATATTATTTTCACAATGTTATCGGTGAATGATTGTAACATAAATTTTGATGCTTAATTATTGTTAGGTTGGTTATGACTTATATTTTCATCTAACGATATGATTATTAAAACTGATATAAATATTTTTAATTTGACAGTATGTAATAATCTGGACCGTCTAATTATTGGATGTGAACTATGATGAGATGATGGATGTGGGGACATAACAA
This sequence comes from Codonopsis lanceolata, assembly GCA_013146195.2. Classification (NCBI taxonomy): domain Eukaryota; kingdom Viridiplantae; phylum Streptophyta; class Magnoliopsida; order Asterales; family Campanulaceae; genus Codonopsis; species Codonopsis lanceolata. The sequence goes on along the minus strand of CM028382.1, from coordinate 22,527,281 downwards.
TAGATGAAGGTGGGACCATGATACGGTTGGCTGGGGCATCATCCCAACATTTTGTTCTTAACAACTCACAATTAACATGGCATAATTTCAATGCCAAATTAAATGCATTTGGAAATAATTGGGGAAATTAGAAAGATTTCATATCTAGAATTATTCCATGTAAAATGGACAAAGAAAGCCTAGAGAAATTCATGAATCAAGATTTGTTCCTATGTGGTAGGTGGGATCTTTTTTTCTTCGAGAGAATCGATAATATGGAATGGTATTTTTTTCATTCATTTCGAAAGTCAACTAAGTCTTGTTTGACAATTTTATTTATTTATTAATCAAAATTTTCCTGAAGGCAAGTCATAGGTGGAGCTTCTAGCGTTCAATCCCAAGACTAATTAATGGTGAACTACTTTAGAAGACCGAAAAATTTCACCATAAAAACTTATGTAAGACGATTATACAGATATTTTTTATAAGAAAGATCATTTTTATCCGATCATTGATTAAGATGCTTGAATTAAGATTAGTAAGTTATAGAGATAATTAAGGATAATGCTAAGTCAAGCTGTATTTGGATTGAGAGAGTCCCTTTAAATAGGGCCACATTTTGCAAAAATGTAATTACAGGGACTTATGGAGATTTTTTTAAAAAATATATTCATTAACATTTCTTTGCATCTTTGATGAAAATATTTTTTTTTCTCTCAAAAAATTATCATTTTTTGCCTTGAATGTCTCACGTTTATCTTTAAAAGTGTCAGCTTGTATTATAAACGAAGACAATCAACTTTGACCTTAAAAATATCACTTTAGCATTAAATGTCACTTTTTAACATTAAATGTGTCATCTTTTACCATAAAAGTGTCATTTTAGATTATCAATGTAAATATCGATGTTGACTTTTAAAAGTGTCACTTTTTAGCATTAAATATGTCACATTTGACACTTAGAGGGTCATTTTACATTTTTAATAAAATTATTAATTTTTTCTCTTAAAAGTGTCATCTTTTATATTAAAAAATGTTACTTTTGCTCTTAAATGTGTCACTCTTGACCACCAAGTATCACTTTGTATTAAAAATAAAGTTAATCAAAGTTTTAAGTTGATTTAGAGCTAAAATGTAAATTCTGGCACTTAGGGATCATTTCGACAACTAAGTTCTGAAAGATGGAGGCACCGGAGCCATTACCCAAACTATTCCTTAATTAATGCACAATGTGTCAGGTGTCCCGTCCGCTTGCTATTCGACCCGCGCTCTCTTGTGTTGATTTGAGATAATTATCAAGGGCGCATTCTACCCACTGAGCTAATAGCTCATCATGCGAAGTCCTACGCGAGTTTCAGACCCCTATGCTCGATTTTCAGACTGTTTCTCTCTTATTTTGATATGTTTTCTTGTTGTATGTCGTTTTCGATGGATTACTCGCTCCAATAGCCTCCTTTTATCATTTCCAGGACTTCGTCTTCGAAATTTGGATCCATAACACTGTCCTACTAGAGACCTACTCAACTTGTTTACTCTTAACAAGGCACTCCATCTTTCGAAAAAAAATAAAAAAAACAAAATCATCTAACAAATCAAACTTTTTTTTAGCTTTATTCACGTGTATCTTTCTCAAATTGTCTTAGCATATTTACTTTTTTATAAATGATAATATTTTTTAAAGCCAAAAAGGAAATACAGACGTTTTTTTTTTTTTTGGAACAAAGGAAATATAATGTGAGAATCAAGAGTGACAAATTGTTGCTAAAACTAAGGTTTTATTTTCTCAACTCTTTCTTTGTTTGTTTTTCAATATATCCTGCGACAAAATCATATCTATCTTTATTCTTATGTCTCGAATACAAGATATATAGTTAAGTTAGAACTACCTTCAACTAGTTTGTTCACACCTCATTTTAACGCGCATTTCCAAATGAGTAATTAAAACCAAATAATAATAAAAATAATAAATATAGTATAAATAATGTATAATTGTAATAATAATAATTATTATTAATAATGCCCTATAATAATAAGATAATAATAGAATGTTTCCATTTGAAAAATTTGTATTCTATTAATAAAATAATAAAAAAGTGATAATAATAATACTAATAAATAAAATAAATAATAATGATAATAATACTTAAAATTAATAGTAATATTAATATTAATATTAATATTAATATTAATATTAATAATGATGATAAAATCTTTGGAAGCTATATTTATATTTGACAATTATTAATCAAACACACACTAACTTATGCTATCAAATTCGACCGCGTGACAAAACGTTTGATTCATAAATTTTGTGAGGGGTATTAGTGGAATTGAAACGAAAATTCACGATCAAGTAATCCACAGTGGTGTTAAAATTACATGAAAGGGAAGGAAAATGATATGAAAATTTGAAAATTTCCAACGTTATTTATTTATTTTTGGGAACATTCAACACGTAGTTTGTATTGTGTACTAATTGAAAACTTCCAATATATATATATATTTATTCCTTTGCTTTCCCTCCAAGAATATTGTATTTTTAAATGTTTACAATATATTTAGTCCTAGCAAAGATTCAACTGAGTAGAACAGGTGTATGATTTTTATTTTTAATTTATTTATTTGCTTTTTAATATATTTTTTCCTAAAAGTCCAAGACTAATTTTCAAAATATAGCCGGGTGTTAGAAACGATGATGTCTCCCTAGAAACTTTTATGTATATACAATCATTCAAAACTGAAATGTAATGTTTAAGCGATCAGAGTCCCTTCCACTCAGGTCAACCTCGTTGGTGATAGTTGTAGAGTTAGATCTCTCGTACCAATGTACATTTCCCATGCCATACCTATGTACAAATTTGTTTGGTGATACGAGAGAGATGTGCATTGTGTGATTATGAGATCTCAACTCGACACTTTAATAATAAGGAAATCATATGAACAAGATATTGTTTCAAAATGTAAAATGAGTTCTAGTGCCAACCTTTCCTAATAAGCTTATTGCATTTATTTACAAAATCTTCATTAGTTGCTTCCGATTTTACTAAGTTTGAACAAAACATTCCCATAGGGCATCTACAATTGTCTGCCCTTTTAGGGCATGTTCCTATTTACGTGCCATATAGATACGTGTGTGCATATATATATATAGATAGAAAGAGAGAAACTAAGTCTCTTTCTTTAAAATCGTATTAAGGACGTTAATTCGTAAGATGAGGACCTACTCTATCTATTCAACCTACCAATATATGACGAGTTAGATAAATAAGAATTCGCCTTTTATAAAAAATATTAAGTATAAATATATATATATATATATATATATATATATATATATATATATATACTTCAGAATTTAATTTGTTACACCTATGACAGCGTAATGATGATCTAGAACCCACTTACCACTTGTGGGAAAATGAAGACCAACAACTTCCACAAACATATAAATTATTTCCAGACTATAATTTTTTTTCATTTTTAGTGTTTGATAATGTTATGAAAAATACAGTCAAATGTAAACATTTTATGTTCAACTGAGAATGAACCATATATCAAAGAAAATGATCTACGGAGGTTCCCCTCCACAAGTCAGTTTCCAATGTCATCATATAATTAACCTTAAACCATATCTTATTTAAAAATAAAATAATTTCCCAAAATTAATTACCTCATTTGTTCCTAAATTATTGTCATGTTTGATTTTTTTTTTAGTCCAACTTAGTGTTTTTCAAATAAAAATTTGGCGTACATTTTTTCAAAATAAAAAAAAATATGTCATTCATAGTACTTTTTAAATACAACATTTTACGTGTTTATAATTTGAAAAAAAAATAATTTTTTTTTTCAAATTTTCATCAATTTAACTCTAAAAAATAAAAACGAAAATAATTTAGGAACAGAGAAAGTAATTTTTTTTTCTCTTTTTAATTTGTTTCCTCTTTATTTGTCTTCCTAAGATAATCATGCATATGCCAACAAAGGATTTCATATATATATATATATATATATATATATATATATATATATATATATATATATATATATATATATATATATATAATTCAAAAACAGATAAGAAAAGCAATAGAGCAATGGTGTCATAATAAATACTTATTTTAGTTGATTATGAATGAATGCAACGTATGAGCAAACTTCATAATAATAAAAAATCTTAGTGTTATTATTATGGTAGGTCTTTTATAAAAGACGATTTTACGAATCTTAATTTGTAAGATGGAGCTCTCACAACTCATCCTATCAACACATGGTGGGTAAACTGAGAAAGATCCGTTTTACAAAACATGTCCTTAAGACCATCTTACATAAGTTTTTATCTTATTATTATTATTATTATTATTATTATTATTATTATTATTATTATTATTATTATTATTATTATTATTATTATTATTATTATTATTATTATATACTCTCTAGTTCCTTTATTCCGGACAAAGAGTCAACTTTTGAAAGTCAAACTTTTTTAAGAAAATGATATTTTTCATAGTCTATTAGTAATAAAATAATACTTTTATGTTTTAATTATTGTTGTAGTTGTTTTAGTATATTTAAAAAAAAAAACAAAAAGCAGCTTTATTGGTAAAAGTCAAGGGGAAGATGATCAAATGAATCAAACTACAACTACCATTACGGTCCGAGTGGATATGTACCAAATCCCTGAAAAAACACATCAACAAATTTTGTATAGTCTTACGTTTGACTGAAAAAAAAAAAGTTTCATTTAATTACAACTTGTTCTGTTTTTCAAATCTCCTCTTTCCCCGTGTGTATGTGACTGTCTTGTATTTGGTATATAACCAAAAGTCTTGTTGTATTTGGTATAGAACCAAAAGTCTTGTATTTGGTATATAAACCACAAAAGGCAAAAACATAGGTAAAATAATGTTACAGATATTTTTTATAAAATAAATCTTCTGTGTCAATCGATAGACGATAATGTGTTGGTGGGTTGAGTTTAGAGCTGTCAAAATGGGTTAACAGGGCGAGTCAACCCACAACCCACTTCAACCCGCCATTTGGCGGGACGGGACGGGTCAGTCTAAAAACATGGCGGGCCTAAAAATACCAACTCAACCCACCACTTTTAGGTGTCGGGGTAGGCTAGCCCAACGGGCCTAAGCCTTTTTTACGTCTCTAGGCGAGCCAACCCACAACCCACTTTAATCCATCATTTATGGGGACCCAAAAAGTGGCGCAGAAACTTCCTTTTTAGGTGGCGGGGCGAGCTAACCCAACGGGTCCAACCCATTTTGATAGCTCTAGTTGAGTTGTACGAGAATGGTGTATCATCTTAACATTAAAATCCGTACAACCGTTTTATAAGAGATTTGATTTAACAAAAAAGTTTCATTTTAACTGTTCAAAGCAAAAGTCTGGAAAATCTAGTACGTAGTTTTGTTTACGTCAGTTCAACTACCTTAAGACTCTTTGGTATCTACCCAAAAATTACAGTTACCTCCCCTGAGTCTGGATTGATGTTTAAGTTTCACCCTCTTTCTTGTTTGAGAACTAGTTTTATACCCGTTGCGGACATATATTTTTCAATCAAATTATACTCAGTTAAATTATAATCAAGCAAAATGAAGACAAAAAACAAAACTAAAAGAAGAGATTATTTCAATTAATAGAAAAATATCATTTGATTAAAAATTATTATGAAAATAACGAAATATATGTGTCAGTTGATTAACAATAATAAAATAAATAAATTGGAATAACTGCAATTTATGAAAATTAAATAAATAATTAAAATGAAAATACAAAAAAAAATGTGTATCGCAGTGTATCGATTTTCAGTAGCGATAAGTCGATTTTGGATTAAGTATGCATCAATTTAGAATCCAATGCATCGCTATGAATTGAAATAGACAGTTTGAACATGAGGCATCGATTTAAAATCGCGATGCACTACTATGGAATGATGACAATTACACAATTTTGAATCATGCATGACAATGTATGAACTAATGTTATCGCAAGCGTGACCGATTCATTAAAGGTATACTAGTCTTTCACATCAAAAATGTTTTCAGATTAAAAAAGTATAGTGAACGGCGATTGAATATCGTCAAAAGGCCAATTTTCACCTATTTTTCAAACCTTTAAAAGACAAAAAATATAAATGGGTCGGCGTGTTCATAACTTGGCGACATATTAATTGAATGACAAAACTTACTCTAAACAAATTTAATTGCGATGATTGCTTGAAAATTGACTCAAATAATTCTATTTGTACTAATTTAAGCTTGTTTATGGCTCATTTCAATATCAAAATCAAAAAACAATTAAAAAGACAAATTTAATCTCTTGGCTTTGTTACTTGACCACTCACGGATATTAAAAGCGGTATCGTTTAATATATATATATATATATATATATATATATATATATTAAAAACTATTGTCTTGGGTCTCGCTACCTCTTGTCATGATATCTATTCCAGCAACATTGCCCTCTCATCGAAAAAAAAAAAAAAAAAACTACTAACCCAACTTATGGAACCAACTCCCATTTTAGTTTTTCTTATTCACCCCCTTAACTAATTGTCCCTCTCCCCATTCTCTATCCTCGAAAATATAAAACTCTATGAAGGGGGATCATCAAGATAGTTTTCCAAGTGAGAATATTTGGACACTCTACAATTTGATGTAAAGTTGATTACTTTTCGAACACAACGACAAATCAATTCGTTCATGATTAAATGGTCGGTTCATTATTTTTTTTTAAAAAGAGGTAACTTTACACTTCCGAAACATTTCATCTTTGTTAGAGGAAAAATTATGTTGCAATATTCTTTGTTTCATTTTGTTATTTACCATTATATAGTTCTTGTTACTTGAAGTATTTTTTAAATTTTATTTATTTCAAATCGATATATTTTTTAGATTTGTCAGTCATTTATAATCAATCATGTGCATTCGTGTTTTAGATGAACATTTGATATTTTTTAAATTTTGAATATGATGAAATAAACAACAAAATTTCAAATCTATATATTTTTGTTGGTCAGTCATATATTTAATATCAATAATAAGTATTTGTAATTTTGTTCATAATATTTTTTTAAAGAACTTTGATCCGATGAAATAGACAGAAAAGTATTCATATATTTCATTTAGTTATAATGAGTTGTGAGTTTATGTGATTTCATTGAAAGTATTTGTTTTAATAATTTTTAATCTTGGTGAAGTAGACAAAAAAAAAATTCATATATATATAGATTAGTCATTCAGTTAGAATTAATTGTGAGTATTTGTGATCCACTTCAGTGAAATTTCTTAAGCAAAGTCGTCCATGATTTTTCTAAAGTTTATTTGGCAACAATGGAAAATTAACGGTTATATGCATAAAAAGTTGTGTTTGGATAACAAAACAATGAATGGTTCTAGTTCCTAGGCTCTAGTTTCAAGGAGTTATAAATATTTGAATTTTTATTATTTAATTATATGATTCATTAAATGTTTGTTATAAATATGAGTTACTATTTTAGAGATGCAATTTTTGGCGGGAAATTACTATTTTTAGACTACCTAGGCTTTATATATATATAGATATAGATTACGTATGAAAACGTAAGAGACCCAAGTTGACCCAACTCGAACAAGCTAGTTTCATATTACTACTCGAGATATGACTACGAGCTCGTACTTATCGTATTTTTTGAAGCCTTAGGTGTCGTTTGGTAGTGTAGATCAAAGTCGAATATAATTAATAGGTTGAGTTACATGATGTTTGGTACACAATAGATGATCTAAATTAATAGCACAAGCCAGATAAAGTTATTATCTCCTCGTTAATTATGTCTAGAGAGAGAGTTGTATTATTAACATGCTCACTGAAAAAAATTGGAGCTAACATTTTTAATCTCAAAACTACTCATATATACAATTAAAGATTAATAACGAAGACGTTAATAATACTGAGATTAATAATATTTTTTTTTATCTCTCTACGAATAGCAAACAAGCCCTTAGGGCAAGTCCAATGATAGTGATCAAAACCAAATTTTGATACATATTTATGAGTATTAAGCTCTCCAATGGTTAAAGTAAAATGTATCAAAATTAGATGTGCTACTAGGGAATGTACCAAATTTGATACATCCATTAGTACCACACATAATTTTAATATTCTCCGTTTTGACCATATATGTATGTCATAATATGTGTTGGTAAATTATTGTATATTACTCCCTCAGTATATTAATATTTTAATTACCTGAACATCACTTTTACCACTTTACCCTTACTTTTCACTTTACTTTAATTATGAGCCACATACACATGGGCTTTAAAAGAAACATTAAACCAATTATATCAAGTCAATTGTTGGATTTAGGGAAGGAGGGAGTAATATTTTAATTTTGTTTTTACATTATTATATGTGTTGGATTTAATTTTTTCAAAATTATTATTATATCAAATTTTGATACATATGGTTGGAGATGATTATTTGATACTCATAAATAGTAATTAATAGGTATCAAATTTTTGTTTTAATACTCATAGGCAAGTACCACCATTGGACTTGCCCTTAGTGTTAGAGGATCACCAATGCTAATGTGAATGTGAAATAAATTAGATGTCACCTATGATTTTATACTTTTTTTGAAAGAAAAAACTTCTTCAATGTAAATGTGAACGAGATGTGGATATGATGTGTCAACCAAATTTATTCATACTGTGTATAATAATACACTTTTCACATTCTACTTGATAGTGTAAATTAATACATCATAGTCATCTTTTTTATTTTTAAAAACTATGTCTATTGATTGCTCTCTTTTCTTTTACTTTTTTACTTTTTGGTCAAATTTCATTTAGTGGTGTGATGCATACCACATAAGATCAAATTCACATTTGGAAAGGTTCATTTTGAATCTTTGATTGAATGAAATAAAGAGAGAACAATTATCACGTAGGATTGAGAGTGTTAATTACTCACGGTCAAGTAAGATCAAATCCACGGTGCATTGGTGATGTTCTTAGATGTCACCTAAGATTTATACTCTTTTTAAAATAAAAAATCTCTTCAATGATAATATGGAGGAGGGATGTGGATATGACATGTCAATTAAATTTGTTCACATTGTGGATAACCATATTAATTTTCACATTATACTTGAGGGTATAAATACATCCTAGTCAACATTTAAAAAAAACCCTTTTCTATTGGTTGTTTCATTTTCTTTTATTTTTATTTTTTAATCAAATTTTATTTTAGTGGTGGGATGCGTGTCACATAAGATTAAATCAACAATTTTGGAGAGGTTCATCTCAAATTGAATGTGAATGAAGCAAAAAAAATTGTCACATATGATTGAGAGTGTTAACTACTCACTGCCACATAACATCAAATCCTTGCATTGGTAATGCTTTTAATTGTCACCTAGGATTTATACTTTTTTTTTTTTGAAAGAATAATATCTTCAATTCAAATGTGGATTGAGAATATGAATATGACATGTCAACCAAATTTGTTCATATTGTAAATAACAATGTCAATTTTTTACATTCTACTTGAGGGTGTAAACATCATAGTCAACATTTTTCTTTTTGATAAACTCTTCCTATTAGTTGTTCCTTTTTTCTTTTTTCTTTTTTCTTTTTCTTTTTTTTTTTTTTTCAAATTTCATTTTAGTTGTGAGATGCATGTCACATAAGATCAACTCAATATTTGTTTTGGAGATGTTCATTTCAAATTGAATGTAAATAAAGAGATGAAAAATTATAACATATGATTGCGGGTGTTAACTATCCACGACCACGTAACATCAAATCAATGGTTGCATTGGTGGTGCTCTTAATAATGTCATATCAAATTTAGTTAGATTTTTATACCGTCATATCAAATTTGTCATTTTCTAAGTAATTAATGACATAGATAATTCAAATTATCATCAGCTTAACCATTCAACAGCTCTAGCGCTAAAATTCGTAGAATTATCACGAGTTCAAGCTCGTAATATTATTTGTCTCTCTACTATATCATTAAGTAGTTAATTTAGCATATGCGCATGTGTGTTTATATTTTTATTATATATTCTAAAATATATTTTAATTTTATAATCTATATATAATAATAATAATAATAATAATAATAATAATAATAATAATAATAATAATAATAATAATAATAATAATAATAAAACTAAAATGTGACTTTTTAGCTATACATTGGAAGTTGAGACACTTTAATTAGTATGAAATTTGTATTTTTCATATACATTATTGTATATGAATATCTTCAATTTATAACTATTACTCCCTCGGTTTTCAAATTAAAGTTTTCCTTTCATTTTTCGTCCATTCTAAAATTATTGTCTTGTTTCAAAACTCTCTTTTAAACAACTACTTTTACCACTTTACTCTTACATTTTCTACTTATTTTAATTATGGGCACATGTTTAAGGGCCTTAAATGAAATAACACGGACAAAAAAATTATAATATAGTCAATTATTTTTTCTTAAACGGTATGCCGGGTCAAAGAAGATGATAATTTAAAAACAGATGGAGTACTAAAATAGTTATATAATCTTTATTATAAATAGTTTTAACGAACAAAAATATTATTCGAATCTCGCATCGTACGGGTATAATAGGTTTTGAGGTGGTGTATTACTTATATATAATAGGTTAAAATTGACAACTTACTTGGTATGGAGCTTAAGGGTGGAGTTGAGATTTTACTGTTGTAGATATATAAATAGTAGACATTTTAGTGTTTTTCAATGAGGTTTTTTTTATTTCTCATTTTGGAAATGGTCATAAGAAAATAATATTATTCATCAATAATTTTGTTGAAGTCTTTTGAATGAGGTGTATTAAAGTCTTTTGAATTATTTAGTCCACGAGTTGAAAATAATATAGTATGTCGGGATGATTTTTTGGTGTTTATTTATTTAATTTAATAATCTTATATAAATTATTTTGCAGAAAATGTTGTTTTCCAGTAATATAATATTGAAATTTTAATCAAAATGTTTCGCATCCTACTTTAGTTCTTCATTTATTGGATATCACGAATGAGACGATATATTATACTATTTTAAGATACATTTTATTAAAGATTTTATTTTGTATATTTTTAAAACATTACATATTTTTTCAGCTACTATACAAGTACACGATACAGGGAAGAGCAATTTATATACATACTCACCTTTCACAAGTTCAAGTATCTCGCCAATTGTTGATTCAACAAATCATGAAGAATGTTCAAATCCTACTGTCATTTCAAATAAGAAAAAGCGTTTAAATAGATCTCTCTCGCTTATTCAATGTAAATTTTTGTTATGTTTGTTACATCTTTTAATTTTTATTATTAAGTAGATTCAAAGTTATTCATGTTTTATCATTTTTTCTAATTTATAATATTATTTTTTACTAAATAAATAATACCTCATATTTTGGTCAAACATTTGATTTTTCATAACTTAAAAATATAATAATAAAGATATCATAAAAAATAATTATATTTAATACATTGCAACTTATGATTAGTACTTTACACAAAATGTAATTGACTTTCTTAATTAATATTTTTGTTTATATAATAAGTTAAAAGAGAATATATGAATCTTACCTTTAATGTAAGTATGATGTGTATTTTTCTATGATACATATGTAAGAGTGAGGAATAATAATAAAAAACTGACTCAAATCAACGTAAAATGTTATATTAAATTTTCAATAATGATATTTATTTCTTCGTTTTGCTTAAATATTATTTAATTAAAAAAATTTTGTCGGTGCGTTAAACGCATGTATCAAACAAGTTATTGATAATTATTCGTGATTAATATTAGAACAATAGAATTGAGGGCCCTTATTTTCTAAATTATGATTATATTAAGTACTCCTTTTGTTCTACCCAAAGAGTCCCTATTTGAAAAGTCTAATAATTAAGAGATATATTAATGTGATTGAAATTAATCATAATTACAAAAATACATAATAACAATCAATATGCTTACAACACAAGTGGAGGGTAAAGATGAAAGATTATGCAAGCTGTAAGCATAATTATTGAAAGTAGACTCTTTATTTGAGACATTCCAAAATAATATAGTGAACTCTTTGCTTGAAATAGATGAAGTATTATTTATCTTAAATGGGAAATTGGTCACCCTACATTAATCTATTATACTAGGGGTGTAAGTGGTTCGGTTTGGTTTGATTTATGTCAAAACCTCAAATCGAACCGCCTCCCAGTGGTTCAAAAAATTTCAAACCGAACCGAGTCGAGTAAGACTTGGAACTGAACCGAACCGAACTACTCGGTTCGGTTTGATTTGATTTGGTTTTGTGGTTTATATAAATTATTTTTAATGAAATTAACCAACATTAAAAATAACAATAAAAATAAGATTTTAATTTTGAATTAACATCAAAATTAGGAAATAACCTACTAACAACAAATTATCAAAAATAAAACAATACAAATTATAAAATAAACACAAACAATGGAAAAAATAATAGTTCTCCAACAATCAAGATTTTGTTTGGTTTAGTATACGTTTATATATATATATATATAGTTAATAAATGTAATATAATAAATAAATAAAGGTTCAAAATAGTTAATAAATGTAATATAATAAATAAATAAAAATATATAAGTTGGCTTGGTTTGGTTTAGTTTAGTTTGGTTCGATACAAAAAACCGTGAACCGAACCGAACCATGTGCTTTTTCAATTTTTGAAACCGAAACCGAACCGTCTTCAATCAAAACATAACCAAACCAACTGGTTTGGTTTGGTTTGGTTCGATTCAGTTTCGTGATTCGATGATTCCGATTTACACCCCTATTTATACACTTAGGTTACGCTACAATATTTTAAGTTGATTTAAACATTGTGCTTCAATATTACAATTAGGTTAGCCACTCCTTGCGTTTTTTCATTTTTTTGGTTAGTATTTTGGATGAAATACATTTTAAAAAAAGTAATTGAAAACTCCAAATTATCATTATTATACACATATATAGACTCATATATGATATTGTTAATATGATTTGTTTAACAGTGTTTGGAACAAAAGTCGTAAGAGCATTTCCATTGTAGAAATCCTTTCTTCATATTAAGAAGATAAAAGGCAATAATGGTGAAGCTTTCTTATTTTTCTTCTTAAATTGTCCACATAGAAGAGAGATTGAGAGAGCTTCCCAAATAGGAAAAAAAAAAAAGAGAGAAGAAGAATGGGGAGAGGAAGCAGCGGTGTGATGCACTACTTGTTTAAATGTGGCACGTGCACCATACTCTCGGGAGAGGGGTGTGAAAGGTTGACCATGGTGGGTCTCAATGCCTTTTTTTTGTTTTACTACTTTGTTGATTTTCTTCTTCTTTTTTTTTGAAAAATTTCCGCCCAATCTTCCTACCGTTGTGGGGGGGGGGGTATATATATATATATATATATATATATATATATATATATATATATATATATATATATATATATATATATATATATAACTAAAAGTAACCAATTGGTGCAATTTTTTATATAAATTAATTAAGTTTTTTTTTCTTTTTTTTTCCTTCTTTCCTATAAATATTATTTATAAATTAATTAATGTATTTATTTATAAGTTAATTTATTTATACAGAATATTTAAATATGAAATATATTAAATAAAGTTAAATAAATTTATTTGTTTGAGAAGTATAAAAATAATATTGAAATGTAAAGTTAATGATGTGACAGTAGGACTCAGCTAAAAAGATGTTAAGAAGATAATACAATGAGAATACATATTCTTAAGTGGGTAAGAAGAGAAAAATGTGTAGGTGACAATGGAATCCAGCTAAGAAAATGTATAAGAAGATTATACAATGTGTATGCTCTAAGGGCACCAAAAAGGGATTGGAAGTGAGTTTGGATATGATTTATAATACTCCCACCATTCCTAAAAAATAGTTTTGTTCGACTCGCTACACAAATTAACAAAAAAATTAATTGACTTTATCATAAATAATTGTATGCTATATAATTTTCTTAAAAACCTATATACAAGTGAGGCAGTGTTCTAAAACTCCCCGCCTAGGCGCTAGGCCCCTCTCTACCGCCACGACTTTCTTAGTCACCGCCTAATCGACCAAGTCGGCGCCTACGTTGCCGATCTGTCAGATAGATAGAAGAAAGAAGATGAAAAATAAGGGGGCTGTCTCGAGACTCATAATTTAGAATGAGAAGGGATTAGGGAAGATATGTTAGACTGTGGGTTGTACAAGCAGTAAGTAGGGGGAGTAATTTTTTATTTTTTTTAGTTTTAAACATGGCTGGTTTATTGCTTTGGGGTTGTTGAGAATTTGGATTAAAGGTAGGTTTGTATATTTTTGTTCATTTTACAAATATAGACAAGTGTTTGATAAAATGACAAACATAAAAAAAATTAAATTTGTAATCAATGTGTTTGATTTTTGATGTAAATTATCAAAAAAATGATAATTATGTCTTAATTCTAGGCCCTGCCTAGGCACCGATTACTCCCCGACTAGTCCCCTAGGCGCTAGGCGCTAGTGTGCCGCCTAACAGTCGCCTAACGATTTTTAGAACCTTAAGTGAGACCAATCCTCACAGTAACAAGGAAAGTAACCTAATGAAAAAGATAAACAAAATAATTATTTAGGTAGGGACAAGGGAGGGAGTTGTACATTATTTCGTAATCCATATCTCCCCCACGGTCTTTAATTATAAAGTAGGTCTTCTGTAAAATCGTTTTACAGATCTTAATTCGTAAGACGGAGCCCCACTCTTCAGCAGCTCAACCACTATTACAAGGTAGGTCGGGTAAAGAGGATCCGTCTTACAAAAAATATCTGTAAGACTGTCTTACACAAGTTTTTGCCTTAATTCTATTGATTATTGAAAAAGACAAAAACGTGTAAGGCGGTCTTACGGATATTTTTTGTAATACAGATCATCTTTATCCAACCCACCGTGTATTGGTGGATTGAGCTATGAGAGAGTGTGACACCGTTTTACAAATTAAGATCCATAAAACGGTTTTACAAGAGACCTACTCATTGAAAAATTGTGAGCCAATCCCCATTTTAAAATTTTCACTTTAACTCTTATCAGAATTAGAAGGAAAATAATAAAGGTAGAAATTCGGGTCAGTCCTTTTTGAATAATTTTTAACCACTTTATATTCTTATATTTTTAATAATAATGATTTTGTACCTCACGGTGCATAACGTGTCTTTTTTCTAATTATGAAGAAGTATATGCGTGTAAAGTGGTTAAAAACTAGAAAAAAATGCGGGTCGATCCACTTTTTAAAGTTTATAACCCCTCTAGTCCAGTTTTTTTTTTCAACCGAAAAATGACACTTTTGATAGCGAAATGATTGCGATACCTTTAAGGAGCCTGAGGTGGGCTACGTTTTGTATTGCGATTCAAAAATATCGGGTTAAATTTATGAACCGTAGTGCAATTAGACTATGAAATTAAACTATTGAACCATTGTGCAAAAATTAATGAAAATAAATTTATGAATCGCGATTCAAAAATAGATTAGGAAATTAAACTTTGAACCGCGATGCAAAAATGAATGCAATGAAATTTATGAACCGCAATTCAAAAATAGACTAGGAAATTAAACTTTGAACCACGGTGTCGCGGTGCAAAAATTAATGCAATGAAATTTTTATGAACCGCGATTCAAAAATAGACTAGGAAATTAAACTTTGAACCGCAGTGCAAAAATGAATTAGATAATATTTATGCACCGCGGTTCAAATTTTAATTTCCTAATCTGTTTTTGCACCGCAGTTCAAAGTTTAATTTCCTAGTCTATTTTTGCATCGCGATTCATAAATTTCATTACATTAATTTTACATTGTGATTCAAAGTTTAGTTTCCTATTCTATTTTTGCATCGCGATTCATAAATTTCATTGTATTAATATTTGCACCGCGGTTTAAAGTTTAATTTTCTAGTCTATTTTTGAACCGCGATTCATAAATTTAATTGCATTAATTTTTACACCGCAGTTCAATAGTTTAATTGTCTAATTTAATTTTAACACGGTGCAAAAATAATGACCTCCGTAGCGCGCATATAGTTCATTAAGGGTATCGTAGTCATTTTACCATCAAAAGTGACTTTTTCCGGTTTAAAAAAAAAAGATACTGTAACGATTAAATTTTTTAAATAAGTGGACCCCCGCAATTTTTTCTTGATTATTTCCCTTCTAATTCTGATAGTGTCCATATTGTGGAAACACTTGGTATTTAAATCACCCCCTGCCAAACCATTTTTGTTTAGCCCGTTGGGCCAAATACATTTCCTCTTTCTTAAGCTATAAATTAATGGCTCCTCTGAGTTGCTATCCCTTTGTACTAATTAGGGGTGTGCCGTGTGCACGCAGCACGGTGTAGTGCGGCTCAATTTTGGGCTAAAATCGCAGTCAAACCAAAAGAATGGATTTTGCGACAAATGCAGCCGAAAACCTCCGTTTGGTTTTCAGTTTTTTGGTGTTTTTGGGCCTGCAGTCAAGTCCAACTAAATTAATCAATTGGGCCTGTAGAAAAATTATAACCGATCCTTTTTTTCAAAATTTGTAACCCCTCTAGTTCATCTTTATTTTTTTAACCGTAAAAGTCCATTTGTTTGAAATATTGTTCAGAAAATATCATTGTCTCATTCAACATCTCCGACAAATACATTGGATTCGAAAATCACTATTTTATGTTGGGTTAAACGATTTTTCAATAGGACGAAGGTGAAGAGGAAGGAGGAAGAACAAGAAGGCTTACAACAGAGGAGATGGAAGAAAAAGGTGGAGAACATGGTCTAGTTCATTGCGATTTTGTATCGCGGTACAAAATTAGATTAGATAATATTTTATATATCGTGGTGTGAAAATTGGAACCAAGTTTGCATCGCAATGCATCAATTGGTTGCTTGAATTGATGCATCGTGGTAAATAAAAGTTGGTGCAGCACAATGCAAATTGGATTAGGTAATTAAAATATGTATCGCGGTGCAAAAAATGATTCATCCCGATGCAAAATTAGATTTTGTAATTAAAATTGATTCCATTTAAATTGATTCATCGTGGTGCAAAAATCAATGCACTGCGATGCATTTCCGTAGCGCGTCCTAGCTCATTAAGGGTATCAGAGTCTTTTTTTTTTCTTAAAAGTGCCTTTTTTCGATTAAAAAAATATGTGATTGGAGCGATTGAAAACTTTAAAAATTGGACGGCCCACAGTTTCTCCAAAAATCTAGTTGCTTCATTATTGGAATTTTAGCTAATTGGGCATGTTTGACTATTATTCATTACAATCACAAAGTTGTTTTTAAAGCAACAATTTAACAGCCCAATTGGAGTGTAAAAAATATTATATGACCAGCAATAATCTAAGGGTCGCGCTATTCTGACCCCTAATTCCTCCAAGTTGACCCATCATTCCAATTTTTTTAATGACAAAAATACCCTCAAGTCTAAAGATAATTATACCCTTGAAACTTATAAGTAGACCCTCATCCTATTTTTCTAAAACAAACAACCTCTAAGTAAACTCCCACCTCAGAACAAATATACCCCTTCTTCCCAACTTCATTTTCTTCATCCCTTTCATTCTCATTCTTTATCCTTTTCCCCACAAATCCTTAAGTCTTCCAAATACATTCTTCTTCAAACTCTTTTTCTTCATCAACTAAACATCTTTCCTAACACAATATTTTGTTCTCCTTCATCTACCTCTTCTTTTGTTGTGAACAAATCACCTTCCAAAAACCTTTAATTTCAAAAAAAAAAAACCTAGGGCTTCAACATTGGGTGTGAAGATATCAAGTATGGATGAAAAATAAGTAATTATAACTTTTATTGTAAGTATTTAAAACATTGTTTTGCTTAAATTTGTGTAAAAAAAAAATTCTTCTTAAAAAATAGGTTCTCGTCGTAAACGGTTCGGAACTGGAGATCAGAACATTTTTGAAATGTTTGGCTTCTACCAACCGAACATTTTTTAATTGTTTGGCTGGTACCTACCGAACAATTTTGAAATATTCGGCTGAGTACATACGAACATTTTTGAAATGTTCTTCTGGTTCCAAACTGTTCAGATGTTACCAGCTGAACATTTTGAATTTGTTCAACCATAGCTAGTCGAAACATTTTGTAAATGTTCCACCAGCTCTAATCGAACAATTAAAAAAAAAACTAAAGGAGCTTGTGTTTTTGATGAGTTATTGTATTTGGTGACATGATTCAAACACGTTGTCAACAAATCCTAGTGTTGATGGTCCTGCTAATAATAAGATTGTTGATGTTGAAAATAATACGATAGTTCCTATTCAAGATATTGTGGCGGATTACACCGATGTATTCATGACGCATGAACTCTTTTCATCTCGCTAAATGTTGATTGATTGGGTGTGTGCTAGGAGGAATGAGCTTGAAATGGTAATAATAGTTAGGAAGTCAGACAGTGGTGCGGGTAAGAAAAAGCATCGGGTATTAATGACTTGTGAACGTGTTGGTCATTACAGTGGACACAAAAAATCACAAGCAAATGATGAAAATCAAAGTGGAAAATCTCGAGACATTTCCTTTGTCGATGACACATCAATAAGAATGTTTTGACAAATTGTAGGAAAATCTTAACGACTAAAGAAAAGTGGGATTCATTTAATATGTTTTGGAATTTGTTGGTAAAGTCTGATACTGAGTCGCAATATAATGACTATTTGGGAAGACTGCAGTCTGAGTTCAAAGATTATCCAAGTGCCATCAAATATGTGAGGTATCAATGGATTGAGTCCTACAAAGAAAGATTTGTGTCATATTAGACAAATACCATCATGCATTATGACAATACCTCTACTAGCAAGTTTTGTAATTATGGTTATTGATAATAGTATGATTATTGATAATAGCAAGTTAAGATATAAAAGGTACTAGTTATCGAGTAAGTTAAATTACATATGAAAATTGTCTAAAATGTCATTCAAACAATGCAATCAAGTGTTTCTTCTACGACGATGCCGCGATCGCTCTCCCTTTGCTTGGCCACTTGTAGACGGTCCCGGTCCCCCATGTTGTTGCCCTCCCAATCCTCCATATGCAATCTGGATTGCTATTCCCAACTCTTCGTACGATATATCTCGATCTCCTGCACCATAGCGCACCTCCATCGGTTCCATCAAACCGCGTGCTAAGCTAACCATATCCCATGGATCTAGTAAACATGCATCAATAGCAGTCCATTGGAAGGTGGAATGATGCTCAGGGTTACATAAGATTGGATGAGATACACGGTTGTATCAATCCATATAGCCAGGTGCACACTGCCATGGTCGCTCGGCAACTATACCAAGTTGTTGCTCAGATAAGATTTGTCTTTCCCAAATATCGAAGTATCGAATGAGCATTGCCAAGACCTTTTTATTTGCCAACATACCTCTCTTCTCGATATCGGGGGCAATAATCATCCCCGGAATCGTCTGCACATATCCAAACTATCTGAGAACGCGATCAGGGTGGTATGGCTCAACATGATCAGTTGATCCTATGCATCCATGGTATAAGGCTATCCGATGAAACGAGAAATGATGTCTAATCTGCTCGGTATATGACATCCAAATAACCTACAACAATTATTGAAAAACAATTGATTAATAATATATAAAATATGATTATTTTCTACATATAATCAATACATATAAAGACATTAAGACTTATATCATCCGCACGAAGGGTGTCAAGTTGTTCCCGTAGACCTACCAATCGGTCAGCGGGCACACCGGCAACACTCCTGTGCTCCACCTACTTGCAAGTTCCTGACCTTCGTAATAGTGTACGTTAGGAATAGCGGATGTACATATTCGAAATTGCTCAAATATCCATGCCTATTTGAACAAAATACACATTATTTAACTATAAATACAAGTATACAAATTAAAATATAAATACAAGTATACAAATTTAACTATAGATATAAGTAATTACCTCCAATAATGTGGAATATCCGGTCATCTGTCTCGTATTCACCTCTGCTGCATACCCTAGATATTTATATAAAGGCTAGGGCTGCCGCTCCTCATGAGTAAGTATGCACATCATCAAAATCGCTAAGGAACTCCAAGTATGTCGTGCTAACCCTACTTCCACTCTTATCAGCAAAAATTGTACAACCCAACATATATAACAAATAAGCATGAAGAGAGAAAGCAACCATTTCTGGATCCTCGGACAATGGATCCAAAGCAAAACGGGTACATAGCCATTCTAGCCTCACAGACGGCCCTCTAGCACCACACATTCCCTCTCTTGCCTCATCTTCAGACACTCCTAAATATCAACAAATGCAATCGATCAAACTTTGTGCGAAAACTGAACCTTGCAAAAAGACCGACTTCCTAGCAATTGGAAGACCAGTAATACAGAACACATCATCAAGTGTTATAGTCATCTCACCAAATGGCATTTGGAAGGTATTGGTCTCTGTATGCCACCGCTCTACAAAGACACTAACCAATACCTTATCACTCTCCAGATATGAAACATGCCTTAACTGCTTTAGTTTGGTCATAATAAAAGTGTCCCTCCATAGTTGGGAAGCAATTTTTGTGTTTACATTCCATGCTAAAACTTTTGTTTGTGGTTGTTCACCTTCAGCACTGGTCGCTCTAGCCCTTGATATATATGTACAGCTGTAGACACCCCAATTTCGTACCCCTGGTATGTAACATTGACATGCGATATCAAGACCTGTTAAAACTTAACAAATGTCAAGTTACATGGTTTTAAAATGCAAAAGACAAAGCAAGATGCGTAAAATAGTGAAATGCAGGGGCCAGAGTGTCAAAAAGAGGATGAAGATTGAAGCCCAGGCGCTGCCACAAAGCAAGATGGGCACGGCGCCCAGACTCCATGGTGTCCGCGCCAGGATCCTCGACAGTGCACTCCGTCTTAACGCATTGCAAAAGCCTTCAAACGTGCGGTACAAGCTGGTGAAGCACAAGATGAAAATCAGAAATCCCAGCGATGTCCCTCCTCTCGCCTATAAATAAAGGAGCCCGGCTTCAGGAATTCACACAGTAACACACAGTCACGCATAGAGAAAATGTTGTGCGTTTATTTTACGCAGTGAGCGATCGTGAGAATAGTGAGTTCCCCCTTCTATAATGTCTCGAAGCTCTGTCAAATCTCCTCTAAACACAAAACCAACCTGTCAAAGTGAGCCTTAACACCCCAGCTAGGTTTCCACCCTATTCCCCCGGTCCAAAAATCCCAAAAAGAACAGTTGTTTTGCCCGAATCAAAAGGCCAAATCCGCTAGAAGCAAGCAATTGCTTTGCCCGATTTCCGCTAGCAGCAAACAAACAACAGCAAAACGCAAACAATTGCTCCGCCCGTTTGACGGTGCCCAGAAGCAACTTTCGGAAGCAGTTATTCTGCTCGAAACACAGCAGCAACAAAAAGACTCCCTCTCCCGGAAGGACAGAGCGAGCGCACTAACGCTCTTAAAGGTGAGGCTTTTAGGGTTTTGTTTATATAAAAAAGTTATTTTCATCCGGCCCAATGTAAAAAAATATAAGCTGTTGTGCTGCCCGAATCAATGAAGAAAATAGCATTAAAAAGAGCCATTATTATGGCCAAATATTTTGAAATGTATTTGTAATTACTAAAAGGATATAGCTGCAAGTCTGTAAATAATGTAGACATGAATATATTTGTTTTTAATGCTTTATTTATTTGCTAGATAAATATAACAAAAAGCATACTTTAGCCAAAAGTTGTTTTGAGACCGAAAGGGCGAGTTGGGTGCCTAGCACCTTTGTGGGTTCCCCAGAGTGCGCCCGCGCCCCGCATGCCCTTGGATAGGGGTGCGCGTACGTGAGGAAGCGGGACACCACGCTTTCCATTCCACCCTCCCTTATTTAGGGGAAGACGAAATTAAAAATGCGGAAAGGGTGCTGTCTAAAATAGCGCGTTGAATACGCCTCGGTAACTTCAGTGAATTTTTGGTCCAATATGGGAGCTTTGGGTTTTCTGCGTCAAGTTATCCCTTTTTTAGGGGATACCAGGATGCAGGAATACATCACTCTTTCATTCACATTCTCCCTTGTTTAGGGTAAAACGAAAAGTGCAAGCAAAAATGTTGCGAGGCCCTACTATGGATTTTATGAAAAATGTCTTATGACCTATTTCGGATTACTATGAGTGTTTTGAGTTTTCTTTATCAAGTTATCCCTTTTTTAGGGGATACCAGGATATAGGAATACATCACCCTTTCATTCTCATTCTCCATTTTTTAGGAAAAAACGGAAAAGTGCAAGAAAGGAGTGTTGCGATGCCCCACTGGATCCAAAATGTTTTATAAAGTCGTCATCTTTATTTTAAGGAAGAAATAAAGAAAAACCAAAAAAGAAAAACCAGAGATTGCAAAAACGGGTTCGGAGGCTAAGTTACGAGTTGAGAAGGTACTAGGCATCCAACTCCCCTTTCGGTCTAAAAAGCGGTTTTTGGCTAAAGTATGATTTTTATTATATTTATCTAGCAAATATATAAAGCATTAAAAGACAGGAAATAAAAGCAAATACATCCATGGCTACATTATTTACGGACTTGCAGCCGTCTCCTTACAATAATTACAAATACATTTAAAAATATTTGGTCATAATAACGGCTTTTTTAAATAGTATTTCCTAACTAAATCCGGGCAGCACAACGGCTTATATTTTTACATTGGGCCGGATTTGAAAAGAACTTTTTATAAATAAACGCCCTTAAAGGCTTTACCTTTTAGAGCATGGTATGCTCGATTTGTCCTTCTCGAGAGAGAGAGTCTTTTTTATGATGCTACTGCTGTGGTTTGGGCAGAGTAACAACTTGTTTTCGGTGGTTTTGGCCTTTTTCACTCGGGCAGAGCAACTGCTCTTTCCGAGGTTTTTGGACCGGAGAAATAGGGTGGATTCCTAACTAGAGGGCTAGGGATCACTTTGACCGGTTGGATTTACTTTTGGCGGAGTTTTGGCAGGGTTTGAGGCTTTATAGAAGGATCGCTCCCTATCTCACTTCGCTCACTATTTTTTCTCAGGGTAACAATAACGCGGAGAGTTTGTGATCACTGATCGGTCTGTTGAAAGTGAACCTCGAGCTCTCTATTTATAGGCTGGAGGAGGGACTCATCAGAAGCTGCACAATGCGTTGACTGGGGAACAACTGTAGCTACACTGTAGCTCTCTAGGCGCTGCCATAACCCTCTGTGGGCGCCGCGCGAGGCCTCTTACGGCGCGCCCACTATTCGGTTCAATTTTGGCGTTTAGCCCCGCATTTCTTGTTTTACGATCGCATCTGCTTTGCCTTTTGCATTTTTAAATCCTGTAACTAGACATTTGTTAAGTTTTAACAGGTCTTGATATCACATGCCAGAGTTACATACCAGGGGTACGAAATTGGAGTGTCTACAACCTTCCCAACTCGTAACTTAGCCTCCGAACCATTTTTACAAACTCTAGTTTATTTTTGGTTTTTCTTTGTTTCTTCCTTAAAATAAAGATGGCAACTCTATCAAAACATTTTGGATCACAATAAGGCCCGCAACATCCTTTCTTGCACTTTCCCGCTTTCCCCTAAACAAGGGAGAATAGGAATGAAAGGGTGATGCATTTCTTGTATTTTGTTTTCTCCTAAACAAAGGAGGATGAGATACGGGGAGCCCAAAGCACTCATAGAGATCCAAAATAGGCCTTAAGGCAATTTTCGAAAAGTCCATAGTGAGGCAGGGCGTGTCCCCACGCGCTCTCGCAACAACATTCTTTTGCACTTTTCCGTTTTCCCCTAAACAAGGGACGATGAGAATAAAAAGGGTGATGTATTTTCTATATCTTATTTTCCCCTAAACAAGGGAGGGTGAGATATGGAGAAACTCAAAGCTCTCATAATAGACCAAAAGTCACTCGGTAACCGAGACGTATTCAGCGCGCTTTTTAACCACACCCTTTCCGCATTTTTAATTTCGTCTTCCCCTAAACAAGGGAGGGTGGAATGGAAAGCGTGGTGTCCGTTCCGCACGCCGCGTTCCCCTAAAAAAGGGAGCGCGGAGTGCGGGGCGCGGGTGCATCCCGGGAAACCAACAATTGTGACTCTGTTGGCGAGATCGTTTTTATTTTAAATAAAAATGGGGGGCTAGACTCAGTAACAAAACTTTTTTTTCTTTTAATTTCTGGCTAAAGTATGCTTGTTATATTTATTTAGCATTTGAATATTGCGTTCTTATATATTTGTGGATATGAGCCTCCATCTTGCAGTAGTTTCATTCCAGTCACCATTACAGGTATATTTTAAAATATTAAAAAAAACAATCAAAAAAATTTTTACAATAAATTTCCGGGCAGCATAACAAAAGGGCTAGGGCTTTATTTTTATTATCGCTTTATTCCCGCTTTATATTATTATTCTATTTTTTTATTACGCAAAATATGTACATATTTTCTTTCATTTTGTCATTTTATTTTGGGGACTAGGACAAATATGCAATTAATAGGAATATATAGATTCTCCATTTTTCTTTATATTTCTTGATGTGATTGGTTGCTTGTTCGCGCTCAGACTAAAAAGTCGAGAAAATCCACAAAGAACAGCAAGACATGTCATATTTATTTTATTTCTTACTTTATATCTGGAAAAAAAAGAGACTTTTACTGCTTTCTAAATACCGCACACACACGCACGCATGTAGATATATTCCGAACTGCTACCCTACACCATGACCAGCCTATTCCCTGCATCAACCAACGTTAAATTGCATATATATTCTCAGGACACTTCATGGACTAATCGGTTTTTACATCTTTGAATCGTTGGTCAGCCCCTATGCAAAAAAAAAAAAGTGCGACAAAAAGAAAAAAGAGATATGAATAAAAAAATATACACGGGCTGACTGATTACTTTCTGATGTTCGACTTAGACCATTTTGAATGGTGGATCCCGGAAAGAGTATAGGCCCTTCGCCTGATATCAGTCCGATCTTGGGGAGTCGAAAGGCAGGTGGAATATGAAGGTCCTATACTCTGGAGAAAGAATCCACTATTCCAGGAATAGTCCTGAGACTGTCAAAACAAAGCAGGTGCTTGTCCGATCAATTGTAGGAAAAATAAATAATAATAAAAAATACTAATAAAGGCACATTGTACTCTAAGTCCAGAAAAGCCGCCAGTCAACCCCTTCTGATACCTTCAAACCCCTTTTCCTCAGAAACCTGGCCCGAGTTTGGAAAGGCAGAGATGGTACTGGTCGGTTGATACAGAATACAGGCACAGATGTCAGATCGGAAAATATCATAATCGGTTCAGAAAATACAGATTTGGACAGAATGGCCGCCAAAAATGAACAACCTATAGTGGGTACTGATACAGGGGCTCCCGGGTTCCCTCCTACTCCGGGCATGCAGCAATGATTAGATCAAAAGCTGGATGCACAAAATAATCGCATAATGAGCCAGATGGCAAAACTCGTGCAAGGTCCAAAACCCAATGTTGAGGGAACCACTTTCCCTTCACCAACCACCAAATACTAACCTTCCACCAACCGCCAGTGTCCCAATCACCAATTTCTCACCAAATACCTATTACTACCAAAGTTTCAACCCTTTCTTGCCAAACCCACCATGTCCTCTCCCAAATACCAATATACCCCAGAATCCAAATAACCTTCCATTTCTCATTGCCAATCCACTCCAAAACAACTCATATATGGACCCCTGAAGCCATAGCCAGCCAGGACAAGTAACAACCTATTTACCTCTTAATGATCCTGGCCGCCAAATTGAAGTCGTCCAAAATCCTTATCCTACCCAAAATCCTTACCAAATACCACAGCCAGAAATTAACCCAGCTTTTCCTAATCTTACCAGCATATACCAAAAACCAACTCCCATCCCACCAAAATAGAGGCTAACATGGAAAATTTGAAAAGTATGATTCTCAAAGTTCTGAACAAAGGAGAATTTTCTACGCGGGCATTAACACTAAAACCCTCAGCCATACTACCCTCAAATTTCAAAATGCCCGACATAGAAAAATTCGATGGGACTGGATGCCCTATCTCTCACCTAAAATCTTATTTTACTGGTATGCAATTAATTAAGAGGGGCTAGGTTCGAAGCAATGGCCTCCAATTTTCACCTTACCTTGATAAGGGTTGCTAAGCAATGGTTAATGCTAGCAGATGACAACACCATAGGTACTTGGGACCAAATAGCTGAGGGGTTTTTAGAAAGGTACAAAGATAATACTACCCCGAGAATAAAAGAGATCTTGAATCGTGCACCCAAAAGGAAAAAGAAACATGTGCTGAGTTTGCAGCAAGATGGAAAAGAAAATTAGCCCAGACACTCGACAAACCTGATCCAGCTAAGTCATGCAGAATGTTCATTAAAAACCTCCAGCCCATTTACCTGGAACGCATGCGGTATCTCCCTTATAGCAATTTTAAAGAAATAGTGGAGATAGGAGTTCGTATTGATGAAGATATACGCAAAGGATCCCTAGAAATTTACACGCCTCCAAGTTCATTCTGCCACTCTCAGTATTGCGAGTATCATCGTAGCAGTGGTCACCCCACTGATAAGTGTTATAAGCTCAAAAGTGTCATCCAAGATCTTATTGATGGACATGTCATTGAGAAACTGCACCCATGATTAATTCGATAAAAAAAAGTGATCAAGCATCGCCCGAGAAACAACATTGAGAAAGAATTTGAATATGGCAGAATTTAGTACAAACAGTTGTTGGTCACTCAGTGAAGGACAAGGGAAAGCCTTTGAGACTCATCAAACCCCAAAATACCATTTGTATACACCTTCAAAAGCCCCTTTTACCTTTGAATCTCCTCTTGTCAAATAAAATCTTCAGGAAGCAACTTTTTTTTCAAAGTCAGCGTCAGTTTTCGTAGATTTTCCATATATATCTTTCCTTTTTCAGGTTACCTATTTCCGAGTATCCCTGGAAAAGTTTTCTTCTAAGGATGATAAGTTGACTCCCTTAAAAACACCTAAATCTACACGAGTTGATAATGATTCATCCAAAAGATATGGACCCGCAAACTATTAAGAACGCATGAAATTCAAAGTAGGCAAGTCGTCTTGACCGGAATTACCTTTGACCCATTGCGGCCGAGCTATTAATAGCATACTGGGGCTTTCCACCTTGAAACCTTTTTTTAGTCCGCCTTATGCCCTACTAAAACTAAGACCTTCCAAATATCCCCCAGTCAAGCAACTAACCGCATGATTTAGCTTCCCAAAAACTGGGGCTATGTCAGCTTTTTTATCTACCAAGAATGATTATCCCTTGGTCCCAAAAAGGAGAGATGACATTTCTCAAATACTATGATGATTAGGGGTAGCAAATCGGTCGTATCGTGCCCTTATCGGGCTAGCACAATAAGGGCACGACACGATAAGCTTCGGTACGAACACGGTACGATAAGGTTATCGTGCCTAAAACCAAAACCCCAAACACGACACGATAAAAACCCGAAAACACGGCACGGCACGCTAAGCACAATAAGCAAAAACGGTCGTGTCTTTTTGTTAGGCACGATAAGCCCGTTAGGCATGATTTTTAAAATAAAAATAATTACAAATTTCTAATAAATTATCCATCAACATTCAATCATTCACATCACTGTTCTTGCACAACAACAGGTACGCCAGTTACAAAACATACAACTACACAAAAATACAAAATCACAAGCCGACTATTCAACAAGTTAAGACTAGAAATTAGGAAATTGGGAATGGTAGGACGGTAGGAATTGATGCACCAAAGATCCAAAAGGACCAAACCCACTAGTCAACATCTAAACTAGAAGTGCAAATCACAAACATAGTTTAAAAAAGATTACAAAAAATGTCTAAAGATTACACAAATGGTCCAAAAACAGTTAAGACTTCAACTTCATTCGTTTATCTGATGATTCAATCCACTTCAACGTTCACCAACCTATTCATATAGATGTCATAAAGCTAGTTAAAACTTAAAATATCCAACAATATGATTTAATAAAATTTAAATAAGTACCAATTATTCAAATTTTTACTTGCATTGTTGGATGTGCTACCCAAACTAAAGCCTGGTCCTTGGGAAGGATCATCAGCATCATTAATATCCAAGTTCATGATATCTTCGGTGAGCTCTTCAGTCTTCAACGAGTGATGATCTACATGCATTCATAAATATTATCAGCAAGAAACTAAAAAATACATTGTAATGAAGATTAAATTGACAGTTAAAGCTTGTTTGCAAATTAAAGAAGTAAGAGATACGCTTACATTTATCGCCAAATAGCCAATCTCTTGTACATTTTATTGCCTGCAATGTGCTTGGTTTCAGTGCACTACGATATTGATCGAGTACTCGTCCTCCTACACTGAATGATGCTTCAGATGCAACAATTGAAACTGGAATGCATAAAATATATATCTCGAGCCATAGCTGCAATTTCAGGATACGAATATTGATTTGATCTCCAATAATCAAGAATATCTAGATGGTCTTCACAATTCAATCTTGGCTCATCCAAATAAAGCTCTAATTGAGATTTGTGAACACCAAAAGCACCATCATTATTGAGTGTCCTGAATTTCTATAGAAAAACAAAAACAAACAAGTTGTAATAAAAGAGTTAATTAAAAATTGGAAAAATTAAGAGTAACATATAAAAATAAGAAAAGATCAAAAGAATAGAAAAATTACAATCAATTATTTTTCTTTCATCTTGTAGAATGTTAGAAGTTTCTTTGGAATTACCACAAATGGGATTGCTAGATTCACCAACATGATTCATATCGGGTCTCTTTTCATATTGAGCAAACAAACTAAACAAAGTCTCCTTGACTTTCAAAAATGCAGGAGAACCACGGTAACCATAGATCTCTTCATATTCAAAATCCACAAAATCAAGTTTATACCGAGGATCTACAACTACCGCCAATGCCAAAACCAAACTAAACTCCGACCAATATTTCTCAAATTTTGGAAGCATCTTTAAGGCTATATCCTTGACATACACATCGTCACTTTCAACATTCCTCTGCAAATACTCATAACATGTACTAACACACGGAAAATACAAGTTCGAAGTGGGATACTTTGTTCCAGAAAAAATATTAGTTATCTCATAAAACAAATCCAAGAAATCACATATCTTCTCCACCTTGTCCCACTCTAATGCATCAAGACAATGCTTATAATTCGAATCAAGTAATGCTAGATGGCAGAATGCACGTCGATAAAACAAAGCACTTTCAAGCATATGGTAAGTAGAATTCCATCTTGTTGCCACATCTTGTCTCAAACCTCTTTTAGAGTCCAATTGCATTTGACTCACAACCTCCAAAAACTTTACTTTCCTTGATTGAGACCCTCTCACATACTTAACGCTTTCACGAACTTTATGCACACATTTATCAATATCTTTCAATCCCTCTTGAACCACTAAATTAACAATGTGTGCACAACAACGAACATGAAAAAGTTTTCCATTTGCAACAAGTGATCCTTTGAAATGATTCATCAATAAATCAGCAGACACATCATTAGCAGAAGCATTGTCCAAAGTCAAAGAGAAAATTCGGCTATCAATATTCCACTCACGTAGCAATGAAATGATTTTGTCACACAAAGCAACACCACTATGGGGAGGAGGTAAAAAACAAAAATTAAGCACCGTTTTTTGCAAACTCCAATTGATATCAATGAAATGAGCCGTAAGACTTAGATAACCATCCGTAGTGATACTACTCCAACAATCAGATGTCAAAGAAATCCTACCAGGAGCTAATTCTAGCATAGATTGCATCCTAACTTTTTCTCTTGCATACATAGTAAGAATATCAGCCTTAATTGTGTTTCTAGACACACAATGAAGATTTGGACACAAATAATCAAAACATGCTCGAATCCCATCATACTCAACAAACTGAAATGGTAAATCATGCATGACAATAGCAGTAGATACTAACTCGCAAAAATGCTCACCATCAAACTTACATGCTTTCAAAGACATCGATTCTTGGTCCCCACCAAGGAGTAGCTGACCCACATGACGTGCATTTCTTCTTGGGCAATTTTTCATATGACGGCTTAATGTGCCAGTTCCATTCTTGCTATCAGGTTTTATAGACATTTTTGCATAACTTACACCTCGCTCTTTGAATGTTGTCATCTTGTAATGGAATCTTCTCAAAGATTTTCCAAACATTCGATCTAAGCTTCCTTTTTTTTTTTTGGCTCATTTGTGGATGTGGTGGTGAATGTTTCTACATCCATCTCAATGACATCATCACCATCAACGTCACTCAAATTTATTTGATTATCCATACTTGATCTCTGTATAGAATTAAAAACAAAAACAAAAAGAAAATATTTAATAGGATAAGAATTTGTAAGTGACATATATCCATGAAGGGAAACAACATAAAAACAAGTCATTAACCGGAAAACTTCAACCGTCGAAGTAATAATAATAAACTTCAACCACTAACTATCACTAATGCTCTTTTACAATTACAGTTAAAAAAAAGTACTTTTACAATTGCTATTGCATTTTTTCTGCCCCTCCATCAATATTCGCTAAAACAAATATCTTACCTCTTTGACCAAATGAATTTCTGGATTTGTGCTTCAAACTTGTTCAAATACAAGCTACTTCATTGAAAGAAACTGAGTAACCAAAAATAAAAAATAAAAAATGGTTCCTCTTTAACATGCTGTCTCCAAGGACCTTGGTGACTTAGTTTGATTACTGCATACGTTGGCACAAGATGTATTTGTATCTCTCACGTCATAATCCAACCCAACCCAACAAAAGTATTACTTGTAGGCTTACCCCTTCAATCATATCATACCATATCATGATAATATATTTAAGCACTCACCAAAGAGATAAAAAAAAAACTGATTATAGTTGTTTCATATCAGACCTTAACACACTAAACATCTGCCCTATTTAAACAATTGGTTAATTTTGTAACGATTTGATGAGAAGGGAATGTACAAGGGAGATGGAAAAATGAGTGACCAATAAGATAAAATAATAACTTAACAAGCCAAAAAAATGAACCTTAAAAAAACAACATGTGCAAACGAGTCCATCATTTGAAATCAATTGTTTGAAACCAGCAAAATGGAATATTGTTAGGGCACTGAACCTGGAAATTGTTTGAAACCAACAATTGGTTCACAAATCATCTACTAACAGTCTAACACTAACTACCTGATTTACTAGAACAAAAACATGATAGGAGAAAAAATTGCAAAATAAGAGAATTAAACTAAGAGAAATAGGACCATGTCAAGAAATCTATCAACAAGAACAAGTACTGTAGAGAGAGAGGGATTGCGCCGATTACCTTTCTTAAGAGTTCAGAGTTGTTCTTCGGTGCAGAGATAGAGGGATTGCGCCGGTGTGAGTGAGAGTCGTTGAGAGTCTTGAGACATTTTGGAAACACATATCAACTGAGAAAGTTATGTCTCAGCCTTACTAAGCAAGGACTTCTTAGGAGGGTCCCTCATAATTTCTGCGAGCCGGGTAGATAATTTCGGATACACTTTGCCCTTACCTTCCTGTTAATGCTAAACTGGTTTTCCACCAATTTCTGTCCAAAATACCAAAGGTTCGAAACTCCACTTATAAGATTAAACTATCTGCTTCATCATGCCAGTGTCCTCAAGTTCTATCAAATCTTGTTGCTTGACTGCCATGTTATCTCCTTATATGGGCCCGGTTTTTGAAACCCCTCCTTACTTTCTTTGCCAAAACCATGATATCTTGTTACCAAGTCAAAAGAAAAAATGGGAACCTCCATTAAGAAACCCCACCAGGTGCCAGAAAACAAAACATATACATCATACCTCATATGTCTGTGACCGAAGCTTCGAGTAAACCGCAATACAACAACAACCTCAGCCTTCTCACCTCCCAGCCAAAGAGTACGGTGTGTTCATAAAAGATGAATTAATTCTTGCTTATTTGCAATGAGTATCGCAGTCTAAATCAATGTTTTTTCTCAAAACAATGCAATTAATGTTGCATCAGATCCCTGCATTTACCTTTTATGCCTGCATATCACGTAAAATTTTGCATCTAGTCTTTGTGATAAGTCTCGTGGGAATGCAATGGATATTGCATTTAATCTTTTATCAACCTAGTATTTCTGCAATAGATATTGCACCTGGTGTCTGCATACACTTTCTCTGTTGGCAATGCAATAGATATTGCATCAGGATCTCGCATCAAAGTTTCGTTAAGATGCAATGAATATTGCATCAAATTTCAGGAGTTTTGTAGCAATGCAATGGATATTGCATCAAATATTATGCACGAGGTTTTATGATGAGGCAATGAATATTGCATCAGGTTTCATGTAAGTTATGTGATAAAGCAATGAATATTGCATCAAATTTGGTAACAAGTTTTGTGATAATGCAATGGATATTGCATCAGCTTTGGTGATAGGCATGTGGCAAGGAAATAGATATTGCATATGATTTTTGTGGTAACGCAATGGATATTGCACATGATTTTGAAGTGATGCAATGAATATTGCATCGATTTGGGCCTAGGTTCCTAATAGATGATGTAATGGATATTACATATGTTTCTGCATCTAGTCTCACTATGGATGGTGTAATAGATGTTACACCTGAATTTGTTTTGGTATCGCTCGATAAATGCAATGGATATTGCATCTATCTTTTTGATAATGCGATGGATATCGCATCTAGCATTGCGATGCAATGGATATTGCATCTGATTCTGCAGTAATGCAATGGATATTGCATTTGGTGTTGTGATAATGCGATGGATATCACATCTGGCGTTACGATGCAATAGATATTGCATCTGTCTTTTTGATAATACGATGGATATTGCATCTAGCATTGCGATGCAATGGATATTTCATCTGATTTCCGCGATAATACAATGGATATTGCATTAAGGGTTGTGGCAATGCAATGGATATTGCAGCTAGTGTTGCGATGCAATGGATATTGCATCTGATTATGCGATAATGCAATGGATATTGCATTATGTTTCATGGCGACGTAATGGATATTGCGTCTAGCATTTATGATGCAATGGATATTGCATTTATTGTTTTGGTGATGCAATGGATATTGCATCCGTCTTTTTTATGATGCGATGGATATTGCATCTAGCGTTGCGATGCAATGGATATTGCATCTAATTATGCTGTAATGCAATGGATATTGCATTTAGTGTTTTGGCGATGCAATGGATATTGCATCTGATCTTTGTGATGCAATAGATATTGCATTTGTTTATGCGATAATGCAATGGATATTGCATTTTGATGTGCGTTATTTTCACTAGGTTGTAATTGATATTACAACTTTCTTTCCGCATAACAGTTGTTTGTTTGCATCGGGCCGAACTACGTTTGGTCTGATTCCTTTTATTAAGGGATACGTAAGCAGCCTACTTCGGTAGGTCCGACCATCAGAGCACATAATTTGCATATCTGCTTAAAAACTACGATAACCTGCTATAACCGACTAAATATGTCTAGGATATGTGAGGTTTGGTTTGCATTATAAACTGTTGCATTATAACTGCTACCTGTTGCATTACTCCCCATTATAATTTCCACGAAATTAGGGAGTCTATTTCTTATCAACGATGTTCGTCTACTCGGTAAGCTGCGGGTTACCCGTAGACTCAATCGTTGAGGGGCTCTGTAGACACCCCAATTTCGTACCCCTGGTATGTAACATTGACATGTGATATCAAGACCTGTTAAAACTTAACAAATGTGAAGTTACAGGGTTTAAAAATGCAAAAGACAAAGCAAGATGCGTAAAACAGTGAAATGCAGGGGCCATAGTGTCAAAGGGAGGCTGAAGATTGAAGCCTAGGTGTTGCCATAAAGCAAGATGGGCGCGGCGCCCAGACTCCATGGTGTCCGCGCCAGGATCCTCAACAGTGCACTCCGTCTTAACGTATTGCACAAGCCTTCAAGCGCGCGGTACAAGCTGGTGAAGCACAAGATAAAAATTAGAAATCCCAGCGATGTCCCTCCTCTCGCCTATAAATAGAGGAGCCCGGCTTCAGGAATTCACACAGTAACACACAGTCACACATAGAGAAAACGTTGTGCGTTTATTTTACGTAGTGAGCAATTGTGAGAATAGTGAGTTCCCCCTCCTATAAAGTCTCGAAGCTCTGCCAAATCTCCTCCAAACACAAAATCAACCTGTCAAAGTGAGTCTTAGCCCCCCAGCTAGGTTTCCACCCTATTCCCCCGATCCAAAAATCACAAAAAGAGCAGTTGCTCTGCCCGAATCCAAAGGCCAAATCCGCCAGAAGCAAGCAGTTGCTCTGCCCGATTTCCACCAGCAGCAAACAAACAACAGCAAAACGCAAGCAGTTGCTCCGCCCGTTTGACGGTGCCCAGAAGCAACTTTCGGAGCGCTTATGCCCGAACCACAACAGCAAGACAAAAAGACTCCTCTGGAAGGACGAGGCAAGCGCAACGCTCTTAAAGGTGAGCCTTTAAGGGTTTTATCTATAAAAAACTATTTTCATCCGGCCCAATGTAAAAAAATATAAGCTGTTGTGCTGCCCGGATCTATGTAGAAAATAACATTAAAAAGAACCATTATTATGGCCAAATATTTTGAAATGTATTTGTAATTACTAGAAGGATATAGCTACAAGTCTGTAAATAATGTAGACATGGATATATTTGTTTTTAATGCTTTATTTATTTGCTAGATAAATATAACAAAAAGCATACTTTAGCCAAAAACTGTTTTGAGACGGCTTATAAATTTGCAGAAAAAGATTGAGTCTCATTTCCTATGTACAAGAGTTAAGTAAAAGTAAACATAAGCATTAGAGGTTGTTTACCCCAAGATTGGTTGATTAGTCATCATGGCTTGAAGCGGGTTCAAAAGATCAACCGTATGGGGTTTTTACTATCTATTAGCGTACGTATTACCCTAACATGGATTGATAAAAAAGAGTGGATAGTTAGGAACACCAAGATACACAAAGGATTCGTAATAGGGATTATGTAAGTTATTCAACAGTATTTTTCTGCGCATAAAAGGAATTCAAATTGGGGCTTTAAATTGGTAGAAATGATCAAGGAGTACTCCTCACGATTCCGATCCAGAGTATGCTTCTATCCACCGATTAAGTAAATAACTATCAAGACCGAAGTAATCCTTTAACTTTGTTTAAAGTCCCCTTTTTTTGAGAAAGGATAGAAATGGCGAGTTGGGTGCCTAGCACCTTCCCAACTCGTAACTTAGCCTCCGAACCCTTTTTACAAACTCTGGTTTATTTTTTGTTTATCTTTATTTCTTCCTTAAAATAAAGATGGCGACTCTGTCAAAACATTTTGGATCATAGTGAGGCCCGCAACATCCTTTCTTGCACTTTCTCGCTTTCCCCTAAACAAGGGAGAATGAGAATGAAAGGGTGATGCATTTCTTGTATTTTGTTTTCCCCTAAACAAGGGAGGATGAGATACGGGGAGCCCAAAGCACTCATAGCGATCCAAAATAGGCTTTAAGGCAATTTTTGAAAAGTCCATAGTGAGGCAGGGCGTGTTCCCACGCGCTCTCGCAACATCCTTTTTTTGCACTTTTCCATTTCCCCCTAAACAAGAGACGATGGGAATAAAAAGGGTGATGTATTTTATGTATCTTATTTTCCCCTAAACAAGGGAGGGTGAGATATGGAGAAACCCAAAGCTTTCATAATGGACCAAAAATCACTTGGTAACTGAGGCATATTCAACGCGCTTTTTGACAACACCCTTTCCGTATTTTTAATTTCATCTTCCACTAAACAAGGGAGGGTGGAATAGAAAGCGTGGTGTCCGTTCCGCACGTCGCGTTCCCCTAAAAAAGGGAGCGGCGGGGCGCGGGCGCATTCCGGGAAACCCACAATAGCTATATGTTTCGGGTAGAAACGAAGTGCACTGCCTTCTGATGGACCCCAAGACATGGAAAAGTAATCAGTGGCTCTCCTTGTTCCTCCATTGGTTCTGGTTCTTCCTCCTCAGCATGTCCATGTGCTTGTGCATGGGCCTGGGCCTGTGCTAGTGCCTCAGCTTAGGCTTGTGCGTCAACCTTTGTTTTTCGAATCAAGACGGTGGGTCTATTCTTCTTCCTTTGGTATGTCTCTGTGCATGATATTCATAAATTAACATGTTAGTTCATCAACTTTAAAAAAAAATTAGACAAAATTTTTAATCCAAACTGTTCGGTCCCCTACCTTGGAACTTTTTCAAAATGTTCGGCTTTTGATATCAGAACATTTTGAAAATGTTCGGCAGGTGGTCTCCGAACAGATTAACATGCTCATTAACTTTGAAAAAAACATAGACAAAATTTTTAATCCAAACTGTTCGGCACCCTCATACCAAATTTTTTCAAAATGTTCGGCTACCAAAGTCTGAACATTTTGAAAATGTTCGGTAGTAGGTCTCCGAACAGATCAACATGCTCATCAACTTTGAAAAAATAGACAAAATTTTTAATCCAAACTGTTCGGCACCCTCTGTTGGAACTTTTTCAAAATGTTCAGCTATACCTATCCGAACATTTTGAAAATGTTCGCTATGAGGTCTCTGAACAAATTAACATGCTACCTTTGTTTGAAAAAAATTTGACAAAATTTTTAATCCAACATGTTCGGCCCTAAGTATTCGAACTTTTTCAAAATGTTCGGCTTCCTATGTCAGAACATTTTGAAAATGTTCGGTAGGTAGTGTTGGAACAGATTAACACTTAGTTCATCAATATTTTGAAAAAGTTCGGTGTTGTCTTAACGAACAAATTACAAATATTCGGTAGTTGTTAACTGAACATCAGCAAAATGTTCAGAAGTTCAGTTTCGAACATTTTGAAGATGTTAGGAGGGTTCATGCCGAACATTAAGCCCTAATTTCGGAGTTCAGAGCTGAATTTTTCCTTACAAAAATAAAAATTTAATACCAATATAAACACAAAACGTACGTGATTCTACTCATATCTAAACCCAACAAACCAATACATTGTATAAAACACAATAAATCAAACTAAAATCAATTCAAAATATACATACCTCTTTCCATTTTTTATGATGTTCGGGAGATGAAGAACTGAAGGAGGAGATGAAGAGTTGAGGAAGGAATGGGCTGGGAAGGAAAACTGTAAGGCTTATGGCTTGAGGAAGGAATGGGCATGGGTATTGGAGGGGGATGGGTATCACTGCCTGTTATGGGTTTTGAGGGAAGGGGTTGGGTTTTGAGGGGGTTAATGTGTTAAAAACTCAAAAGGGTAAAATAGGAAAACAAGGGGGTACACATGTAGGTATCAAGTATTTTAAAATGAGGTGGGGGATACACTTATAAGAGGGTCAACTTGAAGGAACCGGGGGGTCTAAATAGCGCGATCCATAATTTAAACATTGACTAATACCAAATTTTAAGAATACTAAGTAACTAAAAGCTCATAAGGCTTTTTAAAAAGAAAAAGAAATCCAAATATTAAATAATTAGTCCACAGACCCATCTAATAGTCTAAATAAAACCAAAATAAACTAAAACTCCACAAATTCATGAATTATTAAAGTCCAATCTTAAAAAAACTGATACTTCAAAAGGGATTCAAAAAAATATTTGTAATTTACCCAAAAGGGATTCAGTTTTCGATTTTTTTTGTTTTTTTAGCTCACCCCTAACTAATAATATCAGATACATAGCAATCCACTTCCCAAACCTTTTTAGGACTCATTTGTTGCAACTGATGGTTGGTGACTTTTGACTTATTTTTGGTCCCATGGATGTGTTCAAATAGGCTAGAGGGAGGGGTGAATAGCCTATGTTACCACTTTAAAATTTATCTCACCATTCATTTATGAATATGTGTGAAATGTATTTTAGTGATAAGTCAATCTGAAGGTGA
Organism: Codonopsis lanceolata; assembly: GCA_013146195.2. NCBI lineage: Eukaryota > Viridiplantae > Streptophyta > Magnoliopsida > Asterales > Campanulaceae > Codonopsis > Codonopsis lanceolata. The sequence continues at coordinate 22,489,332 of CM028382.1, read as the reverse complement.
GACACGTCTGGTGGTAGTACTGAACATTAGACTTGTTCAAAGCTAAGTAATGAACTCTGTTGGTAGATTGTAAATACAACTATTTGCTAAAAAGAGGTTTGACAGCGGGAAGGTTCAAGCATAACATATTTATCTTTAGAAGATTTAAACAATTGTACACGAATATATGTTCAGAACAATAGCATACTTAACTTTTCTTCAGATGCATGACATATGGGTTACAGAGAAGATAGCTTTGGAAAAACAAAACCTTTTAAGAACATGAACGAGAGATTAGAGTTGAGTTTGAAGAATATGTAATAATTGCAAATACAACAAAGGTTTACTCAAAGGCAAACATGCTTATTACATCAACTAAGACTCTCTAACCTAGTAATCTACTTTCTTTCCCTATATCCCTTCCCTAGTTAAGAACTCGTCTTTCAGATATTCAAGAACAAGTCAGGAACATGTAAAGTCAAATAGATTCGACATGAGAAGACAATTTTACGGGTTGCTTAAATAATTAATATTTGAGCAACTGAGTGCTGAGTACTCGACTCTCTATGATGGTCTATAATTGCACAACCAACAGCCTTTGCAATGGAATACAAGTCTGATTATATGAATGTAATGTATACAAACAGTTCTTCCTCTTCCTTGGACATCTTTGGAGATCTGTCTTCAACGGAATCTGGAGTGCTTGATCTCTACCAAAGGATTGGATTTCTGAGGTGCAGTCGAGATTGAGTTCTTTGAAGGAAATCAAACAGCTCAAATCAAGAAAGGGGTTTCTTGACCAAGACATCGTTCTCCATCTTTGTAGCTTTTATAGATCATTCTTCCTTGCTTTTTTACTTTTCTTCCTTGCAATCCACAGAGAGTGTTTTGCAAATGTCTGAGTTTTCCACGGTGATCTTTGTGATAGCTTGATTGAAAATCTTGAAATCTTTTGTTCTCACACTATCACACTTCTCACTCATTGTTAAAGAAGGATGAAGATGTTTCTTTTATAGATGAAGATCGATAGTTCCGTTGAGACTATCTTCGACTGATCTTTTATCCGTTAGAGTAGTTCGCTGAATAAGATTAAATCTTATAGACTATAGAATAAAGATATTCTGGAAGATATATCTCTGAAAAAGGTTGTCCGAAAGTCAAACTGAGTAGATGTGTCACTATTGAACAGGTCTGACGGAATAATACACTGACATTTGGTTTTCCAATAAAGTAGATACATTTGAACTTGAAAACCAACTGTAGAGAGGAATATTTGTTGACTAAAATCCAACTACATCTTGCAGGTCTGAGAGCTGTCAAGCCGCTTTCGTAAGTTGACTTTTGAGGAGAAGCCTGAGCATTTTGTCATTTTTGAACGCCAGCAATAATTCCACTGAAGTTTGCACGTGCAGCCCAAGACGGATCGAAGGTCTTCTAGTTTGATGTTCCTTTAAAGATTGTATCTCCCAGTAGATAGGTTGAGGAGAAAACTATCAACCTTTATTATATCTTTGTAGAAGTTATCATCCTATAGCAAGTCTGCTGATGCTGATGTACTGAGTAACTGGTCTGATGAGGTCATCATGTAAGAGTATGACTAAGACTCGGACTCGTCTAGTCTAAGACCTATGCATTTTTCAACAAGTTACCACACTAACCGGTACACATCCCTTTTAGTCACTTGTTAGAACAAGCAGTAATGGGAACAAGTAAATCAAGGTGTTTCGGAATATGCAAATGAATAATAATTGTTTCTGCAGGCATATTTCAACAATCTCATCTTATTTTCTTAAAACCATTATTCAATTGACATATACATAAAATATTAAGCAATATTTGATATCATAGTAATAACATGCTTATAATGAATGATCATTTTATCTCAAGGCATGTCCTATGATGTATTTTACAAGCGGTGGTTTATGTATAGTCACATATTGCTCTTTACAAAATCGATAAATCAAAGTACAAGAGTAAAGCACTAGTGAATAACATTTTTAGATTATTTATGAGATATAAATGATCTATTTGCTCAAAATCTAAAATGTTTTTGGTTCCTTTCTTTCATAAAAGTATTTATATATGAAAGCATATTTTGGCAAGAAGGAATAGCAAATCCTTAAAGTAAAGAATAGGGTTTGAGCATTTCTTTTTAATGATTGCTTATAATAGTTTTTGTAAATATATTTTTGAAAAATATATACAACTTATCCTTAAAGTAAATAGTAGGTTTTTAAAGCGTTTCATTTTAGGGATTGCTGTTATATCAATTTTTGTAAATATATTTTGAAAACATATGGAAAATCCTTAAAGTAAAAATAATTTTTGAAAAGCATTTCATTTTAAGGATTGTTGTGATACCAGTTTTTGAAATTCATTTATAAAGACGTTTAGAAGAAAGGGTAGATTTTTTATATAAAAGTCTTAGTATCACATTTCTGAAAATATTTGAACAACAGCTTGTTTAAAAGAGTGTTTTGAAAGACTATTTTCAAGAGTGTTGTTCTATAGATTTTCTTATTGAAGATGAGATAACTCTCTTGATGGAAAGATCAACGAGTTTGTTTTTCAAAAGTAGCATCCTTCAGTAAGTGTGCCATAAAGGCAAAGATGTTTCACTTTGTTGAAGAAGAAAGAACTCTGCTGGTGAGAAGGTTAGCAAGGTTGTTTTTAAAGATGACATTCTTCAACAAGTGTGCTGCAAAGGCAAAGATGTATCACTTAGATTCATCTTGAGAAGGTAAAGTTTTTTCACATATACAATGTTCTTTTTACTTAAAGGAGTTTATCCTCTTAAAGTAAAGATCGTCACATTGTCCTCCATTTTGTGTTTAGATTAATTTATCTTTTGTTGGAAAATCTTATCTTTCTTTTTGTTGCTAAATGCTCTTCCGTAAAGTTTAATATAGTTCTCTTCTTTGATGTATATGTCAAGATTAAATTCTCCTCCTTAATAGTTGCAAGCATTTGAGAATGAAATTCTCCTCCTTAGGAAGTCATTTCGAAAGGATACGAGTTTGATGATATCAAATGTTGATTAAAATCTTTAGAACACCGATATCAATTGTTGGTTTTTGTAAAAACCAGATGTTGGTCCTATATATAATGCGAGCAAATTATGTTGATAGAGCACGAAGAAAGTTTTGACTAGACATCAAGGTTTTAGAGTAGGCCTAACAATTACAAATTATTGTGGCCTAGTAATAAATAATTTGTATGTTTTGTTATGTATATATGACCAATAGATATCGTGTGTAGGTTAACTTGGAAAACATGGAAGCAAACCAAGAACCTCAAGAACAACCCGATTTGATGCAATTAATGTAAGTGCTTGTTGGGGTGGTGGAAATCGGCAAGCGCATAACGCGATTGCTGACTTTAAGAGGTTGGAGCCTCCGGCATTTGGAGGGTCAACTGACCATTTAGTTGCGGAGAGTTGGATTCAAGAAATGGAGAAAACGTTTGTACTTCTAAATTTTGGAGAAGATGACAAGGTAAAACATGCTACCTTCAAGCTTCGTGAGGGAGCATATGATTGGTGCCTCATGGAGAAGCGCAAGCATGAGCAAGATCCTGAGCCTTATACGTGGGTGAGATTTAAGGTAGACTTTTTCGAGAAGTATTTTCCTAGAAGTGTGCACCAACAACAGGTTCGAGATTTCATTAAGCTAGAACAAGGGGAACATACTGTGGCGGAGTACGAGGCAGAGTTTGCCAAATTATCAAAGTTTGCACCGAACTTGATTGCAGACGAGGAAAGTCGTGCTAGGAAGTTTGAGGACGGGCTAAAACCCCCAAGATTAGGAGGGCGGTAGTTCCGTTTGAATTAACAACGTATCGAGAGGTGTTAAACAAAGCTCTGTTGGTAGAGAAAAGCCTCGATGATATGCAAAAGACAAGTGACACCACCAGCCGCAAAAGAAATAACCAGTCAATAACACCTGGAGGGTTTAGCCATGAAATGCAAGTGAAACGACAAGTTACTCAAGTACATGCTAGCAAAGGACAAGGGGATAGTAGTAGGTGTGGCAGGTCCGGTAACAATCACCTTGAAAAGGATTGCCGTTGGGTTATAGGTGCATGTTTCCAATGTGGTCAACTGGGGCATAGGATTGCAACTTGTCCGCAAAGAAAGGAAGCTCAGACATCTGGAGCGCCTTCGAGCATTAAACCACCAAGTGGGAGTCAGAACCGAGGGACTAACTCGAAACCGAGTGGAAGGGTTTTCTCTTTATATTCTAAGGCTGCAAAAATTCTGATCAACAAAACTTCGGGTAAGATTTACGTGTTCCTTTAATCCCATTTGTGATGAAATACTTGCATATTACTTGTTAGATAAAGTGTTGAGCATCTTATGATTATAATGATGATGCGAGGTTTGAGTATCGTGAGAAAATAAAAAAAATTGGAGGACCAATTTTTTAAAGGCGGGGAGAGTGTAAAATACCGAAATTTTGTTTTTATTTAGTTTTAAGTAATTATTAATATTTTAGTTTTGGGCCTACTTTAGTTGGTACTATATTTGGCACTTTTAATAAAGCTTGGGCTTGGCCCAATCTAGTTGGACAAATTGATTTTCAATAAAAATAAAGAGTAAATATATATATATATATATATAATGATACATTATTATAAGGATATATATACTTACTATTAGTAAGTATCTTGCATTATTATAAGGATACTGTTGAATCTTGCATAATTAGATTTGCTTAAAATCATTCCACTTGGTTGTCAGCCAAGAAATTTAAGCTATCCGTGGTCAGCCGAAATTATTTTTGTCAGCCACTCATTCTAGCTGACCTTAATATGTTCAGTGTCAGTTTACCTTTCTTTATTTGATAGATCATACACTTGTACTGACACTTTCCTATTTTGTGTTTGTGGTAGATATGCTGCTAGAATATATTTCCCAGGATCCTTTTAGATCCTGCCTCTGCCATAACACATTTTCAAATTCAAATGTGTTCCTAACGGGTTGCTTTTGAAGTCTATCTATAAATACCCATTGGAAGCATTTGTGAAGACAACAATTTTTACACAAGTCAAGAATCCATATACTCTCAATCTCTCTGACGTTGTCCTCATAAGAAAACTTTAGCTAGATATTTCTCATTGAATATTTCCCTCTAGTTATTGTTTAGGCAAACACTGAGAGCTTCATTTCAAAATATTTAGATATCAGTCAGTTTGTCTCACGAGTTTGATTGTTTCTCAATCATTCTCCCCAAACACCGGTCTTTTGTTGTACACTGATCCATTAGAGATCAAATAGATTTTTAATAAAATTAGTGCACTTCAAAAATCCAAGTCTGACCAACTTGGTAGTGGACGTAGCAGTTTATCTGTGAACCACTTCAACTGACTTGTCAGCTGTCTCTTATACTCTTGCAAACTGACTCAACACTTAAGAAGTTCTTCAACAAATTAAGTGTCAGTCAGTTAACAACAATCATTTGCTTAATTGTTCAGTTAGTTTGTACTTCAACTTCTTCTCATATTCAGTGATCAGTTTTTGAAGAAAATTTCTTTTGCAAAATAGTTGTGTCAGCCAGCTGACCAACACTCATCAGCTTAAGGATTTTCAAAGTGTCAGCCAGCTGACCAACACCTCAGCTGATTGACAAAATCAAGTTTTCCGCTGCCAATTTTTAAGCTTTACAAATCTATTCCCAAAAGTTTTTAAAGGCTATTCACCCCCCCCTCTAGCCTTAACTATTGCCATCTGGACTTACAGATACATTAATGGGTAGAGGAGGGGGCGCCGATTACTTTCGTTAGAGGAGACGGAGAGTGCACCGATCGGCTACCTATGGGAAGATGAAGAGTCGACTGGCACATTATAAAAGGGGTTGTTAGCGAATGTTGGTTCTTGCATCGGAAAAGAAAACAAAACGCAAAAAAAAAAAAAAAAGAGAGGAAAGAAGCGGTCGAGTATGGACGGAGAATTGTCGGAAGGATTGCGAGTTGGGTTGGTGGGTTGCTCGGCGTGGACGAGAAGAAGAAGCCCGAGCAGTTCGATTTCGGAGGTAAATACTTTTGATGTTCATCTGCGTGTTTATGGGTGTGTTCTTGAATTATCCACAATCAAGGAAAACTAAGTAGAGTTTTGAAAGTATGGATTTGGTATGAATATTATATTGATGGTTTTGGGTTTTAGTAGAAGATTTGGAAAAGGAGAAAGAAATGGGAAAAAAAAATACAAATCAAAGAGAACCGGTATATGGTTCGTGGGTTATAAAGGAAGAAGATGACCAAGTTGCATCTAAGCCCATGAATGTTTCATTAGTTACAGTTTAGCTCACAAGATTATATAAGTCATAGATCACCCCTCTCAGTTAGTAAGCTTATGATATTTCACAAATTTTTAACTTCTGAAAATAAGCAACAAGGCCCTCTTAGGTTCTAGGAGACTGGGATGTCAAGTAAACCTATATGTAATGTGTTGATATTAAGAAAGTGTTTTATTGTGATAATTAGGTGCAACTGATAGCGAGTTGGAAGTACCGTTCTTTTGACTTTTAATAGTTTGCGCCGATTCCGAGGTAAGAGACTTTCTACTCTATCTAGCTTATTTTAAATCCCTTTGTTTTATCAAAAATTATCTTATTACGTAAACCTTGTTTTGTACAATTGAACCCATGAAAAAAAATTGTTTTATATTTATGGAAATTGTTATGACTTGAAATACCAAAAAAAAATATGGATCAAACATATGAGCCTGTGAAGTCAACTTTGACTTTTGAATTACTATTTTTGGTTAACGTTATTGGATTTGGAAAGCTATGAAAGTATTTTGGATTATTGTTATTGATTATTGTTATTGGAAGGTTATAAAAGTATCGTAACGGTTTGACTACGTTATCGAGCATTGAATTTCTGGACGAGTTACAGCGGTACTGTAACACTATCGACAAGTCATAGCGGTACTATGACAATCTCTGGATGAGTCACAGCGGTACTGTAACACTATCGACGAGTCATATCGGTACTATGACAACTTATGGACAAGTCGTAGCGGCACTGTGACCGTAGTCAATAAGACCAATAATTTTATTGAATAAATCGTTTAACGGGGTAGTTGGTTATGCCGTTGGTATGAGACAGTGACGTAATTGACTAGCTTCGAACCAAGTTTTGATTTTGAAACTCTTTGAGAAATTATTGTTTTAAGTTTTTGACTTAGTTTAAAAGAAATAGTTGATAACATTACTGATATGGGGCGGTAGTGTTGTTGACTTATTTTCAAAGAAATGTTTTACTTAGTAAATATTGAAATGTCGTTTATGAAATATGATTTGAAAAATGTTTACTTTGGCTATCATAAAAATATTGTTTTTGATATACACGTTTGATCCTCTAAATAGCGTAGACAGTATCTTGTTGAGCTGTGAGCTCACCCCTCATCATTTTGCAGATCGTTAGTATTAATGAAGGCTTGGATCGCACAATGGACGACTCGAGAGTTTACTTTTCGTAGATTGAACTTTTTTTTGTTCAAAAGAGACTTGAGTTTGTAAGGAGCTTTTGACTCCATTTTTTTTAGTCTGCTATCTTGGGATCTTCATTTGGATTATCGTCTCTTAGTTATTGTAATGTACATCATTGTTTGAGTTAATTTTTAAGAAATGATTTGTTTGTCTTTGAGCTGCGCTTAGTGTTAGAAGGCCTTGCGAAGTCCAAAGGTTACTTCTAGTGGACCCGCGGCCGGTCACCCTTGGTCCATGGTCCTATTATGGGTTCGGGTCGTGACACCTCCGTTCTCCCTCTTATAACGGCAAGACTAGTTGTCCCCCTCAAGTTTGTAATATTATTTTTATTAATAAAATATAACAAGGTATCGTTCATGTTTCCCTAAAAAAATAATACAAAAGTAACTTTAGATTTTTATTCTACTGTAGATGATCGTATTGTTTTAATTGCTTACAAAGAGATGTTAATTTTAAATTGTTTATTATATTGATTTATTTAGATATTAGCACTTTCTCATACCGACATCGTCCTATACTAGCGCCGTGTCATAGGCACGGGTATAAAATCTAGTATATATAATATTATCTTATAAATTATAATTCTAAAAATTAAAAGGGGATGTAGGCATTTTAATGATGTCATTAAGTCATCAAATGACCAAGGTAACATGTGTAGGGTATCAAAAGTGGAATTATCCATATTGGTAAAATATCACATAACATATCTCAATATCATCCCCTTTTAACTCATTCAATCCGAATCAAGATGATCGAACTTAGGCTTCATTTATTTCACGAAAAATAACTTTCATAAAATATTTTCCTTATTTTTTGGTATTTAGTAACTCTTGGTAAATGTAATCAACGTAAAAGCTTTTCTAGAAAATGAAGCATTTTTCCAGGAAAATGACTTATAGGTTCATTTTCCATGAATCATTTTCCAAATGTACAAGCACCCCTCAGCCTCCTCCACCATTACACATATTTACATACACATTGTAACACACGATATTACACTTATCAAATAATTTTTAAAAAATATAAATTAATTTTTTTATTGTATTTGTCACACTATTTATAAATTTTAATTTTAATAAATACTCGATCGTCCTGAAATTAATGTCCTCTAAATTATTAAGGGACGTAGCAAACATTATCTATTTTATTTTTTTAATTTTTTTCTTTATCAATTATCAATTTTTTATTGTATTTGTAAGATTGAAAAAATATGGACCTTATTAATTTAACATAACTACTGATAAATTGTTTTCCGTAACATTTTTCGTATATGTGTCAAACATTCGATTCCATCACATTTTTAAAAGATTTATCAAATATTTAAAAATAATATCTTTTTATTTTCAAAAATTATTTTTTGTGAAACAAAATGGAGCATTGATGTCAATATCACCTTTTAATCTATCACGCCTTAAAAAAAATTAAATTCGCTTTAAAAAAAAAAAAAAAAAAGATAAGTCCCATAACTACAAAGTCTACAAAGACCTAACGTCGTGGGTCTCGTGCCGTTCCACGTTTGGCTTGTTAAAACTAAACAAAAGAATAATTTACATCAGCCTTTACGTCACCATTGACATCTACGTACAATAAGATATTTACGCAATAAATATCCTGGCCGTTCACAGACACTACTCTATCCAATCAGATAACTGATTCTAAATCCTCAACGGTCCTGATTCAATTAACCAAAACAAGTGGAGTAACTGACAAGCCCACGAGATAAAATCTCGTAGCTCGAGAGTATCTTTCCATTTTCCAACTATAAGACGAACATCGGAATCTTGGCTAATAAAAACCCAGCCCAACTCAAGGCCCTCTTACCAGTTACCATATCCTTACACTCTCGGGCTTCCAAACACTGGAGTCCAGAACGAAGAGAGATAGTCAACGAGAAATGGCTCGTGTCTCGCCGGCGTCGTTCCTACTGATTTTGATCGCCTGTTTTGCCGGAGTGCATGCCGGATCCTCTTTCATCGACGAGAATCCGATCAAGCAAGTCGTGTCGGACGGTCTACGTGAACTTGAAGCTTCAGTTCTTCAAGTCATCGGCCAAACTCGTCACTCTCTCGCCTTTGCTCGCTTCGCTCACAGGTTCGATTTTCTCTTTTTATTCAATTCGAGATCGAAAATCAATCGTCTGTAGATTCATCGAGCTGAATATGTTCATTGTTTTGAGCTCGTTTTTGACATTTTTACAGGTATGGAAAGAGCTACGAGACAGCCGAGGAGATGAAACGAAGGTTCTCCATTTTTGTAGATAGCTTGAAGATGATTAGATCGCATAACAAAAAAGGCCTTTCTTATTCCCTAGGCGTTAACGGTCAGTAGTCCTTTTCACTACTGTAGACAGTACTACTAGTAGCTAAAAACTCATATGTTTGTTAATTGTTCCACTCCTATTATCTTAGTTTTAATTGCGTTGACTCGATATGCTTTTTGAATCCGCCGCCTTGATTTAAGTGCTCTGAGTTGAAGTTAAGCTCTATTCATCTGGATAATCATATAGCTTGGCGATTGGTGATTCCATTTAACTTAGGGAATTTTGATTTCGATTACTCAGTGTCAAGTAGCTTGATGTAATACTCTCCTAATATCACATAAAAAGAGTACTAAATTGACTTTTCAAAATAGTTTGACCAATTTTCGGATCAAGGTTGTATGAATTTGATTTGACTTGAGCTTTAATTCGGCATGATTTTTCTTGAATTTCTGAAACTTGATTAGTTTGGACAGGATAGTTATTTGTGAACTTTATATAGAGGTATGAATTAGAATTGTTTCTGATTGAAATTTGGTTTCCTACATCACCCCATTCTATGCCATAGTTATTAAATGCATAGAAGGCCTCAGAATTTTTTTTTGCTCTATCACTACCCTTCCGCTGAGTCATGAACCTTGTTTTTGCTTGCATCTGAGTATGAATAGCCATGGTGCTTGTATATAATCATATATAGTTGTCAGTTCACCGGCTAATATTAGTTAGTGATGAGTTTCTTTTCACTATGAACAGAGTTTGCTGATTTGACATGGGAAGAGTTCCGCAGACATAGACTGGGTGCTGCTCAAAACTGCTCTGCTACCTTAAAGGGAAACCACAAGCTCACAAATGGTCTCCTTCCTGTAAAGGTACTTATTAGAGATAAATTCATGACTCGACTGTCTTAGCTGCTGTTTCTTGGTACTCTTTAAGCGGAAAAAAAAAATTGAAATTCTTATATTTTATGTTATGCTATTTCAAACACTGGGCTTGTTTTTGAGGTATCACCATCTCTCTTTCCCTAAAATTGCTAGGTTTATCATAAAAGCATATCTTTGGGTTCAATATCATCTTTCATTTTGCATTCGAAATCATACTAAACTTCTCAAATAAGCTTCCTTTGCACTGTTGGCTCCTGTTTTGAACTGTGGAGCAAGTCATGATGTTGTATCTTCAGAAGCGTTCACATCGTTTTGTGCACCATGATTTCCACATATCTTCAGCCTGTGGCTTTCCCTTTCTGATTAGTGTAGATATTTTATTGATATAACTTGCTTTAAATGCCACAAATTATGTAAATCTTTTGATTCTTTTTTCCTTTCCAAATTACTTTATAGATTAATTCGTCTTCTTTGCTTTGCATGCCACTTTTTCTGCATATCGTGTGCATCTGGTTTTCATTTTCAAATTATTTTGTAGATTTTTACTTTTGACAAGGTTGCTTTGTACATTTATTCATATTCTTAGCTTTATATTCCCCTATTACTGCATATCTTCTGCTTCTGTCTTCCCATTTTAAGTTACTGCATTAGATATCCAGTAAATTGAATATTTAAAAGAAATTAATATAGTCGTTGAGAAGAAGAGCAGCCTATTAATGGGCATTCTTGCTGATCTATCTACAAAAATAAACTTGGTACAAATACAGTCTAATGTCAGTTTTTGGCATATTACAGAAAGACTGGAGAGAAGTAGGCATTGTCACCCCAGTCAAAAATCAAGGTCACTGCGGATCTTGCTGGACATTCAGGTGAACTTGGGTTAAGATATAACATTGTTAACCAGTATTTTGCTGGCAGTAACTTGTAACTGAATCATCATTTGCAACCTGAATCTGCAGCACAACCGGAGCTCTTGAGGCTGCATATGTACAGGCATTTGGGAAGGCAATCTCTCTGTCTGAGCAGCAGCTTGTGGACTGTGCCAGAGCTTATAATAACTTTGGTTGCCATGGTGGTTTGCCATCCCAAGCCTTTGAATACATCAAAGCTAACGGCGGCCTTGACACTGAGGAAGCTTATCCTTACACTGGGGTAGATGGTGTATGCAAATTCGCATCAGAGAATATTGGAGTCCAAGTTCTTGATTCCGTCAACATTACCTTGGTAAAATATGGAAACACGTTTCAATGTTTCATAACTTTCTGAGAGTTTGTTTTGTTTGATGTGCTTATGGATACCGATATTTCTCATTATGCACACCCTAATATTATAATAACAATATACTCCAATAATATAAAAAAAATGAGTTGGAAGAATAAGGTATATGTCCCCTCCATCTTTAAAAAAAAATAAAAATGATAACAATAGAAATCCATATCATAAGAAGTTTCCTCTGTATTTTTCTAACTTATAAATCTCTTTACAGGGTGCTGAAGATGAACTAAAGGATGCAGTCGCATTTGTTCGACCAGTTAGTGTGGCTTTTGAGGTGGTGAACGGCTTCCGTTTATACAAAAGCGGAGTTTACACCAGTGATACTTGTGGCAACACTCCCATGGTTAGTGTCTTAAAATTTAAGGAAGTGATATACTGATATGACACCATGTTCGGTTCATGGATTGCTAGTAGGAAAATAAAAAGAATAGAAGAAAAGTAATTAAAAAGCACAAGAAAGATTTTTTTGTCAGTTTTTCTATTGTCCTCAACATTACAATGGATAAAGTTCCTTCAAGCATTTTTATTATCACAAACCAAACATAGCCTCAATGAAATTATCTGGAAAAATCGCTTGGGGATGAGTTTATACATGAGTACGTCAAGTCTTTTCCCATTTGATTGTAAAATAATCTTCATGAACTTTGCTTCATCGATTAACACCTTCACATTTTCCTGCAAGAAAAACTAAAGAAAGCATAGGAGAATGTTCATCCGGTTCATGAGCATGGCATAGTTACTATTTACAAATAGTAATAAACAATGGACGCCAGTTTCTGTTGGGTTAACATGACTCATTTGTAGTCTTATTGCGTATATTATTTCGTTTCAGCTTGGTTTAGAGAGACTAGCTTTATTAATTTGTATATGTGAGCAATTATCTACGCACGCATGACAGGATATTAACTTCAAGAGTGTTGCTTTTGCAGCAAGTGTTTAATTCTATAGCGTTTTAAGAAATAATCTAAGGCATTTCGTGATGATTCTTGGCAGGATGTGAACCATGCTGTGGTTGCAGTTGGATATGGGGTAGAGAATGATGTCCCGTACTGGCTCATTAAGAATTCATGGGGCGCAGACTGGGGTGACAATGGCTACTTTAAGATGGAGTTGGGAAAGAACATGTGTGGTAAGTTTTCCTGGATTTAGGTCCTTGGCCAAATGACAGAGAAACATAATACAATCACAGATTTAGTTTACAGCAAGCAGAGTAGTGTTGTGCAGTACAACTGCCGATGCATCGGTAAGTTGTATCGTACAATACCTCAAAGCTTGATTAGTATAACAATTCCATTGCTTCTAGCATTACTCGGCCCAAAATTATTAACCTGTTGAGTTGAGTTAAAGCGGGTCGAATTCGTTACCCATTTTGATCCAATAGTTTTTGCTCGATAAATATATGGATTTTGGGGAAAATCCAAGTTAAGACGGATCGACCCATTTCATCATGTTTGATATTTGGGATTTAATGACTTCCAACCCACTACCCGTTCAAACCTGACCCATCTTTGTAATCTAAAGGCCTCAAACTGATGTTGTTTATGTGATTGCAGGTGTGGCAACTTGTGCATCTTACCCGGTCGTGGCTTAATGTGTTCTTACTCTTGTTTGTATAAAAGTTGTCTTATTTGAAGTTTCGAAAGCAGCGGTTCGCCAGCTACAAGGCTAAAGGATCATGTTGTTGTTATAGGCCTTGATGTACAAAATAAGATCATAAAAAGGATAGATGTTCCTACTTCCTACAAATGAACGACGATTCCATGCCATGGACACACGATATTTGTAAATTTGCCTATTTAGTCATTAATGAAGTATCTCTTTCACTTACTTCTTGGCCGATTCAAACCCATAGAATAGGTGCAAGGCCTATCATGGATCGGATTCATATCACTCAAATCCATATTCGATTTGTTAAGAAATTATCGGATTTGGATCGAATCGGATTATCTTTCGGATATTTTAAAGCTTAATCCATATTCTAAATTTTTGGATTCAGATTTTATTCGTCTTTTATTAAAGTACCGAATAAATCAATACTACTGATGTATTTTTGTTTAATTAAAGGTTGAATAAAGTTAAAAATTCTTGTTTTTAGTTTACATAAATATGAATAACAATGTTAGTAAGATATTAGAGTTAAAAATTCTTGTTTTTAGTTTACACAAATATGAATAACAATATTAGTAAAATATTAGAGTTCATTGAAAAATTTATATTTAAAAAATTAGTAATGATTATTAATGACTAAGAACTCAACATTAGTAACTTGTATATGTATAATATGATATTAATATATTTTTATATCGAATCGGGTTGTTAACAGATTTGAACAGATCCATATTTAATTTGTTAAACTTTCAAATTATCATATTCAAATCAAAATTGGGTAATTGGATTTAAAAAATAAATCAACATCTTAAAAATATCATCGGATTTTGATCAAAATCCGATTTATTGACAAACTTAGGTGCAACTTGCTGGTTCTCCTTTTGGGTTTTACGAAATTCGGACTATACCCTTCCGACTATGAGTCCAAGCTTAAAAAAGGGTGGAATTTGAGTTGGTCTCATTTCAATAATTTTCAATCTCTACAATGTCCGTTGACCTCTTTTTTTTTAATTGGAAAAATGCACTTTTTGTGCAAAAAGACGAATATGTCATTAATGAAAGGAAAATACGTGTGCATCAGACACGCAGTGCATCGCCAAACCAAAGCCTGTATATCACAATTCAAGCACACATTGCATTGCAAACCCAAAGCAGGTGCATTGCAATTTAGGTTGTAAAGGGATGAACCTGCTTCAAAGGCTTATAAGACCCAACTTTCATAAATTAAACTCGAAGGTTGAGAGTCGAAGGTTGCTGGGAAAAGAGATTAATCTCAAGGCGTTTCAATAAAACAATGAAGACGAAACTGCTCATTTCAATTGGTTGCATCGAAATTCCAATTGGTCACATCGAAAAATTAACCAGACCTTATGTCCCTAGGCGATGCATAAATTTCCAATTGCGATGCATGATTTTGATGCATCGAAATTCCAATGGGATGCATCGCAAATTGAACCAGACCTCATGTCCCTTAGTGATGCATGAATTTGAAATTGTGATGCATGATTGTCATGCATCGGTTATCCAATTGTATGCCTCGCAAAATAAACAAGACCTCATATCTCTTCTTTTCTATACACAATCAAACAACTAATTCATTGATACATCTTTCATGTACACAATCAAAACCATCGTGACTAAAAAATGATGGATCATGATTCAAAATTGATGTATTCAGATTAAAAATGGTGTCAAACAACGAGCAAACTTATATTCAAACATTTCATCGAACAGTTTACATGCATATAAATACAACAAACAAAATGAATCTATTTTGAGTCAAAAACAAACATAGATAATGATGATGAAGAAGAAGAAGAAGAAGAAGAAGAAAAAGACAATGCTAAATTGAAAATCGATAGATGACGAGGAAAGAGAGTGAGAAGTTAAGGTGATGAATTAATCGGATCCAAGGTGAAACCACCCGACCTCCCCACTCTCATCCTCTTCATCCCTGCAAATTCCAACCAAAATTTTTCTATCATGTGTATAGGGCTACAATCAATTCAACAAAATAATATGATGAGAAGAGAAATGGAGAGGAGAGAGACAAATTATATGATGAGAAGAGAGAGAGGGGCATTCAAGGAATAATTTTAATAAAGTGGACTTATGTGGTTGAAAAAAAAAGGTACTTAAGGGGTTAAATACTTGACAAAGTGAACCAACATGCAAACTACATAATGATGGGTTGAAATAGGCCGCTCTCGTTCTGATGGTATAGATTTGTCTATACTCGTGCATAAAAGGCCTAATGCTATTTTCAAATTTTAATCGTTATATTTAGATTTCAATATGCTTTTGACCACCCTATTTTTATTTAGAGTTAATCGCACATTGGTCCCTTGATTTTGAGTCATTCTCAATATTAGTCCTTGAATTTTTTGTCAATGGGTCGTAAGAGAATGAAATTTTCACGATCGCAGTCCTTTTGAAACGTGTCAAAACCCATTAAAATTTGAATATCAAACGGGTCTGGTTGAATTGGATCGAGCGTCCGTCTTGACCTGGATCCCCACTCCCCCCATATACATTTATAGAGTTTAAACGATTGGGTCAAAATGTGTAATAGAGTCGACCCAATCTAACTCGATCTGTTAACATTTTTTGATCGAAACAACGTTTCGACAAAAAATATTAATGATTCGGGTCAGTAATTTTAAGATCGAGTCGTGTGAATTAACGAGGTGAAGGTTGCAATTGACATGCCTAATTGCATATAATTAACCATATATGAATATGTCTAAAATCCCTATGCATCAGCGTGTTGTTGGAATACTAACATCCATTGCTAACTTTGATAGTTAGTGGATATTAATGCTAAATCAGATGGACATTAATGTCAGGTCAACAGCATAAATTGGTTTTGTAAGAAAATGATTTTCCATAATTGCATTGGATATTAGGCCCATAAACTATTAAACTCCATGCACAATCATATTAGTTTTCAAGCTTCATCCTTCAAGAATTTGACTTTCAGATTGAAACAATCTCTCACTAAAAATCTAGTCAAAGTTATGATTAAAATAGTTCAGTCGTACTAACATTTTTTGATTTCCTCGATTGAGTTTTGCAATTTGTTAATTTCCTCATGGACTTTATAATTATCCCCAAAACTTTCTGTCTATTTTAAAATTATAAACTGTTTTGAGGTTAAAGCATGTTTGGTTGTATAAAAGTGTGCAAAATGATCATGTTCACATCCACGTTAGCAAGGGTGTTTGATTTATAATGTGAACTACGTTTCTTTGGTTATATAAAAGTGTGCAAAACAACTGTATTTTGTAAACGCTATACGAAACGAAACTTTAAAGATGTATATAGTTAACTACACGTAATACATTGATTTATATATATATTTTCACTAAAATTATATTGATAAAAAGGTTAATACATCAATGGGTCATATAACTTGGTCGTATATGGAATAATACATTTTGTGGTACATGAGATCTAGACTCAAACATTTTGAGTTCAGATATCTGTAACACAAAATGTATCCCTCGTTGTACCACCAAACATATTTGAATATAAGTCATGAATTGTACATGAGTCATATAGCTTGGTGGTACAAGGAGGGGTACAACTGTTTTACAGAAAATATGAACTCCAAATATTTGAGTCATATATTTCATGTACCACAAAGCATACCACCAAACACATTTGACTATGAGTCATATAGACATGGAGGGTGTTACAAGAACTTGAGCTCCAAAGATTTGAGTCCAGATATCATGTCTGAGCAAGTGTATCCCTCCCTTTTACCACAAAGCATATTTGAATATGGGTCGTTTATGGTAAAGGTGTAAATGGTTCGACTTGAAATAAAATAGAAGTTGAATCGTATATCATCGGTTTGTAAAAAAATCAAACAAAGCTAAATCGTTTAAAGTCTTGAGCCAAATTGAACCAAACCACGATTGTTCGACTTGGTTCGGCTCGGTTTCGTGGTTCAGTTTTATGGTCCGGGCTATTTTAAAAAAAAAATGGGATTTCAACATTTAAGCAAACTAAAGGAATAAAAAAAATTAAAGAAAATACCAAAAATTCAAATGTAATATGAATACATAATATTTAGATGTTTTCATCCGATCTCTAAAATTTAAATTAAAAAAACTTTGGAATAAAAAGATTCACACATGAACTCATGAATCACTTAATAGTCAATACATTGAATCCAAAAAATATAACAAGAATACAATAAAAGTACTTGATGTCAAGCTAAAACATTTATGTAAACTTTAAAATACTAGAATAAAAATGTGCTTTGAAAGAGCTCTCCACATAAAAAATTAGAAGAGGACGAGAGAGTAGAGGAGACCAGAGATGACAAGTAAGGATAGGAGTCTAAATGTTCGAATTTTAAAAGATTGTTGGTTTGGTGGCTTAGCTCGATGGTTCAACTCGAAATGGTTTGTTTCAAAATGGTTTGACTTAACTCAAAAAGTCAAACCAAATCATTAGATTTATCAAAAACACAAGCCAAATCGAACCGAACTATATAAATTATGAAACTAGATCGAATCATTCGGTTTGACTCGATTTGGTAGCTCGAATTGACACCCTAGTCTATGGTCAAATATTTATTTTAAAAAAGACATGCATGGAGTATTATATGTATATATAAATATTGTAAGACACATACATCATTGTTAATCATTATAAGAATT
Organism: Codonopsis lanceolata; assembly: GCA_013146195.2. Lineage (NCBI taxonomy): Eukaryota > Viridiplantae > Streptophyta > Magnoliopsida > Asterales > Campanulaceae > Codonopsis > Codonopsis lanceolata. Next base: position 22,471,172 of record CM028382.1, on the reverse strand, counting down.
TGAAAGACGTAGGGACGGGCGATGGGCTTTCGACCCTGCACTTCATTCTTTACACTTGAGCCCTCGTAAAATAACACAAAAAAAATTGCATTTCTCGCCGGGCGTCCGTTTCCTCCCGCACGAATCTACACCCCAAACGCAACGCAGTTCGTAACCGTCAACAAACTGCTTTACAACACTCGTCTTCTTCAGCAAATCAATCTAAAATTGTAGAATTGGTCTGAGATTTTGTGGTTTTGATTCGCGGCGTGTTTTCCGGCAACCGCGAAGAACAACATGTCTATTGACCGGCACGCTTCTTCTGCAACTGCTGATGAAACCACTATGTAAGTTTATTATCGCATATAGTTCAATTGTATATAAGTGCTAAGGTTTCAGTAATTTTGCTGGTAATGTGGTTGGGGTTTTTGGTTCCTCAGCTTTCACTTGGTGAAAAACAAAAATGATTGCTCGTGAGTACAAACTCTATGCTGGAGTATATTTTATACTCGAAGGAAAATTAATAATTTTTAGGCTCTTAGAGCATCACCAATACAACCGGTGCATTTGATGTTAAGTGGCCGTGGTAATTAACACCCTCAATCATTCTTGACAATTTTCTCACTTCATTCGCATTCAATGAAAACGGATTTATGTAGCATGCAATCCCACCACTAATATGATATTTGACAAAAAAAATAAAAGGAATGGGAACAACCAATAGAAAGCGTTTTTAAAAAGAAAAATGTTGACTAGGATGTATTCAAACCCTTAAATAGAATGTGAAAATTTGACATTGTTATTGATAATGTGAACAAATTTAGTTGACATGTCATATCCACACCCCTCATTCACATTTTAATTGCAGAGGTTTTTTCTTTCAAAAAGATTATAAATCGTAGGTGACATCTAATTTCTTTCAAATTCACATTAGCATTGGTAATGCTCTTAGAATCTAAAATGTAGTAAGGCTATGTTTGGATGTCAATTCCAAAGCTTGAAATTGGAATTGGAAGAACAATTTGAATGTCGTGGAGCTCAAATTGTTCTTCCAGTTTTAAAAAGCTTGGAATTGAGCGGCCACATATCCCAACAACGGCCCACACTTACCTATCATAAAAAAAAGTGGGATGTGAAAGTTGTTACTGTGCTGGTGTTTAGTTGGTCGATTTGATGGTGATGTGGTTAATGCGCTGGCAATATAACTGAAAAGAAGGAGATTAAGATTTGGTGTAGTATGAGGTATGTTATGTCAAGTTGTATCCATGTGATTGCCACGTGATCACCCCATCATCTCCTCAGACTAAGAGTCCATGCGAACATATTAAGCTCATGGAGATAGCCAAAAGGAGACCGAGACCAAGTGTATTAGCCCAAGGGTAAATCACTCTTATGTTTCCACACGTGCACTCTGGTATCATCAAAGGATTCTATGTTAGCAAGATAGGTTAGACGGTCGGGGAGAGAGAGAGATAGAGATCCCACTCGTTGGACATTTGTCCTATGTATGATCCTTGCAGAGTCATAAAGATGGTGGCACTTAGAAAGGAATCTTGGAATAGTCCTTGTGCCATACTCATTATAAATAGTGGAACTTGCCTCATTTCAGATTCATAAGTTATTATGCTAAGATTGGAAGAGTTTGTATTAGAGAGCGTCATGAATAGATTTCTCTCTTAGCAACTTTCACCCTCTTTCTCTCTTATTTGATCAGTGTTGATTTCCACCTCTCAAGGTTCCATGATTGTGACGTGTCACATCAACTATAACTTGACCCCTGGGGACATCCCCATTCTAAACTACAATGTAAAAATTAGAAAAACCCAGCTCTCACACCTAGGGTCCCTTGGGCCTCACATCTAGGGTTCTTAGGCCTCTTGATGGAGGACAAGGTATGGAGACCCGTCCAACTACCGCTCACGTGGAAGAAAAGGGGGAAAGAAAGTAGAAAGAGGAGAAGAAAGCTTACCCTCGCAAGGGTTCAGCCATGCTCGAAGGCCACAATAGCAAAATCCTTAGCATAAATATTAATAATCAACTGTAATGAGACAATGGGGGGTTACATTGATATTTATAAGACAAAAGTGAATCCTTAATCTACTAGGACTAGGGCTAATTTGTTGAAAAGAAAATCCTAATTCTTTTTGGATTTATTATACTAGGAGAACTTTAATACTATTCTACAAGGTCTGGGATAACTTAATTACCAATAATCCCCAACTAAAACTATTGGATACATTACTTTTATCCCCAAATAATAAAACAAAACAACCGAATAACAGTTCAAGTCTAATTGTAGGGGTGTGCAGGATTTTTTCGGAACCGGACCGAACCAATAGAACTGGACCAAACCAATCAAAATTGTACCGGACCAATACTTTGGTTTGGTCCTGGATCTGAATTTTCATAAAATCGGACATTTGGGTTGGTCCCGGTTCTCGAACTAAAAAAATACGGAACCGGACCGAACCGAACCAATATGTTGTTTATTTATTTATTTTATAATATATATATATATATATATATATATATTGTATTATTATATAATTATATATATTATATATATTAATTCCTAATACTTTCTTTGTTCTAATTTTTAGTTGGTACTCTTTTATTATTTTGTTTCCACTGGTTTGTTGTGCTATGAGTTTATAAGTTCGACATTTTTAATTGTTGAATGTACTTTTATCGAAAGTTTTTTAATTTTTTTTTATCAAGTTTCAGCCTTAAATTTTTTATTATGCATTTGTAGTAAATAGTTAAAAAGTAAAAAAATCATAGTATTGGTCCGGTCCTGGTTCTCATACATCTTTGATTAGTTCTGGACCGGACCAATGCATTGGTTCTCATACATATTGGGTTGGTTCCGGTTCTAAATTTTTGAGAACTGCACTATTGGTCCGTTCCAGCTTTTCTTTTTCCAAAAACTGACCGAACTAGACCAAGCTCACCCCTATCTAATTGCCTTATGTCCTTGTTTGTGTCTCTCCCCGAAATTTAAGAAACTCGTCCTCGAGTTTTGAAGCGATGAAGAATGAGAAGCCACAAGATCATCCATTGAAGCTTGAGCATAATTTTGGGAAATAAATGAGATAAGAGAAGGAACCTTGGACACAGTTTTGGCGTGAAGATGTTGCCTTGAAACATAGAATCAGTGTCTTCATGAACATCTTCAAAGTGTTTCTGAGCTTGACTATCTAATGCTTTCCTGGTTGCTTTGACATCTTTGTGATTGTCTTCAAATTATTGTTGTTCATTGTCTACATCTTTGCATCGAACTGTCCTCGTCCTTTGGCTCTTCAAATATTTTCTAGACCGTTTTGGATTCACTGGACTCTTTCTTCTCTTCAAAGTATTTCTGAGCTTGATTCTCTAATGCTTTCCCTGTCGCTTTATCATCTTTGTGATTGTCTTCAAGTTCTTGTTGCTCCTTGTCTTCATCTTAGCATCAAAGTGTCTCGTCCTTGGGCTCTTCAATTTGTTTCTTGAGCGTTTTGTATTCACTGGACTCATTCTGCACTTGCTTCTGATGCTCTAAAACTTCCTTGGCGATAGAAGGTGTAGCTCCTCCAATGGGTGCTTGGGCTTCACCAGAGTTATCCACAAATGGAAGGTTGTTCTAAGGTCTTCAAAAACTAATTCATAAATGGTTTTTCCCTCAAAGTAGTTCACATCATAATCATAAATTGAGGGTAGCCAAGTAATATGTGAGCAAAGTCCATGGGTGAGAACATCACACTCACACCAAATATGTGCAAAATAAGCAGCAAACTGAAAAGGAACTAAGCACCTCTCGGAGACTACAAGAAAGGTATTGTCAATCCAATCTATCTTGTATGAAAATTGAAGGGGCACAGAGACTAAGATTTAGATTAGCAATAACACGAGTGATTATGTTGATAGCACACTCCCTATCAATAATAATCTTGCATACCTTATTCTCACCTGTCTGGAAAGTATGGAAAGGACTCCTTGAAGCATCTTGTCTCAGGAGTCTTGGTCCTACTTCCTTCTTTACCAGTACAAAACTAGGGCCAAAGGCTTCCATGAACAGTTCAATATATTGTCTGATGAGTGCTCGCTGAATCTCCATGATAGAATAGCTCAGAAGGGATTCTGGAAACTTTCTGGACTTATTTTTTCCTTAACAATTTTTTTCTGGTACTGAATGTGGTTGAGGTATCTGGCTAAGTTTACTCGTTCTGATCCTTAGGGGACTCGGCTTGCTTTAAGACAGTTCTGGAAAAATATTCTGGTCCACTCAGGTTAGGGACAGATCTGAATCTATCTTTCGAATTAAACAAATTGTGTTGGAATGAAATTTGGTTCAGCCATTTAGCATGTCAGAAGTTGGGCTATTTGGCGAGAAAAGAAGGTGAGTTTGATGATGGGAGCGGCTGTAGTTTTTCTGGGTCTCTAGCAAAATCCAGCATGACTGGTGGTGAAGAAAAATAGAGGGAAAAAATCATTATTGATCAAACAGGATTATTGTTAAAGAGTTTCAGAACATAATTAAGAAAAAAAAAGAAGGAACAGATAACAGTACCGAAGTTGTTAGAGAAAGATGCTGATCCAGGCTTCGTTTGATACCAATTGAATGATTGATGGAGGACAAGGTATGGAGACCTGTCCTACAAGCGCACACACGGAAGAAAAGGGGGAAAGAAAGAAGAAAGACTAGAAGAACGCTTACCCTCGCAAGGGGTCAGCCATGCACGAAGGCCACGATGGCAAAAGCCTCGACCCAAATATTAATAATCAAAAGTAATGAGACAATGGAGGATTACATCGATATTTATAAGACAAAAGTTGATCTTTAACCTACTAGGACAAGAGTTGATTAATTGAAAAGAAAATCCTATTTCTTCTAGGAATTAAAATGCTAAAGGACAAGTGATACAGGTTTTTTGATTTGTAATATGATATAATACCAAAACATTCATCAAAACATGTGATGCGTCCTACGGAGCATGGTATTCTTCAAAACAGAAATGGTCCCTTCTTCATTATCGGAATGGAAGCCTCGCGTTTTCTCTTCATCCACAGTCAGAGTCGCCTCTCAAATATAATTCCTCCTACGTTTATGCAGGAACCAACAAAGGAGAAGCTCCTTTTTTTTGATAAGTAAGTAATGTAAATATGCTAGCGTCAAAACAGGTGACGCGTCCTCTTTACACATGAAGTATACAAGAAGAAAATTAATTAGACCGTAAGCCATCCACAAACTCTACAAAAGGGTTTGTACCAAAGAGAAACGACTCGCGGCACCAAAAAAACAGAGTATGCAGAATAAGCTCATTTGTCATCTCTAAGCTTCTCTCCACCTTCTAAAAAATTCTGGCATTTCTTTCTAACCAAATAATCCAGCATATCGCCATCGGGCAGCCTCCCACAAGTGATTTTTCCGTTTCCATTTATATAGGGACCACGATCTCATCAAATCCTTCACTGAATTGGGCATAACCCACTCCACTTTAAACAAATTGAACACAAAGTCCCACTTTCTAGCAAACTGGCAATGAAGTAGCAAATGATTTACACTTTCCCCATCACATTTGCACAGGCAACACCAATTGACAAAAACTTTACCACGACGCCCGCATGTTAACAAAGCTTCATTAGCTACTTCCCACATAAATATACCCACCCTTAAAGGGGCCTTTGACCTCCACACATACTACCCAAGATCTTTTGATAATAGGATTTAACCTAGAATTCCCTGTTTTTTCCACCTTTCCACACAACATGATCTTTTCTATTTCTGTCCACTTTCTGATTGTACAGTAGCTCAAAGAGTTGTCCAAGAGAGTCCAACTCCCAATCCTGCAGATTCCTTCTGAAAGAAGGATTCCAAGCAAGAGAACGGATCTAACTGTTTCCTCCTTGTGATTAGCAAGGATGTATAACATAGGAAAGGCCATCCGCAGCTCCGTATCTCCACACCAAGTGTCATTCCAGAACTTAACCAAATTCCTGATTTCCCATTACCCACATCATAGGCTATAAATCATTAAATCTCTTCATAATATCCCACCTCATTCTAATTCCTTTCCACACTTCTGCCCCATAAGAAGAGTGGACCTCATTCGGATCCCACAAGTGGTCTCCTTTGCCATATTTTCTCAACACCGCCTTCATCCAAAGGGTATCTTTTTCGCCCAAATATCGCCAAAGCCGCTTACTCAACAAAGCCACATTGAACAATTTTAGCCTTTTAATCCCCATACCACCATCTCTCTTACTCGAACAAACCACCTCCCATCTAATCAAATGGTACTTCCTATCCACCTCTTGTCCCTCCCATAAGAAATCCCTTTCCAACTTTTCGAGCCTATGCACCACCGAAACCAGCATAGCAAACATCGACATAAAATAGGTAGGTAAACTTGAAAGAGTACTATTGATAAGAGTTAAACGACCACCCTTTGAGAGATATTGTTTTTTCCACCCCGCTAGCTTACGCTCGAACCTTGCTATAATAGGATTCTACAACTCCTTGTTTCTAGGATTTGCACCCAACGGGAGCCCAAGATAAGTCGTTGGAGGATCCAGGAGGCTGAAAGAAACACCCTCCAGTTTAGGATGCCAACTACAATCCTCCAAAAATAACCCCTTGTAAAAATCTGCAACAACCCTTATTTCAGCATCCTCTTCCGTAACATACCATTAAACCTTTGAGATCTGATTTGCTTGCTTGTGAGCTTTTGCTACCTGATGGAAAAATCTAGTGTTATTATCTCCCTCCTTAAGCCATTTGATGCGAGCTTTTTGCCTCCAACAGATTTCCTCACTACGAAGCAGCCTCTGAATTTCTAATGAAGAAAATTCCGTCTTGTCAGATCTTCATCACTCCAAACTCCAGTCCCTTCCCAAGCATCCAGATCCTTGACTTCCTCCATCAACCTATCCAAATTCAATCTAACGTTTCCAACAGTTTCCTTATTCCACTTCTTTAAGTCCTCCTTCAACATCTTTAACTTTCTAGCTAACCGAAATCCAGGATTTCCCTCCACTATATAAGTTTGCCATTTATCCTTAAACCAATCCATAAAACCTGGTTCTTCTAACCACATCAGTTCAAACCGAAAAGGAGATTTCCCTTTGCTCAAACCACCACATTCCAAACTCAGCGGTCCGAAGTCACCCTTGGCAAAACAGATTGGGAAATACCCCCAATTTTCTGATGAGCCAAATCTGCACAAGGACCATACACCCCTGTAAATATCCATCTGAAAAGTGAAATCATTATCCATCCCCTTGAAAATACAAGAAACTGAGTGAGAGCCAATCAAACTGTCTTTCCTAGAGACCACCCTACTATCCCACATTACCAAAATACTTTTGGCCGTCCCAATAGCATCTACATGTTCCCAATGCGTGCACCTTCCACCTCCGACACTCATAACCAGCTTTCTGTCCATACGTTCCACTTTAGTCTCTTGAAAACAAATCACGTGAGGATTCCATTTACGAATCGCTGCACTTAACACTTGATGCTTCGACTCATCATTTATACCCCGCACATTCCATGAAATAATTTGGATATGCATAATTAAACATTAAGATTTGATTCCTCTCCCTGTTCTCTCCTCCAATCAACAATGTCAAAATTAAGACTACATCGCAAGTTTTTCAGTTCCCTGTTACTTTTTTGTTGAGGCTTTTTATTGCTAATACTGCTATTCTTTCCCACTGACTTCCGGCCTCTATCCATTTCCATCAGCAAATTCAAAATTTGTTCTTCAAAACCTACACATGATACCTGAGGACCTTCCTGAAACCTTTCACCCTCCTCTTAACCCACAGCGAAATATCTTCCTTCTCTTTCGCGTCCATCAATAGCTCAAAGCCTTGAAAATCTTCAGGCCTGACCACTGACAAAGGTGAACACACTAAGGGTTCTTCCAAATCTTTCGCAGATTCCACCTGGACTGCCATCAAATCTTTTGTATTCTCCCCCAAAATCTGAACTGGGTCTTCTTCTACTAAGATATTCTCCCTTAATCCCTGTCCATACGACGAACTCAAAGCATTAATTGCCGGTTCAAACAGAACCACTGAGGTCCCTTGCGTAGCAAATCCCCCCTCCCTACTATGGCTTTGAGACTCTTCAACGATCGAAATCCAAATCATTCTCCGAGTCGACTTCCGAAACCAAGCCATCCACGAGAGGAGTCAAAACTGTCTTCTTTTCGGACCCTCTGACACAAGAGGAGTTGAAACTGTCTTCCGAAACCAAGCCATCCACGAGAGGAGTCGAAACTGTCTTCTTTTTGGACCCTCCGACCTGAGAATTGATGGTACTGGTTCCTCCTCTCTACAATGGCTTTGATTATCTTCTTCATTCTCAATTTCATCTTCTGGGTCAAACTCCGAAACTACTCCATCAACAAAATGTGTCGTAACTGTCTCCTTGTTGGGCTCCCTGTCTTGCGTAGCTGGGTCCACCTTTTCCAGAGGCCCACAACTTTGGGCTTCAAGTCCCTCCGCTAACTCAGAAGGAAAAGGGCCACTTAAGGTACCCACCCCCCTACTTGAGAGTTCAGTCAGTTTTTTACAATTTGGGCTTCCAGCAGGTCCATCCTTAAGCCCACTACTTTCCCCTAAACCTTGGCCCAGTAAAACCCAAAAGGGATCTGTCTCCTACAGCGACACCGTTTTGCCCATCGAATTTGAAATTTGAATTTTTGATTACCCATGTGCTCCTTGCAGGCTCTATAGATCTGTGCCTTTCCTTTCCCCTTACCTTTCACCTCCCTCACCCTCGCATGAGGTTCACTCACCTTCTCTGCCCTAAACCTCCTCCTTCCAGAGTTGGCTTTTCTGCCTACTCCATCGTTCCTCTTCCACGACTTATAAAAAGTTGATGTTTCTGCCCAGATTGGAACAACAAAAATTCTTTCACCCACTTTAATATTCACCGAACCCGGAAGATTATCCTTACATCGCACCAAGATTCTTGCCCACCTCAAATCCTTCCTCGAAATTGTATTTTCATGTGCACTGATGTAACCACCACAAACCTTACCGACATCCTGAAACACCCTTGTCCCCCACAAATGAAGAGATAACCCTAGAGCTCGAACCCACACCAAATCATCTTGATGACAACAAATACTGGGATTCCAGCAATCAAAGAGGAGATCCAACTGTTTAAACTTCCAAGCCTTTTCTCTATGAATCCGATTCGCTTCTGTCTTTGAAGGGAATTCAAAGAAAAAAAAATTGCCATACATATCCACGACTTTCACACCCCCAGGTGTTCTCCATCTTTGGTCTACCCACTGTTGAAGCTCTCTTACTTCAGGTTTAGGATAATCTAAAGATCCAACACTCCCCACCAAACACCTTTCCAAGAAATTCACTGCTCCTCTGCAAGAAACCTCATCCACCGAAAAATCTGCTTCCGCTGATCGAAACTCACCGCTGCAAACCAAATCAGGCCAAGGAGGGATCTCTGCCATCTCCTTATTTGGGAGCACTGTGGGCCTCAACTGTACTGAAATCGGCAAATCTACGAAGTTTATCTGCCCCCATCAACCACTCCAAGTTAACGGCACATTCGAGGAAGCATGTCAGGCCTGATCTCCCAACGCCTCTCACAGAAATTTTTATAAACAGACCCGAGGCATTTTCCTCCTTTGCCACTATTATTTCTTGAGATTTCACCTGTCTCTTCTTCCAGCAAAGACCTTTAAATCTTGAGAATCTTCTCAATAGTTCGCATACCCATTCGAATACTAAAGATGAGAGAGAAACCACATGATGTCTACCTCTGTATCTTTCCACAAGCCAAAACTCAACTCGATCCTTATAGCAGTTTCTATAAACTTTGATTGTCTTCCACACTGAAAGATCGTCCTGTCTTCATCCAAAAGCTCCTCTCTCACCATCCTCACATTCCTAGCTTCATTCCTTGACACATGTGCTCAATAAGGCCAATCTAATTAACAGTTAGAGCACTTTGAAGTGGCTCAGAGAGAATATACCAGTTACCGGTGAGAGAGAGTGGCGACGGTGATTGAAGACGACGAGTACGAGAGGTATCGCCGTATCGTGCCGTTTGCTCTCCCCTCTTTTCCGTTTGGGAGAAGCTCCTTAATTGACCTCGGCATCACCCACGAAAGGTTGAGAGACTAAGCATTAGATTCGACAATTCTGCCACCACACAACAATGAAGCAACAAATGGTTAATGCTCTCTCCTTCCCCTTGCACGTGTAGTTCCAGTTGACGTAAATTTTATGCCATCTCTTCAAGTTGTCTCCTGTTAGGAAGGCTTCATTACTAACCTCCCAAGCAAAAAAGGCCACCCTACTAGGAGCCTTTGATTCCAGAGTCTTATATGGAAAAGAAATCCTGTCTGTGTTACTCAACAAGTAATAATACGATTTCACTAAGAATTTCTTGCTCTTAGAAGATGGCTTACCTGCTGAGAATACAGCTTATCCAAAAAATGCATAAAAGAATCCATCTCTCAATCTTGCAAATTTCGACGAAAAGTAGGACACCTAGTTACCTTGCCTTCTCCCAACTGCAAAATGGAGCCGACCAAGCATTCCTTATCCATAGCTAAGTTAAAAAGATCAGTAAAGGACCTCCACAACTCCAAGTTATCACACCATTAATTTCTACAATATTTAACTAAATCACCATTTCCTATTTCAAAAGAAATATGCCTCTCAAAAGAAATCTAACTTCTTCTAATCCCTTTCCAAACCTCCAACCCAAAAGAAGTAGATATAAGCATTTGGAAACCACAAATGCTCCCCTTCTCCGTACTTACACACCACCAATTTCTTCCAAAAAACATTCCTATCTATAACATACCTCCTTAACCACTTACCCAGCAAAGCAACATTGAAGATCTTGAGGTTTTTTATACCTATCCAACTTTCACATTGCCACAATCTTTGTCCCACTTGACCAAATGATATATGTGTTAATCCGACTACCTTCTTGTTGAAAATCTCTTCCCAACTTCTCTACCCTGCTTCGAACAGAGGCAGGTAACATGAAAAGTGACATGAAATAAGTAGACTAGAAAGAGTGTTTTAAACTAAAACAAGCCTCCCCCTTTTGGACGATAGTTGTTTCTTCCAACCCGCAACTATCTAGCGGGACCAGACAGTAGCGGAAACCACTTCAAAGATATTGTGTCTGACTCCGTGACCTTGGCATTAGCCATTAACTACTGAGAAGGCTTTGTTGTTCTTGGTTAGCTGAGGATTTTTAGGCGGATAATATTCTTCCATTCGAACACTGTGGGTCTTACTATATATCAGCATGCCCATATCCTGTGTTGTACCTAGACAATTGAGTGGGTTGGTGTGGGTAACGGGTTGTACGGGTCAAAACCCGTAAGTACCCAGCTTGTCAACTGGCTCGGTTCAGGTGTTTTTTTTAGCAGCTATTTATTCATTGTAAAATAAAACACTCACCTTAAACAACCACACATCATCTAAATTGATGAAGAAAACACAAGAAAGAAATTATCAAATGTACTACAAAAAAGCTTCTATAGATAATTGAAACTAAAAATTAGATCATTTGCATAATTTCATCAAGAATCAACATCTTCAATTACATAAGCTACCTACATGCAATCAAGTGTCCAAACACAACAAAGATAACCTAGTCCTAGTTTATGCCTACTTTTTAATCATCAACAAAAACTAGAAAATTTCCAACTCCAAATTTGTTAGGCGTTGAAGATATTACTGCATAAAATTGAGTATTTGCTGATCAAAGAAAAAATAGTAATAATAAAAGACACTAAATATTTAACCAGAGCACATTCCAGTCTAGGCATGCACCAGGTCCTACTACTTACTAGACTCCAGCTATTATTCATGCTTGTGTGTTTAGAGAGGAAATCTTTGTTGCTTTTACATGACACTCAACTACTTATAAATGTGTTACTCACTTACTCCATGTGTCCTAAAATAAGTCTCATTTTTTTCATGATTATAAATAAAACTTGAGCATTTTTTATGAAAGAAAAACTATTAATGATAAAAGACACAAAATATATGAGTATAGCTCATTCAGGTCTAGGCAGGCATCATAGGTGCGATTCACTAGACTCCAGCTATGATTCATGCTTTTGAGTTTAGAGAGGAAATCTTTGTTGCTTTTACACAGAACTCAACTACTTATAAATGTGTTACTCCCTCTGTTCCAAAATGAGAGTGTGAAGAAATTGGACACTCATTTTGGGACAGCGGGAGCACCTCTTTCCAGGATCCACTTTTTCCCTTCAATACTGATGGATCACTTCTTTTTCTGCTATAGGTTTCTCGATATATTGCACGAAGCTCCTTTATTTGGTCATCGGAAACCTACAAGCATCATTGGTAGCATTTTCTACTGTTTACTATTGGCAAGTATCTTTTCTTTTTTACTTTAGAAATGTAGTTGTTTTAATAATTGGCTACTAGAGTTGATTTTCTTCGATTCTAGGCAGGTTATGCTGTTTTGGCTGTAGGAGCTCCATGGATGTTCAGACGTCAGCATTATTTGATTTCACCATTGCTCTGCAGTTGCAGCGTCGCCCTTTTGATAGTCACAGGTTTCTATTGTAGTTCTCTCATTTCCGGTTTCCTGATTTATTTGATGTAAATGCTTTGGCGTGGAGTCAAAATTTTCATTATACAAACTTATGTTGCAATTTAGCTTTCTATCATGATATTTTTGGTGCGAAAATCATGTTCAAATTTATTATGTGGGACACAGGGACAGGGTGGTTCTTTTGGCCTCTATCTTGCATCAGCGATGGGTGCCTTCTTCCGTGGGGTTTCTCTATCTGTGGTTCAAAGCTATTGGCATGCTTTGCTTTTTAAATTTCTGTTCTTTTTTGTTTTGATGGGTTTCTCGTTTGTCCTATTGTATATTCTTAATCTAATATATTTCTTTCCTTATCAAAAAATATTTATTTATGTGGGGCATATAGCTCTTTATTTTAGTTTATCAGATGGACATTTTACAGGGATTAATTAATGACTTTTAGTCACAAGTGAATTATTGTTATATCTCTTTGGCAAAACGCATATTTGGGCCACACTGAGACGTCAAAATTTTCGGTACGGCCACTGTACCATACTTATTTTGCATGTTAACCCTATTTTTGGATGGACGTTAAGTTTAACCGTTAAGTTATGTTAAATACCTATTTTGCTCTCATCTTCTTTATCATCACCCTCTGCGATCAATTAAGGAAAAAGAATCCCAGATTTGATACGGCTTCTTCATCATCTCCAGCCCTCTCCACTCATATTTGATACGCTTCTCCTTCTCCCGTCCCCATCCACGGTGAAACGCCCCTGCTGCTCCTTGTCCTCTCCCGATCCATCAATCATCGTCAAACAACTCAATCGTCCAAGGGCTCCGAAATCTCACAACGACTACACCAAGAACATGGGTACCCTTTTGGAATCCTTCTTATGTCTCTCCGATTCCTCCACATATTTAATTAATATCCCCTTCGATCGTCTCATCGAATCCAAAGCCTGCGATTCTGATCAAAATGACTAGATCAAGCGATCTGAAACCCAGATCTGAAACCCTCCGCTTAGGCTTCGTAATCCTCGAAGCTGCCAAACGATCTGCACGCAAAAGTTCCTCTGAACACAACACCGCGAAAACCCAAATCTGAAACCGAAATCTCCCTCCTTCTGTTCTTGGTCTATGGAAATCCTAATTTTTGACTGGAGACTCAAACTTGTGCAAGATCTTCCAATTTTGCTTTGGATTTTATCTGTTATTTAATTTTAATTTGAACTTTAATTGGTGGGTTCAAAAGATTCAGACCTGGGTTTGATTTTCGTTTCAAATTTAGGTTTGATCTGGGTTTGCCATTGATTTTTGTTTGAGATTTGGGTTTGATCATAGGATTCATCAAATACCTGGGTTAATGGTTGGCAAGTTTCATATATGTTCTTCAATTTTCATACAAGAATCGGGGTTTTTTTTTGTTTATTTATATCTTTACTTTTTGTTTAATTTTAACTTTAATTGGTGGGTTCAAAAGATTCAAATGAGTTTGATTTTCGTTTCAGATTTGGGTTTGGACTGGATTTGCCATTGATTTTTGTTTGAAATCTGGGTTTGATTTCAGACAGTAAAGAAGACGAGGGCAAAATAGGTATTTAACATAAGTTAATGTATGAACTTAACGCCCATCCAAAAAATGGGTTAACGTGCAAGATAAGTCTGGTACAGTGGCCAACCCGAAAAAATTGACGTCTCAGTGGTCTAATTGCAACTTTTTGAAAAGTACAATGGCCCAAAGGTGTGTTTTGCCTATCTCTTTATAGTAATCCTATTTACTTCTGTTGCTTTTCTTATCTGATAGAAAAGGACTTGAGAATACTCAACTGGAAAAATACTACTCTAGGTTAGAGAGTATAATAGTATATATTTTAGGTCTGAAAGTATAATTGTTCAACTTAGTAAATTATGACAATCAAGAAATTTTATAAATGCTTCTGAAAATAATGTCACAATTGGATGAAAAAAAAGACAGAATTTCACATTTTAGTACTTTCTTTCCTGTTCCAGTAATCGGATATTTCCTTAGAATTCATGGAAGAGTGTAAATAATATAAATATTTATCTCCATGCTTCTCAGGTCAAGAAGAAAATGTACTAATCTTAAGAGAATCGTGGAGTTTTGTTGGAAAATAATGTATACAAAGAAGACTAAGAACATAGTCCTGTAGAATTAATAGGTCTAGAAAATGCTAATGATAGCATCCCAAAGTGTGGAGCTCTTGTGTCCTTCCAAATCTACTACCTGTTCTCAGTTGGAGCAGATCCGTGATCTCTCTGAGAATCTAGTCAGGACATGTCTAAGAATATTTTTTGCTTCGCAAAAAGACCGTGGCTTTCAGATAGTAATTATTTATTTATTATTATTTTTGGCTAAATTTGCAGGCATCTTTCAGCAGTATCTGGTTTATCAAGTCCAGAAAATAAGATTGCAGGTTCATAATATGTTAACTTTTATTTTTTAAGAGGACATCTGTGGTGACTGTCTAGTAATATTTATTTCCTTTGTTCCTTATCATAGCAAAGTAGGTGCATGTGCTGGAGCTGTCTTTGTGTGGGTTCATCACACTGCCATGTCTTATGTTAGCTTTACTAAATTTAACCATTAAGTGAAGACTATATTAGTTATTCAACTTTGATTCACGATTAAAAAAAGAGAAAAATATTGACTGAAAGAGTTCTACCCTCACCCATCCATTATTTCAAGGAAGCCCTAGGTGAGCACCACAGCAGCCCCCACCCCAGAGCACACATACACAGACACACAAACTCACTCTATGTCTCCCCTATGCATATTATTTGAATCTGGGCACTAAACCCGCCATAGCCATGTGGGTCCATGCTATTATCATGTTGAATTAGGGGCTTTCCATACTTGATGAGCAGTTTCACTCAAATCTGTAGGATGTAGATTTAGAAATTTCAAATATCATCTGTTTCATTGATGATGAATCACCCAATCCTATGCATCTAGAAAAGCAGGTTTTTTGCAGAAACTCGGAAGACAGTTGCCATGTCCCACTTCATTAAATACCATCATGCTTAAAACACAGAAAACTGTGAGACTATTATCTGCATGTCGGATTGCGAGTACGTGTGAGAGAAGCGGATTGGGAAGACTACTGTTTTACATATCCATTTCTTCCTTCATGGAACATGTATTCTTCTTATCCAATACATTCTTCAACCACAAAACATGGTTTATTGTGGCAATAATCTGGATTGTTTCATTGTGCATCCTATTGGCGATCAAACGAATTGAGTGTGCTCAAAATTCCATACGAGACCGTAACTCTCATCCAACTAATGTCCTCTTAGCATTGGCCAAAAACCCAAACAAAGAAAGTTACAAACCACAACCGAGTTAACTTGGTGCTAAACCAAATCTTGTCAAAACAAACATATGAGACAGGAACTGCCAGAAGGGTTGTGAGACAAATTCAAACATGAGGAGGTGCCACGAGATTTTTCCACTGCTGTTTTTTGGTTTTGAAATCTCAATCACATGTGGTATTGTTTTGAGAAAATTTTGACTCCAAATAGGATGAGTTTATAGGGATGCCTTCTACACTGAAGAATGCATTGAAGAAGTTAAGACATCCATAATCATAAATAATAATGGGAAAGGGTTAGTGAGCATTTTTTAAATCCATAAAGGCACACTTTGATGGCCAAAAGCATATTGTACCATTCGTTTACAAATGACATACATGCCTTCTTGAATATAGATGCTTTTGGCATCTATGGTAACATGCATGACTAATTGTTTATTTAGTATAGAACAATGAACTCGAGTTTGATTTTGTAGGGCTACTATATTTTCAGCCAAAAATTGAAGCATATTGTTCGACTACCATTTGCCATGATTTCATATGGTATGTTTGTTTCTTTTATTACAAGATATTTTGATCCATTTATGTTCATTCATTTGAGTAGTTGATTTTCTGTTTTGAATCAATTGAAGAATTTGCTTCAACATAGAGAATTAGCTAGACAAACTCTGTAAATAATTTAATAAACTATACATGGCCCTTATGATCTCCAAAATCTCATCCTAAGCTCTTACAGTTTTGAAATTTAAAATTTTAAACTACAAAAATACACCTGCCAAGCATATATTAGTGGATCATTGTTTTTTTGGCATGGTTACCATACTTATCTCATATTTATTGTGATAATTTAGATTACCTCCTTGATTTAAGATTTTAGATTATTTGGAAAAACAACATCAACATCTATTATAATTATAAGACACCTTTATTTGTTTCACTCACCATTACTTTCACTTTTCCTGATTTTTGTCATAAAGTTTATCCTTACAGACATTTATTTTGACCTCATATGTTAGAGAATAGAGATATAGAATAAATTCTGGCCCTTTTAAGCATTTTCGATGAGTCGTATGGGTATATTTCTTGTGTAGGTATAACATTGAAGAAAAGTGCAGTACATTTGTTTTGGATGAATGAGATTTGAGTACCTCATACTAAAAGTGTCTTGTTTGAGGAACTGAAACAAAGTATTACTGTCGTTTTAGTGGTTGTGTATGTGTACATTCATTACTGTAGGACATGAGACTAGGTTTTTCTAGAGACAAGCCAAATTGATGCAGTATATATTAATTGATCTGGATTCTCCTTTTTAGAATAAGTTCGTTCATAGCACATGACATAGGAGATGATGTAAAAAGCTTTACATCTAGACATGAGAATCTATATGCTTAGAAAGTGCAGGAAGTTTAATTTAATATTGTGAAATATTTTCCTTCATCTTGTCTTATCCATTTTCATTTTCTTTTGGGCTTATTTGCTAAAGTAAATTGAAGCTGGGTTAGCTAACAAAAATATTTTGAAATTGATATCCGTGTGATCTCTCCAACTCTCTCAAGTTTTTCAAACTGATATTTGCTTCTAGGTATACTTTCTTGCCCCATAGGGATTTGTGCCTAGTGCCTTGAGGTGCTATCATGCTTGTATTTAGTGAACTGCATCCCAGATCAGATATTCGGTATAGTATCCGGCTTGCTAATGGTTTTCCAACTTGTGCAAACAGGCATTTAGAGAATGTATAACTTGTGGCTTTAGTGTGCATTGAGCGGTAGTAAAAGGAGAACCCCCTAGGAGATGCACAAGAAAACAACTGCAGAGAGATTTTAGTATCCGTTGAAAGAAATCATTGCATTTGTAAGGGAAATTTGTGGGATTTTCAACTACACGTGGGTGTATACTTTCTTTGGGAAACAAGCGTTCTTATGTTTTTTTCCTCCTTTTTCCACATAGTGCGAGGAGTTTTTCCCTCTTTAGTTTAGAGAGTGCTTGATGGGCCGGTGTGGGATTATTTCCCCATAGAGTCTAGCCCGATGCACGGAAAGTCTTACATAAGGAGGTCTTCGGCAAAACTAGGGTTAAAAAGAGTGTCCTTTAAGGTAATATTGCGGTGACTGACAAGTTGGAGGAGGTGAACACTCTTTCAGATGCTTATTGCTAGGAGAAGCTCTCTTAAGAAAGAGTATGAAGAGGTGTTGTTAAAAGAGGATACTAGCTGGCGGCAGAAATCGAGGCGTATGTGCATTAGGGAAGGGGATTGCAGCTCTAAGCTCTTTCATTGAGTTGTTCCCGCAGAAGGAGGAGTTTCATCAAGGAGGTGGAGCTTCAGTTTGAGGAGGTTGTTCATAATCTTGTCCTGATCTCACATGCAATTTCTAATTTCTATAAGGAGTAACTACAGGAGGAGATTGAGAGTAGGCCCATAATTGAGGGTCAATGGGAGTGTTCTTCCTCCAGAGATGAGTGAGTGGTGCAAGAGACCTTTCTTTAAGGATATAAAGGTGGTAGTTGCCATTGCAGACGATAAAGCCCCCTCATCGCCTCCGACCCTCATGGTTTTTAATTACCTTTTTAGTCGTGCTTGGAGGTGGTGAAGAGTGATGTGATGAGGGTATTTTGGGAGTTTCATGGTAATGGAATTTGGGGTAGAGTATTAATTCCACTTTCATCACCCCGGTCGTTGGTCGTTAAGGACAAATCCAAGAGAATAAGTGACTATAGGCCTATCAGTTTGTTTACTAGTTTGTATAAGATCATCACTAAGGTTTTGTCTCTTCAATTACGTGTAGTGTTGAGTCACTCATTCTCCATGGCCCAGAGTGCCTTTTGTAGGGGGCCGTCACAGTATTAATGCGGCTCTGGCTGCTAGTGAGGTGGGAGAGGATGTGGATCGTGGGGGTGGGAGGGTCTTGGTGTTAAAGCTTGATTTCGGGAAGGCTTATCGTAGAGTGAATTGGTGTTTCCTTGACCTTGTGATGGATCATAAGGGATTAGGGGAGCCGGTGGAGATAGTTTCTAGGGTGTTCTCCCTCCTTCTCAGTCATTGTTATGGTAAGCTCAGGAGTGGTTCAGTGCCTCGAGGGGTTTGTGTCAAGGTAATTTCCCCCTTTTTGTTCAATCTTGCTACAGATATTTTTAGTCAGTTGATCATGAGAGGAGTGGAGGTGGGTTAGTAGACGGGGGCTCTGTGAGGTGGGAAGAAGTTAAGGTGTTGTGTTTACATTTTACAGTTAGCGAATGGCACGATTCTTTTTAGTCCAAGGGTACCAGGAACTTTTAGAACATTTTGGCCCTCTTTCAGATATTTTAGTCCATTTTAGGTCTTAAAATTAATCTTAACAATTGTGGTATTACGGTTATTAACATGTGGTCTCACGGTTCCTAGACTGAGTGTAGGGTTTTGTCCTAGCTGATGTCATATTTGAGTGTTCTCTTGGGTGGTAATCCCGAGACAGTTTCCTTTTGAGTTCTCATAGTGGAGAGGATCGCTAAGCGTCTTGATGGGTGGAAGCGGGCATTTTGCTCATTTTGAGGATGGATTACACTCATTGAGTTGTGCCTATCGAGTATTCTGATTTATTTCCGTTTTTCAATTTAAGATCCTAGTGAGTGTGGCAGATAAGGTTGAGTGTATTATGTAAAGATATGTTGTGGGAGGCGTCATTGGAGGGCAAGATCACTTTGTGGTTTGGAATCAGTGGTGAAGCTAGGATTTCGCCTTGACAAATGTCAAATATGTCATAATTTTTTTCCCACATACATTTAAGTTTTAAATCTATTTCTTGAAAGACAAAAGGCTAATTTAATAAAACCTACCAAGGGGAAAATAGCTTATTTAGATTCAAAGTCCCCTCCACATACTAATTTAAGCTTTGTTTGGTGGAAGTTCAGCAGAATGGAGTTTGTTTGCTTCTCTATATCAATGCTTTTCATTTTCTTCTTATAAATGGACTAACTGTGTGATTTACTAAATACAGTAAATAAAATATTTCTGTTGCTTTGCTCAAATAGCTCATTTTTAAAATTTTTAAATAGTTAATGGTATATTAGTATCCTTAAGCCCTAGTAGCATACGGTGTCATGCTTTGGTCTTGAAATGGAGCAACCTATCTTCCTAAACTTTTTTGCGCACAAAAAAGGTCATAATTACCAATATGTTAGGGTGTATCAGTAATAGTCCTACTTTTTATCACTTACCAACAATTAAGTTTGGTTTTTTTAATTAGCAAGTACTTAAGAGACTTCATGTCAATTTAATTTTTAGAAGTTTTAAGGGGGGCCACAATACTACCTTTCTCAAAAATTACCAAACTTGTAGATACATTGTTTACTTTTTGTAATGGACTGTGTGGCCTTATGCTCTCTTTGCCACTGCTGGAATAGTGTGTGTTTGCCTAAGGAGGAGGGCGGGCTGGCAATTGGGAATCTGGTCTGTAGGAATATCTCTTTTGTGGGTAAGTGGCTTTGGTGTTTTCACTGAGAACCTGAGTCTATTTGGCATGAAGTTATTAGGAACAAATATGGGATGCATCAAGTAAAGCTGTAATCTACAACAAGTAGGAACAAATTGTCCCACTTTCCTCTTTGGTTTGTCCCACAAAAAGTTCCATTTCCAAAAATAGTAATAAATTTAGTGCAATTTGAAGAAGGTACAACAAGTAAAGCTGCAATCTACAAAGGTTTGACTTGTCAAATGGGGCTATTTTTTGGGGATGGAGGGAGTATTTAGGATATGAAAGTTTGTTTGTTCTAGATTCCTGGTCTTCTTTGAGCTTCTTTAATAAATTTTCTGTTCCTCTTCCTTTTCTTCTTACTCTTGCTCCCAAGTGAACTTTTTTTCATAGAGTTAACTCTATGTCTTTGTAATGATTGCCTATGTTCCCTTGGTTGTGTATCCCCTTTTTAACTTGTTTATTTTGTTGTCAAGTACTTTGTCGAGGTAGTTATATATATATATATAATTTTATTTTTTACCATGTTGGTTCAATTTCAGGAACTGCAGCCATGCTACTGATTATGGTTTGGGAACCCTATGTACATATTCTTTCACTTTCTACGTTACTCAGGTAACTGTACCGCATATCTGAATGACTGATTCTTAATTTATAGCACTATCTTGTGTGAATTCTGATGTTTACTAGATGATCTTGTTTTGGAAATAGTTTTCATTGTATATATTTCTCTCTTATTTTAAAAATTTGTTTTCCCCCCATTTTCCCTTTCTCCTAGTCTCTTCAATCTACTTCTCAGCAGTCTTAATGTTGTAAATATTTGATAATGAGTTAGATAATTTTAGTTATAAGAGGCATTCACATGAATGCTTTGTAATCTTAGCATTGAAGTGTGCAACTGTGAATCTCATGATTACTATTGTGTTTTTTTAAAATAAAAATCTTTGTTGAACTGTGCTAAGAGAATTCTTCTCCTGTGAAATTTGCAGGATAATTATGCTGGTTGAAGTACTACTTACATGTTCTTTCATGAGTGTCTATATTGGTAAGTTTACTTCCATCCCTGAAATATGTAAGGCACACAAAATATCTTGAAGATTTTTGATGAGTGGTTTTATAGGTGTTTTGTGCATTTGGTGGTCAAGGTTTTAGTACTTTCAGTGTGGTGGATGTACACCACACTTTATTTTAAGGTAGATTAAAGAAAAACACCCTTAAATGACCATGACCTTCTTTAGGCTTGCAATTGCAAGCACTCTGCGTTAGTTTTTAACTTTTTATTTATTTAGAAGGCAATTAGAAGCACTTTTTGGCGCAAGTTAAGATTACTTACTTTACTTACCAAAAAAAAATAAATTAGAAGCACTTTCATCAGACCTTTCAACTGAAGAATGGAGGATTGTTGGTTCAGTTTGTTTGCATCCCAGTTAGACTAGGTTCGTTTTATTAGAAGGCAATCCCCTAAAAAAATATTAATGTTCTTGTTACAAAAGGGTTAGAAATGCAAATGGTGTTTTAGTTTTATGAAGAGCATAATATGACAGGGTAATCCATTTCATAGAAGTTTCTGGGATAGTATTAGTAGGAATTCCAACTTTACACTTTACTGATTTGAGTGCCAATTTTTCGTGCTAAGAAAATTGTGATGTTCTGTTTCTGATTCATATTGAGATTAATGTTATATGTGCTATGATAGATACTCACCCTTGAAGCACTGGATATGTTTTACCAGAGATTGTTTTTTGAGTTTATGGCAGTGCTCTTATTTTGAACAGGTATTCGGTGCCTGCAGGTAATGTGCACCAGTATAATTCGTTGGAATCTCAGCCAGATGTTTTGAAGTCATTGTACTCTCCCCTTCAACCATCAAGCTCTCTGGAGGGGTTAAGGTAGTGCTACATCTATATGTTCCATTAGTTACTCTACTTTTTATGTCATTGCATGATTTCTACACTTTATTTATTAATTATTTATGTAGACCCTTCCCACATTCTGCATTGGCAGTTGCCTTTCATGTCTTTCATTTTTGGATTAATTACCGAGAAAATCAATGTACGTTTATATTTGGTAAAATGTCCAGCAGGCCACCGGACTTTTCACCAATATTCACCTTGGTCAACCTACCCATAATTTATTCAGTTAGGCCACTTAACTCGGTTTTCAGCTTCTAGTTGCCCCATTTTTGGACTAATATTTGTTTTTGCTGTTTGAAATATACATCTTATCCTTTCAGTAAACAACAGATGCTAACAAATAATACCTATTTTCGCTGCCACCACTGCAAGTAGCTCCAGCACCAAGACACCACCCCCCTCTTACTCTCTATCCATCCCCATCTCCAAAAACAAAGTCAACCACCACCTATCAGACGTTTCCTCTTTCCCAGTAATGGGAATCTCAATGATGTCGATGTCGGTCAGGCTAGAGCTCGTTCGATACTGGGTTTCCTAAATCGAGCTAGTTTTAGTGAAGACTTTGGCTTTCAATTTAAAATCTAGGCCGAGGCATATTATTGGTCTTCGATTCAAATTTTTAGATCTGAACTACCACTGATGAAGCAGGCAGTGTAGAAGTCGTGCTTGAAGTGTGGGGTAAGACATGGTAGCATTGGCATCTTTGTTTACAGCAGCAATGACTGCCAAGTGTTGAATGGCTCCAAAAACAACAAAAGCCATATTATGAAAAATTAAATTCAAAGAGGGGAAGTGGATTTCCTTTAATTAGGTTATATATACATCACATTCTAGGTCATCAAATATCAGCTAGCATTTGCATGTCATCAAAATTTTCCATGTCGGGGGCAGCGGAGGTTGTCAAACGTCGCAGAATGCTATTTGTCGCCTGAGGGAGAAGAGTGTGCCGCTTTACTTTAGGCCTGAGGGCTTAAGTCAGACTTTTTAGATTTTGAACATTAGAACGAGGTCATGAGGCAGATGGTCTAAATTAGGGTATAGAGCTATTAGGAAGTGTTTCTCGCAACAATGGATTGTAGTTACAACTCCACAAGTGTCTTTCTCATTGGACAAACACGAACTTGTGAAGGCATGCCTAAACAGAGCCTCGTGCCTAGTCGAATAGGTGGACACCTTTAGCAAGTCAAGAGCTGTTGTCAAGGCAAAGACCGCCAATAACAATTATGGTCAGAATGTCCATTAAGATAAGGAAACGGGACATCCGGAGATATGCTTCAAACCGGCGCCATGAATGTCTGTAATAAGAGAAAAGTTGATCTGTTTATGATGATGTTAATGAAATTTACTATTTTTGTTGGTTAAGGTAATAGAGAAGTTTATACTTACTGATTTGTACTTGGTAGCATATCTACACTATAATATTTTTTATAATTAAAAAAAAGGGCAAATCGCACCATTAGTCCCTCGACTATAGGCCGGTCACAGTTATAGTCCCTTAAATTATTTTTTTTGTCAAATTTGGGTCCTACGAGTATTAATTTTTTTACAGCGGCAGTCCTTTTGATGGATGTCGTTAGAGAAATACCGTTAAGTTGTCCATGTGCATTTAGTAAGGGCTAAAATGATTTTTTTTCAAACTTAACTTATATCAAAATTTATAATAGAATCCCTGAAGTTTAAAAAATGGTCATAAGCCTTCTTCCCCAATTTTTTGGAAACCAACAGATTTAACCAAAAGGAGAATTGCGAATTCCTCAATCGCACAACCACTGTCTGCCCACAACCCCATTTTGAAGAGAACCAACACTGCCACAAATCAACCGAGATCAAGAGCCCAATTTTTATCAACCAAAATAAAATCCAGATCCCCAACCACCAAAAAAGAAAAAATCAAATCATTAATAAATGAATGGTGCTCTAGCTGAAAAAATGGTGAGCGTCGCAGGAGAAGACAACTGGCGAGGTGGTTTTTCGGAGACGAGAGAGATGATTGGAGCTCTGTCCAGCGAGCTGTGATGTGGGTGATTATGGGAGCTGTTGCGATTGGCGAGGCCAGAGATTTTTTGGAGATGCCAGAGATGATGCGATGCTTAGACCAGATCTAAGACCGTCCGTGGTCACAGGCTCCAGATCCATGAGGATGGCGCAAGGCACATCCGTGGTTACAGGCCTCAGATTTGGGAATTTACCAGCCTTAAATCAAAGAATAATCACTTACCAATTCAAGTCTCCTGGATTCCTTTTGACTTTAGATGAATTACGGAACTTGGGAAGTGATTGAATGAATGCCTTCAGAGTACAAGGATCCAATTTACCTTCAGCAATTGCAGTATCTTCGGAAGAAGGAATTTCTGTAATTAGATCTTTGAGACTCTTCAAATTTGCATCATATCTGCATTGAAGGTAGAAAGAGAATTAGTGGAGGTATGTGAATGGATGACAAAACAATGGTACCCAGGTTGTTTGAAGAAAATTGTTACAAAACATTTGGGCACGCTTTCCACTGTAACTGCTTCTTTGAATTTTGTTTGACTTCAATTTTGTTGGGGTGATGGAGCAGCTCTGACTGGGTGTGTATGCGGAATGGATTTTGGGGAAGAAGGCCTTTGGGTCTTTTTTCAAACCCTAGGGACTCGATTTAAAATTGTGATATAAATTAGTTTTGGAAAATTTCATTTTAGCCCTTACTTAAAGCACTTGAAAGGCACATGGCAACTTAATGGTAAATTTTTAACAGCATCCATCAAAAGGACTGTAGTTGTGAAAATTTAATACTCATAGAACCCAAATTTGACAAACAATTGTTAAGGGACTATTACTGTGACCGCCTATAGTCGAGGGACCAATGCTGCGATTTTTCCCTTAAAAAAAATTAAAGGCTTAAAAGGTGGCAGGACACTGGACACATCTTTGGAAAGCCTGGCTGTAACTTTATTTAATTGGTCTTTGCAGGCAAAAATAAAATCAGAGTTTGAATTTCCATTGTGCTAATTTAATGCTCCAAAATCAGGCAAAGACCTTGAGGTCCTTGGTTCCAATCTCCATACCAACAAGGGTTCATACTTACCTATAAAAAAAAAAATTAATGCTCCAAAAATAGTTGTTATAGAAGTTGGACAATGACAGTTGACAAGTACTCCCTCCGTCCCTAAATTATCGTCCTCCTTTCCTTTTTCGTCCGTCCCAAAATAATTGTCCACTTTGAAACTTACCTTTTTAGAACATCACTTTTACCACTTTATCCTTACTTTTTCACCCTACTTTAATTATGGGCCACATACACGTGGGCTTTAAAGGAAACTACACATTAAACCAATATTAATAATCCAATCAAATAGGTTTTCTTAAACGGTGCGCCGGGTCAACCAGAACAATAAATAAGGGACGGAGGTAGTATTTCTTTTTATAAATGAGGTATTATTTCTGTATCAACTGACTATGGGTTTTGGGGAAAGCATTGAACGTTGCTTAACAATTTGGATTACTGGATTCACAGCACCATGAAAAAAAGAATTCATAATGAACTTCTATATTAATATCATGAGTATTGTTTGGCATGACAGGTATCATGATGGTAGTAGACTATCTGATCAGCAAATGGCTTTGCTACAATATCAGCGCGAAAACCTTCACTTTCTGAGTGAGGAGGTATATGACTACTGGAAACTTGTGTAATTAGTATTGCCCTCATGGAATATTGTTTCTAGCTGTCAGGTTGTTGGACTGGGCACATGAATACATAAACAGCTTCTCAAGTTTGCATATTAGTCAATTAGTGGTTTGAATTGTAATCTGTATGGAGTAAAAGAAGTTCTTGGTGCATGAGCAGTAGATACACTGGAGTCTGTTTGAGGCCCCATCGGCATATTGTTGCATGTATTAATCAATTTAAAATTCCTCTTTGAAAACAATCTCAATGTTTCACTTTACCTGTAGATTCTGCGATTGCAAGAATGCTTAAGCAAATACGAACGGTCTAGTGATGGCAGCACACCTCAGGTAATATCACTCTGATGATGATGTGTTTTCATTATAGAATCTGTCGCATCATGTTCTTGATCCAATGGTGCTAGTGTAGGCTATTGAGCTGCTGCTTGTTTTTGGTATTTGTTTTAATCTTGTCAATGCTGGAATTTTATTTTATTTTGATAGCCAAGTGTGACATCAGGTATGCCTGATATGAAGTCAGAATGTTGAGGGTTATACCCCTCCATTCTTTATTGTTGGAAATCAACCAATGAAATAGTCTTATGAGTAAAATTTAAGACCCTTAGTAGATAATTTAAGACAAGCCATATAAGCACATTATGTTTCAAGCCATATAAGCACATTATGTTTCCTTAATTGCAAGAATAACCGGGTAGCGTTTACTTCTGTTTTCTTTGGAGCACCAAATGAGTGTGGTCTATAAGTATTTGACATTCTCGGAGTAATGAGTTTCTATGGTCTCCTTCTGCAGGTTGATCTTGCTCATCTATTAGCGGCTCGTGATCAGGAATTACGGACGCTTTCAGCTGAGGTAATGGATTTGATTCCTGGTCATATGTTGGTTGTGCTCAATTCTCTCTTATGTTATTTCTTCTGCATGGGCTTCATATCAATTTTTAGTTTTTCTTATTTCTAGGTCATAATGTGAGTTCATAAACTTATTAGACTATTACTTACTGGTGACTTTGTAAACAAGTTATTATTAATTCTTTACTGCAACTTGGAGTTGATTGTGCAATTTCATGTGTAAGAGACAAACCACCATGCCAAGGGTGGATCTAAGTAGAGCATGAGCAGGGCTCTAGCCCACCTCAAGCTTCTACCAAAAAAAAAAAAAAAATTGAAATCCCAAAATCACATGCCACCCAACTATCACACACCACTTAATTCTCCAACCTCACATGCCAACTGACTCTATACTCTCTCTCTCTCCATATTACTCTCCTCTCGCTCTCGGCAGTCAACATAATTTGCTAGTATTCGTTAATCAAATTGATGCAATTGCCTATCAAATTGGCTTGGACGGAATGTTGTACTCGAGCTTTACACCACTGAAATTGATCAAATAAGCCATTTACTTCACCCGTTTCTACAAATTTCTTGTAGTATATTTGCTCTATCTTGTCAAAGGGATGACAATTCGTGTTATCATGTCGTGTTCGTGCCTCATTATCGTGTTTTCATGTTATCTATCTTATTTGATCATAAATATAACAATAAATATTATTTTAACTAAATTAATAATTTCGTTCCTTTCATGTGTGTCGTGTTGTGCTGATCGTGTCAGTCATTGCCACCCCAGTCTTGTGGTTGAACTCTCTAAATAATTAAATTTATAGACTTTGATTATATGATAAAAATGTAATATTTGCATGCTAAGTTTGTAGTAACTATTTTTAGATCTTTGTATTTTGCTCACATTTTGGTCTCAAAATGTAGACATTGATCTATTTAGTCGTTATCTTTAAAATATTTCAAAATGTTGTTTCTTTTTGTGTTTGATGTATGTGGTATATATTTGTTTTTCCTTTTGATTTAGTTTATTTATTTGAATATTGGTTCTCTAAAATATTGATGATTTTTATGATGTTAAAAGAAATTATTTTTGACGGTTATTACTGTTTACAATATTTTTTAAATACCAAGCCCACATGGTTTCAAAATCCTAGATCCGCCCATGCACCATGCATATGCTTGGTTAATTCCATAGCTTTCAGCATGATATGGTTCATATGATCTCTGCCAATACGATTTTGTTTTTATTTCTTTCTTCTTTTTTGGGTTGTTATATGATCTGTTTTAAAGCAAGTACTCTGCCATCTCCAGATTTGCACATTTAATTTCATGTAGATCAATTAGCTTATTTGTTCTTTATAAAATTTTACTCCATCATCTTGTTAGCTAGCAGTTAATTTAAAATACAGCCAACATGTCTAGAGTCTAGACCTCATGTGAACCAAAAAAGATAGAAAATTGTTTTACTGGTGAATCTGCTTACCCTGTCAAGTGGCAACAAAAAAGATAACCCATTCCTGCAATATAAGAAATATGAGTAGCATTAATTGAGAAAGATATCTTGCTTCTTTAGGTAACGTGAGCTCTAAAGCCAAGTACATTAGCTTCTGTTTCAGACTTGAGAATATTTCATTTTTCAGATGAATCAGTTGCAATCTGAGCTAAGGCTTGCCCGATCACTGATTGCTGAGAGGGACACTGAGATACAGCGTGTTCGCACCACCAACAATCAGGTGTGTTTTGCTACCTGGGATGTGTGATATCTGACAGCGTATGTGTTTGTAATTGTATACACACACACACACACGCACACACAGCTTATTTAAGATATGGGTTGGTTAAATTGGAATTTTAAACCGGACTCGTATAATAATTTTGACTTCAAAATTCACTAGGATTTTTTAAATTTATATGGCTCTAACGGCATACCTTTTGCTGGCTTATGAAGCAATGGTTTGTGGTGACACAGTAAATAGGATAAAAAACTTAAGGGAAAAGTAATCTAATTCTGAAAGAAATCTCATGAAATAGACAGTCTCACTATTTCAATTTTTTCTATCATGTTTTACCACTGTTGCATGAAATAGTACGTTGAAGAGAATGAAAGACTGAGAGCTATACTAGGGGAATGGAGTACCCGAGCAGCTAAGGTATTGATTCTTCTTCACCAAGTTAAATGTACTCTTTTCAATCATGTTTTGTACATTAAGGAAGCTACTCACTTTGCTCAAATACCAATTGGTGGATTGATAATAGCTTGAGCGAGCATTGGAGGTTGAGAGAATGTCTAATATGGAATTGCAGAAGAAGATATCAACGCCGAGAAGCTAACAGAGAATGAATGTCACTGTAGAATTGTTGCTGCATGTTGTTAATCCTCACTGTATACAAATGTTCATTATGGTGTGTAATTCTTTATTGTCATTATTTTTTGTCCATGTTTGAAGAACATATAGGAATACTGACTGTCAGAAATGTAAAGATCAATTTTGCTTATAAATGACAGACACCTACAGTTACAAGAAGGGCACCGAACATTTAAAAACATGACGCATCAATACTTCAAAAAGATCTGATGGTTAGCTTCAAAATCAAAATTTTTGCCCATTTTTTGTTGGTTGATTGTTTCCAAAATGAGCACTCGCTTGTTCAGGATGTAGGTCTGTCGGCTCAGAATGTACATAATCTGTTCTAAAACTAGACCTTTAACTAGTTGGGACAACTTGTCCGGTGCTGGAATTTTAAAATTTTAACAGACTGACAAGTAAATGGTGTGTACTTGTTACTTTATTAAACATAGGCCAAAGACAGATAGTATCCACTTTGCTGGCAATCGTTTGAAGAATCCAAGAAAGGAAGCTAAAGCAATGAGCCAATGAACATGCTTCTATATTGATATAAAAGGAAGTGGTTATCTTTGTTT
This sequence comes from Codonopsis lanceolata, assembly GCA_013146195.2. Lineage (NCBI taxonomy): Eukaryota > Viridiplantae > Streptophyta > Magnoliopsida > Asterales > Campanulaceae > Codonopsis > Codonopsis lanceolata. The sequence goes on along the minus strand of CM028382.1, from coordinate 22,441,530 downwards.
CCTTCAAATTTTAAGGATACAAACAAATACAGAATCAAACTTGTATTGTTTACAAATTCTTACACAATGGTGGCTCCATTTAAAACACGGTTACATGAGTAGTTTCGTTTAAAAAGAGGCAACCGAAGACATAGTTATAGAAATCACTGCCTTTGATAACCTCTCCATTTCCCATAACAGCTTCTGTATCATACTTGCATGCTCTTGTACAGTCGGGGCAGTAGGTTACCTGCACGTACACAGTATACAATGTACTGTTTTCAGCCACCATGCAGAGTGTCTATTTGTGTTTACACATTACAATTAGTTAGAAAAGAATATCAAAATCTCTAAATGGATGTTTAACATTTTCTGAGAAAGAGTTGCATATTCTGAGAAGGGAAGTCGCAAAGTGCTTTGTACGGATCTATTGGGTTGAGAATGACATGGATACAAGAATGCAAGACCACTAGAGGAAAACAAACAAGACAAGAGATGAAACCCTAAAACGATAACCACCGTGACATTCTAATGACAGATGTAGTCTCTTTGCTTGCTGGTCCCCTCATCAATTTCTTATTCGAGCTGAAGTTTTTATACTGAATTACAAGTACCTTTCAGGTCATTCAACATAATCTAAAATAGCCTATCAACTTCTATTACCCATTATTACACATTGAGTCCTCTCAACTTAGAACAAGTACATTTTGTCGTTTCCACGGCTACATAGTTTTTTCAGCAAGAGGCTCTTTATCGAAAGGTTCAGCAGAGGAGAGAAAATATGATGTCATGATTTGGGGTTAATTATGTACCAACAAGTAACATATGAGTTCAGGGTTAGGAAATGTGCCCTAATTCTATTGGCTACATGGTGGTATTTATTGTTGAAGGGGGCATCATACCCAGTAACCCAGGACATTGTCCACAACTTAAGAGTGGGAGTGTGTTCAGGAACATGCAAGGTATGTGACCTGTTCAAGCATTATATCCATTTTATAAGAAGCACCAGTAGAACGAAATGGTATGTAGCTACGCACCTCCAGTAACTTGGGTTTGAAGGAGCTATCAAGCATGACATCAACGCCATACATTGCCCTAGATGTCGGACTGTGCATTTCTGGATGAACTAGTGCAGCTGACTCAAAAACAGACCGAATCATCCTTTTCACTCTTGAATGTATGTCCAACCATTTGACTGCATTAAGTGTGTATTAGAAATTGGATCAGTAATCAACGGATACGTGCACTTCAATTTCTCACAGTTGCAACTCTGGAATCTTGGAGTGGATTTATCACCCCCAGAAAATAAGCAGAGGACAGACATGGAACCGTACCTTGATGTTCTTGTTCAAACTCCTTAACAAATTCTGGTGTGTTCATGTGATTCAATCTTCCCCTGTAATTCTGAAGTGAAAGTCATGAAAGAAACTGGATCAGTCAATAACATAATCTGCAGTAAAAAAATAATTACATGCTTCTGACTAGCAACAAATGTTCAAGAGTAATCGCTATGCGAACTAAAAGTTTGCACAAAATGCGCACCAAAAGTTCATGTTCAAATGTTTTGGTTGGTCAGAACATCATAGTGGTAGGAACCACAAATTACTTAACCAACCAGAACATGCCAAATGGGATTTTAGTACATACTTTTGATGCACTTAGCACTACTCGATGTACAAATCAGTAGGTGTATGCAAATTTGGGTAAATCATTGATCCCACAGAGGCTATGATCGAAATAATTGAAGCATTCCCCAAAAGCAAGGGAAACAGGCAAGGGAAACATCACTTGATTGCTTAAATGATTGATGCTTAGCAATTACCATAACAGTGAAATGGGTCTCGTACTCAAAAAGACTGTTATTATCCAAGGAGTATGGGTTGTTTGCCAATCTAACCTGAAAAGGACAAGTTGCACCGTAATATGTAAACAAATACTAACAAGTATCATCCCAAATTATTCCGTGACTATGTTTAAATTACTATAACTGAAGCAACTCCAAATCAAAGAATGGTATGCATACCCAGAAAACATCAGTAAGGAACATTTCTAAGGGGTCTACACTGCGGACCAAAACAATGTATCGAAGATCAAATTTCTTCCCTTTGAATAAAGCTGGATGCTCGATATACTTCTGACATATTTTCGGACCAGTCTCCATGAGACGTATAATAGAGGATAAATTGCGAGTAACAGTTGTATCTATAGTTCTTGCCATGTTCCAAGGCTTTAAGATCCATAGATTGTCAAGCCCATCCCTTTCACGCACAAAATAGTCACCAACAAGTTGAGTTAGATGGGTTTCAAGATTATAAGTAGGCTGAAACCATTCAGGAGATCCAGCCGCCTGTTAGAGAAAAAACTTGAGATTAGCACAATCTTGCAAAAGAATGCATAAGATAGCTTTTAATGCCATCAGCCACTATGTACAAAATTAGGGAGCCATCTTAACCTTTTGCACTGTTTCTGCCAAATGATGTTTCATGACTAGACAAGCTTCAAAAGGAAACTGATTTATGTGCTGTTGATCATTCAGTCCTGCAGCCTTCTTCACCTCCTCATCCACCTGCATACTTGTCCATATTATATCTGCATCCTTTGGATCCGTTACTGCAACAACCACAGAAAACTCTTGTAAACCAGATGACAATTAGAATGCATTTGGATTATGCAATTCAGTTGTGACTTCCGTGCAAAATGGAATTCAATACCATCTCTGTGAGATTATTTGTTTGGGTTGTTAACAGAGGTATTTTCAAATTTCTAGGAAAAATCTTTAAAAAGATTCAGAAATTTAAAACTCTTATTAAAGAATAAGGAGAGAACCTTTGACAATTCCCGCCTACAAACTACCTATAGGAAGGAAATTCACCTGAGAGAGAGAAAGAACATACATATACTTCCATAGTTCCATCATGAGATTTCAGATGGAAAGGAATTTCAAAATATAAATAAAAGGGATTTCACAAATCCAAATAATTTTGGAGGTAACCAATGCAAACATACACTTGAAAGATAATGGTAGGAAATTTTTGTGAAGTGGTAATGCTTAAATAAGTTTCAACTCCAGTTCAAATAAAGTGTTGGGCAGTGTGTGTAACCAAATTTAGAATCTGAAAACAAGTAATTGTCGAGAAGAAAGTAATCTACTCATAATCAGAGTCCTAACTTGGAAGGAATCAAGCTACCATTTAGTGGAAGTTCATGCATACCAATTATGAATTCTGCACGTGTCAAAAATTCTTCCACTGGTGGAATATCTGTATAAACACGCAAGGCACTTCCATCACTACGAAGCAGACTACTGGTCGTAGATGACTTCACAGCCGGGGAATAAGAAGTTGATGATTTCAAATTTTGCCAGTACTTTTCATACTCCTGTAGAATTGATGAGAATATGCTCCCAAGGATGGTAAATCTTTGATAAATCACCGTTTATTCAAAGCACGGTCTGGAGCTAGAACAGAACATACATACCTTAACAAAGTAGTTATGAGGGGTACAAAACCAGGCAGTGAGTCTGGCAGAGCGTTGCTTCTCCTCGCCAATACCCAAAAGAAAATCACGAGTGCATTCATCACCACTTTGAACATTCTTGGTAGGCCAAAGAATTGAAAAGCTGAAAGATGTATTCCAATGAACACTTCAGATTAGCTTTAGCCTAATTGTAAAGCAGAATGGCTTCATAAAATGAAAATCAACACTGTAAGTTTTACTTAAGTACTGAAGAGTGATAATCGTATGATTTATGCATCTGAGGTTACTACATAGATGAATCTGACCTTGAAGCATGTACTATTAAATGAGGAATAAAACATGATGGAGCTTGAAGCAAAACAAGAATGGTTAGAGAAGAGAACCTCACAGCTGACTCTAATTTACCGTCTGGCATGTACAGAAAAGGTGACACTCTGAAATTTGGCTCATCACTGTGCCGCAGTGCAGAGCCCAATTCATCCATCACATACCTATATGAAACCAAAAACAAAATTCCTTGTTATGTGTATGCACTTTGGATTCCAAATTCCCGATGAAGCTAAAAACATGTTAGCAACACAAGTAAGATAATTTAATCATGAATTCAGGATCACTGAACAAAGTATATATCATGACTAGGATCACACAGCCGTGTTACACAAAAGACCAAACACTAGAGACTCATTCACTACTGGCCAGTTTCCACTTTGGCGTTACTTAAGTTAGCTATAAGATGGTAGCAATATCCTTCGTAGCCATGCAGCCCTACTGGTGGTCATGATCCAACCCTATCAGAAACCATCAAATCATGCCTGAGAAACTCAATCCGTGTCAGCTTTGCAATCACTCCGTCTTCAGGGGGAAGCTAAGGCAAAAGTAAAGATTAACTCCTATATTTGAGATCCTAGCACCCCATTACTTTTTTTTATATAAGTAATCGTAAAATTAACACTGCGTCAAATGAGGTGACGCGTCCTTGTACACAAGGAGTATACAAAACCAAAAGCATTAAATCTACAAGCTATCCACTATTTTAACATTAGAGTCCCCTGAACTTGAAGCCACATCAGAATGCCAAAAATCCAGTAACTGATGCACTTCCTTCTTAAGTCTGTCGAACATCCTAGCACCCCATTACTATAGATTGAATTCTCCCAGTATCCGATAATGTCAATTCCTTTTTCTGCTACTGTGATTTTTCAAGGAAACAACAATTGACAGGCTCTAAAACTTCCTCCTCGGAAGACAGGTATGTACGTATTATGCAAATTTATCACCTAGATCCAGTAATTTAAGTACAACGAGCCCAACATGAACTGCAGCATAGGCCAGAATATCCGCAGCAATCCTTTAGGAGTTCACTTCAGTATCTCCTAAATGTGGAAGGTATTTCTGCAGCAATCCTTAAGCCACCATTTGCATACATTGTCTACAATCTACAATGATACAATATATACAAGAATCAATTTTCAAAATCAAATTTCCCCACAGAATCTGCCAAACACCACTAACAAGTACTCCCATTAACAAACTTCCAACATTGAGACAGCCCCAAAACTGGTAAATTCTTTCTCCTTGCGACCCCAAAGAGCCGATCATTCTTAACCCCTTCCACACTCAAATTCCTAACCTACTTCACAACATGTCTCACAAACAAACCAAGATTACTCACAAACAGTCTTCTCAACTACACTCAAACTATGATTACAGGCAAAGAAGAAAAGGCTTGGGATGCTGCTCCCTTGGGCATTTGTTGAATTTTGTGGAGGGATAGGAACCGAATAGCTTTTGAGAATGTCGAGTTGCCTATTTCAAAATTAAAAGAATCCTTGCTTCATACGTTCTTTTGGTGCAAGATTTCGGTTGCGTCAGCTAATGCTTTTGTAGATTTTATGGATAGTCTTGTTATTGCGTAGCTCTTTTGTATGGTATACCTCTAGTGTACACAGGGCACGTCACCTTTTTTTGGTGCTTTTGTCTATAATATTCTTACTTATCCAAAAAAAGGGTATTTGTGTTCAACCAAATTGGCTAGTTTTATTGAGAACTGAGTAGGAAATGAGGTAAACCCTTATCTGACCACTAATAAACAATTTAATTACACTGTGTTGTTTACATCACTATGCATCAAATAAATTAACTAGTAGAAACATAGTTTTAGCATCAAGCAGGCATACACACCACACAGAGGTCTCATCAATCTTCTCCTCATCTGCCAGTCTATATGACATCAAGTAAAACCACATTGCTCTGATAACACGATCAGCCAGAGGTTCTTCAGCCTTCCATTCAGGCAGACGAGGTGGAAGCATTGTTTCAATCACACTCTTCCCAGATTCCCGGATTCTTGTTGCATTTACACCATTTAATAAAGAAAGATTAGGAAGAGATTCAAGAATCTCAACAGCACTTTCTCCAAGAGGACCTGGGATATCCACCTGTTCCATTGCTGGTTTCAGCAAGTAGTTATATGTAGCAAGATTAAAAAAGGAAATGTCCTGAAGAAGTTACCTCCAAAGCATGTAGGCATGGGAATGCTTTTAGGAGCTCTATCAAGTCACTCGCTGAGTTATCATCCAATGGATTTCCTCTAATATTCAAAGATGAAAGAGATGGCATCTCAACATCTGAAAATGCCTAGAGAAAAGATGACCACATAACAAAAAACAAAAGTGTTATTTTCACAAAACACAACATTTCAGCTAAACACCACAACTTTAGGGAAATAGTATTTGAATTCACATTGAAAGATATAGTTGCTGGATCTTTGAAAATGCACTGAATAATATTTATTTATTTTTGATAGAATACCTATCATAAGCGAAACAAGAAGTGAGGAGATGAATAGTTCAGACCTTACTGCTTAAATTGTGAATACTCCTACAGGAAAGATCAAGCGAGGTCACTCTCAGCAAGGGATGATTGCTCGGGTGAGCACAACCTGGATTGTCTTTGTCGTATATTCCTCCACAGAAACCCAAGGCCCACTCAGAGTAATTACGAGTAAAGCACGAGTTGAAAATTTCCAATTTTGGGCAACCATGAACAATAGTATCTGCAATAGAGTCATTACTAGAAGCAGAAGAATTCAGTTCTACCCTGATCGGAGCCAATAGCTGTAATTTAAAAACTTCTACAGTAAATATATTTTTTAAGAATCAGCAAACTTACGAGTTCTGAAGAATTGGATTATTGTTAAGCCAGAGAGCTCTAAGGTGTTTAAATTTCGTAATTTCCTTTGTAACGGTCTCCACGTTCTCAAGCTTGTTGCCACACAGGCTAAGTGCAAGTAAATCCTAATGAAACAAGAACCATCCGAAATAAAGTTTTGAAAAGCACATTAAATGAAATGATAATAATGGAGAATTAGAGCGATGTGAGGGTTGAGATGGCCTAAGAATCTAAGATGCATTTGGCTATCTACATCTCATGCTGCAAGCCATTACTCAAGTAACTCAACTAAAAAGAAATTAATCTAATAGAAGCCTTAAGCAAGTCTAAAAAATATCAAAAGATATTGCATAAGATGGACAATGAGATACCACCAGAAAGTAGAACAAAGAAGAGAAAGGGAAGAAAAAAACACCTGAAAAATGGAAATAAAGATGCAAACAATCATGTTCACATTTGAGAGCACAGGAAAAACTGCAAAACTTTATGCGCAACTCACATGAGGCCACAAATTTAGACCATTTAAATGAGTTCTTGCTCAAGATTACTTCATGGCCCTAAATAGCTTGTCCACATAAGAAAAGTGTCCTCTAATTTTTCCAAATGCGAACAGGTTAGAAGGAAAATGTTCTGTGGTTCCAAACCATAATCCCTCTCTCTCATGTGATATTCGAATTCAACTTGAAGGTAGGTTAAACACATTCAAATAGGAATATTCTTAGTGATCAAGGTGGTAATTCATTGTATTAGAAATAGTTGTTCTAAAATTATTGTCACAAACGTAGCCTACACTTAACTATTATATACAAAAAGAAACAAGAATTGGAGAAGAGCAACATACAGGGAATTTGCTGTGCAAGTCAAGAGAAACAAGCAAGTCATCATCAATGTCAAGCTCCTCAAGCTCCAACCACCTCAAGGCCCCATTACCCACGTCTTCTACTTTACAAATTTCCCTCTTAACTTTTTCCATAACCCCCAACTCAGAGCCATTCTCCTCTGACCCTTGAAGTACATTCGCTGCCTCTTCAGAATCCAAATTCAAATCAATATCCACACACATCAATGAAGCCATCCTCTCAGCCAGCCCCGGAACTTCCTGCAACTGTAAAGGCAAAAATCTATGTCAACATCCATAGATGACTTTTCAACATAAAGTACCAATATATGCTAATAACCAACATTTGTGAATAATTTACCAGCTCTAAACCATGCCAAGCTAAAACAAAGAGAATCACTTCATATCATGTACGATTAGTAACCTTAACCTCTATCATCCCTACCTACATAAATTTAAAAACACAAAAACCAAAATTCATTTACTACCTTTCAAGTTGGTCAAAACCACTTAAAGACTTTTTAACAGTAAGATATGGATCCTTGTGCGTGTTGATTTTATAAAGTTCACTTTTAAGAACCATTTCTAGCATCAGGAACTTTCCGTCAATTTATTAAAATGATGATGTCTGTATATAAGACTACTTGTGGCATTGTCTAATCAGTTGAGCTACATGCCCATAACAATAATATATCAGATTGTATTAAGTTCATTCATGGCACTCTTTCGAGAATGAACCGCTTGTACCCATAAAATCAAGTGTCAGAAGAATGTGTTTGTAGGCCCGGTCAGTTTCAATATAAAACATTGCCAAATATCTAATTGCTCATTTACCTTCATGGTTGTCTATTAAACTATATCATCCCCTCTTGTCCACTCAAAAAGTCAAACATTCATAGGCGAGCAAGCCGTTCCACTTAATAGAGCCTCATTTCAAAAACTAGACTCTTGATTTCCACTTAAAAGAGTCTCACTTGAAAAACTGGACTATCGATTTCCACTTAAAAGAGTCTCATTCCAAAAACTAGACTCTCAATTTCGACAATGTTCTCAACTTCACGCTGATAAATAAAACTAAAAAATTCAACCAATAGTAAGGTACTTATCACCTCCTAAGTACTTCTTAGTTTCGTCTCTAAGGGGATGTCATTTTGTTAAGCTTTTCACAAATATTAAGGCAAGCATTTAAGCAATTTGACAGAGATACTATTAGTATCCACGTTATAACGCACCAAAAATATATATTTAGAAATTTTATAACTGGGAAAAGAATTGAAAATGAAAAAATATAATGGAACCTGTTTGAGGGCATCAGATAAGCGAAAAGTCCAAGCATGGTCAATGAGGAAGACATGGGACTCCTTGGGAATAGAGTCGGAAGTTAGCAACAGACGCCTCTGTCGGCCGTCCTCAATCGGCTCGACCTGAAAGTAATCGCCGCCGTCGAATGTCTCGGTAGAGAGTTTTTCAAAGAGTTGCCGGTAAAGCGACTGAGGTATACCGGCAGCCACCAGTAACAATCCGTGAACTTTCACGAATTCATCAAACGATTGGAGTGTTTTGGTGGTCATGTCTTCTCCGGGGTAAGCTCTGAGAAGAGAGCTCAGAGGCGTCACTGTGCGTGGGGTTTAAAGGGTTTTGGCTACAGAGAGGGCGTTTGGGAATAGGATTAGCAAATGAGGAAAAGCACAAGACATGGTCGGCGACTTGGGGTATCCAAACACTAATAACATCTTCAACAAAAACCTCAAATTTCGTCATATTTTATCACAAATTTAATTTATTTCAGTACCAAATATTATTCCAACTTCAACCAACAATTCAAATCTCACCCCAAATAGAATATTCCTTAATATATTCTATTTTTATTTCTTTTACTTTATTTATCAACATGTATATTAATTTGTTATTATCTTTTTAAATAATAATTATTAAGATTGCACAATTAATAGTTTTAATATATTTAATAGTTATATGTTTATAATATTATTTACGTCATTAATAATATTTAAAAATTAGTAATTTTTTAACTAAATTGAAGAAATATAATTTAATAAACATACAAGTACTTGAAAATACCATAAAAATATTATAATCAATTCAAAATATAACAAAAATCATACAAATAATAATCTATTTATTTATTTGTAAATGTAATCTACAAATAATATAAAAAATGTTATAACAAAAACTGAATATTCGTATTTATTTATTATTTAAATATTAAAATTAATTCGTATTCGATTCGAAATTAATATTCGAATTATTCGAGTATTTGATATGAAATTTTATTTCTAACTTTTTAATTACAAAAACTGCTTATCAAACGATGATTCAAGTATTCGATTCGATACTATTAGAATTTTTTATTCGAGTATTCAAATTTTCAATATGGATATATGAATAAAACACGTGTTATCCAAATACATGTGGATCCCATCAGTACCACATGAATCTTTGTTTGCCGACTAAACTAATCAAATTTTATCCTAATCCAAAACTGATTTATTCCCCTAGTGACTAAGTGCTTGTTTGGTGGAGCGTTTTGATCAAAACGCTGGTAAAAAACGCAGTGTTTTTTCTTTAAAAGTGTTTCAATGTAGTATTTTAAAATGCAGTGTTTTAAAAATGTGCAGCGTTTTATAACGCTTCAATTTTGAGCGTTTTAAAAATGTGTTGTGTTTTCAACTATTTTGTTTATAAAAATAGCGTTTTGAAATAGTTTTCCAAACATGTTTACAAGAAAAAAATTACTTTTTGAAAATGTTGCGTTTTAAAAACGATGCGTTTAGAAAAATGTGCTTTCAAAACGCTGCACCATATGAGGCCTAAAATTAGGTTTCGTTTGTTTAATGAAAAATCATTTTCAAAAAATGATTTCTGAAAAATGAAACTTTTTTTTTTTGTATTTGATAAATCTTTTGAAAATATGTTGGAGAACATTTTCGGATATATGGAACACACGGAAAATAATATATGAATAAATACAAAAAGTATATTACTCCCTACGTCCCAAAATTATTGTCTTGTTTTCATTTTTATCCGTCCCAAAATAATTGTCTTGTTTGAAACTTTATTTTTTAAGACAACACTTTTACTACTTTACACTTACTTTTTCATCTTACTTTAATTATGAGTCATGTACATATGGGCTTTAAAGTAAACTACACAACAAACTAATATTAATAATTCAGTCAAATGTGTTTTCTTAAATCATGTGTCAAGTCAATCCAGACGATAATTTTGGGACAGATGGAGTATAATATTAATGTTCATATTGAATATAAAATAGTGTTGAACTTTAAGTAATTTTCTTTTAGTAACCCTCAATTTATTATTAGTGGTGTCAAATCAATAAGTTTCATCATTTTTCAATCTCACAAATACAAATAATTTTTTTTAATAATTGATATGAAAAACGTTTTAAAAATATGGATAATGTTTGGGACCCCCTAAATAATATAGTGAACACTAATTATAGGACGTAGTGAGTATTTATTAAAATTATAATTTATAAATAGTGTGTACAAACTCCATTTATATTCTAAACAATTTATTTGTTAGGTGAAATATTGTGCGTATATGTAAATATGTGTAATTGTAGAAGGGGGTGGAAGGGTGTTGAGCATTTGGAAAATGACTTACTGAAAATGAATTTGTATGTCATTTTCCTGAAATGCTTCATTTTCCGTAGACTCGTAAAAACTTTTACGTTAATTACATTTTTCCAAGGTTACCAAATACCGGAAAATGTGGAAAACGTTTTCGAAAGTCATTTTTCGTAAAACAAATGAAGCCTTAAAATTTAAATCATGGAAACACACGGCACAAAAGGGGGTTAGGAAGAAGAAGTAGAGTTATAGGCTTATAGCTTAACAACAAAAACCCATAACATCAAATATCCATAACATCCACAATATTTATCAAATACATAAATAAATAGAAGGTCAATTGTTAAATTCATCCAAAAGCACTGCAATAAAAAATTTGACTAGCACTCAATCATCATGTTTGCAATATGACATGAATCGGCTCGTCCTCCTCCTAAATAAAAATAAAAATCAATTAGATATCAATTTTATTGTCATAATCATGAAAACATGCAAATATCTCAAATGAATTTTGAAAAAAATAGAACTCGCATGTGACATAATGGGCTTCTTGATCCTGTGAAGTTTGCGAACTCAATATGTTCCACAAATCAAAACTTGTACCATATCAAAAGTTAACCTTGAACGATAAGGATCTAACACTTGGAGTTTTTGCACTAAATGTGGCCTCTGATGCCACATTACTAATAGAAATAGTTAATACATCACGAGCTAACTTGGATAAAATATTGAACTTTAATTCTTGAGATTTCCACCAAGTGAAGACATCAAACTCAGTGTCTACGCCTGTATCCATATCTTGACATCTAAAAATCCCTTCCTCCAAGTAAATGTCCAACTCCGATTTTAAAGGAGCAACAAATTCAACATTGTTCAAATACTCATCAAACATAGATAAACATAAAGGCACTAATTTCCTTTAGATGTGGAGTCTGTAATACAAGTAGAAGAACATATTTATGAAGTGGGAGAACTACCCTTTCGAGACCTCATCTATCTTGTTCAACGTATTCAAAGAACAAGTCATACAATGCATCTCAAACCTTCATCACATTTGTACGTGCATCAGTCTCATTATATATTTTGTTGAAAACGAGATCAACCAACCTCATTTTGAACATAGGGTCAAGCATTACTCCAATAGCCATCGAAAGATTACAATTTTCCCAATATGTGTTAGATTTTTGCTTCATCTTTTTAACCATCCCTCTGATAAACTCATTAGCATGGTTTTCTTTCTCATTCAATACATGTTTGACTCTCGAAATAACATCGAGGAAAACATTAGAGGTATGATAATCAATTCCATAAATTACATCAGTAGTTTCATAAAAAACCTCTAAAATGTGAACAACATGCTTTATTTTGCTCCAGTCGTCAAGGCAGGGACGATTGTTATATAAAGTCTCTCTTTGTGCAAAATATAAGGAATGCATCATTATCTCTAAATGCTTCAACTAACATCTCATCAGTAGATTTCAAAGGAGTTAGACAATCAATGATCAACCTTTTCACAGAGATTCCTAAATGATATACAGCATCAGAAAATTTCAACGACCTACGACCTGGACTTTGATTGGTTAATAAATGGCACACTACTTTTGACATCTTCAATAATGCTTTGAATCTCAGAAACATCATCTTGAACAACAAGATTCAATATATGTGCAGTACACCTAACGTGGAACAACTTACCATCCAATGGCAACTTACCACTCATAGAGAATGTTTCTTTGGCGATTCGGATTGCCGCATCATTGTTCGATGCATTGCCCACAGAGATAGTGAAGACTTTATGTTCTATCTCACAATCTTTTGTACACTTCATAAGCCCATCAAATATATCAACACCTGAAAAATGTCAATAATACTTATCAAATTAACAAATAATACATATAATAATAAATATACTATAAAGATAATCTTTATGTATATAAAAAAATATTGTTACCAGTATGTGGAGGAAGGAGATGCATGAAGCTAAGAACTCGCTTGTGAAGTTGCTACTGTAAATCAACAAAGTGACCAGTGATACACATATAAGAAATCTTTTGCACATTTGACTTCCAAATATCGGTAGTCAATAAAAATCTTATTGATTCCTTTCAACATCAATTGCAACTTTTTCTTCTCTATGTCATAAACATTAATGACATCTTTCCTTACCATGACATGAAAGATCTTCTCATATCGTGGTAGATTAATACTTAACATGAAAGAAAAGTCATAGTTTTCCACAACTTTAAACGGCTGCTCATTCATTAGAATCCATATGGCAACAACCTCTCTTTGCTTCGTATGATTATATCGACCATCTAATAAAGGATTCATCTCAAACTTAGATTTGGTAGGCTGAAATGGGGCATTTACAAAAATGGCCAAGTCAAAGATGACTTGGTCATTTGTAGCCTCACTATACTATATCGATAAACCACCGATATAAACCACGATATTTCATATAAAAATATCATTTATCGCTCAACATATGTTCATCAATTGGGTCAAATGGTCATATTTGATAAATGCCACGGCTGAAATTGCAATATCTTTTTTTTTTTTTTTTGGTATGAAGTCTCTTTTGCGAACACCTATTCATGTGATTCTAAAGACGACTTGTTGTACCACTAGTTGAATTCATTTAGAAAAAAAATATTTTTCGTTTTCCTTTTAAATTGACCATTATCTTCCTCATGTTCACCACGATCACCTCTATCACCTCCATCTTCTATGTGATCACCTCTATCATCATTTATCTCGATCGCTCCTCACCTTTCATTACAAGTTTTTAATTAAATTTTAAAATGTTAAAACACACACGCATATACATTGTTCTAAAAATCGCTAGGCGTCAGACCAGTGCCTAAGGGCTTTATGTTTACTTGTTGGATAGTTCTAATTTTATGGCATGATAGATTAGGACAAGTAAATTTTAACTCGATTAAAAGGTTGGTGAATCAAAAATTAATACATATATCTAAAATTGTTATGTATACCTTTTGAAAATTAAAGACGAAGCTTTAAAAGCTTTTAAAACTTATAAGAAAGAAGTTGAGAATCGGCTTAATTTAACAATTAAGAAGATTCGAAGTGATAGAGGTGGAGAATTTGTTGCTCCATTTGACGACTTATGTTGGGAATCTGACATAATTCACTACAAGAAAACAGGGCAACTGCAATAGACTATTGCAATAAAATTGAATTTAGTTACAATATGAAGTGGACATATATTTTTTAACCGGGAAACCCATTAGCCGCGTCCTTTTGGGGGAAAATTGGAGGGAAAAATGGTACCAAAATATGCAACAATTTTTGTAACAATTTTAGATTCTTTTAATTCAAAATTGCCATAACCCATAAAAACTATGTCGTTTTATGTGTTTCCTATATAATTGAAAAATAAACTCACTTCACAATTACACAAACGTATCAGCAAAACAATTCTCACGGTATCTCTCACAGTACTCTCTTTTCGCAATCTCGCCATCGACGCCCTCATCGCTCAAGTACGGTACCTCTCTCCCTTCTTCTTTATCTCTCTCAAACACCTTGTTCGTCGTATATGAATTTTTTTTGTTCTTTTAGTCTTTGCCACCACTATCGCACTACCCAGTTTTGAAAAGCACATTAAATGAAATGATAATAATGGAGAATTAGAACGATGTGAGGGTTGAGATGGCCTAAGAATCTAAGATACATTTGGCTATCTACATCTCATGTTGCAAGCCATTACTCAAGTAACTCAACTAAAAAGAAATTAATCTAATAGAAGCCTTAAGCAGGTCTAAAAAATATCAAAAGATATTGCATAAGATGGACAATGAGATACCACCAGAAAGTAGAACAAAGAAGAGAAAGGGAAGAAAAAAACACCTGAAAAATGGAAATAAAGATGCAAACAATCATGTTCACATTTGAGAGCACAGGAAAAACTGCAAAACTTTATGCGCAACTCACATGAGGCCACAAATTTAGACCATTTAAATGAGTTCTTGCTCAAGATTACTTCATGGCCCTAAATAGCTTGTCCACATAAGAAAAGTGTCCTCTAATTTTTCCAAATGCGAACAAAGTTAGAAGGAAAATGTTACGTGGTTCCAAACCATAATCCTCTCTCATGTGATATTCGAATTCAACTTGAAGGTAGGTTAAACACATTCAAATAGGAATATTCTTAGTGATCAAGGTGGTAATTCATTGTATTAGAAATAGTTGTTCTAAAATTATTGTCACAAACGTAGCCTACACTTAACTATTATATACAAAAAGAAACAAGAATTGGAGAAGAGCAACATACATGGAATTTGATGTGCAAGTCAAGAGAAACGAGCAAGTCATCATCAATGTCAAGCTCCTCAAGCTCCAACCACCTCAAGGCCCCATTACCCACATCTTCTACTTTACAAATTTCCCTCTTAACTTTTTCCATAACCCCAACTCGAGCCATTCTCCTCGACCCTTGAAGTACATTCGCCGCCTCTTCATAATCAAAATTCAAATCAATATCCACACACATCAATGAAGCCATCCTCTCGGCCACCCGGAACTTCCTCAAATCAAAGGCAAAAATCTATGTCAACATCCATAGATGACTTTTCAACATAAAGTACCAATATATGCTAATAACCAACATTTGTGAATAATTTACCAGCTCTAAACCATGCCAAGCTAAAACAAAGAGAATCACTTCATATCATGTACGATTAGTAACCTTAACCTCTATCATCCCTACCTACATAAATTTAAAAACACAAAAACCAAAATTCATTTACTACCTTTCAAGTCGGTCAAAACCACTAAAAGACTTTTTAACTGTAAGATATGGATCCTTGTGCGTGTTGATTTTATAAAGTTCACTT
This sequence comes from Codonopsis lanceolata, assembly GCA_013146195.2. Lineage (NCBI taxonomy): Eukaryota > Viridiplantae > Streptophyta > Magnoliopsida > Asterales > Campanulaceae > Codonopsis > Codonopsis lanceolata. The sequence continues at coordinate 22,425,598 of CM028382.1, read as the reverse complement.
TTAAGAGCCATTTCTAGCATCAGGAACTTTCCGTCAATTTATTAAAATGATGATGTCTGTATATAAGACTACTTGTGGCATTGTCTAATCAGTTGAGCTACATGCCCATAACAATAATATATCGATTGTATTAAGTTCATTCATGGCACTCTTTCGAGAATGAACCACTTGTACCCATAAAATCAAGTGTCGAAGAATGTGTTTGTAGGCCGGTCGGTTTCAATATAAAACATTGCCAAATATCTAATTGCTCATTTACCTTCATGGTTGTCTATTAAACTATATCATCCCCTCTTGTCCACTCAAAAAGTCAAACATTCATAGGCGAGCAAGCCGTTCCACTTAATAGAGCCTCATTTCAAAAACTAGACTCTTGATTTCCACTTAAAAGAGTCTCATTTGAAAAACTAGACTATCGATTTCCACTTAAAAAGTCTCATTTCAAAAACTAGACTCTTGATTTCCACTTAAAAAGGTCTCATTTGAAAGACTGGACTATCGATTTCCACTTAAAAGAGTCTCATTCCAAAAACTAGACTCTCAATTTCGACAATGTTCTCAACTTCACGCTGATAAATAAAACTAAAAAATTCAACCAATAGTAAGGTACTTATCACCTCCTAAGTACTTCTTAGTTTTGTCTCTAAGGGGATGTCATTTTGTTAAGCTTTTCACAAATATTAAGGCAAGCATTTAAGCAATTTGACAGAGATACTATTAGTATCCACGTTATAACGCACCAAAAATATATATTTAGAAATTTTATAACTGGGAAAAGAATTGAAAATGAAAAAATAAAATGGAACCTGTTTGAGGGCATCAGATAAGCAAAAAGTCCAAGCATGGTCAATGAGGAAGACATGGGACTCCTTGGGAATAGAGTCGGAAGTTAGCAACAGACGCCTCTGTCGGCCGTCCTCAATCGGCTCGACATGAAAGTAATCGCCGCCGTTGAATGTCTCGGTAGATAGTTTTTCAAAAAGTTGCCGGTAAAGCGACTGAGGTATACCGGCAGCCACTAGTAACAATCCGTGAACTTTCACGAATTCATCAAACGATTGGAGTGTTTTGGCGGTCATGTCTTCTCCGGGGTAAGCTCTGAGAAGAGAGCTCAGAGGCGTCACTATGTGTGGGGTTTAAAGGGTTTTGGCTACACAGAGGGCGTTTGGGAATAGGATTAGCAAATGAGGAAAAGCACAAGACATGGCTGGCGACTTGGGGTATCCAAACACTAATAACATCTCCAACAAGAACCTCAAATTTAGTCAGATTTTATCACAAATTTGATTCATTTTAATACCAAACATTATTCCAACTCCAACCAACAATTCCAAATCTCACCCCAAATAGAATATTCTTTAATATATTCTATTTTTATTTCTTTTACTTGATTTATCAACACGTATATTAATTTGCTATTAACCTTTTAAATAATAATTATTAAGATTACACAATTAATAGTTTTAGTATATTTAATAGTTATATGTTTATAATATTATTTATGTCATTAATAATATTTAAAAATTAGTAATTTTTTAACTAAATTGAAGAAATATAATTTAATAAACATACAAGTACTTGAAAATACCATAAAAATATTATAATCAATTCAAAATATAACAAAAATCATACAAATAATAATCTATTTATTTATTTGTAACTAAATCTACAAATAATAGAAAAAATGTTATAAAATTATTGAATTAATAATGTTAAATAATTTAAAATACTTAATATTATTATTATTTATTTAATTATTATTTCTATTAATTTAATATTAGATATTTATTAATTTTTAATACATTTAAATAAAAAATATCATATTATAAATAATTTTAACAATTGTATAATTATTAAAAATTAATTTAATAGCTTGGGTCCCACCAATACCAAATTTCGGGGTAGCTACAGTGGAACCCTAAATTCAATATTGTGTTTGGGGTTCGATTGGAGCAAGCTTTTGGATATCAAACCCCCAAATTGAGGATTTGGGGGTACTCTTGGAGATGGCCTAATAGACTACTCCCCACTTCTCAGCCCTCGGTGACGGGATGTATATATATGTATGTATATGTATATATGTATATATGTATATATATATGTATGTATATGTATATATATATATGTATATATATGTATGTATATGATGCGTCCAAAATAATCCAAGGACGCACTGGGCTTGATAACTCGGATATCTGGCTTTCAATTCTATCCTTAATCTTCAAGACTCAATCCTGAAATGCAAACAACAACCGTAAACTAGGCAGGGGCTTTCTCTACAAAAGCTTCATAAAGCCGATTAGGGTAAGAAGAGTTTTCCCTCTCCCTCTGCATTCCCTCTCCTTGAAACTTAGTCCTTCCTTTAATTAAATCAGTCTTTCCCTCTCCCTTTCTCGCTCTCTCTCTCTCAACTGACCTTGCTTCGGAAGGGTGAAGGATTAATTAGGCACCTCCGTCTCTTTTTTCATTCACCTTTCACATATTTTACTTGAGATTGATCTAGCTTGCCTTATCTTTCTTCCTTAAGTTGACTCCAGCTCATACTTTATATTTCATTTCGTAATGAAAGAATGAATTATTGACTTTAATCCACTAGTAAGTCTCTCACTCGTCTTTTCTATCTTTTTGAATCCTTCTTCATCTAAGTTCTCTCCTTCTTCATTCGTCAATCGAGAAAGCTGCTCTTTTCGTAGAAATGGTTCTAAAATATACCAGAAAGTGAGTGACCATTGCAATTCTTCCATGACTCAGGAGGCACATGATGGGAGCTATCGAAATGGATCATCGCTATTAATACAGAAGAATGGCTTTGACACATTTCAATGCTCGCATCGTAAGCATCGTAAGGTTTGACGCCCATCTTTTCCATTGCGATGACCAATTTTTCTTTGGGCGGGGCTTTGTGTGTGCGTCTTCATTAAGGGTGTGTTTTTCATTTCCCTCCCAAAAGTGTACTTTTATGGTTGAAAAAAAATATCGTGGACTTTTGCGGTTAACATTTCTCCAAAAGGTACCGCCAGGTTATCACCCAATAAAATAATATTGTGTCTCAATAATTTTGTTGAAGTCTTTTGAAAGAGATGTATTAAAGTTTTTTGAATTATTTAGTCTGTATGAAAATAATAGTATGAATGAAAGATTTTTTGGTGTTTGTTTCTTTAATTTAATAATCTTATATAAATTATGTTGCAGCAAATGTTGCTTACCAATAGTATAATATTGAAGGTTCTAATCAAAATGTGTTGTATCCTACTTCAGTTCTTTCTTTATCAAATATCACGAATGATAAAATTTATTATATTATTTTTAAAGTAAATTTTTTTAAATTTATATTTAAAGTATACATATTTTTTTTAGTTGCTACACAAGTACACAATACATGGAAGAATAATTTCTATACCTACTCACTTTCACAAGTTCAAGTATCCCGCCCATTATTGATTCAACAAATCATGGAGAATGTTCAAATCCTATTGGCATTTCGATCAAGAAAAAACGTTTAAATATATATCTCTCACTTACTCGATGTAAAGTTTTGTTATAAATTTTGGAATACTTCGTTTTATAACATTATTCTTAAACATGTACGACTATTACAACTATCACTATCACATAACAAAATTTGAAGGCCCTTAGGATCAGCAACTCTAGACAAAATGACGCACAGTTGGCTAGACTAAAAACATGTTTATTCAAAAGAAGTCATACATTAGACAACCCTAACGTTTATATATAGACATTGCGTAAGACACCATTAACGGAAACTGTCTTATCTAGAATTTGAATGAAATTCTATGATTAGATGATGTCAGTGACATTCTTGGAATAAAAAAAGTACCACCATAATGACCCTTCGAAAGAACTCAACATGTTTTTTTAACATGATCACAAATTGTACCATTTATGGACGCAATGCAAAGTTTTGAGACTTACAAAAAACATGAGACTTCAAGCTCTTGGCAATGACGAATGCAGTCTCGTGTTGAAGGCATTTTGTGAGTAGATTTTAAGTATCGTCGACGGTACATGTGATGATGAAAATGATGGTATTGCAACAATGGAAGTTCCAAATGGTCTTTTGGTTAATGCATCAAAAAATTTGATCCAGTAAATTGTTGAAAGTATATATCTGTCATTTTTTAAGTCTTTTATGACGTGTCATATTTGCAAGGAAGAGTTATACTTGTCCTTATGTTTTTGACACCATAAATGAATACATGGTATCTAACAATCACTTAGAAGAAAGAACTTATTGGAGTTCAAATTATATGTGCATGGCAGAGAACTACACAAGTTTGTTTGAAGACAATCATTCTATAGAGTTTTTGAATAATATAAAGTGTTCAGTATTGTCTAACCATGAATTAACACATAAGGTTGGTGTTTCGGTGATGTTGTTGAGAAACATTGACCCTGCTGCAGGGTTGTGCAATAGAACAAGACTAATCATTACCATGCTTGATAATCACGTTGTTGAAGCAAATTTTTTGAATGGAAGCAATGTTGGAGACAAAATGTTTATACCAAGAATGTCATTGTCTCCATCAGATATGAGATTGTCTTTCAAGTTTACAAAAAAAATAATTTCATTGGTAGTATCGTATGTCATGACAATTAACAAAAGTCAAGATCAATAACTTTCGCATGTGGGACTCTTTTTGAAAAAAACCAGTATTTAGTCATCGTCAGTTGTATGTCGCAGGTTCTAGGGTAACAAACTGTTGTGGCTTGAAGATATTAATACTGATGAAGATGGAAAGCCAACAAATAAAACAACAAATGTTGTGCATAAAGAAATTTTTCAAAATCTATAATATTACCAATAAAATGATGTATTTATATTTAAGTAGTTGCTTAAAACATTACTTTTCTTAATTTATTCTTTTGATTTTGATTTGCTTATTCGTTTTGCTTGAATATTATTTAATTTTTTAAAAAAATTGTTCCTGCGTTTAACGCACGGGTGTAAAACTAGTTTATTAAAATGATGATGCATGTATATAAGACTAGTGGCATTGTCTAATCAGTTGAACTACACACCCATAACAATAATATATCAGATTGTATTAAGTTCATTCATGGCACTCTTTTCGAGAATGAACCGCTTGTACCCATAAAATCAAGTGTCAGAAGAATGTGTTTGTTTGGTCAGTCTCAATATAAAACATTTCCAAACATCTAATTGCTCATTTACCTTCATGGTTGTCTATTAAACTATATCATCCCCTCTTGTCCACTCAAAAAGTCAAGCATTCATAGGCGAGCAAGCCGTTCCACTTAATAGAGCCTCATTTCAAAAACTAGACTCGTGATTTCCGCTTAAAAAAGTCTCATTTGAAAACTGGACCATCGATTTCCACTTAAAAGAGTCTCATTTCAAAAACTAGACTATCGATTTCCACTTAAAAGAGTCTCATTTGAAAAACTGGACTATCGATTTCCACTTTAAAAAGTATCATTTCAAAAACTAGACTCTTGATTTCCACTTAAAAAAGTCTCATTTGAAAAACTGGACTCTTGATTTCCACTTAAAAGAGTCTCATTTGAAAAACTGGACTATCGATTTCCACTTAAAAGAGTCTCATTCCAAAAACTAGACTCTCAATTTTGACAATGTTCTCAACTTCACGCTGATAAATAAAACTAAAAAATTCAACCAATAGTAAGGTACTTATCACCTCCTAAGTACTTCTTAGTTTCGTCTCTAAGGGGATGTCATTTTGTTATGTTAAGCTTTTCACAAATATTAAGGCAAGCATTTAAGCAATTTGACAGAGATACTATTAGTATCGACGTTATAACGCACCAAAAATATATATTTAGAAATTTTATAACTGGGAAAAGAATTGAAAATGAAAAAATAAAATGGAACATGTTTGAGGGCATCATATAATCGAAAAGTCCAAGCATGGTCAATGAGGAAGACATGGGACTCCTTGGGAATAGAGTCGGAAGTTAGCAACAGATGCCTCTGTCGGCCCCTCAATCCGGCTCGACTGAAAATGTCGCCGCCGTCGAATGTCTCGGTAGAGAGTTTTTCAAAGAGTTGCCAAAAGCGATAAGGTATACCTGACCAAGAACAATCCGTGAACTTTCACGAATTCATCAAACGATTGGAGTGTTTTGGCGGTCATGTCTTCTCCGGGGTAAGCTCTGAGAAGAGAGCTCAGAGGCGTCACTGTGTGTGGGGTTTAAAGGGTTTTGGCTACAGAGAGGGTGTTTGGGAATAGGATTAGCAAATGAGGAAAAGCACAAGACATGGCTGGCGAATTGGGGTATCCAAACACTAACAACATCTCCAACAAGAACCTCAAATTTAGTCAGATTTTATCACAAATTTGATTCATTTCAGTACCAAATATTATTCCAACTCCAACCAACAATTTCAAATCTCACCCCAAATAGAATATTCCTTAATTTATTCTATTTTTATTTCTTTTACTTTATTTATCAACATGTATATTAATTGGCTATTATCCTTTTAAATAATAATTATTAAGATTGCACAATTAATAGTTTTAGTATATTTAATAGTTATATGTTTATAATATTATTTACGTCATTAATAATATTTAAAAATTAGTAATTTTTTTAACTAAATTGAAGAAATATAATTTAATAAACATACAAATAAAAATATCTAATATTATATATTTATTAATTGTTAATACATTTAAATAAAAAATATCATATTATAAATACTTTTAACAATTGTATCATTATTAAAAATTAATTTAAAAGTTTGGGTCCCACCAATACCAAATTTGGGGGTAGCTACAGTGGAACCCTAAATTCGGTATTGTGTTTGGGGTTCGGTTGGAACAAGCTTTTGGATATCAAACCCACAAATTGGGGATTTTGGGGGTACTCTTGGGAATGGCCTAACACACTACTCCCCACTTCTCAACCCTCGGAGACGGGATGTAAAGAAATCGAATCTATATATATATATATATATATATATATATATATATATATATATATATATATATATATATATATATATATATATATATAAAGGTAAAAACATATATCTCAGCTATTTTAGGTAGTTTCCCGCCTAAAACAACTTTCCAAAAATAAGACATGACAACAAATTGGCTTTGAATATATCAACATGACAACACTAACTCAGTCAAATTAAAGAATTATGAATTCTTTAATTTCCCTTCTTTTCATAAACAAAACCCATCGATTTCATACCCCTTAATCATTGTATCTTTAATATTAATGTCATTCAATTGTCATGTATTTTTTTTATTTTTATAATAAATTTGTGATCAATTGATATAATTCTAATTTTTGAAATTGGACTATTTAATTTTAAACAAATGTAAAACTAGTTGAATTGAATATCGCAATATTCGATTTGTATTCATGAAACTATCTGAATATTTGTATTTATTTATTATTTAAATATTAAAATTAATTCGTATTCGATTCGAAATTAATATTCGAATTATTCGAGTATTTGATATGAAATTTTATTTCTAACTTTTTATTACAAAAACTGCTTATCAAACGATGATTCAAGTATTCGATTCGATACTATTAGAATTTTTTATTCTAGTATTCAAATTTTCAATATGATATATGAATAAAACACGTGCTATCCAAATACACGTGGATCCCATCAGTACCACATGAATCCTTGTTTGCCGACTAAACTAATCAAATTTTATCCTAATCCAAAACTGATTTATTCCCTTAGTGACTAAGTGCTTGTTTGGTAGAGCGTTTTGATCAAAATGCTGGTAAAAAACGCAGTGTTTTTTCTTTAAAAGTGTTTCAATGTAGTATTTTAAAATGCAGTGTTTTAAAAATGTGCAGCGTTTTATAACGCTTCAATTTTGAGCGTTTTAAAAATGTGTTGTGTTTTCAACTATTTTGTTTATAAAAATAGTGTTTTGAAATAGTTTTGCAAACATGTTTACAAGAAAAAAAAATTACTTTTTGAAAATGATGCATTTTCAAAACACTACGTTTAGAAAAAGCTGTGCTTTCAAAACGCTGCACCATATGAGGCCTAAAATTAGGTTTCGTTTGTTTAATGAAAAATCATTTTCAGAAAATGATTTCTGAAAAATGAAACTATTTTATTTTTGATAAATCTTTTGAAAATATGTTGGAGAACATTTTCGGATATATGGAACACACGGAAAATAATATATGAATAAATACAAAAAGTATATTACTCCCTACGTCCCAAAATTATTGTCTTGTTTTCATTTTTATCCGTCCCAAAATAAATGTCTTGTTTGAAACTTTATTTTTTAAGACAACACTTTTACTACTTTACACTTACTTTTTCATCTTACTTTAATTATGAGTCATGTACACATGGGCTTTTAAGTAAACTACACAACAAACTAATATTAATAATTCAGTCAAATGTGTTTTCTTAAATCATGTGTCAAGTCAATCCAGACGATAATTTTGGGACATATGGAGTATAATATTAATGTTCATATTGAATATAAAATAGTGTTGAACTTTAAGTAATTTTCTTTTAGTAACCCTCAATTTATTATTAGTGGTGTCAAATCAATAAGTTTCATCATTTTTCAATCTCACAAATACAAATAATTTTTTTTAATAATTGATATGAAAAAACGTTTTAAAAGATATGGATAATGTTTGGGACCCCCTAAATAATATAGTGAACACTAATTATAGGACGTAGTGAGTATTTATTAAAATTATAATTTATAAATAGTGTGTACAAACTCCATTTATATTCTAAACAATTTATTTGTTAGGTGAAATATTGTGCGTATATATAAATATGTGTAATTGTAGAAGGGGTGGAAGGGTGTTGAGCATTTGGAAAATGACTTACTGAAAATGAATTTGTATGTCATTTTCCTGAAATGCTTCATTTTCCGTAGACTTGTAAAAACTTTTACGTTGATTACATTTTTCCAAGGTTACCAAATACCGAAAAATGTGAAAAACATTTTCGAAAGTCATTTTTCGTAAAACAAATGAAGCCTTAAAATTTAAATCATGGAAACACACGACACAAAAGGGGGTTAGGAAGAAGAAGTAGAGTTATAGGCTTATAGCTTAACAACAAAAACCCATAACATCAAATATCCATAACATCCACAATATTTATCAAATACATAAATAAATAGAAGGTCAATTGTTAAATTCATTCAAAAGCACTGCAATAAAAAATTTGACTAGCACTCAATCATCATGTTTGCAATATGACATGAATCGGCTCGTCCTCCTCCTAAATAAAAATAAAAATCAATTAGATATCAATTTTATTGTCATAATCATGAAAACATGCAAATATCTCAAATGAATTTTGAAAAAAATAGAACTCGCATGTGACATAATGGGCTTCTTGATCCTGTGAAGTTTGCGAACTCAATATGTTCCACAAATCAAAACTTGTACCATATCAAAAGTTAACCTTGAACGATAAGGATCTAACACTTGGAGTTTTTGCACTAAATGTGGCCTCTGATGCCACATTACTAATAGAAATAGTTAATACATCACGAGCTAACTTGGATAAAATATTGAACTTTAATTATTGAGATTTCCACCAAGTTAAGACATCAAACTCAGTGTCTACGCCTGTATCCATATCTTGACATCTAAAAATCCCTTCCTCCAAGTAAATGTCCAACTCCGATTTTAAAGGAGCAACAAATTCAACATTGTTCAAATACTCATCAAACATAGATAAACATAAAGGCACTAATTTCCTTTAGATGTGGAGTCTGTAATACAAGTAGAAGAACATATTTATGAAGTGGAAGAACTACCCTTTCGAGACCTCATCTATCTTGTTCAACGTATTCAAAGAACAAGTCATACAATGCATCTCAAACCTTCATCACATTTGTACGTGCATCAGTCTCATTATATATTTTGTTGAAAGCGAGATCAACCAACCTCATTTTGAACATAGGGTCAAGCATTACTCCAATAACCATCGAAAGATTACAATTTTCCCAATATGTGTTAGATTTTTGCTTCATCTTTTTAACCATCCCTCTGATAAACTCATTAGCATGGTTTTCTTTCTCATTCAATACATGTTTGACTCTCGAAATAACATCGAGGAAAACATTAGAGGTAAGATAATCAATTCCATAAATTACATGAGTAGCTTCATAAAAAACCTCTAAAATGTGAACAACATGCCTTATTTTGCTCCAGTCGTCAAGGCAGGGACGATTGCTATATAAAGTCTCTCTTTGTGCAAAATATAAGGAATGCATCATTATCTCTAAATGCTTCAACTAACATCTCATCGGTAGATTTCCAAGGAGTTAGACAATCAATGATCAACCTTTTCACAGAGATTCCTAAATGATATACAACATCAGAAAATTTCAACGACCTACGACCTGGACTCTGATTGGTTAATAAACGGCACACTACTTTTGACATCTTCAATAATGCTTTGAATCTCAGAAACATCATCTTGAACAACAAGATTCAATATATGTGCAGTACACCTAACATGGAACAACTTACCATCCAATGGCAACTTACCACTCATAGAGAATGTTTCTTTGGCGATTCGGATTGCCGCATCATTGTTCGATGCATTGCCCACAGAGATAGTGAAGACTTTATGTTCTATCTCACAATCTTTTGTACACTTCATAAGCCCATCAAATATATCAACACCTGAAAAATGTCAATAATATTTATTAAACTAACAAATAATACATATAATAATAAATATACTATAAAGATAATCTTTATGTATATAAAAAAATATTGTTACCAGTATGTGGAGGAAGGAGAGGCATGAAGCTAAGAACTCGCTTGTGAAGTTGCTACTGTGAATCAACAAAGTGACCAGTGATACACATATAAGAAATCTTTTGCACATTTGACTTCCAAATGTCGGTAGTCAATAAAAATCTTATTGATTCCTTTCAACATCAACTGCAACTTTTTCTTCTCTATGTCATAAACATTAATGACATCTTTCCTTACCATGACATGAAAGATCTTCTCATATTGTGGTAGATTAATACTTAACATGAAAGAAAAGCCATAGTTTTCCACAACTTTAAACGGTTGCTCATTCATTAGAATCCATATGACAACAACCTCTCTTTGCTTCGTATGATTATATCGACCATCTAATAAAGGATTCATCTCAAACTTAGATTTGGTAGGCTGAAATTGCAATGTCTTTTTTTTTTTTTGGTATGAAGTCTCTTTTGCGAACACCTATTCATGTGATTCCAAAGATGACTTGTTGTACCACTAGTTGAATTCATTTAGAAAAAAAATATTTTTCGTTTTCCTTTTAAATTGACCATTATTTTCCTCATGTTCACCACGATCACCTCTATCACCTCCATCTTCTATGTGATCACCTCTATCATCATTTATCTCGATTGCTCCTCACCTTTCATTACAAGTTTTTAATTAAATTTTAAAATGTTAAAACACACACGCATATACATGGTTCTAAAATCGCTAGGCGTCAGACCAGTACCTAAGGGCTTTATGTTTACTTGTTGGATAGTTCTAATTTTATGGCATGATAGATTAGGACAAGTAAATTTTAACTCGATTAAAAGGTTGGTGAATCAAAAATTAATACATATATCTAAAATTGTTATGTATACCTTTTGAAAAGTAAAGACGAAGCTTTAAAAGCTTTTAAAACTTATAAGAAAGAAGTTGAGAATCGGCTTAATTTAACAATTAAGAAGATTCAAAGTGATAGAGGTGGAGAATTTGTTGCTCCATTTGACGACTTATGTTGGGAATCTGACATAATTAATTATCAAACGACGGCTCCATACTCACCTCAATCAAATGGAGTTGATGAACGCAAAAATCGTACTCTTACGGAGATGATGAATGCGATGTTGATAAGTTCAAACTCACCCCAAAACTCATGGGAGGGGGGGAAGGCGCCATTCTTTCAGCAACTTATATTTTTAATAAGTTACCACATAAAGGTAAAGATAAGACTTCATATGAGTTATGGAACAGTCGACAACCATCTTATAAATACCTTAGAGTGTGGGGGTGTTTGACTAAGGTTGAAGTACCTAAACCTAAACAAGTTAAAATCGGTTCTACAACGATTGATTGCATTTTTATAAAATATGCTAGCAATAGTAGTGCCTATCGATTTATAGTGTACAAATAAGAAATTCCTGACATAAGTGAAGGAACAACCATAGAATCAAGGAATTATGTATTCTTTGAAAATATCTTTCTTTATGGTGAAAGGAAATAAACAAGTTCTAATAAAAGAACTTATGAAACTGCAAATGTTACATCTCAAGAAGACGAAGAATCAAGGCGCAATAAAAGGACAAAGGTGCCTACATCTTTTGATCATAATTTTAAAACTAATTTCATATTAGAAGACGAACCTATAAATGTTAAAGAAGCTTTATCTAGTTCGGATGTTTTGTTCTAGAAAGAAGCTATTAACAGTGAAATAGAGTCCATCATGCATAATAATACTTAGGAGTTGGTTGATCTCCCTCCAGGATGCAAACCGTAGGTTGCAAATGGATCATTAAAAGGAAGTATAAGACGGATGGATCTATTGACAAATACAAAGCATGTTTGTAGCAAAGAGTTTTAAATAGAAAGAAGGCTATGACTTTTTTGACATGTATTCTCCTATCACGAGAATTACGTCCATTCGTGTTCTTATTGCTATCGCAGTTTTGCATAACCTTGAGATACATCAAATGGACGTAAAAACAACCTTCTTAAATGCAGAGCTAGATGAGAAGATTTACATGGAACAACCCGAGGGGTTTGCTGCTCGGGAAGAGAACAAAAGGTGTGTAAACTTGTAAAATCATTATATGGACTAAAACAAGCACCTAATCAAGTTTCACCCTTCCTTTCGTCTGGCTCGCGCCTTGCTGCAGGCACTGAATGAAATGAGTGGAGATCTTCCTTCCCACCTTAGTCTTTCGATTCGTACAAGTGCCGAAGGCGGGAAAGAAAGGATTCAAGCGAAAATGACATGAAAAGTTTGACTGAACAGTGTTGTCAAATGGTTTCAAAATTAATGAATGTGACAAGTGTGTCTACATTAAAAGTACAACCAATGCTTACATTATTGTTTGTATTTATGTAGATGACATGTTGATTATGAGAAGTACTTATGATATAATCATGAATACTAAAAACATGTTTAAAAAACACTTTGACATAAAAGATATGAGACTTGTCGATGTTATATTCGGGATGAAGATCTCTAAAACATGGGGTGGAATTATGAGATTTGTCGATGTTATATTCGAGATGAAGATCTCTAAAACATCGGATGGAATAGTCTTGTCACAGTCCCATTACGTTGAGAATGTTCTTCAAAATTTGATAGCCCTTCGGCTAAAATGCCAGTAGACTTAAGTCTACACTTAGCCAAAAATAGGGGATAACCAGTTTTTCGACAAGAATATGCTAGGGTAGTTAGAAGTTAGATGTACTTAACCAATTGTACACATCCTGATATTGCATATTCGGTGAGTAAACTAAGTAGGTTCACAAGTAATCCTAGCCAGGATCACTGGAAAACCCTAACTAGGGTTCTCAGATATTTAAAATATACATTGAACTATGTGATACTTTATGATAGATATCTACCAGTGTTAGAAGGATACTGCAATGCAAACTGGATATTTGACACAAAAGACTCGAAGTCCACAAGTGGTTACGTGTTCACTATAGGTGGAGGAGCAATGTCATAGAAATCATCTAAGCAAACGTGTATAGCTCGATCCACCATGGAATCAGAATTCATTGTTTTAGACAAAACTAGTGAAGAAGCTGAGTGGCTTAGAAATTTCTTGGAAGATATTCCTTGTTGGAATAAACATGTGCCTATAGTTCTAATTCATTGTGATAGTCAATCAACAATAGGTAGGGCACAGAGTAGCATGTATAATGGTAAGTCTAGACACATTCGTAGTATACACAATTCCATTAGGCAATTGATCTCAAATGGGGCTATTTCTATTGAATATATAAAGTCAAAAGAAAACTTGGCTGATCCTTTCACGAAAGGAATCAATCGAGATCAAATGTACACATTGGGAATGGGTTTAAAATCAACAACAAAAGAACAATCATAGTGGTAACTCAACCTTGAGAATTGGAGATCCCAAAGCCTTGGTTCAATGAGACAACTAAGTAATGAAAGTTCAGTTAAAACACTTGGAAACTTGTTTCAACTCATTCCTAGAACATCCAAGTGAAGAAACCTGCAATAGTAGTGAGGTTAGGTCGAACCTTTAATGATTCCTATACCTTAAAGGTGGAGTATGACATGATACTCTTTATAGGAGATCACCTATATAAGTGAGAAGTAAATGGCCACTTCTAGTAGAACACTTATAAAACTAAGATATGGTCCAGGGCCGAAATGGACACAACGTGAGAATGAAAAGTGTTAGAGTCGTTATGGTGTAATTACCATTGTCTCGGTTTACACCAGACAATCGATTAGTTCATAACGTCAAGTTACTAAGTGACTAGGAAATCCGATAGTATTTTACTAAGGAAGGTTCAAAGCCAAAAGCTACCTATGCTGATACTATAACGATTCGTCAGAACTTCCAAGTGAGTCTGCATACATGCACGCATTAATTGTCATTCATGTGGGGGATTGTTGGAAATTGGTTTGCAAAATTGGTGTTGACCAATATTTGAACAAATTTCTAATTGTGTTTCATTTATTAAAAATGAAAATAAGTTGCAAATATGTAATCTACATTCCAAGTAGATTAAGTTGATATATTTATTATCTCAAAACCAATAACGGGTGAATGAGATATTAATGTTCAAAGTAGGTAACTTAACTTTATGAATTGAAGAGTGAAGTGGGTATGGAAAGCCATATCCCACATTGGCAAAATAAAGAGATTTAATGCACTTTATTAATAGGCACATCTTAGGAAAGAACATCAAGTGTTCCTCAAGGTGCAACCAAGTGGTGTCACGCACATAAGTTAGTTTAGGCTAATTTAAGCAGCAACTTAAGGATAGTGTGAAGCACCTTCCGAGCCCGAGTACGCACGCACATACGCAGGTCGTATTGGGCGATTTAGAGGCGCACTTCGCACACCACATCGTTGCTAAGAGCTGAGAAGCCTTTCATTTTGTCAAGCTCGTTAAGCTTGGAGGGTTCAATTCAGCTTGGGGACTAGCTGATGCAGTTACAATCTTGATATGTGTGTTGCTGCCTTAGTTCGAACCAGTATAAGTGGTTACACCTAAAAGGGTGCTGGCGGGTGCGGCGAATGGGCACGTTCAGATGTGATGAACCTGGTCTCATCTGAATGGGTGATTGAATGTGCATTCGATTAGTTCAGCAAACCAGTTTGCAACCCGTGGATTCTAGAGTTGTAATCATTTACGAAAGACCACCACAACTCTTTAGTTAGTATACATAGATCCCCCAGTTTGACAATCAGTTACATCAAAACACACTTGCATCCAAAATTGTTAGATTGATAGAAATCATTCCATATTGTTGCATAAATCTGTTCAAAGTCTTGAAAGTTGCTGTAATCTCATATTGAAGTGCTGCCTATTAAGATTGAAAAGTCGTTGCATCTTATAGATGTTTACTGAAGAACCGTGAGCATAGTACGGGGCAATTTCGTCTTGCGGAGATCGTGTCCAACACGAGCCTCGACTTCAAGTTGATTAATTAAATATAATTCAATTTCTCTTCATCTCCTTCTTCTATTTAAAATACGGTCCTTTGCTATTCTTGGGAAAACCTACAACAAATACACAACAATTTTAAATTACCTCAATCCGATTAAAAGTTAAAACATCTTCCATGAAACACTATATGAATCATGAATGAGTTGGCTGCATAACAAATAAAGTTACTCTAGTTCTTGTGTTTAGTTCAACAAAAAGCTCATTCAGTTGTATGAGATTGATTCTTGAGATAAGCAAATCAAACTCAAACAAAAATTTAAGCTTGTTTAACAAGTAAGATCGACAAGATAAGTACACAACTCGATTTTATTATATATATATATATATATATATATATATATATATATATATATATATATATATATATATATATATGAAGCTCCCAAGTTTGACTTGATAAGAAGTTTGCTTGAGATTGGTTCGAGAACAAACCAAGTCAAGCTTGAGCACCATTTCAGTTTGCTAAGATTATCAAATAAGTTTAGGGAAAATTGCATGCCGAAACCTTTTTTTAAATTTGAAACCAGCATAAGTTCCTCCATAAATTTTTTCAACCGGAAAAGACCATTTTCATTTAGTTGTTCCAATAATGCCAAAATCACAAAATCGGTGTAAAATTAGTCTTCTTCTCCCTCGTCGTCGAGTTTGTCCACCCAAATGCCAAAAATGTATGGGGGTTATGGATGAAAAGGAAATAGAGTGAGAAGTTGGGTGGTGAAGAAGAATGGTGGGTACTACATAATTGTGTCTTCACCACTCTAACTTCTCACTCTCTTAATTATTTCTCTGTTGTTGTTGTTATTGTTCTTCTTCTTCTTCTTCTACTTCTTTCATTGTGTTTGTTTGTGTGATTCAAAATATATTTACTTTTATGTTTTTATGTTACTATGTATGTAAATTGTTCAATGAAATGTTTGAATATAATTTTGTTTGTTGTTGGACACCATTAATTTACTGTAGTTTAAAGAATATATAGACAAGTGAAACTACGATCTTAAAAAAATTAACTCGGCAAATGAGACTATTTTCTTAAGATAGATGGAGTAAAGTCATTTTGATTTTTTTAGAAAGGACAAAAGGTTTTCAAAAAATTACTAATCCTTTCGTTCCAAGGTAATCGTCATATCCACAGATTATAAACATTAATTAACTCTATTATATATATTGATACGCTATGTAGTTTTATAAAAAGCTCATTTGTATGTGACTATAATTAAAGTATGAGGAAAAAAGTAAGGATAAAGTGCTAAAAGTATTTTTATAGAAGGAAATGTTTAGAAACAAGACAATTTTTTAGGATATACCAAAAAGAAAAGCAGAACAATTATTTAGAAACGGAGGGAGTATGTATTATCTTACAGATAACCAATAAAGTTACTCCCGTCATCCCAAACTAAATTAAATATTTTTTTAAATGTTAAACTGTTATAGCTTTACTTTATATATTATTTGTAAATTATATAAATATTGTTGTAGTTATGTAATAAGTTTAATGATTTTAAACAGATTGATTATTGTTAAAAATAAAATTATGAGAGGAGGTACTTTTATTTTCTTATAGACCGAGTATAAGAAAGTAGATAAACATATTATTGTAAATAAATAAAAATATAAATTTAAAAAGACAACGAGTTGTTACATGTTACATCATGTTAATAAAGAAGATTAGAAGAACAAAAAATACAGTAGGAGGTATCAATAAGAGATAATTAAAGTAGTTATGCAAATTTAAAAATATTAAAGAAATAAAGAGGAAAAATATTAATCAATTTATTAAATTAATAACATAAATAATTATAAGAAGAATCAATCAAAATTCAACATTTATATTTACATTAAAACTTTTCAAAAGCTAAAAAATTTAACTTTAAATTGTTGAAATGTATCTAAAGCACATCACATTGTTCAAAAATATATAAAAATGATAGATAAATAAAAGATATAGATATATCAATTGATAGAACATTGACATCTTTTTATCTTAAATTTTACTATTTTGTTAGGACTTTTTGTATGGATTAGTTTTAATTATGGTAGTTAAGGTAAGATTTATCTCAAAATATTAGGATCTTTATGCACACAAATTTTTAAATTGTTTCATTATATGAAGACATCCCTAAAACAACTATCTACCTTCACATGTTGGCTATTTAAAAACAATTAGTCACAAACAATGATTAACACTTGATCAATTATCTCATAGGGTGTGTTTGGCTACAAGTGATTCAACACAATTACTATCAAAATTAAAGCAACAACAAGATAACAACTCTAAACCAATTACTCTTGTTTAATCTTACCTTAGTTAAATTTGCTTAAAATCATTATACTCTTTGTCAGTTAAAAACTTATAAGTTATTAAGTATATTGGTCAGCTTGCAATATATTGTCAGTCACTCAGAAGCAGCTGACCCTAGTTTTAAAAAAGTGTTAGCTTTTTTACTTTCTTTGCTTAAACATTTCCTGGTACTAACACTTTCCTATTTTGTGTTTTGATAGATCTTATACTCGTTATCTCTTTAACAAGATCTCTATGATCTTGTGAGAAGATATGTCTAAATTATTAAACACATTTTCAAATTCAAATGTGTTCCTAACGGGCCGCTCTTCAAAGTTCATCTATAAATACCAACAGGAATCACTCGAATAAAGTATATGAAGCATTCATACTCTCAAATAATTTCACTCACTTCAAGTGCCTCAACTTTTATAACTTTCGCTAGATATTCCTCACTGATATTTTCTTTCTAGTTATTGTTTAGACAATCACTGAGTTGCTTCTTTCATATTCGTTAAGAAATTAGTTGGATTGTCTCACGAGTGTGATTGTATTTCAATCATACTCCATAAATACTGGTCTTTGTTGTACACTGATTCATTAGAGATCACTTAGATTTTTAATAAAATTAGTGTACTTCAAAAATCCAAGTTTGACCAACTTGGTAGTGGACGTAACAGTTTTCACTGTGAACCACTTCAATTCTTTTGTCAGTTATTTCATCATCTCTTACAAATTGGTCTAACACTTAAGAAGTCTTTATCTACTTAAGTGTCAGCCAGTTACTTACATACATTGTTTACTTATTTGTTTTGGTAAATTGTTCTTCAGCTCTTTCCTTACATTTAGTGATCCAACTTTAAAAGTAATTGACTGTGTCAGCCAGCTGACCAATTTCTTATCAGGGTCAGCTTCTTTAAAACATCAACTAGCTGACACCATATCACTGACTGACAAAATTACATTATCTCGCTGCAAAATTTGGAAGCTTTTCAATACTACCCTTAAAAGTTTTAAAAGGTTATTCACCCCCCTCTAGCCTTATCAGTTGCTAACTGGACTTACAACTCCCTTCGTTCTGGGCTTAGAATCCACTATTTCATTTTGGAATGTGTTCGCTTAGAGGTGACAATTTGTACCCATGTTCATTTGCCCGCCCACTAAAAAAATGGACATGAGCATACTTAAAAATTTAGATGGGCACAAATGGTCGCCCACCTGGCACCCACACTAAACACAATACTAAGTTTGTATGATTGACCGTTGGCTCTTGGAGTTTAATTTACTTAAATTTATTGGATAAAAATTTGGAGTGTGCAAAATTGTACTTATGGGGTAATAGTATAAGACATGACCTGCTTGGAACACATAAGTAAAATTTTGACAACGTGTATGTACTATATGACATAGTAGCTATTTAAAAATAAATAAATAAAGAAACTCCATATGAAGGTAGTGTGTTACTCATTTTGATTGGCTGCCTTATCACCATTCAAGATTATATATTGAGTGCCGCTATATAGCCCCCCATTGCTATAAGTTGACCCCTCTAAAATCGAAACTTCCTAAATTACCATTCCCTTCATCCAAACTCACCTTTCACATCCTCTTTCCTCCTCCCCCACCGCCTCCTCCCTCCCCCACCCAATCCACTGCTTCTTTCCTCCCCTTCCATCACTGTAGACACCCCAATTTCGTACCCCTGGTATGTAACATGACATGAAATATCAAGACTTGTTAAAACTTAACAAAATGTCAAGTTACAGGGTTGAAAATGCAAAAGGACAAAGCAGGATGCGCAAAACAGTGAAATGCAGAGGTTAAAGTGCGAAAGATGAAAGAAATTGGCCTAAGTTGGCGCCACCCATGGATGAAATGGGGGTGGCGCCCAGTTTGGTGCTACAGTGCTCCCAAACTGCTACAGGACTGCTACAGTTCGCCGTAATGTACAAAATTGTTCGCGTTCTGTACAACTGAGTGAAGCACGAAGAGAGAAAATTTAATCCCGGATGAGTCCTCACTCCAAGCTATAAATAGAGCCTTCGGGGTTCACTTTCAGAAACAATTTTTCTTCCCCGAAGAATTCTCCGTGTCGTTGTTACGCTAGAGAAATAGAGAGCGAAGTGAGATAGTGAGAGATCCTTCTCCAAAGCCTCGAAACCCTGCCAAAACTCCTCCAAACTCAAAACCCACCGGTTAAAGTGAGCCTTAGCCCCCCAGCTAGGTTTCCACCCTATTTCCCCGGTCCAAAAATCGTGGAAAGAGCAGTTGCTCTGCCCGATTTAAAAGGCCAAATCAGTCAGAAATAAGTCGTTATTCTGCCCGATTTCCGTCTTCTTCAAGCAAACAAATCAACCAAAATAAGCCGTTACTCTGCCCGGATCCCGAGGCAGAAAGTAACTTTCGGAAGCAGTTATTCTGCCCGAATCCTCACAACATTTCATTAAAAAAAAGACTCCCTCTACTTGAAGGACAGAGCGAGCACACCCTAGTCCGCTAGTAGGTAAGTTTTAAATTTTTATTTGTAAGAGTGCTATTTTCCATCCGGTCTAATATAAAAATGTAAGCCGTTATGCTGCCCGGATTTAGTTAGGAAATAGCACTAAAAAGAGCCATTATTATGACCAAATATTTTTAAGTATATTTGTAATTATTTGTAAAGAAACGGCTGCAAGTCCGTAAATAATGTAGCCACGGATGTATTTGTTTTTATTTCCTATCTTTTAATGTTTTATTTATTTGCTAAATAAATATAACAAAAAGCATACTTTAGCCAAAAACTATTTTTGAGATCGAAAGGGCGAGTTGGGTGCCTAACACCTTCCCAACTCGTAACTTAGCCTCCAAACCCATTTTTACAATCTCTGGCTTTCTTTTTTGGTTTTTCTTTATTTTCTCCTTAAAATAAAGATGACGACTCTATAAAACATTTTGGATCCAGTGGGGCCTCGCAACATCTTTTCTTGCACTTTTCCGTTTTCCCTTAAAAAAGGGAGAATGAGAATGAAAAGGTGATGTATTCCTATATCCTGGTATCCCCTAAACAAGGGATAACTTGATGCAAGAAACCCAAAGCACCCATAGTGATCCGAAATAGACCATAAGGCTATTTTCATAAAATCCATAGTGGGGCCTCGCAACACTCCTTTCTTGCATTTTTCCGTTTTTCCCTAAAAAATGAAGAATGCGAATGAAAGGGTGATGCATTCCTATATCCTGCTATCCCCTAAATAAGGGATAACTTGATATAGTAAACCCAAAGCTCCCATATTGGACCAAAAATCCACTAAAGGCAACCGAGACGTATTCAAACGCGTTATCTTAGACATCATCCCTCTCCCACTTTTAATTTCGTCTTCCCCTAAACAAGGGAGGGTGGAATGAGAGCAGTGGTGTTCGCATCCGCACGTACGCGCACCCCTATCCAAGGGCACGCGGGCGCGGGCGCATTTCCCGGGAACCCACAATCACCACCTCCTTCCCCACCCTCATCACAGTATACTCCTTCCAACACCACCTCCTATTTTCCATTGCATCCCTCCCTGCATTCTTTAACTTACCCCCCTTCATCCATCCCCGCCCAGCCAGTGAACATCAATCTCCGGTCACAGTCCTGTCTCCTCCCTTCTTCCTCGTTTGCCCTTTCTTTTAAAAAAATAAAAATTAATTAAAGGTTTGTTCTGCCTTGGTCGACCGAATAACCTTGTTCTGTTCGACTAAGGTCTACAGAATAAGGTTGACCAAACAACCTTTTGTTGTTCAGTAACAAGGTTGTTTGGTCGCCTATGACCAAACAACACAAGGTTATTCGGTTGACCAAGGCCGAACAGAACAATGTTGTTTGGTTGACCAGGGCCGAACAACCCTTTAATTGATTTTTTTTAAGAGAGTAATATATGGGAAAACGGGAAGTGCTTGGAGGTATGAGCTATGTACTGGGTTGGTGGTGCTGGTGATGGAAGGAGTATACTGTGATGGGGGAGGAGGTGGTGATGGAAAAAAAATTGTGATGGAAGGGGAGGGAAAAAGCAGTTGATTAGGGAGGGAGGAGGCGGTGAGCGGGGTAGGAAGGGATGAGGTTGTGAAGGGGGGGGTGAGTTTAAATGAAGGGAAAGGTAACTTAGGAAGTTTAGGTTTTGAGGGGGTCAACTTATAGGAGTGTAGGGGCTATATAGTGCCACTCTTACATGTTTTTGTCTTGGGTTTGATGAGTTAAACCCCGTTTGGTGTGTTGAAGTTGTTGAATATTTTATTTGGTCCTATTTATGAATGCCATTTTATTTTTAATATTTGAAACATTTGTAAGTGTGATGTGAAGTCATTACAGTGTAGCATTAATAACTATATGGTTAGTTGTAATTTTTGAGTAATTTTTTGTAAAAAATGATTTTTTTTGTAATTTTTATATTTATTTGATAATTGTATGTTAATGAGTAAATTGACACTCATGCCCATTTAGTGTCCATCCATTTGTCACATTTAGTTTCGCTTAAAGAGTCAACTTTAAAAATTTAGGCATAAAAGTGTCATCTATAACTATTATTAAAATAGAAGTCGCTACTGCTACGTGGCTTTCTGTGAAAAGCTAAAAGTTTTAAAGGAATTTGGTGTTGCCACGTGTCACCTTCGAAATGGTAAGTTTTTTTCTTTTTTCAAAATTGATTAGTTTGAGATAAAAATACTAAATCTAATTAGATAAGATATAAATCCTAAAACTAATTTGATAAGATAGATTTAAGATATAGTTTTACGAGTAAATTAATAATAGAGATTTAAGATTTTTTTTTCAAATATCACTTAATTAAACTAGATTTTATCCTATGCAATTTATACGAGTTTAATTTGATTGAAACTCTTCAATTTTCCATATCTTTTCACTTCCTACTATTTAATTTATACAAATTATCAACAGGATGATTTTATGTTATTTGTTCTTCTACTAATCTATATTTATTAATCATTAATTAATAATATATTATTTATCAATTAACTATTATTAAAATAGAAGTCGTTGTTGTCACATGACAACTTTCTGTTAAATGCTTAAAGTTTTAAATGATTTATGTGCTTTAACGTGACACCTTTTTGTGAAGTTGTAATTTTTTTGTGCCGAAAATTAAAACCAAATAGATTTTAAAACCGGTAACTCCTTTATACATGGTAAATGTTCTTTTTTGCTGCCAAAATAAGTTAGTACGAGATATATTTTATCACATTTGAGTTAGACTCGTTTTACTTGATTATGACTCCAAATTTACATGGTAAAAGTGTTTTTTTGCGAATAGATATTATTAATTGTAAGTCCCACAGAGGCTCATAAATAGGCTAGAGGGGGGGGGTGAATAGCCTATTTACTAATTAAAATTAAATCGTTTCCAATTTAAAATAAATTGATTCACTTTATTTTTAAAGTTGACTCTTGTAGCCCTTGGATTTTGATTTAGTGGATACAGCTGGAGGCAACAATGCATTAAATACATAGAGTTGAATTGAGCTCCAAATCCATGTGCTTGGTTTTTGGTAATCTAAGCGACTGATAAAAGTATGACAAAACATCAGCTCTTGTATTTTGCTAAGGCAAACATCAACTCCTTAGATAAAGAAAATGTCAGCTGCTTCTGGAACAAAGCAAATGCCAGCTTCTGGGATAAGGCAAATGTCAGCTCGAACAATTTACTAAAACAAATATTAGCCGCTTCTTCCAACTGACCAAAGCAAGCATACACTATTCATCAGCGGTCACTATTCATCGATACTATTCACCAACCGACAATATTCATCATCTGACACTATTCACCAGCACTATTTATCAGATGACACTATTCATCAACACTATTCATCAGCTGACACTATTCACTAGCTGATACTATTCACCAGCACTATTCATCAGCAAGCACTATTCATTCAACAAAGCTATTGTAAAGTTCTAATAAAATTGTCATCTAATGTATAACACGTAGTATACTAACAAATAAATTTATAGACAATTTTCTAAGGCTTAAGTAATGGTTACAAGCAAATCTAATATATGAAAGGAATATTTACAAAATGATTTTAAATAATTAATCATGTTAATATTCCCAACATTAATTCTTATAGATTTTACTATTTCAATTACATATTCATATGATCAAATTTAAATATTTACTTTATTTTTTGTTTCTTTCAATTCTAATTAATTTTTTAATTATTTATCACAAGTTTATAAAATCATCTCATTATAAACAACTTTTGCACATAAAAAAACTATTAAAACCATGCATACGGTACTATATATATAAATCAAATGCGATAAATCAACTTTTGCACATCAAAAATTATATATATAATTTTTTTCTTGCCAAAAATTAAAATCGGATAGATTTTAAAACTGATGCCTCCTTTATACATGATAATTTTTTTTTACCAATTTTTGCTACAAAAAACGGCTAATACATGATATATTTTAGCACATTTAATTTAAACAAGTTTCACCTAATTAGTACTCTAAATTTTATTGGTAAAAGTTTTTTTTTTGTGGGTAGATTTTTATCAATTCTCATAGGTTTTAATCTTTCAATTAGATATTCATATGATCAATTTTGAATATTTACCTTATTTTTCATTTTTTCAAATAAATGTAATTAATTTTTTAAAATTATTTGTTACAAGTTTAGAAAATCATCTTATTATAAACAACTTTTACGAAAAAAAAAAATTATTAAAATTGTGCATACGGTACTATATATACAAATTCTCTTTTTTTGCTGCCAAAAATCAAAACTCGGTTAATTTAAAATAGATTTTATCCAAATTGATTAAACGTGTTCCACCAAAACCACCGCGAAATACTTCCCCTCTATCAAACACCTCATTGATGAGTCTGTTTTCATGGTACTTCCCATCCCCTCCCTAAGAATATTTGTTTGATTGTATAATTCACATGAATTTTCGGTTTGATGATTCGATGTGAAATCACGTTTTTTTAAAATTTATTAATTATGTGAACATTTTGCTGTTGTTGGTTCATTCAAATAGTTTACATATTCTATTTACAAAACTAAGTTTCAAAAACAACACTAAATCAACCGTATATCGCATGAGTAATAACCTAGTTTTTATTACTAATAAATTATTAAAAGTGTCATTATCTTAAAAAAAAAAAAACTTTCAAACGGGACTCTTTATATAAAATACATAAATATAATTTTTTATTCAAAATCTTCAAAGATCCTCACCAGAGTCACCTAAATGATTATTATTTTAAAATATTTTATCTCAATAAATCAATAATCATTGTATTTGTGTGGAAGATAATAATTTATCACCTCATCAGCTAAGAAGGCTGAAAGGAGTAAATGTATAAAAAAAGTTACACCGAACTACTTAAATTTTTCCACCCTTTGACCATTTATAATTGCTTATATTGATTATCTACTTTACAATTGCTATCACCAGCAAAAACAATTAACCTCCACCTAACATTGTCAAAAGCAATCCTTCATTAAAATAAGATTATAGCTTTTATTAAAGCACTTATAACTTATAAGTTACTAATTTATCATTTATTTGGCCATACATAGCTCTTTCAATTAGGCCAATCAATGGATCAAATTTTGGTCTGAATTCGATTTAAAATTTTGGATATGGATTGATATATTGATCCAATAACCTAAATTAGAATCCGATAATTTATTTATTAAGAGATTGAATATGGATTTAGTTATATTCAATCTGTTAAGGATCCGATCCGATCCAAAAATAACATATTTATTATTATTATATATACATATTATACACAATTATATATGAATGTTGTTTTTTGATCTTCCTCCCTTTCATATTCTAATTATTTTGTTTTCATATATTTAT
This sequence comes from Codonopsis lanceolata, assembly GCA_013146195.2. Classification (NCBI taxonomy): domain Eukaryota; kingdom Viridiplantae; phylum Streptophyta; class Magnoliopsida; order Asterales; family Campanulaceae; genus Codonopsis; species Codonopsis lanceolata. The sequence continues at coordinate 22,399,770 of CM028382.1, read as the reverse complement.
ATTTCGGATCGGATCAGATATTTAATCGAATATGTTAACTGGTAACGAATTCGGATATGGATTGACATACACTTGATTCGTCAGATTATTGAATCGGGTCGGATCGACGATAAAGAGTTTCAGATTTACCTATATCCGATTCATTGACATAACTACTTTTAATGGTGTTATTGGAGTAGGATAACTATTTATTAATGATAGACTTGACAATTATAACCTATTACCCATTAACCCATCAAATCCAACCCATTAATTACCCAACCCAACTCATTAATATTTTTGGGTTGAAATGGGTAACCAATTTCAACACAATAATATTAACGTGTTGGATTTGATTGGGTTAAAGCGGATCGGACCCATTACCCATTTCGATCCATGTCTTTTTATGCTATGAATTTATGTTTTTTTGGGGGAAAAGTTGGGTTGAGACAGGTCGATCCGTTTCAACCCGTTTGACATTTAGATTCTAACGAGTTTTCGACTCGTTCCAACCCACCTAATTACTATGCCTAATTAATTGGTAAAAAGTTCCCATTTAAAAGTCAATTTTTATAAGAAAATGATACTTTTAGTAATTAATTAGTAATATAATGACACTTTAATATTTTTATTTTTAAATGTTTATTCTTTAAATGAAACATTCCAAAATAAAATAGTTGAGTTTTTGTTCGGTATGAATGGAGTAACAACTAACATTTGTAATAGAACAAAACCTATTGCAACCCCCCCTCAGGAATTAATTAAAGGCAAAAAGTTAGGTAATACTTATAGATATATTTTGTAAAAAAGATCTTCTTATTCGACCCTTCACATGTTGGTGGGTTAAACTGTGAGAAATAAAGCTCTGTTTTACGAGTTAAGATATGTAAGATCTTCTTACAAGAAGCCCACCCTTAATTCAAACTTACACTATTAGAATTAAAATAAATATCCATTTGTTTATCTTTGCTTTTTCGAATATTTTTCACCGGTTAAACAATACTTCATCTGTTTTTAAATTATTGTTCTCTTTGATCACTCACACGTTTAAAATAAAGATAATTGACTATATTATAAATATTGATAAAATGTGTGATTTTTTTAATGTCTTTGAGTATATGATCATAATTAAAGTAAATAGAAAAATAAAAATAAAATAGTAAAAATATTTTCTTAAAAGAGCAATATTTGAAAGATGACAACTATTTTAAAATGAACGAAAAAAATAAATGAAGATGATAATTTGAAAATAGAGTGAGTAAATTATTTACAAAACGTGTAGATTAGTTGGTAAAGAGTTATTTTAATGAATTTTGACTTAAAATACTTTGAAAAAAAAAAAAAAGAAAAAGAAAAATAAAGATTCTTTTTGAAATTAATTGGACAAAGGTATTTTAATGGTCAACCTTGGCTTGACGTAATAATTCTCAAAAAACACACACACACGCCAGTCGCGGAGGACATAACATAAGGCATAAGCTTGTCTACTGGGTCCCACCCACCAAAGAAAAAACAAAAAAACAAAATAAAAATGAAAACCTCGCTTCTATTCATGTACTGCTTACCTGGCCCATTTCTAGAAGCACCACCTCACCTCAATCTTACACGTGTCTCATTTGTCTCAAAACTAACATCTGCAATTGTCTGCACCGTACTAAATACATCGTGATCACATCTACGGTTGTGATTACACGAAAGCGACGGCTGATACAACCACAACATAAGTAACGTGTTGGACCAAAACATTTATCGTAAAAACTTAAGTAAAACAGTTTTATTAATATTTTTTTAAAATATTAATTTATCCAATTTAATGTGTATTGATAAATTAAATTGTAAGAATCTATCTTATCAATTAAAATATGTAAGACTATTTTACACGATATTTACTAAATATTTGATTGATTTATTTATTTATTGGTTTTTCTAAAAGTATCTCAAGAACTAAAAGTTAAAAATTAATCATCCGAGTTGAGTTGGATCACATAAATCATAAAACTATTTCAAGTAGACGATCATGTAACTGTGTTCCCATAAGCCTCGACCCCGTATATATGATTACGCTAGAACCGTTTGAACAACCCAAACTAATGGTGAGTTAATTTAAATGTTTTTAAAATTAAAATTTAATGTATATAAATTTTTAAGACAACAAAACACATACTACTAGTAGTCTAGTTCTCTACGTGTTTATGATTTTGAAAAGAAACACAAAATAATGTTCTAAAAATGGTAGAGAAACTGATTTTAAATAAATGATATTACAAGATAGAGATTATATCAGTTCTACAAATTTTCGTGTTAATATTGCACGATCATATGACTTGAAATGTCCATTAAATACGGAGATCTCACTAAAATTAGATCAGATGATATCACCATTAAAGCTGATATAAATACATTTGATTCGATGATATAAATGCTAAAATTAGAGTAGTTTTTCTATAACACTGTTTTATATATTTTAATTTATAAGGACGGAGCCTAATATTTTCACAAATCAACCCACTAATATAAAATACGTCGGATAAAAATGATTCGTGTTATAAAAAGTACCCGAAGACTGTATTACCCAAATATTTATCTTAATGATCTGAAACTAATTAACTACCATGAGCGTGAGCACATGGTATCACGACTCTTAATTTTAATGAGAAAATTAGAGAAGATAATGTTGTTTAATGACCCCATTTGCAATACTTTTAATGCTGCTTGGATTGGATGAGGATAAGGCTTTCGTCTTCCTCCGAATTATTCCTTTTTCCTCTCACATTCTCTCTCTCTCTCTCTCTCTGCATTTTCTCTCTCTAAAGCATACACACGCACACACTCTCTCCTCTTTATCCCTTTCAGTATTTGTATCTAGACATACGTAATAACGTATGTCTGTATCTACGGTTCAATTTTGTTTGTAGTTTGTTCGATTCAGTATTTGAGGAGGATTTTGATTTTCCAAACTATGTCGATTGCATTTGAAAGCAATACCAGTGACCGTATCGCTGGATCTTCGGGGTTTCTACACGGTATGTCTTATATCGGGATCTATGATCCTACCGGCGATCAGCGCTTTTCTGCCCGAAACGACGCGGCGGCGGCGGCGGTGGATGATGGGGGAGATTCGTGTAGCTCGTCTTCTATTGGCAAGAACAGTGACTCATCGGGAGGTTGCTCCGATGGTGATGGTGATTCCGGCGATGGAGAAGTTCAGAGCTCGTATCAAGGTCCTTTGAATAGTTTGGATGCTTTGGAGGAAGTTCTGCCCATCAAGTATACTTATTTATTTTATTTAATTTAATATTTTAATTTTCTTAAATTTTTTTTTGTTGTTCTCTTGTTTTAAATTAAAGTAGTTTAGGATCATAATTATCATTTAAATTTCCAATGGGATTACTTATTTTCCCGGGGGTTTTTGGTGGGAAATCTAATAGTTGCTGTATTATTGGTTAATTGGACATAGACTATTGGTTTTAGGGTTTAGTGGAGTTTTGAAAGGATATTCATTTTTAGAATGAAGGATTTTTTGTAGTGAATTAATGTGGTTGCAAGTTACTAGCCTGATTTTTTTTTTAAAATTATTTATTTCCAAGAGTTAACTTCATTTATATAGGTTGAAATGTGTGCTCTTGTTACTTAAAAGTTTGGCAGAAGAGTACAAGAACTTCTGGCTTGACTAAATAAGCAACTGAAAATTTGGGCCAATCCTTGAGAATCTGTTTCACCAAGTTATTGCATCGAAATTCCCTTTTGTGGGGAATAGTAGTTTTTTGTAACGATGATGCAGGTTAGATTACTTTCTTAAAAGATCCAAGGTCACTCATTTGCATTCATCTCGTTCATTCCTAGACAATAGAACCTTTTAGGAATATTCTTGTTATTAAGGAGTATGAATTAGAGAAAGCATGATCTTATTTATGAGGGCTGGAGCAGTTTGCTTAGGTGTGCCAAATTTAAGTTTAACTCATGTATTTTTGACAATTTATGTTCTTGGGAAGTTTTTGAAAGCATAATTTGTTCGGACTGGTGCTTTGGCTGCCAATCCAATCCAACAAACTCTTTTCTCTCAGCTCAGATAGCCCTCATAGATAAGGATGTACCTGTGTATATGTGTAGCCATAAAAGACTGGCTGTTTTTTTTTTTTTTTTTTTTTTGCAAAAGGTTGGAGGGGACATAGACCGTACCCCAACCCTTAATTTTATTTATTTATTATTTTTAATGCCTTGAAAGGCTACAATTAGGTGGAGGGAGATAGAAAAAATTACTTATCAAACAAATAAGTTGAAAATATTTTTGAAGAGCATAATGTGGATTTTTCATTTTCTTTTTACCCAATAATTCTTTTTCTTCTTTTTTTCTTCTCTTATACAACTGATATCAAGTATCAATAAAATTAAAAAAAAATCGCTTCTTAATAGAGCATTGGAGCATCTTTTAGGTTTGAATCTGTGACCATGTAAGCTAATTTCGAGTGTTTGTTACTTGTTTTAGGCGAGGCATATCGACGTTCTACAGTGGCAAATCTAAGTCATTCACAAGTCTAGCAGATGTGGCGACCTGTTCCTCCATTAAAGACATTGCTAAGCCAGAAGATTCTTATACCAGGAAACGCAAGAACTTACTTGCACACAGTATATTCTCGGACAAGAATGACAATTTCCCTTCAAGAAGCAACAGTGGTGGGATATCAAAGAGGCTTGCCAACTCTAACAGAAGCACATTGGCTCTTGGGCTTACAATGGCCAGCTGTGGGAGCAATAATAACAATGAATCCTCCAGCTCATGCTCATCATCTCCTCATCTCTCTCTCCCGCCTCTGCCTCCTCATGGTAGAAGACTACCTAACCATGAACCGTCGTTCTCGCTACCAAGACGAAATTTCTCTCCTTGGCGGTCTTTCTCTCTCTCTGATTTGCAACATGCTGCTGCTGCAACTCCAACCGTCACTGGCTCAGTGATGAATAACAAGGACAAGGAGGAAAAACTAAGCTGAAATTGAGCTCAAGTTTCTTTGTTTTCCATATGAAAGCAATAGTGGAAAGATAAGCGTCCGTGGCATTTAGGAGTTCTTCTTTAGCAGTTTGTCTTTTCCAATGTTTTGGTCTGCCCATTGTACTGAATCCTCTTAGGCATACTACATCTGGGCATTTCCAGATTATAATGCTGGTGCTCCTACTTGTAGGCTTTCTTTGTATCCCTATGCCGTAATATAATGAAGAAAATTTTCCCTTTTTTTGTCCTAAAGATTCTCTGTTGTTTCCTATGCTTTCATTCATCAATCCACATTTGATCCTTGTTATTGTCCGAAGAATTCAAAGGCCTCAAGAAATGAATGGTCCTAACATTTTCAAGGAAAACAAGAATAAATTAGGGATGATCAAGGCATTCCACAAGTGGTGATATACACTTTCAAGCTTGATGACTGGGTTCATAAGTTGTGGAAAAGCTTTGGTAGTAAAATGTATCAGTATACTAGCCTTGGATGGACATACCTGCCCGAATGGTGGCAGCGATATTGGAATGAATTGACGAATCAAATTTCATCAAATTGGTGAATCAAATTCCATAAATGATATTAGGGCGAAAGGTGTTGATGTCCATATGCTAGTACTTGTTGCTGCAAGGGATGGAGGAGGTTAGATTATTAGCTGCAATGCACTTCTTCTACTGCATTTTGGGTTTTTCGCCTGTGTTTATATTGGTTCCTGTCTTTGTTGATATTGGCAGAAGTCCAGCATTGATTTGTCATCCTCTTTTGGAGTTCCTTGCTCATGCGGAACTGTGACTGGCAGTGATTTAAGCAGGTTCCCTCTCTCAGATGTGACTTGGAAGCTTAATGGGCCCTGGTGGAGAATAGCAGGATGTATGGACCGCTTCTTGCATGCCTAATCGCGAAAACACTTATGGTGGTAAGGAATTCACTTGTAGTTTGACTGCCTGCTCTTACTTCTTTGCTGCAATTTTTTATTTTATTTACCAGCAAGCTTGATTTCTTGTAGATAGGGCTTTTTTTCCGTGCTAGATATGGCTTATGTTTTTCCATAGAATGACTCGTATTCTGGTAATTAGTTGCTTCAAGAGACTTGTCGGTGGTGGTGTTTGTTTACACATGGAGATTCCATATGAGTTGTCAATTTGATATTGAAGTCCCTTTGAGCATGAAAACCTTTTGGCCAAGGCATTTTCGTTCAGTTAAATTCTTCATCCTTTTGAACTAAGGCTTTACAGATAATGTCCCGAATGGTGATTTTTATTTTTCTTACAGTGTGCTTTAGAAGGGATAGAGGTGCTACTTGAAGTGCTATCTATCCAAAGAAGGAAGGCTGGCTTACTAATGTGATATACCCGTGTAAAGATTCTAAATCCACACATGGTAAATACAAGCCTTTCTAGCAATATACAAGGATTCTAGAGCCACACCTCTCAAAATCCAATTGGTTTTGAGATGGACCCCTAGTCTTGCTAACAATATACAAGGATCCTAGGACCACACCTCTAAAGTCTAAAGCCAATTAGCTTTGGGATGGACCCCAGACTTTAAGATGGTGCTTTTGATGGTATCAAAGCAGACTTTTTACACGTGTAAGCGTCAATCCTAGTTACATGTGAGTGGGCATGTTGAGATTATAAACTCTCATTGGGTGAATGCAAGTCTTGCATGTAAGAGAAGGATCTCGGGGCACACGTCTCAAAAACCAATTAGTTTTGAGATGGACTGAATGATTGGTAGAAGAATGCAAATGTTTTCTCCTTGGTGTAGGGAAAAATTGAAAGTATGTCAGAATAAAAACAAAGATCGTCATGAATGTGGTTGATGTTTCCATATTTAATGGTACATCTTGTAAAGTAAAAATGTATAAGACGGAGAAATTATATACTTCAAACTGAATTATTACTGTGGACAACAAAATCTGCACTCTCAAAAGAGAAAAAAAAATGCACACACACACACACCAGAAGAAGGAAGACGGACACAAAAAAGATCAGCTACTTCTTGTTCAGTATAAGTCAAGTCTTCATGCTTTAGAACTGAAGCGTCAGACTTCACTGCTGAAGTTGACGCTACACTCAATGACTGATTAATAGTTTTCCCATTTGTTTCTCTTTCTACTGTCAGTAAAAATCAACTTGCTGACAGAAGTGGTATGGATCCTAACATATACACCCAAAACCCAGGCATGTGTCTCAGTTTGTCATGTTAAGAGATGACTCTTCTTGGTGTAGGGCAATACCGATACAGGTGCAGAAAGATTGGAGCGATGATAGTACGACAAAGTTAGCAAACTTTCCTTTATTTAGAGTGAAACTTTATTTATGCAGGGCACTAGGGCAGTTAGAATCCAAGTGAGTGATGTGGACAATTGTCATGTATAAGATAAAGAATTTTGACGGTTTTAGACGTATTCAATGGCATACTATAAAAGTGGAATGATGGGAACATTTAGGGCTGGTTTATTATTGGTTGACTAAAAGAATGATCTGGTGCCTGATTTGTTCTTCTGATAGACCCAAGTGAGTATCCATTTCAGTTTGCGATTTCGAGACTCTTCTTCTGTCATGTGTAAAGACCGATTAGTCTGCAAAATGATTTGAGCAGTAGATTATGACTTTCATTTTGTTCATTATATATATATATATATATATATATATATATATATATATATAATATATATTATATATATATTATATATATACATAATATATAATATATATAAAATATATATAATATATATGATATATATATTATATATATATATACATAATATATAATATATATATTTACATATATAATATAATATATATATTTACATATATAATATAATATATATATTTACATATATAATATAATATATATACACATACACATACACATATACATGCATGCATATATATAAACAAACAGAGGGTTGTAAGAATCCAGGTGCAAGATGCCTATATGATAAAGGACCTTTGACTGCAACGTCAAATCTGTAAAGTGGACGGATAAGAATTAATGGGAAGAGTCCAAATGGCGATTTGGCGTCTGGATAATTCTTTTGTGACACATCAGAACTGTGGCATCCATTGAGATCTTGCTGGGAGATCACCGTTCTCAAAGGCTGAAAGCGTGTGGAAATTTTGGAGCAATAGTATGTACATAAAAGTTTGTCGCTTTTATGATGTCATTTTACAGAGACTATTGGTCAAGACTATGCAAGGGACAGTAAGAATCCATAGGAGTGACAAACAGATGTGAGGAAGGAGTTGTCGTTTATATCCTTGAATTTTTTTAGATAAATGTTGTGGTGAATTGTAGAAAACAGAAGATTTAGAATTAATAGGATGACGATACTAGTTGTCATATATGCCGTTATAAATATTGAGCTGTTCAAACCGATTTAACGGTAAACTTATAACGGCAGGGATCCTGATTAAATTGGCACGTGCAAGTTACAATTTTGAGGGCTTGTTTGATTTGGCTTTTTGAGATGTGTTTATGGTTGACTTACCGTAAGTTACGTGCAAGTTACAATTTTAAGGGCTTGTTTGATTTAGCTTTTTGAGATGTGTTTATGGTTGACTTACCATAAGTTTTTTTTTTGATAAGTAAAGTAAGTAATATAAACTTGTGCCAAAAAGGTGGTGCGACGCCCATCTAGTTATTTTTAAGTGTTTGATTTGACTTATGTGATGATAAGTCATGTAAATTAAGGCCACAAGTTGTAAGCACTAGGCCTTGTGCTGATTTATGATTTTTAAAAACACGAAACCTTTCTTTTTTAATGGAACTTTCTATATTCCTAGATCACCCTTATTTGCAAACTAAAATTCTTTTCCATGAGTTTTAATAACCCTTACTTGGCGTCTATATTCCAATATTACCCTTATTTGCAAGCTACTTATCAAAAAAAAAATAAAAAATTACCCATTTGCAAGCTAAAAAATTAAACAACACCAGTTCATCGACCCAGTCATAAGTCATCACCTACAATTTTAGCTATCCCGAGGTAGAGCGGCACATTACGTTATGACTATAGATGTAGAAATTGTAGACAGTGTAGCAGCTAAAAGAAATCAGATTGTGGCTTAGTGTTTCTACTTGAAGCCAAGCAATGCACTTTATCTTGGTTACTTGGCCATCAAAGTAAAAGTTGGTTGGAAGTCTTGGAACAAAATTATTGCAGAACTACACGAAATAGGATTACCATTGTCACCTATATTATACTTCCGAATGTCAATATCAGATTTTGGCCACCTCTGAGGGATTCGATAAATTCTTAAAATGGAATGATAAGAATTACTTAATACTCCCTCCCGTCCGGAAAAAAGTAGTTCCACTTGGTTTGTCAAAAGAAAAAAAAAAGAGTTCCATTTCTAAAGAAGGATTTGGATTTGGTGCAATGTAAAGGAGATACAAACAATAAAGCCACAATTTTAAAAAGTTTGACTTTTCAAATGAGACTATTTTTTGTGGGACGGAGGGGGTACAAATTGCAACCACTGATCTATGTGGTTACTGACCACAAACGTACAACAAGCCCAACAAGTGTACTTGACTAGAAATTTTGTCAGTATAGCAATTAGACTTAAATATTGCAGTCATTTTAGTTACTCCGTCTCCGTCCATTTCTGTTAGCATTGGTGGATGAAGAGCATTATAATGACCTACATACCTTTTAATAAGATACTCAATATACTTAAATATTGTTGGTTTTAATCTCTCTATCTCTGTTCTGTCTAATTTTCCTCTCGAATCAGCATAGCTCCTTGGGGTTTTTATTTTTTTTAAGTGGGAAGACAAGTTGCCAATTGAATTTGGTAGACCCAATCCTAACATTTATAGTTAATGAATATATAACGTAAAAGAATATAGTTTTGTAAAGTTGCACATCTTTCCCTTGTTTGTTCTGTTATCCTCTAATCGTGATGCTCCTATTTCTAGTTTTCTTGGGTGGGAGGACTGCACATTTTCTGGAATTTTCATTTTTTCAGGAACTTGAATGATTGAGATACACATGATGTGGTTGCTTTGCTTGATCAGCTTCATTCCTTCCTTCCATGTGATCAGGCAATAGAAGACATTGGATTCCTTCCTCATACTTTTTGGTTAGCCACTTTTACTGGTAAATCCAAGGTGGCGTACAAACTTAAGGCGTTTGCCTGGTTTCTAGTGCTTAATCGACTGAAAACCAATGATATAGGGCAGAGGTGTTGGCCATTTCCCCAATATTTGTGGATGCGTTGGCATCATAATGAGACTCTTGAGCATCTTTCTTACCTTGCCTTGTTACATGGAAGTTATGTCATTTATTTGATATTCGCGGCAGGGCCCTGTGCTTGGTTGAGGCTTTGTTCTTGCTTAAGTACATGGATTTTGGGGGCTGCAAGTCTTAGTTTTTGTGGCAGTGGAATATGTTTAGTACATTGTGGCGCATATGGACTGACAGGGATTCTCGCATCTTTAGGGATAAGGCGTTATCCTTTTCTTTGTTCAGGGATAGGATTTCCTTTTATGCTTCTCAATGGACCTCCTAAGCATTAGGATGTTTTAGAAGTGCCCCCCATAGCAGCTATAGTAAGAGATGGAGGGCAACATTGCATTAGCCTCCTTTTGTTTTTCTTGTGTTTCCACTTTTTGTCTCGGTGGATGGCTTGCTCACATCTTTTGTACATTATGTTCTTGACCTATGAATACATAAATATACAAATAAAATAGATAAACTAAAATATTTAAATATCGCAAAAGAAAATAGTTTCGTAAATGTTCTCACTAGTGTACTAGTACACATGAAAATGAAAAACTAAATAATGGTCCAAGCCAAAATGGTGTGAATATAAAGAGGACAAATGAAGTCGGTTTAGTCATTTCCTGCTTTAATTGCCATCAAAGGATTTTGGGAGAGATGGAAAGCTAAGGCGAGTTGCGATGTCTTCAAACTGCAGCACCGGTAGTGGCGGATCCAATTTTTTTCAGTGCGGACACAAATTTAACAACATTTTATTACAATACAAAGGTTATGAATCATAATTGTATTGGAAAATTGTGCAACTTTCGGCACAATTTCTTAATGGCTTGTTTGTATAGAAAGCTTTTTTTGATAAATAAACATATATAAAACGTGCGTCAAAACAGGTGACACATTCTATTTACATTGGAAGTATACGATCTACATCAAGAATGTCTAAAAGATAAACTATTCAAAAACTCTACAAAAGAGATATTAACAGGCAGAGTTGACCCATGGCGCCAAAAGAACAAAGACCTAAAGACCCTCTCTTAAAGTTTGTCCACACTGGTCTCTACATTTTCAAAAGCTCCGTTGTTTCTTTCAAGCCACACTGTCGAGCAAACTGCCAAAGGAACTGCGTCTTAACAATGTCCCAACAACTGCTCCTCCTTCGCTCCTCATACAAAGTCCAACTATGCAAAGATCCAAAATCTGCCCATGCATAACCCATGCTACCTGGAAAACTTTAAATTCATAGTCCCAGATTTCCATTTCCTTCACCACTGGGCAGTGAATAAGCGGATGATTCGTAGACTCCTCATTTTACACATATAGCACCAGTTGACGTAGATGATGCTACCAGCCCGAAGATTATCTCTTGTGAGTATCCTTTCCTTTGCAGCTTCCCACATGAAAAAAGCCACTCTAGAAGGCGCTTTTGATTTCCAAACCATCTTCCAAGGAAACTCTTCATTAGACCCCGACATTTTCTGATAATAAGACTTAACAGTGAACTCCACTTTTTTAGTCCCAGTCCAGCGAACCCTACTGGAGACTTTCTGCTCATATAAAAATTTCATGAGCTCGCACATCACATTCAATTCCCAATCAAAAGAGGTTTCTATGGAAGACTAGATTCCAAGAAACAACCCCATTAATTCTGCTCATGACTGAACTTACCGATTCCTCTTTGTTAACAACTATATTGAAAAGGGAAGGGAATTCTCTCGATATCGCCCTCTCGCCGCTCCACCTATCCTGCCAAAAACTGACCTTCTCCCCATTACCTTCTTCAAAGCAGATGAACCTTTTAAACATCTCCCACCTCTTCCGAATACCCTCCCAGACTCCAACGCCATACGACGACTGAAACTCTCCAGGGAACCACACATGCTCACCTTCCCCATACTTCCAGACCACAACTATCCTCCACAAAGCCTCCTCCCCCAAGAATCTCCACAACCATTTACCCAATAAAGCGAAGTTAAAAACCCTTAGCTTTTTGATCCCTAGCCCTCCCCCTTTCAAATTAGAGCATACTGAACTCCACTTTACCAAGTGATACTGAACCTTTTAATAGTTGAATTGTGTTCAACTCCGTGAGAACATCGAAATCGTATATTACTTGTCCAAATTGGTGTTTGGATGAAGGAGAAATTAATGCGTAGAGTATAGTGTTGAAGTTGGTTAAAATAGATCAAACCTGATTCTGTCCTATTAATGAAAAAATTACGAAGCTTTGGTGAGTATATATGTAAACTCCTTTTTATTTAAGAGTAAGATTGTACTGTTTTGACGCTTTTTTGGGTATATAATATTTACTTATCAAAAAAAATTAAAGACTAAGATTGTATAGCATAGAGACTCTCTCCATGTGCACTCTAGTTTTTTCTTTGTTTTGTAATTTTTTTTTCTTTCTTTTTGGTTGGGGCGCACGCACTAGTGTTCTACGTAATTTTAGTGTCAAAACACCGCCGCAAGTTTTTTTTTTTTTTTTTTGAGCGACCCCACACCATCACATGTAGATCTGCCTATGCCAGTCGGTGCAAGGTATGTGATGTGATTAATGCTAGAGAGATAGCGTGGCTTGGGTTGGGGGTAGTCAAATCCTCACCACTAAGAAAGAGGAGTTGCTCTTATCAAAAAAATAAAAAAAAGAAAGTGGAGTTGCTAAGGAAAAAAGCAATTGGATCACCTTCGTCGTTTTTTGGCTTGAGTTAATTACATGGTAGTTGACGGGGTAATCAAGATCCATGGGTTCGGTATTTGGGCGAAATTGCGGTTAATGTGAAAGGTGGTTGGGAAAGAGATAGGGAAGGAGGAAGACGGTAAATGAGTGGAGAGGATAGGTGGTCTTGGTTTCGAAGAGGGTGGAAGAGAGGATGGCTTTGGTGTGGTGGGTAAGGCTCTCATAGGTGGCTCAGTCATGAATGAGTTTGTGGATAATTTGTCTTTTTGGTGTGAAGATGAGGTGAAGTACCCTCTGCTGTAAGTGTAAAGAATCCCCAAAGGTCCGGTTATGCATGGCATTCGGTGGAGTGTTTGTCGAGACGCATGCCACTTGGTGGTATTGGATAACTCAATTAGGGTGGTCGTGGAAGCTTCACTTTTGTAACCCAAAGTTTACCTATTGTTTGCTTTTGGTACCCAGTGCACTTAATCAAAGTTGTTGTCCAACGTTTCTTATTTTACTCACTTTAGATACTTTCCCTTAACTTCATATCAAAGACTAACGTCTTATTTTACTCACATTGTATACCTATTCCCTAATTCCATCCTCAGTTTCTTCAACCACATTCTCATTCGAGCCGTAAACCTCAAATTTCCTCCTCCAAACATGACCGAAATTGAGTAGATTAGAACCCTGATTTTTGAAAGAATTCAGCTTTAACCCACCGGTCTTCAATATTGAGGTAGAAGAATCTGTTCATTTCTTTGGCACGGAGGGCGTGGCGACGGAGAGAGCGGAAGAAGAAAACAGTGATAGCGTCAGTCAGGAGAACACCGATGGCAAGTTGGATAGTAGAAGGGTTGTCGTCGTTGGCAAAAACGGAGGGCAAAGATAGCAGGAGTCGACGGTCTGTGCTCTGGTATTGATTCGGCGATTTGGGCTAGTTATGGGCTGGAATTGGTTGGCAAATGGGCTTGAGACAGAGAGAGAAAGAAGGGTGGCTGTGGGTCTATAGTGAAAGCGGAGAAAAGGGAAGGAGGAAGAAAGGGGAGAGAGGTGTGAGTTGTTGGGATTAGAGAGAGGGAATAAGGGGAAATTGAAGGAAAAAGGTGTCAAGACTGCAACATTGAATTATCTATCTTCTTCTTCCTCCGGGGGGGGGTTGTTAATTTCAGTTTCTCTCAATTGAATGATAATATCTTCTTCCTCTTTTTTGAATGTTGAAACAGAGGGGCCAATGGCAAGATAATATGAAATTATGTGGTTTTGCCATTTTAAAGTGATAGCTTGAATCCTTGGATTATTTAATAGGGGTGTAAGTGGTTTGGTTTGGGTCAAAACCACGAACCGAACCAATCCATATTGGTTCTAAAAATTTCAATCCAAACTGAATAAGATCTGGAATGGAACGGAACCAAACCACTCAGTTTGGTTTGGTTCGATTTTGTGGTTTATATAATTTCTTTTTAATCAACATTAACAATAACAATAAAAATAAGAATTTAATTTGGAATTAACATCAAACATTAGAAAATAATTTGTTAAAAGTAAATTATCATAAATAAAATTAGGATTTATTATTTCCTTCACACAATCTAACATTTTTTTGCAAATTCCAAAATAAACACAAACAATGGAAGAAAAAATAGTACCCCAACAATCTAGGTTTGGTTTGGTTTAGTAATTTATATATATGCATACAAGATGATCCAATCGCTCATAATAGTTAACAAATGTTATATAATATTATATATATATAATAATAATAATAATAATAAATAAATAAATAAATAAATAAAAATTATATAGATTTGGTTTGATATTAAAAACCGTGAACCAAATCGACCGGGTTTTCAAGTTGAAACAGAAACCTATCTGTCTTGGACCAAAACCAAACCAAACCGGCTCAACTTGTTTGGTTTGGTTCGGTTCCGTGGTTTCGGTGGTTCCAATTTACACCCCTACTTAGATATACCTCCTCTATGGGTCGTACAAATATAATCTAACATTGGCCCCCGAATATGTGAAACTGTTTGCAACTTACAACGTGGTAAGACATTAGTTTTTGACCGGAAGTTAATGGGAAGTATCTAAAGTGAGTAAAATAAGAAACACGAGGTACTTTGATTAAGTTAGTACTTTGGGTACCAAAAGTAAGAAGTAGATTAAACTATAGTGTCTGAACCCAAAAATCTTAATGCTAAATAGGATGGGTATTCTTGGTATTTCAGGTCCTTTTAATGTCCTATGCAGGGGCGGATCTAGTGGATGGGTGACGTGGGCTCCAGCCCACGTCAAAATTTTGCAACAATTTTTTTATTGGTTAAACGTCATTATTGATTTTAACTTCTTTTATAATTATGTAAATGGGTAAGACTCATTAAGTTACCCGACTATGTGCAACATCTTTTTTTATTTTGCACGGTAATTACTGTTTACAATATTTTTTAAATACCTAGCCCACGTGGTACCAAAAATTTGGATCTGCCCTTGGTCCTATGCCCGCTAATGCAATTGGATATGAAGTGGCTAATATGCCAATCATAGTTTAGTCTTATAATCAAACTGGCTTCATTTGTGAGCTTGTTGTCGCTGGCCCAAAGTTCACTGGGCAAAGTTTGTATTTAAGCATAAGAAGTGAATATGACAAAAATAGTTTAGTCTTATAATCTAACTAGCTTCATTAGCTTGTTGTCGCTGGCCCAAAGTTCATGGGCAAAGTTTGTGTTAAGCATAAGAAGTAAGGACTGTTAGGTTGATTATAGTTTTCTTATAGAAGGATGTGGTTTGGAAAATTCTTTTGTGACACAACAAACTGTGATACCCATTTTGGTTGGCCGCATTGGGTGATCACTCTTCTGGAAAGGCAGAAAGTTTGCAAAAACTTTAAGAGCGATGACGAACATGGCAAAGTTTGTCATTTATATGTCATTTCTCCATAATTAGTGGTGGATATTTTAGTTTGGGATGGTAAGAATCCATGTGTGAGACGAACAATTCTAAAAAGGAAATGTCGTTTATATCATAACGAGCTTTGAAACTTTTAGATAGATTCGGCTGGCATTTTTGTGAAAAATGAGGTGTTAGGATTGATGGGATGATGATAATTGGTGCATTTCACTAATAAAATTTAACTCTTAAAACCAATTCACAATTGGCTGCACTTCCTTTTATATTGGTGATTTAATGAAAATTAGATGTAGCATTAACTTGGTTATCCTGACTAGTGAGGCACATTACCCCATATGATTGTAGATGCAGAACTTTTAGATGTAAAGGGAAAAGCAGAAAGTTTGTGGAAACTTTGGAGCGGTGATGAACATGACAAAGTTTCTCCTTTATATGATGTCAATTTTTTAGTTTGGAACTGTAGGAATTTATATGAATTGTGAACAATTCTAAAAGAAGAATTGTCGTATATATCATAATGAGCTTTTGAAACTTTTGGATAGATTTGGCGGCAAATTCGTAAAAATGGAAGATCTATAATAAATGTGATGATTTAATTGTTGTCGTTTATGTCATTACGAATTTTGAATCATTTAAACCAATTCAACGGTAATCTGAAAACGGCTAGGATTCCGATTAAATTGGTGCTTTATTATAAACTACCTAAGAAACAGCTTAGTTATCGAGACTAGGGAGGCTCATTACGTCATATGATTGCAGATGCATAACTTTTAGATGTAAAGGTAAACGCGGAAAGTTTGCGAAATGAAGCGAGCTTGTCGTTTATATGACGCAGCTTTTCCCTAATTAGTGGTGAATTTCATTGTTTGAGACTGTAGGAATCCACAGAAACACCAAACAAGTCTAAAAATAGAGTTATCATTTTTATCATGACTAGCTTTTGAAATTGCCACAACAATTTGGGGGCGAATTTGTGAATGTAGAGGATTTAGACCTAATGTGATAATGATAGTTGTTGGTGTTTGTGTCGGGTGGATTCAGGATTTCGGTACCTGCATGGGCTTGGTATTTAAAAAATATTGTAAACAGTAATAACAATGCAAAAAAATAAATAGTGGATGAATTTTGATGTTTCTAGTGCAAAAAAAATATCGTAAACAACAATAACAGTGCAAACAGTAAAGGTTGTTAACTTGCCGTGTCTGTTTGGGTTATATACAAAAAATTGTTTGTTTGTTTTTTTTTTTTGGCAAATTTTGAATTGGGCTTGAGCCCCACTCACCAATGCTTTGGATCCGCCCATGGTTTGTGTCATTAAGCATTTTTAACCTTTGAAGCCAATTAAATTATGATCTTTAAACGACTAGGATCCCAATTGAATTGGTGTTTTGTTGCAAAATGGATTCCTAAAATGCTGGTCATCTGGACTAGCCATATGATTGTAGATGCAGAAAGTTTAGGTAGCTGTGTCAAAGAGAAGTGAGATCGTAGCTTAGTGTTTCTATGTGAAGCCATGCGGTACTTTTTATCAGAGGTTGGAAATTGTACTAGGCTACTGAACTAAGAGATGGTAAAATATCAGAGAAGTGAGTTGTTGATTTTGGGGACATCTATGGATTAAGGCAGCGTGTTATAAAGTTGATTATTTGAAGAGTGTTCTGCTATGGACAGATACTATAAATTTGTAATGAAATATGTACAGAGCTAGATGACTTAATTCATGCACATCTTCTTAATAATATTACTTTAGATTGCGTGAATTTTTATCTTTTACGGTTGCAGAAGCCTTGTTACCAGAAACTAGTTGACTTCTGATTTCACATTGGAGAAAGAATCGTGTTTTAACTTGAGGACAAACGTTTCAACAACTTTTGACTTGTCTGTGAGTAATTTAAGTTTTGGTGTTTTGGCTAATTGGATAGCTAGTTAAGCTCTTTGATCTTTCCGCCCTTCGTGAATTAGACATCTGTGAGGTTTTCCCTCTGCCAGATACCCCATGGGAAGAAAGGGTAAAAATTGTGAGTCAAGTTTGAATTGTGAGTGACAAATTTCAATTCAAAAATATTAATTACGCCCCTAGTAAAGTTAATTTTCCTTCTCAATGTGGTTGAGAGTAATAATAACGTTTTTGGTTGCATTAGTAAAGCAGTGATAAGATCAACTCCACGCGCTTATCCCGTTTGTAGTTTTCAGTACCGCGCTGCCTATAAATTGGGTCAGGTTCCTGGTTAACTGCACAGAACCAAGGCAATAAGGCAATTCTTCTTGGCTTTACTGCACAGGTCTAAGGCAACTCTTCTTGCAATCCTCTAGAGGGTTTACCTTCAGGTTTCTTTGTTTTTTCTCCCCTTTGCATTGAATTTTTTTACTTTCCTGGACCTGAGATAGATTTATTTTTTGCAAATGTGGTATATACGGCAGCCTAGATTGGCTAGAGAAATTGAATGAGGTTTCAATTCTTTTTTGGATACTCTAGCCGATCTCTAGCATCCATTTCTTTTTTTCTCCTTTTTTTTGGTAGAATCTTTCATGCAGCTGCATTTTTCCCCTGATCTAAGGGCTATGCACCATTGATTGGCTCTTTTTTATTAATTTCAGCAAGTTTAAGGTTTGGGTTTTATCACCTTGTCAAGGTGTTTGCTCTCTGTTGTGTTTTGGCAAAAGATGCCTGGTTTTTGGTACTGGATCACGAGCATCTGGCCGAGTTGAATTGATTACAAAGTATTGATACTGATGCATTTTATGACATTTAAACTTGCCGAGAATAACACAAATGCACAAATCTTGTCTTGCATGCAAAATTTTTCATTATTTTATTTATATTGATTTTCACAGATTTGTTGGTGGTTTGTCTGATTTTTTGTTTAACAGGTTCAACACACTTCTTCGGCATCCTCGTCCTTTCCTGCTCTAATGGATTTTATGCCAAAGGTTGTTGGCATCTCTAAAGAGGACTACCATGCTTTCCATGCAATTGACAGGAAGCTGTATGCCCTCCTTGTGACTGAGCTTTGGCGTGAACCCTTGGAAGCTATGCAGGTCATGGCGCTATGGCTCTGGTTGGAGCACATTGGTTTTCATGATATCGTGAGCAAGACGCTGTCTTTACCGCCCATCTTGATCAATGAACTTGTAGATGAAGCCTTGGCTTGCCTCAACTGCATCTATGGGGCCCGATATCTGTTCACAACCCAAGCCACTGAGATCCCTCTCACCCAAGCGTTGGTGCGGAAGGAGATCTCTCTTCGCTTCTTTTCTGACAAAAAGATGCTGCCAAAAGTGGTCTCACAAAAGTAAACAAGTTAATTTGTGAGAAAGCACTGGTGGACATCATGAAAGAAGCGATTGAGAGAAATGCTGCACAGATGGCCTTAGTCCAGAGCATGGCTCGGTTGGGGATTGGTGCAGAACCCCAAATGGTTAGGGAAGTGACTGAAGTCCACCCCGACGACCGGACCATGTTCGTGACCTTCTCCAAGGGGTATCCCGTGGCTGAGCGGGAGGTGAGGGACTTTTTCAATGCACTTTTTGGAGAGTGCATTGAATCGTTCTTCATGCAGGAGGTCCTACCAAACGAACAAGCGCTGTTTGCACGAATTGTGTTCTACAAGCCTTCCATCATTGATATCATTCTCAATGGTGTGGTCAAGGCTAAATTCACCATCAACGGCAAGCACGTGTGGATGCGCAAGTTTGTTCCGAAGAGTTCAAGGACTCCAGCCTTGGGGTAGAGCCAAAACAAAAGCCCAAGCAGGATCGATAAGAGTCTAAAATAAACCTGCTTGGTCTGGCTTGTTGTGCGTTCAGTATCAGTGTCTTTGTTTATCCCTCTGTATAGTTCTTCTAGTAGGCAGTGTTTTTGGTTTCTGCTTAGTTGTTTCTGTTTCAGTCTGTAGTCAATGCAAGTCCAGTAGTGGACAATATGTATTCAAGTAAAGCCAATGTTCAGAAATGGAAGGTCACTTTGGGTAATTATGTTCAAATTAATAGAACAAAAATGGCTAACAATGAGTAAATATAGCTGCACATACACATACTACTCCCTCATTTTTAATTTATTGGCTTGTTTTATTTGGCATATATTTGTTTATTTTAAACAAATTAATATAAATAAGTATAATTTTTTTTTCACTGTGTAGAATCTTTTTTACATAAGTGGCTCGCTGCTCTTAGATTATGACACATGTCAAACACAATATTTGATTTATTTAGATTTTTGTACAATTTGTGCAAAAAATATTCTACACCTAATTTTATAAATAATAAATTTTCATTCACCAACTTTGTATAATCACTTTTAAAGCTCATTTGTAAGTGGGACCTATTATTAAAGTAGTAAATAATAAAAATAACTTCTTAAAAAAATTCATATATTTTAGAACAGAGAAAGAAAGAAAAACAAACTTTTATTTAGGGATAAATTTAATTTAATGGTACGGATGCTAGTGGGGGTTATGGCAAATGGCAATGCTTTTAATTAATAATGTAAAATTACTTTCTTCCTTAAAGTAGAGTTTGCTGGTTAGATTACATTTCTTAAAAGAATTGAGATAAATGCAACTTATTTAAGTTGTATATTTATTTTTAGGGATAAGGTTGGTGTGTATTTAATCTCTTACAATTAGGATAACAAAACTTGGAATTTTCGAATTTAGAGTCCTCAAGTATTCCATCCGTTTCTAAATTAATGTTTTGTTTGTCTCAAACCGAGTATATTTTAGATGAAAAGTTGATGTATATTTTAATTTTTTTTTAAATCATAAAACACGTAATTCAACGTGCATATCTCAAACATACTTTGGGAGCATTGTTCGAACTATGAACCTTCGATAACAATGGTCCACTGTGCAATATATAAAGCATAGTGTACAAGTTTCTTAGTTGATAGTGGAGTGGCCATAGAAATGTCCACTTTTGAGTTTTGACTTAGTTTAAAATTTTTCAAAAGGAAAAGGTGATATTAAATTAGTGCTTGTTTGGTGGAGCGTTTTGACCAAAACGCTGGTAAAAAACGCAGCGTTCTCTTTAAAAGTGTTTTAATGCAGCGTTTTAAAACACATCGTTTTAAAAACATGTTTAAAATAGTTTTCCAAACATGTTTATAAGAACAAAATTACGTTTTGAAAACACTGCGTTTGAAAAACGTTACGTTTAGAAAAAGCTGTGTTTTCAAAATGTTGCACCAGACGAGGCCTTATGTAAGGGATAAATACTAAAGACAACCATGAAAAAAAACGTAACGCCCTGTTTTGTACTTACCTATCTAATCTCTCTCTCTCTCTCTCTCTCTTCTTGTAATGCCATCTTTCTCTTCTTCTTTCATGTCATGTTTGGTTCTAGATTTCATTAGAGAAAAGCTACTAATAAATTAAACTGAATCAGGTCACTCATAATTTAGCATATTGGGAATACCACTTTCTTGATCACCGTACAAATTGGAGAAATCCAATTTGACCAATGACATTTCATAATGACCAAATTGACCAACTAACTTTTAATTTGGTTGCAATGTCGCCCTCGCCGTTTCATAAATAACAAATTAACTAACCAATTTCTGTAAATATCTTCCTTCTATGACAATTTCTTGGCCCGATATTGACAAAAGTTAATTGGTTTATTTGGTTGTTATGAAACGACGAGGATGACATTGCAACTAAATTAAAAGTTGATTGACTAATTTGATCGTTATGAAACGTCGTTGATCAAATTAGATTTCTCCAATTTATACGGTGGTCAAAAAAGTGGTATTCCCTTAGAGAAAAGCTACTAATAAATTAAACTGAATCAGGTCACTCATAATTTACCATATTGACTGTAAATTTTTTCTTGTACAATTGACATGAATTTTTTTACTGCGTAAGAGTTGTAACGGACTATCTAGATGTGCTTTTATTTAAATTACCAATTTGCCCTTATGGCAAAGCTAATTCTAAAAGAGCCAAAGTAGTCAACCACTAATTTGTTAGTTTGCAAAGGGTGTTTATATTTACATAATCAGCCAAACCCACACACGCATTACGTTCACCTATACTGCAAACAGCCAAAAAGGTCTTTGTCACCAAACATCTTTTTAGTCATTAAGTGGAGTCTTGTTTAAACTTTGACCAAATTTGCAAACGTATGGTTCGTGATTTTTTTTTAATTTTTATTTCTTTTTTCTCTTAATTATACCCCCTTCGTTCCAGATTAAAATCTATTATACTATTTTAAAACGTTTCCCTAAAAAAGTTCACATTCATACAATTTCTATATATTTTAATTTTACCCTCTACATTTGATATTAACATATTGGTTAAGCTTAAAACCAACTTTAATATCAACAACTAGTTTATATCCGTGCGATCCACAGTTCAAATAGTAATTTTGTTTGTAAAAATATTTATAATAAGATAATTTTCTAAACTTGTTATAAGTAATTAAAATTTTAAATTAAAATACATTGAACAAAACTAAAATAATGTAAATATTGAAATTGATCAATGAATGAAATTTTAAATTGAAAGATTTGTGTAGAAATTTTATGTAGAAAAGGAACTTAAGAAATATAGTAATTAATAATTATTGGATATAGATTAATTAGTAATTTGATCATTTTAACAAAAAAATCGTCATGTGTTAACAGTAGCATCTCTGTTAGTAGTAATTAATAAGAATTAAACTCTCATCCACCAGCAGTGTAAAATCTTTTTACACACAATTTTTTGAATTGGACACGTGGGTAGCTAAAATATAAGTAAATCAAGACAAATGTTCTGATTGACGCATGTCAAGATCTAAAGGCGGATTAGGTAAAAAAAATTATACACAACCGATAGATGAAAACTTTATCAATTAATAGTTAATAGATATATATTAATAGGAAAAAAATTACTCCCTCTGTCCCAATATATATAATGTTTTGAGGCTTTTCACACATGCTAAAGAAACATATTATAAAGATTAAACTGCTCCTATCCAAACATTAATGAGATGTCTTGATATTCTTGCCCAAAGAACCAAATACGAGTTACAAAGTCAATAAATATGGGTAAAATTGAAAAAGGGTAAAAGTTCTTTGAAAATCACAAATTGTCATCTATTTTGGAACCAAAAAACTCTCTCAAAACGTCATATATTTTGGGACGGAGGGAGTAATATAAACTTGTCTTGTAAATAACATGTATAAATAAAATAGTAGGGAAATGAAAATTGATGAGAATCGAAAAATTTCAGTCATATTAAACTTGCATAAATTAAATATAATAAATTAAGTCTAGTCTTAAATTAAACTATATTCGACAAAAGAAAAAATATTTTCTTATTTTATAGAAAGTTGACACTACAGTCATTTTACCGAAAGCTGTCACGTGGCTATTTTAGTAATGGTTAATAGAATATATTGAAATTGATCATTCAAATGAGTAATTGAAAATTTGCGTATGAGTTTTATGTAGAAAAAAACTTAAAAAATGATGTAATTAACAATCAATAATTAATAATAAATAGATATAAATGAATTAGTAATTTTTCTGGTGAAATTGATAATTTTAACTGAAGTCGTCATGCGACAACAATAACTTCTATTAGTAGTAATTAATATTAAATTTTCATTCATATGCGGTATAAAATCTGATGTGTATATTTTGGATTCACTACAAATGACGTTTGGGCCTTGTTTAATGGCCCACTATATTTTACAAGATGTCCGAAGGATTGGGCCAGGCCTCTGCGCAACGGGCTGAACCCATTCCCTCAGGTATAAATAACCCCCTCTAGCTCATAGAGAGGGGGCTCAGTCTTTCTCTCTTTTTGATCTCTCTCTATTTCTGATTGAGAATCACGCACACACTTGGGGGCTATGCACCCTCTTTTTCATATGTGTATTGATAAACACGCCGGAGGGTTTTTGGCGGGGGCCCTCCCCGCCGACTCACGGTGTTTGTTTTACAGATATATAGCCAGATATCCACCACCAACGACAAGATGGCCGCCGGACGACAACTCCGACGACCCACCTCCACCGCTATTTTCGGCACCCCGGTATGATGCTTTTTTGGACGCATCAAAATCTTTTTTACACAAAAGACATTTGAACTCTACACGTGGATAACCAAAATCTAAACAAATCAAGACAAAGTTGAGATTGACACAAGTGAAGATCCAATGGTCGCTTGTGTAAAAAATATTCTACATCGATGAATATTGTACTCAATTAATAATTAAAATATATAGATTAATAGAAGAAACAATTAACATAAAATTATCTCATAAATAACTTGTATAAATAAATAATATAAGGAGATGGAAATAGATGAGAATTGAAGAGTTTCTGCAATATTATTGGGTCGAAACGGGTTACCTGTTTCAACCCAAAAATATTAATAGGTTGGATTGGGCGGGTTAATGGGTAATGAGTTATAATTGTCAGGCCTAGTGTACATTGATCTGATTCCTACAAACTCTCAAACATATATTAATTTATTTGCATTATACTTACTGTATACGTTGATAATGTCTGTACTGAGTGTTATAGACATAAACACGAAATCTAGTATAAAATCATCAGATCGCGATTTAAAATGGATCAATGGATAAATATTTAACTGGTTTATTTTGAATAAGAGGTGGTCTCCTGTAAGACGGTCTTACGGATCCTTATCCATAAGACGGAGCCCCATTTGGAAATTTGTGGGTTAATAACTAAATATGTTAATAATTATCATAATCATGAGTTTGGCAAGATGGATGAAAGTATTGCTTAAAGATTTGGTTGACCAGAGGTTGTCAGTTTGAAACCTCGTAAATATGTAATTTGGTTTTAATTCTTCTTAATGAGAATTATAAATTTGCGGGTCATAATAAATTAATAATACGTTATAAAAATTATAAAAACCAATATGGTGAGATGGTTCACAACAAATCTCATAAGTTTTGGAATTAACACGCCAGGTCTAAAGTTCGAAACCTCTAAGGATTGTTTTTAAGTTTTATTACTAGAGATGTGTCATTTTGACATTGTTTACATTTACGATCAATCAGAGTGTTACTTTTAGGCTTGGCGTGTGTCACTTTGAGAACAAAAGTGTGTCACTTTTGGATAATTGTTGCCTTAGGTCTGATTAAGTTTTACTTAGTTACTTTAAATCAGAGTGTCACTTTTAAACATAAAATGTGTCGCTTTTAAGTTTTCCGTGGGTCACTTTTGGCAAAAAAAATCACTTTTCATCTTTAAATTTTTATTCATAAGTGTCACATTTAGTGTGTCACATTTAGGTATTAATTGTGTCACTTTTAGGCATTAGATGTGTCACTTTTGGTAAAACAACTCATTTTTATAATCATACAATTGTATCAATAAGAGTGTCACTTTTAGGCTTGAAGTGTGCTACCTTTAGGACTAAAGTGTGTCACTTTTTGGGCTAGAGATTTTAACAACAATAACCAATTGAACACTACTGAAATATATATTTTCATTCATAGAAATGTATATAATCTCAAGTGTCAATCGTTAAAAACACAAAATCATAACTTTTTCAAGGTAAAGTATATGTTTCTTACTCAAACTTCAAAAATTTACTGAAAATATGTCTAAAATAACCGAACATTAGAAGTCTTGGAACCCAATTCCTTGGCTTGATGAGAATCAGAAAAATCAGTAGTCTTTTTCTTGCCCTTTTCAATATTTCCCTTAATTCTTTTTCTCATTCGCTTCGTAATAGAGCAAGCAGGATCAAGGTATGTAGTAGATGAACTTGAAACACGAGATGATTCATTTTGGTCCGGTAAATTCTTTAAGGAAGAGTGCCACTTTTTAGTATTAAATGTGTCACTTTTTAGTATTAAGAGTGTCACTTTTTAGTATTAAGAGTGTCACTTTTTAGTATTAAATGTGTCACTTTTTGTATAAAGAGTGTCATTTTTTAGTATTAAGAGTGTCACTTTTTAGTATTAAATGTGTCACTTTTTAGTATTAAGAGTGTTACTTTGTATTTTAATAAAAATTATAATAAATTTTCATTTATAGTGTCACTTATAACATTAAAATGTGTCACTTTTTTGTGTTTTTAATGTGTCACGTTTGGTTTTAAATTTGTCATTTAGCATTTCGTCAAAGTCCATTAGGATCTGTCAAGTATCCCAAGGCAATTGATGCTAACAGATGTCTAACAGGGCTAACAAACATTGAAAGTGGAGGGGCACCGGAGCAAATAGAGGAAATGGACATTAAAAATAAATTTTGTTGCTGGAGGGAGTCGAACCATATGTGTCATTTAGCATTTCGTCAAAGTCCGTTAGGATCTGTTAAGTATCCCAAGGCAATTGATGCTAACGGATGGCTAATGGAGCTAACAAACATTGAAAGTGGAGGGGCACCGGAGCAAATAGAGGAAATGAACATTAAAAATAAATTTTGTTGCTGGAAGGAGTTGAACCATAAACCAACACGTTGGTTAAACCTTTAAGGCTCACACTTCACCAACTCATCCAACCAACTTTTGTAATTTATATTAACAGGTTTAGTTATTAACCCGCGAATTTCTAAATGGGGCTCCGTCTTACGGATTTAGGATCCGTAAGACCGTCCTATACAAGTCCTTGCATTTGCAAGTTATGATGTTGGTGTTGTGGGGGAAATTGGTAGAACCCAAAATATTTGATCCCAATGTCAGGTTCTATTGGTGTGAATCTACTACGACCCTGATTGGAAATGCTGAGAAAGCTCAGTCTGAGTGAAAGAGAAACCAACTCTTCCCGAAACATAAACAGAACAATGGTTTAGACCTCAACTTATCAGGTTCGAGTTTGCATATTGTTGTTGCTATATAACTTATACGTACATTATAATCTAACACCCAAATTGATTGAATGGTTATACTAAGGAGTCAGGACTTTGAATTTGGAGAGCTAGAAGAAGTCTTGCAGAATTACCCTGAAGGGTACCATGGTCCTTGGAGTTGATAAGGAAGGAAGGCCGACCTGTTTAGTGTTTATAATGAGAGGTTGGGAAAAACACTCCTAAGTAGGCTGATATCACCTTGATCAACCGATACCTAAAAGACCATGTCCAAGACTCGTAATGAGAAGTTTCCTGCATGTTCTATTGCAGCAAAGAGATCAATTTGTTCGACTACAAAATTTTAAAATTTCATTTTTGGTATTCTTACAAAGTAAATGAATTATAATTATTTAATTATTATTTTTGTATCATTTACTCATTATTGACCTATATTCAATTATGATAATTCTTTTTAAAAATACTCATACAATATATCAATTAATCTCAAAGTCAATCTCACTTGTACAGAGCGCGAGTTTTGTAACGGATAGTATTAGTAATAAACTAGTGTTTGTACCCGTGCGTAAAACGCACGGCATATATGTTTTTCAACTAAATTATACATACAAAATTAAAATAATAAATTATGAGACACTGCTTAACTAAAAATATATAACAATAAGATTAGTCATTATAGAATTTGAAAATTAATCATTTTCTACAACATAATGTTATATATGATTATTCAATTGAAAAAAAAAACAAACACCAAAATGATCATTCAGTTACAATATGATTTTGACATGGATCAAATAATTCAAACTTTAACATTACTACATCCGTCCCAAAA
Organism: Codonopsis lanceolata; assembly: GCA_013146195.2. Lineage (NCBI taxonomy): Eukaryota > Viridiplantae > Streptophyta > Magnoliopsida > Asterales > Campanulaceae > Codonopsis > Codonopsis lanceolata. The sequence goes on along the minus strand of CM028382.1, from coordinate 22,372,401 downwards.
AAAAAGATGACGATAATTTAAAAACGGATGAAGATTTCATTTCAATAATTTTTGGATGGACACAAAGGGAACGCTGAATAATAATTTTGGGTTGGAAGAAGTATATATTTGCTGATTAAATATCATCTAATAGAAAAAAGGCAATAATATGTACAGTTGGTAAAAAAAAAAGTCATTAAATACCATGTTAAAACGTTCTCCCTTCGTTCCGGGTAAAAAGTCCTTGTTTAAAAGTCATACTTTTGAAAAAAAAAGAAGATACTTTTAGTAGTCCATTAGTAATAAAATGAATAATTGCGGGCCGGTTCTTTATTTGAAAATTATAACCTCTCTAGTGCACTATTTTTTATCCAACCGCATAAGTCCTTTTTTTCTTTCTAAAATGCCCCTCCTTCTCCTGTTGATGGATATCAATCACCGGAGTTGACACGAATTCAAAGAAAATATATCTAAAAATATAGGACTTAACATTTTAATTAGTTCTGTTTCAATTTTTTTTCATAGATCTGGATAATTTGAGCTTGTCAATTTTAGAATTGAAATTTTCCTAAATTATATATTGAAAAATTATTTCGATTTTGTTAATTTATTTTCACATCCTCTAATTTTTAAGAGTTGCTTACTTAAAGCACATAGGTAGATCTGAAATTTTTAGATATGTAATCTATGAGAAATACATAACTTTATTTTTAAGAAAATAAAATTATAAATATAGATCCTAACTTTCTAGATCGATTTAATTTATTTTTTTAAAGATCTGGGTAAACATTAAGTCAAGGTATTTTAACAGGGAAGGAAGATTTTTTTTTTGAAGTAAAATGCAAAAACTAAACCATATATATTGGGCAAATGAATACAATATATATTTTTCATGTACAATAGGACTTTTGAAATTTGAATGATGCTCACAAGCATGATTGACACAAGTATCAAGGAATGTAAAAGGTCATTTTATATGGATTAGTGTGAAGTGTAATGACACATTTAATTTTTTTTAGATAGCATGCAAAGTTGTACCTATATTAATAAATGGAGAACATTCTATATTTGGAAAGAAAGTTTTGGCGGGTTATTTCCTTTTATAGATGCATCTGCCTTTATATATATATAGATATAGATATAGATATAGATAGTAGTAACAAATAATCTCAAGTGTAGGTTGAGTGATTTGTACGAACATGACCATTAGGTGGACGTTCGTATGGGTTAAAATGAAGCATTCAAACGAGGCCTTAGTCTTTGTCTTAATCATGTGTAAGTTACATGGAAACTAATTTTAATTATTAAGTGATTGGTGATAAGGTGGGAAAGTTGTTTTGTTTAACATCCAAAATCATTTCTTAATTTACAATTTTTGGGATGTATAACGAAAAAGTGTGTAAAACTTCTGGTGTTTGATATCAAAACGAACAAGTTATTATACCGTTCCTGTAAATGATGATTCTTTATCTTGATAATCCTATAATTAAGTTTTGCACAATTTTTTTTTTCATTTTTTTAAGATCATTTTGCAAATGCAGCGTATTTTTGTGTTGCGTGGTTCAGTTTCTATCTCCTTGGTAGAAAAAAAGTAAAAATAAAACTTTTTCGAAATCTCATATTAAGCTTATTCTAATCTTGCACATTAATGGGATACATGTATATTAGCAAGAAGGATTTATAGTAACCTATGGTACTATTTCCTCCCCGATGCTAGTTGCAATAATTAAGAGCATCACCAATTATGAAAAAAAATTGAGTGCTACTTAGAATTTATACGTTTGCTATAGAAAAAAAGTTATTCAATTAATGCAAACATGGAGAAGAGTTTTGGATACGGTGTGTCAATCAATTCTTTTCACATTTTTGATAAAAATGTTAATTTTTTACATTCTAGATGAGGATGCGAATACATAAAAGTGAGCATTTTTCCTTTAAAAACTCTTCATATTGGTTGTTTTATTTCTTTTATTCTTTTTAATTTTCTATCAAATTTTATTTTAGTAGTAAGATACATGCTGTATAAAATCAAATCCATAGTTGCATTGGAAAGATCTCTTTTAATTGAATTTAATGAAAATAGAAATAAATGTGATTGAGAGTCATGTTAAATACTCATAAACACATGAAGTCAAGTTCATAGTTGCATTAGAGATGTTGTAACTCACAAACATTGTAGAAGTAAAAAAGTAAAAAGAATGGCCAATGAGGAGAGAGAAATATTTCAAGATGAATCTTGATTAAAAAATATAATTAATTAATAAAATCTCCACAAACAAATAAATGTTGTAATGGGGTTATATATATAATTACATACTCCGCCGCCGCCACCACCACCACCACCACCACCACCACCACCACCACCACCACCGCTACTTCTGAAATCCAGAGCAAGAAAATTGAAAAAAATGAAACAACACAAAAAATTTACTCATACTTTTGTGGTTCAGTACGCGATCGGATGCTTGTGGTAGAAGAGATAACATTAAAGTGATTGGTATGGATTTCTACGAGCTCACAAGCCACTTCCTCGACCTGGATAATTCCTCCATTTTTGTACTTTGAAAATAATCTGTCTGCTTCTTCTTTTGTCATCAAAACTTTAACTTTGTATTCCTCCATTTCAAATTCTATCTGAGGCATTGATTCTGCTTCATCCTTAAGCTTGGTCTTTGACTTTGACGAAGGTGTTTCCGATTCATCTCTGCATTTGTAGCTTAAAACTCTATGCTTCCCCAGTTTAGTTATTCCATTGGAAACAACTTTGGTAGAGGATTGCAAGAAGCTCAACATCTTCAACTCTTAGAGAGATGTACTAAAAATGAAGAGACAGAGGAAGAGATGGTGATGATGAGGGATCAAATGTTGTCGTAAAGCTATTTATATGGCTTGGGAAGGAAACTCGGTCTCATTTTTAGTCAAACTCAAACAAGTGCTTGACTTGACCTAAAATCTTACTCTCTTGATTTCAAAATAAAGTTTTCTATTGATTTTCCACAAAAAAAATTATAAATAATCATTTTTTTTCCTCTGATGCTCTAAGAAAACTCTATAGTGTTACCACATCAATGGATGTTACTTCTTGTTTTATCTCACAATTAATAAGGGTATATTGGACAGTTTGTTAATGTTTCTAAAAATAGAAAGTAGATACTTCCTCCTTATTTTAGGATATTTCAATTTAAAAGTTTATTTTTAAAAATTATGAATACAATTTTCATAATATTTTAATGTTATCCTTCATATTTTATATTAACATATTGATTATATTAAAACATTATTGTATGACAAAAACTTGTGTAGGACGGTCTTACGGATTCTAAATCCGTAAGACGGAGTCCCATTTAGAAATTCACGGGTTAATAACTAAACCTGTTAATAAAAATCACAAAAATTGGCTAGCCGAGTTAGTCAATGGCAAACCTTAAAAGTTTAGCCCAAGGAGTTTAATGGTTTGACACGACCCAACAATAAAATAAAGTTTTAATGCTCATTTCCTCTATTTGTTTCGGTGCCCCTCCACTTTCAATGTTTGTCGCCGAATTCCCACGCCTTGCTTTAATCCTTTTGTCCTCAAGAATTAGCCATCAACCGTTAGCATCAATTGCCTTGGGATACTTGATAGATCCTAACGGACTTCGACGAAATGTTAAATGACACATTTAAAACCAAACGTGACACATTAAAAACACAAAAGTGACACATTTTAATGTTAACAGGGACACTATAAATGAAAATTTATTATAATTCTTATTAAAATACAAAAGTAACACTCTTAATACTAAAAAGTGACACATTTAATACAAAAAGTAACACTCTTAATACTAAAAATTGACACTTTTAATACTTTAATACTAAAAGTGACACTTTGAATACTATAAAGTGACACTCTTGATACTAAAAAGTGACACTCTTAATACTAAAAATGATACTCTTAATACTAAAAAGTGACACATTTAATACTAAAACGTGATATTTTCAATGCTAAAAGTGACACTTTTAATTCTAAAAGTGACACTTTTAATGTTATAAAGTAACACTTTAATGTCAAACGTAATGATTTTTATTTATAAAAAAAATAAGACACTTTAAGACTAAAAGTGACACATTTAAGACCCAAAAAGTAACATTTTTTAGGGAAAATTTTTAATTTTCATTAAAAAAGTAAAGTGACACTTCTAGGCCAAAAGTGACACATTTTATACTATAAAGTGACGTTAATAGTAAAAAGTGACACTTGCACATATAAACATGAGGGGTGTTGTTGTAATTTTTAAAAACTAAGGGTTGCATTGAGATTTCTACGAATTTTGACCCCATTTAACCTGGATATATCCGTCTTACGGATAAGGATCCGTATATGGTCGTCTTCGGAGACCACTTCTTATTGTATTTTTGTATTTATAAAGAACTCTAACGTTAAATATATAACTCTTAATAATTAGAATTTTCAAAGATAAATTTTTAAGGTAAAACAAGTAAGTTCTTATTTTAGAACGATCTGAATAAAAGACACTAATTTGGATCATTGTGAGTACAAAGTTTTAATTACTACTCCTAGAATTATCGAAAAAACCTTATATAGTTGAAAATATTATAATTAACTATAAAAATAATAAAATATTACAGTCAAAGCGTGCCTGACTTGACCTTAAAAAATCATAGGCCAATCTTGATTTGACCTAGAAAGTTACGACGTTTACTCGGATTATATTGCACTGTTGATATTTAAAAAAAATTTACTTGAAAAGAGGCCATTGAATTTGTCAACCTTTGATGATTCTTAGTCTTATTAAATATTTTTTTTGTTCCAACAAAAAATCTCATACGAAAAATTGAATTATTTAATTATCATACATTTATTACTTTATATTTTTCTTAAATTGTACAAGAGTATAAGAATTGTGAACTGTGTTAAAACATTATTTGATACTATAAGAAAGTATACGAATAATTTTCTTATTACTACTTGAAAAAAATCAAACAAGGAACCCAATATATAGGGTCAAAAAGAAAGCATAAACCGAAAAGGATTCATAATCCTATTCCAAATAAAAAAACTAATTAAGTAACTAACTTACCTAATTTTATATTAAGGCTTACATGAAAATATGTAAAATCAATAACAAGCTATTGTATCCTCAACAAAATGCACAAATTAGAAAACATAAGATTGTAAGAAAACAAAAAAAAGGACTTCAAAATAGTTTTTTTTTTAATTGCTGACGTTTGTCATTGAGTTAGCCTTATCATTTAGTGTTTGTTTGGTGAAGTGTTTTGGTCAAACGCTGGTAAAAAATATTGCGTTTTTTCTTTAAAAGCGTTTCAATGCAACGTTTTAAAACACTCTAATTCGTAGCGTTTTAAAAATATGCTACGTTTACAACTACTCTATTTATATAAAATAGCTTTTTGAAGTAGTTTTTCAAACGTGTTTACAAAAATACAACTGCGTTTTGAAAATATTGTGTTTTAAAAACGATACATTTTAAAAAAAACTGCATCTTCAAAATATTGCACCAAACGAGACCTTGGTTTCTTATAAATTCATTTTCTATGATGACTCTCAATTTGCCAAGACAATGGCATGAGTGGAAAACTCGGTTAATTTTCTCGTTCTAACTAAATCTTGACTTGACCCATGTTACAAAATTTTACATTGGTACCACCTTAATAATCACAAAACCCGCTATATATATAGTTGAAAATGTAAAAAATAGATAAACATTACAAATATATTATCAAACTCAAACCATGCTTGCTTGACCTATAAATTTCTAATCTTTTAATTATTAATTCTCCCATGGTAATCACAAACAAAAACATTAGAATATTAGAAGAAAATAAAAAAAATCAAACTCAAGCAATGCTTTCCTAAAATGCAATAACCTTTTACTCCCATGTTAGTCACAAACCATTATGTACTTGACAATGTTTTTTTTTTTAATTCGTGATAATTGGTCAATCCCCTCTCATCAATTTCCAATCTATAAATGATACAAATTTTTTTTTGTTTTTAACGGTAAACGATATTTTTATAACAAAATGGCAGTATACTCTTAATGAAATTCGATTAGGGATGCGGTGCATAGCAAATCCAATTTTTGCATCGGGATTACTGGGAAGAAGTTTCATGCATTGCAATTAAATAATTATGCATCGCGATAGAAACATAATTCAAAATCATGCATCAAGATGGGCTTTGATTTTTCTCTCTCTGTTTCTTCACATTTATCTCTCAAGTTAAACAATCTTAACTCCGGACAATTGATCACTCTTGTATATCCACGAAAATCAACTTTCTTCGCTACAAGCTATTGGAATAGAAACCGATATTCACTGGAGAACTTTTAGGAAAGGAGATTCGTTGGAGAAATTATAGGAATAAAGGAAGATTCACCGTAGAAATTATTGGGAAGATTCACCAGAAATTTTTTAGGAAGAAATGAAGATAGACCAGAGAAATTTCGGAAGAAGCTACTCTATATGTTATTGTGGGGGTATTTATCGCTCTCTTAAGAGATGAGTGATGTGTATAGTCTTGGAATTGTTCTTATTTATTTTTTTTTATTTTTTTAAAAGAGGATCAGTAGTGGTTCCCCACTTACCCTCTTGGTGACTCGAATCCACAACCTATTCGGTATGGGTGAAGCGTCTTACCACTAAGCTGCACTTACTTGTCTGGAATTGTTCTTATCGAGTTGCTTACTGGGATGAAGTTTCATGCATCGCAATTCAAAAATCATACATCTCGATGTAAATATAATTCAAAATCTTGCATCGTGATGGAAACATAATTCAAAATCATGCATCGGATGCATCGGCTTATATTTTTCTCACTCCATTTTTTCAAATTTATCTCCAAAGTTAGACAACCTTGACACCCGACAATTGATCACTCTCGTATATCCAAAATCGAAAATCAGTTTTTTTTTTTCACTATAAGCTATTGGAATGGTAACTGATATTCACCGGGAAAAAAAATTAGGAAGAAAGGAAGATTCACAAGATTTTTTTAGGAATAACTTATCGGGAAGATTCAGTGAAGAAATTTTAGAAAGAAAAGAAGATTCACTTGATAAATTTTAGAAAGAAGTTACTGTATATGTTAATTGGAAATCTAGATCAACTTTCATAAATTATAGGCAGATGGAGCTAAAAGCGGAATCTCACAACACATGTAAATGTAAATCAAGAATTGAAAGAAGAAGCCTACAAGATGACTACTCGCACGAGTCATGATTTCACATGATTTCCCCTTTCCCGTTTTTTTAACATAAAAATGGGCGACGAAGACGGAGATAGAGTGGTCATAGTCGGAGATCTCAAGAAGAAGAAGACGAAGATTAGACTTTAATATTGGAGTAAATTTATGAAAGTGGACTTATGCTGTTGAAAAAAAAAGGTACTTAAGCGATTAGATATTTGAGAAAGTGGACCGATCTGCAATTTAATTTAACAAAAAAAGGGACCACGAAAAAGAGGTTGATGCACATATTTTCACGTCTCAAAAGCATTTGAGCCTTACTTAGGCAAGTGAGCACTCTCTACAATATTGGCCGACTATATTATATATGACCAGAAGGCTCTAGGCCTAAACTATGAGGAAAAGCAAACCCTAATCCTTAGGTAAAAAAAAGGGTGATAATCAGGCTGATCTCTTTTGTGAAATTTTCAACCACGTAGGTCCCCTATATTTGTTTTAAACCAAAATAACGAAGATACCCTTAATGAAGAAAAGGCGCGGACAAATCCCCTACCCAAATTTGGGCATCGCAATGCAAAAATCTGGCCAAATTTAGGCATCACAATGCATAATTGAAGTCGTCCAAATTTGAGCATCACAATGCAAAATCATCGCCCAAATTTGGACATCACAATGCAAAAATTGGATTCTCTAATCGCAAATCTTTCAATTTGTTTGCCTAGACATAAGAGGAGTTATGCGGAGATTGAGAAGTCATGTATTGTCTTAGTAAACTTTGGGGGTGATCACGCCACAAGATGAAGTGTCAATCTTTGGCGATCCACGTAATGGACCAGAGCTGAGGTGTCAACGGTGACTAGGATATTTGGGCTTGGTTCTCTTCTGGATGTATGTCGGAAGTACTTTGCGTTATCTTGATGACCTGAAACGGAGAGCACTATTAAGGAGGCTGGGAGGTTGTCCCCGCTAAAGCCCTCCAATGTGAGAGTCAATAACAAGGTATATATGTATGTCGGAGCTAGGCGTTCCTTTAAGCTTTCGGTGAGTATATTTGATATATTAAGTGTGTGATGTGTGCTTGATAGTGTGTGATCAAAACGTAAACTTTGCAAAGTCACCTCGTGCTCCTTTTATAGTCCTTGCCTTGAGTCTAATGATTAGAGTAGGGGTCCCAGGACGTGGGGGCCTGTTCCTGGTCGACTCGCTGGCGGTCCCTTATTGGTTGGCGTGAGGGCTTGTTGTTAGTCGGCTTCTTTGGCGGATCACTTCTTGGTTGGTAGGTTGTGTGTAGCTCTCCACACTAGGTGGATTATTACTCCCAAGTCATGTCCGTTCTCGATAGTTGGAGCCTGTTGTTGGTCGGCTTGCTGGCAGGTCCTTACTAGTTGACTCTCGTTTGCATGGAAGACACGTGTCTTTGAACTAGGAGCCGACACTTGGTCATTAGATGTTGTGTTGATGTTTGGAATGTTGATGTCTTCGGAGAGCTCTCCTGCCGAGCATGCTTGTTCTTCGTCCTGGTGGTCGACTGTGTTCGGCTCTCAAGGTGATCCTCGACCTCAGGGATCCATAGTGCTTGTTTGTGGTCGCCAACCTTGGTCGCCTTTGTTCTGTTGGTTTGGTTCATTGGGTAGTGGACCTCTTCTAGATCAAGCTGGAAGACACGTATCTTTCCACGTATGAGGGCTTGGGTTGGGTCCCTTCAGTTGCCCCCTAGTTTCCAAGTGCGGAGATTTATCTTTGGCTTGGAAAGTGTGGTTGGATCCCCTGACTTGTTCGCTGAGCATTGTTGCTTCTTCGGCATTTTCGAACTTGGGGACCCTAAGCCCATGGTCATCTTAGCTGTCGATTGTTGTTGCTCGGTCATGCTCGATTTGGTTTTGAGCCGAGGATGGTCTTTGAATTGATGATGGAATTGTATGGGGAACTGGTGTGTCATTTGTATTTAATAGCACAGTCATCGAGTGGTCATAGGTAGTTATATCGGTTTACTGTTGCGTGTTTTCTAGTCGGGTCGACCCGACATCCTCGGGTCGTATAAAAGGCATTTTTTCGGCCTTCCTCATACGCTTTTGCAAGTTTCTGAGTTTTTTCCCTCCTAAACGTACTTTGTAGGCGAAAACTTTCTTCCTACTGTTTCCTTTATTTCTTGCTTCTTCCGGTCGTTCTTTCCTCTTGCAATTTAGTTCCCCAAGTTCGCCTTCTTCTAATTCTATTGCAGTCAATTTTGTTGTTTTTAAATCTGATTTGAGTGAGTTCTAGGTCCGTTTTCCTTTTCGGTGAGTCAGTCACCGTTTTCTGTTGTTCTGGTGTTAACTCCAATGACCGTCGTTTTCAAGTCCTCGATCTTGCTTACCTTTTTCCTCGAATGTGCCTCTTGCTCGTAGGTATTTACCTTTTCACTCCTTGTTCTTATTGTTTAGTTTCTAGGTTAGGTTTCATGAGGCATGTACCTGAGTCTTCCTCCACCTCGACTTCTTCCTCGGCTAGTTCTTCTACTATATTACAGTCGGGGATGAGGACCAAATATGTGAGCCCAGATCTGGCTTATGCTCGGTGCCCCATCAGTCGAAGGGTATATTTTCAGACCGATGGGGCTTGGAGGATCGTTCTGCCTAGCCGAGCGATGACCCTTTTGGTGGCGAGGGGGTATGACATGGAGGGTTTGTCGACTCTTTCTGACGATAACTATGTGACCGAGGATCTCCTACCCTGCACTGTTATGATGGTTTGTAAGGATAAGGATAATGCCCTTAGGTATTTATTCAATTAGTATTTACGAGAGACCATTACCGAGGGAGTTGCTACCTCCAATAGAGATTTGGCGTGCAAGAAAAAGGGAGAGGCCTCTTCTGTTGCTACTGGAGTTGAGGATGGCTCTGGTGGTGCGAGCACACAGATCGATAAAGGAAAGGCGGAAGTCGCGAGCGAGGTTGAGGTCGCCGAAGAAACTGGGGCTGATGTGGATCTGCTACCATCTCGCTAAATACTTAAAGAATGGCAGAGTAACATGCGCCCAGAGGATTTGCTCGCGCGGGATGAAAATTATAACCACAACTTTAAGAAGTTTCGAGGACCAGTTCCCCATAGCTCGCTAGGTTTGGACGAGCTTCGAAGCCATCGTGATAAAGTGGGTTTTTATACCACGTTTTTCGATATGGGTCTTCACTTGCCACTTGACCCTATGATTTGCAACCTTTTTAAGGAAGCTGATGCCCATCCTCTAGATCTTTCTCTTAACCTCGTAAAGTACTTGGTGTCATTCATTACATGTGTCTGGGTGCTCGATTTTGAGCCGACCTTACCCCTCTTCAAGACTTACTTTAGCATGACTAAGTCTCTAAAATGGCTTCAATGTAAGCATCACAATAGAGGTATCAACTTGTTCACCAAACCGCCTGGCTAAATGGGGCACTGGTATGAGAAGGTCTTCCTGGTTAAGAGCCGAATGGGGTGGAATTTTCCTGTTCCCCGAAATTCAGCTTCTGAGTTTAAGTCTCTTCTTTCGGTCGAGGCTCTGGACAAGTATGAGGAGTCGACGAAAGTGGTTGTCGAATCATTTTTGAGGGTGCACGGGGTTGAGCCTGCTCGAGTCTTCCGTTGGAGTTCGGTGACCGAGGATGAAGTTTTGTTAAGGATGGTTGGGCTGTCCACCAAGAAGATAGAGGGCATCAGTCTTAAGTGCACGATTCCCGAGTACGTCGTGTATCCGGGGTGGGCTGTTCATGAAAAGAACAAGTTCAAGGATGACTGTCCCCGATGCAAGGATGATTTGTCCGTCTATGACGGATGTAAAAGTACTTGCTATTATTGTTTATTTATATTCGCACCGTGTATTTCTTTTATTTTCTTTTGTGATTTTGACATGTTCTTTTTGTTGTTTCAGCTATGGTGATAGATTTGGACCAAGTTTCTAGGAGGACTGGAGGAGTGTGAGGCAAACCAGGGGTGTTGCCCGTCGTGCTGTGCTTAAGGAAGCAGTTGTGGATCTTAGAAAAGCCTATGCACTGCCCACCGATGCACTAGTGACTGGGAGCTCGCCCTCGGCTACTGTAGTGCCCCCGTGAAGGGTTGTCCCCAAGGTTATTGTTGCTCGTAAGGTGAAGCCTTCAGCTCCCGTTCTTGCAAAGAAAGCTCCACCCACCACCAATGTTCCCGCTTTTGTCGAAAGCGTTCAAGTTCCTCCTGTCGGTCGAAAGAGATTGACCGACGATGTTCTCGAGGAATTCGAGCGGAGCGTAGAGGTCGTCTCTGTCAGCTCCCTAGCATCAAAGAAAATAAAGGCGGCCGTTGCTTCGTCTTCGTTAACCGAAGAGATGGTACATTGGCTTAAGGATGACTTCTCCTTTCTGACGACCAAAGGCTGCTGGTATCCAACTCAGATTAGATATTGGGGATGTCCCCGCCTTGAAGAACATGGACATGACCCATCGTGATGACCCCACTTCCTTGGCTGGTCAAGGAATATTAGTCATGGCCCAAATGAGGGACCTTATTGAAGTTGCTAATTCCTTGCCTGCCAATGAGGTGATGGGTCATGTAGGACTTTGTGTTGTGAGGTAAATGCTTCTTCTCTTTCTTGTTTCCTCGAGGCATGAAACTTTGATTTCTCATGCATTCTTTTGTTTTCTTATAGTTGTGCTCCTTTGTTAGCTCTTTGGGTGCTCGATTTGGCCAAGCTGAAATTGAAGTGAAAAAACTGAAGAACAAGGCTCGAGCCGATCAAGATGAGATCGAGGTTCTAAAGACCTGATTAGGGTCTCTGGAGAGTGATCAAGCCCAGAGGACTGTCGAGCTGGCGGAGTCTTCTGCTAAGATAGCTACTTTGGCGAAGGAAAAGGAGCAGGGCGAGCAACGAGCTGGTGAGGTCGACCAAGCGAGGTTTTTAGTTGAGAAGGAGAAAAACGAGTCCTTAGCAAGGGTGGTTGAGCTGGAGAAGCAAATCGTAGAGGTAAGGGCCTCGACCTATGAAGCTTTTAAAGAGACAGATGAATTTACCAACGAGGTCCTCCCTTACTATGAGCGAGGTATCCGTCATGTCCTTCGCTTGGCTGCTTCCTCCGAGCTTACCCTTGGGAACGTAGTTGATTGGGGTAGCGAGGAGTTTGCTGGAGAAGCTGCGAGGAAGGGGCATGAGATGGTCCCTTTTGAAGAGGGCGAGCTTGAGATGATCAAGAGAAAAGATTTGAATGCTAGACTCGAAGAGTGGGTGCCCCCTACTCCTTGGTGTCAAGATGTTATCTTTTTTATCAATACAGTGCGTAACGACGAGGAAGTGGACTTTGACGCGGAGCTTCAATTTAGACAATTTATGGGCGAGCAGTCCAACCGTGATCAGTTTACCAATGATTCCTTCGATTGTTGAACAACGCAGCTTACCCTCTTCAGCTTGTGATGCCAAGGTCGTGGACCTCCCTCTTGTTTGAAGAATTGTAATCCTCGTTGCATCGAGTTGACTAGGCGTGTGTGCCCGTGGCTTCCAAACAATATATTTTTGTTTTTAGTATAATTAACACTTTCCTATCCTCACTTGTTAATGTAGATATAGCAACGTGTTTTCTGTTTGTTTTGTATATTGTTTTTCTTTCCATACTTGTTTTCTTTTCTTCATTTCCCTCGCGTATCGAGGATGAAATCCTTTATCCCTTGTCTTATTTAATTTTTTATCTTCCCCAATTACTGAGGACAAGGCCTTTGATCCTCACCTCGTGTACCGAGGGTGGAAGTGAACGATTACGCTCTTGCTTTTTGTGACCTTCCCCGTGTACCGAGGATAAGGTCCTTGATCGCCACCTCCATGCGAGGATGGTAGTGAGCAATTCCGCTATTATTTTTTATGACCTTCCTCGTGTATCGAGGATAAGGTCCTTGATCGCCACCTCCGTACGAGAATGGGGTTTTATATTGTTTTCTACTAATTTACCCTTTGAAAGGAAGAACACAATATTTTTCATCTCATGTTCGAATGCTGGGGCTGGTGTGGATGTTGACCTGTGTACCTCGGTGGTCGCGTTCCGACCACTCTTTTGATGTCATGTTCTTGATTGTTGAGGTTGGGTGCAATGGTTGCAGGTTTTGTTCTTCATTACCTCAGCACTTGGCCTCGACTCACCTTACTCGTTCTTCTTTGGTACGAGAAGAGGACGGATCGGTCGTCGGGGAAGAGCGTCGTGCCGGGGTATTGGTACGTGCTCGACCATCATTTTTCCTAGTCTAGACTTTGCACTTGGGTGAGGTGTAGCTTTCTTCTTCCCTCTGCCATTTAAAATGGTCCCTTTATCGGTTGGGCCTTGCTCCCTTGCGACCATTGCGTTAGTTGTGATTCTTGACTTTTTGCTTAGCTCGAACATTTTCAACTCGGCCTCTTGGATTCCTGTGAGATAAAGTCTCTGGCGTTCCCATAACTTTAGCTCTTCTTGGTATTGCTCTTGCTCGTTTCCTGTGTGTTTTTGCCAGTTTAAGAGCTCACGATCCGAGCATCCCCCTCCTCTTCTTTCTCCTCGGTGAAAGAGGTCTCTGTTTGGTTAATATCAGCTCCCAAGTTACGGACAACGTCCCTCTTGCCCTTCCCCTTTAAAGCTTTCGGGCTGGGGGTGACCAAGTCTATCTCCATGAGCTTGCTCGTCGCCGAGGAGGGTTGCATGGTTGGAGTGGCATTGTTTGCTCCCTATTCTTTTTTTTTTTTTTTTTTGTGGGTGTGTTTTTCTATGGTTTTTAGTTACAGTGAGAAGAGAAGAAGAATTAAAGAGAGATTTCGACTTCCCAGCAATGGAACCAACTGATCACGCCACAAGATGGGGTGTCTATGCTGGAAGTCCACGTAATGGACCGGAGCTGAGGTGTCAACTGTAACAAGGATATCTGGGCTTGGTTCTCTTCTGGATGTATGTCGGAAGTACTTTGCGTTATCTTGATGACCTGAAACAAAGAGCACCGTTGGGGAGCTGGGAGGTTGTCTCAGCTAAAGCCCTTTGGTGTGAGAGTCAATAATGTGGTATATATGAATGTCGGAGCTAGGCGTTCCCTTAAACTTCCAGTGAGTATATTTGATATATTAAATGTGTGTTATGTGCTTGATAATGTGTGATCAAAACGTAAACTTTGCAAAGTCACATCGTGTTCCTTTTATAGTCCTTGCTTTGAGTCTCATGATTAGAGTAAGGGTCTCAGGACGTGGGGGCATGTTGCTGGTCGGCTCGCTGGTGGTCCCTAACTGGTTGACGTGAGGGCCTGTTGTTGGTCGACTTGCTGGCATCTCCTTACTGGTTGGTAGGTTGCGTGTATCTCTCCACAGTAGGTGGTTGATTACGCCCCAAGTCATGTCTGTTCCCTAGATGTAGGGGTTTGTTGTTGGTCGACTTGCTGGCGGCTCCTTACTGGTTGACTTTCGTTTGTATGGAAGACATGGTCTTCGTCCCGATGGTCAACCGTTGTAGACACCCCAATTTCGTACCCCTAATATGTGACATGACATAAAATATCAAAAACTGTTGAAACATTAACAAATGTCAAGTTACAGGGTTGAAAATGCAAAAGGAAAAAGTAGGATGCATGCGCAGTGAACTGCAGGGGGTGAAAGTGCAAAAAATTGAAAGTTGTAAAGAAGCTTGGTGCCGCACCATGCATCCTTGGTGCCGCACCATGCTACCCACTATTGCGCTCTCTCAGATGGAAATTGTACAAGTCTTGAAGCATAAGGTACAAGCGACTGATGCATGGGAAAGAAACTCAGAAATTCCAGCCGTGTCCTCATCTCCCACTATAAATAGAGAGCCCGGGCTCCCAGTTTCATTCGCTCATTTCCTCCGCGATTTTTAATCGCAGCGAAGCTCTGCTTCGTTCTTCCGTCAATATTAGTACGAGAGGTGCGAGATAGGTGAGTGGAACCCCCTAAAGTCTCCAAACCCTGTCCAAACTCCGCCAAAATAAATATCCACCAGTTATAAGTAATCCCTAGCCTAGTTTTTAGGTATCCACCTCATTTCCCCGACCCAAAAATCCCAAAGTAAGCCGTTACTCTGCCCGAGTAACGAGCTGAAAAACACCCTAAATAAGCCGTTATTCCGCCCAACCAAAAAGGCCAAAACCACAAAAACTAAGCCGTCATTCCGCCTGACCAAATAAACCAAAACTACCACATATAAGCCGTCACTCTGTCTAAATCAAAACAACAACCACACAACAAACAACAAAAGTCTCCCTCTCAGAGAAGGACGAGGTCGATCTAAAAGGTAAAACCTTTAAGGGCACCGTTTATTTTATTTATTTACTTTTCTGTCTTTTATTTATTATTTAAAGTTGTATTTAAAATCCGGCACAATGTAGCCAATATAAGCCGTTGTGCTACCCGGATTAGATTAGGAAATATTATGTAAAAGAGCCGTTATAATGGCCAAATATTCTTAAATATATCTGTAATTATTGGAAGGAGACGGCTGCGAGTCCGTAAATAATGTGGCCACGAATGTATTTGTTTAAATTTCCCTGTCATTTTAATACCTTATTTATTTGCTAAATAAATGTGACAATAAGCATACTTCAGCCAAAAACCATTTTCGAACCCGTTTTCTTTTTCTCTGGTTATTTTTCTTTTCTTTGGTTTTGCTTTATTTGTCTTAAAATAAAGATGGCGAATCTAAAACTTTCAGATTCAGTGGGGCCTCGCAACATTCCCTCTTTGCACTTTCCCGTTCTCCCATAAAAAAAGGAGATATGAGAATGGAGGGGTGATGCATTCTCATATCCTGGTATCCCCTAAACAAGGGATAACTTGATGCGGGAAACCCAAAGCTCCCATAGTAATCTGAATGGGCCATAAGGCTATTTTCAATAAATCCATAGTGGGGGCGTCGCAATATCCTTTTTTGCACTTTTCCGTTTTCCCCTAAAAAAGAGAAAATGTGAATGAAATGGTAATGCATTCTCATATCCTGGTATCCCCTAAACAAGGGATAACTTGATGCGGGAAACCATCAGTTCCCATATTGGATACAAAATCCACTCAAGGCAACCGAGACACATTCCAACGTGCTAACATAAACAGCACTCCTCTCGCACTTTTGATTTCGTCTTCCCCTAAACAAGGGAGGGTGGAACGAGAGTAGTGGTGTCCCGCATCCGCACGTACGCGCACCCCTATCCAAGGGCGCGCGGGGCGCGGGTCGCACCCCGGGAACTTCACAACCGTGTTCGGCTCTCGAGTTGATCCTCGGCCTCCCAGGGATTCATAATTAACTAGTTGTGGTCACCAACCTTGGTCGCCTTTGTTCTGTCGATTTGGTTCGTCAGGTTGTGGGCCCCTTTTAGATCGAGCTAGAAGACAGTGTCTTTCCACGTATGAGAGCTTGGGTTGGGTCCCTTAAGGGGGACCAACTTTTTTGCTACTTTTCTTAATAACTATGCGTGGTTTGGTTTCCTAGTAGTAATTTATTTTACGTTCAATTTGTAGGATACAGAAATACATATTGTACATGTATAAAAGCAATAAAAATTGGCCTATGAGAAGAGATACTTAATATTTGGAGGTAAATCTAAAATCACCAAATACTTTAATTAATAAGATAATCCATATATACAAACAAATAAATACAATTTGTAAAAGGGGTTACGAAATAATTCGTGAAATCAACGAAGAAATAAGGAAGAACATCAATGAATTGGAATTGGTGACAATAGCGACAATATAAAAGTTAATCATATTTTAGAGCTTGTTCGGGGATACTCTGTAGTACACGATGACTAGTGTCAAAAGAGACGACACTCACACTAACACGATTAGTAGGAATTTGTACAAGCTCACAAGCCACATCTTTGAAATCAAGAAGTCCTCCGTCTTTACACTTGGCGAGCAATCTAGCAGCCTCTTTTTTTGTCATCAAGACTTTGACTTTTATCTGGCCTTTATCCTCAATCAAACCCATATCTTCTTCTTTCATCTCAACTTCTTTACCAAGCATTGGTTTTGCTTCATCTTTGATCCCTTTTATATGACTTCTTTGCGTTGAACTTTTATCCAACTCATCTCTATATATGTAGCTTGAAACTCTAGGCTTTCCAAGGTTAGTTATTCCATTAATTAGAGCCAGTTTTGGTGAGGTATTAAAGAAACTAAACATGGTTCTGGTCTCTGTGTGTCTGAGAGAGAGAGAGGGAGAAGGAGAGGCAGTGAGAGAGAGAGAGAGAGAGAGAGAGATGGGGATGATGGAGAATGAAGATTTGTTTTGAGGCTATATAAAGAGAACATGGGATGGGACATTTATGAAGAAATTATTTGTATGGAGTGCAATTGGGGTCTTGTAGGAATCCATTTAATTTCAATTTAAATAATGAAATAGACTAGCACAGTTGCACCGTGAAGCATGGGGAAAATATGGTCGTCTTACTCTAATTGTGCGTGACTTTGACGTAAAATAAGGGTAAGAAAATGAGTGTTATGGATAATTATGAGTTAGTTTATTATCTATGGTTATTTATGAATAATAAATTAATTCATGATTATTCATAACACTTATTTCGTCACTCTAACCTAAAACATACAAAATTTCCCCTCGATAATCACAAAAAACTCTAAGTTGATTTTATTTTTTTGGTAAATCGTGATTGCAATATAGTTGAGACTAGTATACGTGTCTGAGTCATAGGCACGGTATCTGTATGTGATCAGTTCAATGAATGGTCGGGATAAACAAAACTCATAACTAACGGGATAATTCAAATAAAACTCATAACTGAAGGTTTTATATGTAATTGTAGAGGGGTAATTCAAATATAATTCATAACTGAGAGGTTCATTTGTAAGTCACATACTTACGAATCAATCTGAACCGTTAATTGTATTTAAAACAATTCAATCAGAACCATCAATTAAACTTTGAGCTCTTTTATAATATAGTTAGATAAGAAAAATAATCTTAAATGCCGACACAAGAAAATTATATCGTGCATCTCTCAAGCTGATCGGTATTGAATGACTCAGTACTTAATATGCATAATCCAAATCAATGAGTTTATTTTGAAAGCCTCATGTGACATGTCAAATTTTCTAAAATTGTGGTAACTTGTTGGTAAATATAGCTCATATATATATATATATATATATATATATATATAGAACTATTTTTAAAAATGAAATCTTTGTAATTGATTTTGACTTAGTCTTTTGTTAGTTCACTCTTTCTTATTCAATTTATTGTATAGTTTTTGTTTGTTAAGATTTTTATTTTAAGTTTATCTTAATTAATAGGTGTTGGGATAATTTGTGTGTGAGAGAGATGATGTTTTTGAATGCTTAATTATATTCTTTTTGGATGAGTTACAAAATTTGACAGCCAATAAAATATGTTATTTCTTTAGTTTTTGTGATGTCGTCTTTCATTTGTTTAGTGCACATTAGGTCTGGCAAATTGGATGTGTTGGGTTGGAATGAGTAATAGGTTGAAACGGGTTGAAACCCGTTAGAACCCAAATATCAAACTGGTTGAAATGAGTTGTGTCGAAACGGGTCATGTTGAAATGGGCCCGACCCGTCTCAACCCAACTTTCCTCCTCCTTCAAAAAACATAAATTTATAGCATAAAAAGTCACGGGCCGGAATGGGTAACGGTCCTGACCCGCTTTAACATAACCAGACCCAACATGTTAATATTATTAGGTCGAAACGGGTTACCTGTTTCAATCCAAAAAATATTACTCTCTCCGTCCCTAATTTATTGTCCTGACCAGGCGTACCGTTTAAGAAAACCTATTTGACTGGATTATTAATATTGGTTTAATGTATAGTTTCCTTTAAAACTCATGTGTATGTGACTCATAATTAAAGTATGGTGAAAAAGTAAGGGTAAAGTGGTAAAAGTGATGTTCTAAAAAGGTAAGTTTCAAAGTGGACAATTATTTTGAGACGGACTAAAAAGGAAAGGAGGATGATAATTTAGGGACGGAGGGAGTAATAGGTTATGTTGGGTGGGTTAATGAGTAATGAGTTATAATTATTAGGCCTAGTGTATATTGATCTGATTCCTACAAAATCTCAAACATATATTAATTTATTTGTATTATACTTACTACATACGTTGATAATGTCCGTAGTGAATGTTATAGACACGGAAGCAAAATATAGTATAAAATCGTCAGATCGCGATTTAAAATGGATCAATGGATAAATATTTAACTGGTTTATTTTGAATGAGTAAAAAAATGGAAATATATTTATCACTAGGTTAATTCTAGGCAAACGACCAAACCAGTCTTTGTGATCGTACGTAGTGGGTAAACTTATTGCACAGACTCAGTTTTCCACTGTGAACAATTATTTCAATTTTGAACCATTCAACAAATTATTGTTTTAGACTTTTGCGGCTGCGGCTGCCTGCTATCACATCAAGCAATGCCCAACTGAGAATTTGAGATTAGCTTTTAGTCCAGTCAACCTAATTAAGTAGACTATTAACTTAAGACCTAGTCCACAAACAAATTACTTTAAAAAAAAAATTAAAAAGAATACTTGACTTCACGTCAATGTTTCCAAAGGAAAATTTGTTAATTAATGATTACCTAAATTGACCATATTACTCTTAGTTCCCTAAAAAATTATCTTGTTAACTCGACACAAATTAAGAAAAATTGTAAGTTAAACTCATCATTAAAGTAGTAAAGAGAGTAATGGTAAATAGGAAAAATGTTTTCTTAAAAAATAATTTAGAAACTAGATAATATTTTTAGAAAAACGGATGAAAAATGATGAATATTTAGGAATTGAGGGAGTAGGATAGTTAAAATCATTTTCGATATACTATTTGGTAGAAAGTGTAGTAATTCTTGAAATTTAAAGGACTTTTAATTAAGTTTATCAAATGATCGGAATTAGAACTTCTTATTGAATTATAAGAGCTATGTAAAATCAAATGAAAATGAAAAGGGACCTTCAAGGCGACTTCTTTTGTTCAATTTCGGTCAACCATTTGCCTTCCATGCAACCATCATCGCCTTTGGAAGTTCTTAGTCCCTGATTTTATTATTATTGTACAAAGATGACTATTTATAAAATTAATTAAAATTTTCCCACGAAACAAAATTTTAGCTATTCAACTAAAAAGAAAAAAACGTACCTTAATATACCAATAAAACCACGTTTCATGTTCTGGAACAACAACAAATTGAAAAATCGATACAAAACAGTTTTCGTAGAGGAGAGACGTGGAGAAAGGTTTGGAAAAGGCAAAGGTTGCGCACGACTGTTGTGTACTTGCCTTGGAGCTAGCCTTGTCAGTTATCATATGCTTATATCGTAATATCATATTTTACATCGGATAGGTATGTGAATTGTATTCGATTTATAAGGTGATTATACATTATTTCTGGACATCAACATTATTTATGTACTTTTGGGTTGGCTTGTGGTGGGTCTGATGACCCAAAGTGCTGCGTACTCAGTGGGCCAATGTGTGGACTACACGTAGTGGATCTGACTCTCAGGCTCGGGTCGTTTCAAATGGTATCAAAGCGGGTCCCGATCGGAAATATGGGAACAAAGTGCTGTGTGACCCAAAGTGCTTGTGGATCTGACTCTTAGGCTCGGGTCGTTTCAAATGGTATCAAAGCGGGTCCCGATCGAAAATGTGGGAACAAAGTGCTACACTGCAGAAGGTGGGAGCCACCGCTTGATTCATGCATCACCCGGTGTATGATTTTTAAATCAAGGATTTAAGTGGGGGAGATTGTAATACCCCATCCCACATCGGGTAGGTTACCGGGCTCTCAGGCTCGAGTCGTTTCAAATGTTATCAGAGCGGGTACCGATCGGAAATGTGGGAACAAAGTGTTGTGCGGGTCAAAGTGCTACACCGCTGAATGTGGGAGCCACCTCTTGATCCTCGTACGAGCCACCTCTTGATTTCTGCATCACCCAGGGTATGATTCGGCATTGACGAGGATTTAAGTGAGGGAGATTGTAATACAACATCCCACATCGGGTAGGTGTGTGAAGTGTGTTCGATTTATAAGGTGGTCACACACTACCTCTGAACACCAACATCATCCATAGACTTTTGGGTCGACTTGTGGTGGGCCTGATGACTCAAGGTGATGCGTGCTCAGTGGACCAGTGTGTGAACTACACGTAACGGATCGGGCTCTCGAGCTCGGTCGTTACATCTATTCTATTGGAGAAAGACAAATAGAATACTATTAACATTTCAAAAATTAAGGTCGTCCAAACATTTGTTGTTTGAAAGTCAATTTTTTTTAAAAAAATACAGTAATATTATTAGTAATCAATTAGTAATAAAATGACACTTTTATCAATTAATTTTTGAAAGTGAACTCTTTAAGTTAAATATCTCAAAATGTAATAGTGGATTTTTGTCTGAAACGGAGAGAGTATATCTAATACTCTGACCGTTAGGGCCGTATAGTTCATCATATTATTTTGGGATGTTTCACTTAAAGAGTCAACTTTCAAAAAATTATGTTCATCATCTCCGATCTTTATAACATGTCAACTTTACCTTCACATTTGACATTAATATATTAATTATGTTTTAGCATTTTTTAAGATTATGATCATTTTTAATGCTAATTATACCATCTTTAATAATTAGACCACTTTTCAAATATTTATTTTTGGGTGGAACGGAAGGAGTAGGAGTACCTATCAAACGGTTCAAGGTCAAGAAACAATTATGTACGGCAAGGGTGACGAACCAATTTACCATTTTGTCACGAGTGCAATTTGACATAAGGTCATTTGAGACTGAGTTTTTATTTTTTAAGATAATTAAACTAAACTTGAACATTTTTTAAAAACTCGATAAATGGTCAAGCCTGACTTGATAAATATAATAAAAAATAAATAAATAATTAGAGATATTGGAGCTCAGCTCGATCAAAAGCTAATTTGAAATTAACTAAATAGCTAATCAAAGTATTAAACTAAGCTTGTGTAGTGTTTGAAGCTGAACAATGTCATTAAGCTAAACTTGAGCATCCAGAGAACTAGACTAACCAACTTTATTTACATCCGTAAAAGGTGGTGCATGATCATGAAGTGTATCTTCAATCTTGGTTGGGCAGTTAGTGGACAACTATCCATAGTTGGGGTTGTGTGCCTTTGATCATGTGTGCCTCGTTAGGCCTTTCAGCTTATACTTGGTTAGGGCGGGTTGATTTGTTTTGTGAATAATTGCGGGTCGATATATTTTTTAAAATTATAACCATTTCATTACCTTTTTCTATAAAAAAAAATCGCATAAGTGCATTTTTATAAATTTATTTCAATAATATTTCTTCATCCGTCTCCTTTCTTCCTCCAATTGCTTTTTAAACTTGTTTGGTGGAGCGTTTTGGTCAAAACGTTGGTAAAAAACGCAGTGCTTTTTCTTTAAAAGTGTTTCAATGCAGTGTTTTAAAACGTTGCGTTTTAAAAATGTGCAGCGTTTTAAAACGCTCCAATTTGAAGCGTTTTAAAAATATGCTACATTTATAACTATTTTGTTTATGAAAAATAACATTTTGAAAATAGTTTTTCAAACGTGTTTACAAAAATAAAATGACGTTTTGAAAATGTTGTGTTTTAAAAACGCTGCACCAAACGAGCCCTTAGTCTCTCTCTACTTTCTTTCTTTTCATCTCTTTTCTTTTCCTTTCAATTTCTTTTGGAGAATTCCTTTTTTTTTCGCAGTCCACGACCCATCGAATAATAGCTACTCCATGTCCGACTTCTGAAGGATCGAGATGAGTAGCAGCCGAGCTACATTTTAACTCCTCACCGTCGATAAAAATCAGTCGTGTTAATCGAGCCACTTGTTGTCAGGGTGGCATAAGTGACTGAAATGTCGTTCGGTTTGTAATTGTATTACTTGATTACAACTATACCGAGCTTGGAGTGACAAAATTGGAGAAATGACTATGAGTGTGTTTCTTGCAAATTGCAATTATATATGTGTGAAGATAATTGATGGCAAAGGGGGGAAATCATTGGGAATATTCTGAACTAAATTCCAGAAGAGTATGTGGGTGAGGGAGAGAGATAATGCGTGAGTATTTTTCTTATCTTTTACATTTGACAATTTCTCCAATTAGATGTCGTTATATCTCGGTGGAGATTTTTGAATCCAGAGATGGATCTCCGTAATTTTGAACGACGCCCAAAAAATTTGATGTAGTGCCTTTTGAGCGACACCCAAAAAAATTTACTAACACCCCAATTTTTTGACTAACGCCTAATTTTTTTACTGATACCCCAAAAAAAATTAAACAACGCACAAATTTTTTTACCGACACCTCAAAAAATTTGAACGACACCCAAGTTTTTTTACCGACGCACAAATTGGGACATTGGCTTTGTAATACTTCAATCCCACATCGGGTAGATGTGAGACTTGTGTTTGATTTATAAGGTAGCCATGCGCTACTACTGGGCACCAACATCATCCATGAACTTTTGGAGGCGATGACCTACACGTAGCGGATCTCATTTGTATGCGCGCCTTTCCTTCATTAAGGATATCTCCGTCATTTTCCCGCCAAAAATGTACTATAGCGGTTAAATAAAATTTTCGTGGACTTTTGAGATTATATTTTCTCCATAATGTATCGGCCTGGTTATCACCCTTGTTTTTGCCTTTCAGTTTCAGATAAGTTAATTTTTAAAAAATTGTTAGCTTTAAAGTAGAGAAAATTGCATGTCGATCCACTTTACTAAATTTTCAACCATTTAAGTACCTCTCCTTTTCCCAACCCTGAAAGTCCACTTTCGTTAAATTATTTATAAGAAACCCACCATGTGTCTGCTGCTCACTTCGTTTTTTCTAAGCAAGCCTTTGTGAAGTTGGGTTGCAAGAAGGTGGGTTCGTTCCTAAAATGTCCGTAAAAGAGAAATTATGGTTGGAATTCACAGTGATGGGGAGGAAGAGAGTGGGGAGGTGGGTGGCTTCACGTTGAATTCAATTAATCCACTACCCTAACTTCTCAATTTCTTTCCTCTTCATCTATTAATCTTCAGTTTCAACAGTACGTTTTTCTTTTTCATTTGTGTTTTTGTGTTTGATTCAAAATAGATTTATTTTATTTGTTGTATTGTTATGCATGTAAACTGTTCGAGGAAATACTTGAATATAAATTTGTTCGTTGTTGGACTCAGTTTTTGAATCTGGATGCATCAATTTTAAATTACAATCCATCATTTGAGAATTGTGATGCGTCGATTTGGATTTGCAATACATGATAGATGCATAAATGAATCATTTGTTTGATTGTGTATGGAAAAGAAGAGACATGAGGTATGTTTCATTTTGCGATGCATCTAATTGGATAACAATGCATGAAAATCATGCATTGCAATTTCAAATGCATGCATCGTCAAGGGACATGAGGTCTAATTCATTTTGCGATGCTTCCAATTAAAATTTTGATGCCTCAAAATATTGCATCGCAATTTCAAATTCATGCATCATCAAGGGACATGCAGTTTGGTTCATTTTGCTATGCAACCAATTGGAATTTTGATGCATCTAATTGGAATGAACAATTTAGGCTTAATTGCTTACTCAAACGCCTTCAGATTAATCTTTCTTTTTCTTGCAACCTTCGGTCTTATTTTATGAAAGTTGGGTCTTGTAAGCATTTGAATCAAGTTCATTCCTTCACAGCCTCAATTACGATGCACCGACTTTGGTTTTGGATGCATCGCGTGCCTGATGCTCTTCGTCTTCATTGTTTACTCAGCTGCCTTGAGATTAATCTTTCTTATCCCTACAATCTTTGTCTCTCAACCTTAGGTCTTAATTTATGAAAGTTGGTACTTGTAAGCCTTTAAAGCATGTTCATTCCTCCACAGCCTGAATTGCAGGCTTTGATTTTGGATGCACCGTGTGCCTAATGCGTTTCATCTTCATTGTTTACTCAAATGCCTTGAGATTAATCTTTATTTTCCTTATAACCTTCGTCTCTCAACCTTTAGTCTTAATTTATGAAAGTTGGGTCTTGTAACCTTTGAAGCTGGTTTATTACTTCACAACCTGAATTACAATGCCTCGGCGTTGGTTTTGCGATACACGTTAAGGTGCACATGTGCATTTAGTAATGGCTAAAATGATTTTGTTCCAAACCTATCTTTTATCAAATTTTACAATCGAATCCCTAGAGTTTGAAAAATGACCATACGACCTTTTTCCCAAAATTTTTTGGTAAACCCCCAGATTTTTGAAAACTCTGGCCCATTTTAGGATTTATGAAATTTCCTAAAATGTTATATTTGGAGTGATTCGATTAACGCAATTGCGGAACCCAAATGAAGCCGACTTGGTTAGCTTATGAGAATCATCCCCATTGAACCCCCACTCTACTTTCCAATGATCAGGGAACCCATTGGGATAAATTTGAGGACTGAAGCTGGGGCTTTGTGATCCCGGGAGGGTGGCTCAATGAGGCACGGTGATCAATGAAGCTCTAATTACGCTTGGCAAAGGCAGCAGACCGTGAGTTCATCATCGCTTGAGCAACTACTGCAGAGGAATTGATGTGCACCGAAAATACACCTTCTAAAGTATTCGCCAAAAGGCCCGTAGAGTACTATATATAAAGGGGTCTTCCTCATTATAGAGAGGCTGGACTCCTCAACCTCTCAATCTCTCTCTCTTGCACACTCTTCCCTAACGATGCTCTCTCTTTGCAAACTAAACAACTAGATATCCACCCGACAACATCACAGACGACGAGACTTTCGGCACCCCTTCTCGTGGCGTGATCAAGTGGTTCTGTTACCGGGAACGACTTCATTTCGTTCCTCTCTAGTCACTAACTCGCGTCAACCTCGACGAACTCTGTTCTAAGGGTGCCGGAACACCATCGACGAACATAAACACACAAACTATGCATGCGAGCTTGATGAAGAAAATGAAAACGAAACATAAAACAAAGGTCACCATTAGATGCGCCCCATGCAGACGAAGCCAACGACGCAAAAATCACTTCCATCCGACCTCCCAGGCTCCGCCACGCGCCATCGAAAGTTTATTGAAGCGGTACTGTGTGGCAAAGCAACAGTTAAATATATTCGCTCCACTCTAGAGTTTGAGAAGATTATAACACCACCAATAGCTGCGTCTTGAGGAGGCGAGTCCACCTCCACGAAAATTGAGGTCAACATAGTTGTCTTGCTCGGCATTGTTTTGCCAGAAGTGGCTGGGAAATAGAAGTAACCAGTAGCTGGGTCTTGAAGAGACGAGCCCGACGCTGCTGAAATCGCCACAAACAGAGCACCATTCGCCGGCACGCACCCATTGCACAAACTTGGCGTGTTGTTGCATGTCGGTGGGACTTGACATGCATGTGATATCCCTCTAATATCAGGTGCACCCTTTTAATATTATATTAATTTATCCTCTTAATGGGTATTGCAGTCTGTCGGTCATAGTGCCATACCCTGTCAATTACTAACTCACTTTTGACTTTCCAATTGAATGGTTACTCACATGACCATGTCTTTGACTCTTAATAAAACATGAAACTAATAAAAAAAAGAAGAAGAAAGAAAACCGTTTATAAAGTATTAAAGAACAATCTACCTATTTGATATGGAGTACCTAACTTATTTACAGTCTCCACGATTAATTATTTCTATCAACAATTGTTTAAAGTTAGTAATTGATTAAGAGAGTAACTATTATTTTATTTCTTTTCAAAAGGAAATTGGCTAACAACGAATAATGTATTGATGTGGCCATTGTTATATTTGATAAGTAGTGCAATTTATATGTCGGTTTAGTAGTGACACATTCTGTTAAATTATTCTTAAATCATGATAATTGTTTACAAATATACTATTGCTATCAAATAGTACGAAAATTACATAATATCTAGCAAGTGATAAATTGAAACATTAGCTATTGATCTAAAATTGCATGACGACCAATAATATGACTTAATAAATTGAATGCATAATATAAATTATCATGACGAGTACGATTTATTGTACGTAACTATTCGATGATCTTATTGAGAGCATGCATTAGCGTTCATCGTAATAAGTAAAAATATTTTCTTATAAATTTGACAACATTATTTTGATTAAATGTACACGAGCTCGTTAGTCTCGTCAACTTAAATATTATATTATTTAAATTTCATTGGTATATAATAGACAATTAAATGTGGTGCAAACTCGCCTGCTTTTGAGAAACATGACATGCAAATTGAAATTAATTTATGTCAAGCTATACACTCACCTATTCATATCAATAAGTCAAAAAATTGTCTACATGAAACTCGTGAACTGTCTGTTTTATGTTATTTGCTCGGCATGCACGCCTAGTTTAGTTTTACTATGTTAGCATGATACGCTCGCATGATCTCTTAATTTCATGCATTCAACTAAACAACAAATTATAAGGTGAAGTGTTGCCACCATTATTTATCCTCACATAATATGCATTTACTAATACAATCTTATACAACCACCATGCTCGGACTATTACAAGTACTGCAAGACTAAAATATTTGTGATGAAGCATGATCTTTTGCTTATACAATAGCTATGGTTATTTGCTGTAAGTTTGGATTAAATGCGAGCATGATTACTTTCTTATTTACGCAATGACAAATTCATAATACACATTCTAGTTAAAAATGGAATATGTTTGATTCGTAATGATGCTTCCGAAATTTTCAGGTATAAAATACAAACTGGCATAGCCTCGAAAACCACGAGCATATGTGTCCCTCTACAAACAATCATATTATCATTTACAAGGAAGATTTCAAAAAACATTATTTCACTGAATCTAGAACTACAGCATTACTGGAAGCCAAGACATTTACTGATTTATTACTGTCCAGTTAATAACAATAATTAACTAGGGGGCTGCCATTGAAGCCTGAAACAAATAGAAATCTTTACTACTTCTCGATCTACGGGGATGCTCCTACGCTCAAGAAGTGGGGGGCTACTACTACCATGACTGATAAGATCCTACAGCACTCTTATATGACAAAGCCCCATGACCGCCACAATAGTTATTTATATGACATCTTCATCCATATCAGATCATCGACGATGATAGAGACTACTATTTGAAAGATCCTCGCTTGCCATATCTAGGCCAATACCCGAGCTCATCTAACTCGCGGTCGAGCTTCAAATTATTTTCGAGCCCGTGCACGCCACGCTCGCGCCACTGCCCGAGCTTCATATTATCATTTCTCATGCCCGAGCACGTTATGGTCGTGCCAATGCCTGATGTGAGTGCCCCGGAAATCGCCCGGGCCCCGTGCTCCCTTGGTTAGGGGAATGCAGCGTGCGGATGCAGACACCACACTTTCCATTCCATCCTCCCTTGTCTAGGGGAAGACGAAATTAAAAATGTGGAAAGGGTGCTGTCAAAAGCGCGTTGAATACGCCTCAGTCACTTCAGTGAATTATTGGTCCTTTATGGGAGCTGTGGGTTTTCTGTATCAGGTAGTCCCTTGTTTAGGGGATAACAGGATGCAAGAATACATCACCCTTTCATTCACATCGTCCCTTGTGTAGGGGAAAATGGAAAGTGCAGAAAAGGATGTTGCGGGCCCCACTACAGACTTTATAAAAATTGTCTTATGGCTTATTTCGGATCACTATGAGTGCTTTGAGTTTTCTATATCAAGTTATCCCCTTTTTAGGGGATACCAGTATATAGGAATACATCACCCTTTCATTCTCATTCTCCCTTTTTTAGGAAAAAATGGAAAAGTGCAAGAAAGGATGTTGCGATGCCTCACTACGATCCAAAATGTTTTGCTAGAGTCGCCATATTTATTTTAAGGAAGAAATAAAGAAAAACCAAAAAATAAAACCAGAGATTGCAAAAACGGGTTCGGAGGCTAAGTTACGAGTTGGGAAGGTGCTAGGCACCCAACTCGCCCTTTCGGTCTCAAAAGCGGTTTTTGGCTAAAGTATGTTTTTTGTTATATTTATCTAGCAAATAAATAAAGCATTAAATGCCTACAAATACATCCATATTTACATTATTTACGGACTTGCAGCCGTCTCCCTCCAATAATTACAAATACATTTAAAAATATTTGGCCATAATAATGCCTCTTTTAAATGTTATTTTCTAAATAAATCCGGGCAGTACAACGGCTTATATTTTTACATTGGGCCGGATGGAAAATAACTTTTTAATAAATTAACGCTCCTAAAGGCTCACCTTTTAGAGCATGGTGTGCTCGCTCTGTTCTTCTCGAGAGAGGGAGTCTTTTTTGCTTGTTGCCGCTTCTTTGTTGCCGCTTGGGCAGTAATCCGCCCGAAAGTTGTTTTGGGACCCGTGAAAAGCAGGGCGGAGCAACTTGCTTGCTTTTTGCTTCGGGCGGAAATCAGGCGCGGTAAAGGGGCTTGTTTCGGCCGATTTAGTCTTTTTACTCGGGCAGAGCAACGGCTCTTTCCGAGGGTTTTGGACCGGGGAAATAGGGTGGATACCTAGCTAGGGGGCTAAGGAACACTTTGACCGGTTGGTTTTGTGTTTGAAGGAGATTTGACAGAGTTTCGAGGCTTTATAGGAGGGGGCGCTCACTCACTGATCGCTTTCTCTCAACGTAACAACGACGCAGAGTTTTCTCAGGCTGAAAGGCCATTGCAAATTGTGTCCCAAAAGCGAAGCCGGGCACTGCTATTTATAGTTGGATTTGTGTTTCATCGGCTTGTACCGTGCGCTGAGAGAATTGTGCAATGCGTTAACTCTGGGAGCCATCAGAAGTAGCCGGAAATTTGGCGCCGGTATTACTTTTGGGCGCCGCGCCCATTCTCCTATATGGCAGCGCCAAGCCTTCTTTCTTTGTCTATTTTTGATACTTTAGCCCCTGCATTTTACTGTTTTGTGCATCATGCTTTGTCTTTTGCATTTTTAAACCCTGTAACTTGACATTTATTAAGTTTTAACAGGTTTTGATATCACATGTCAATGTTACATACCAGGGGTACAAAATTGGGGTGTCTACACCCGAGCTTCATATTATCATTTCTCGTGCCCGAGCATGTTATGCTCACGCCAATGCCTGAACTTCATATTATTTTTGTGCCCGTGCACGCCACTGCCCGAGCTTCATATTATCATTTCTCGTGCTCAAGCACGTTATGCTCTCGTCAATGCCCGAGCTTCATACTTGTTCCTGATCTTTGCTCGTGCTTGATCTGATCGAGCTTTACATTATGGTCCCCGCTCGAGTTTACTTGCGACTGAGCTTCATATTGTCCTCCCGATGCATCACCCTCCTTATTGAGCACCATATCATACTTGCGCCGAGTCCTTTACGCGTCAACTTGTGCTTCATATTTCGACCAAAACTGAGCTTATATTCAACATATTACATTCCCCGAGCATCCCATCATGCTTCCTCATTAGCATTTGCGGCTACGCTCAGCGTGAGCTTCTTATCTCACTCCAGCTCGACGTTATCGATATTCTCAGCACGAGCTTTATATTATTATTGAGGATTGATACATCATACTCCTATTGAGCTTCATATCACGCATCATCATATAGCTCAGTTTTCTTGAAAGTCCTCGTCACGCTAAGGACAAGTCATATTATGGCCTTATGGACCACTTTTCTAGAAGATCCTCGTCAACCAAAGAACACTTTTTATTATTGTCTCAAAAAACCTTCACAAAGCCGAACATGAATCATATCAAAGGTACACGCAGGTTCCCCGCCAAGGTTCAAAAGTCGACTACATAAACTCTCTTGGAGTTCAAAGCAAAATATCTAGCATTACAAGAAAGAATTATGAGCAAATTGTCCTTCTTACCTTGGATATGAACCACTATGGAAGCCACCCCATCCTCGGTACACGGGGTGGGGGTCAACGACCTCATCCTCAGAACGCGAGGAAGGTTGCAATGCACAATAAGCATAAAGTGCTCATTCCCATCCTCGCACGGAAGTGGGACCAAGGGCTTTATCCTCGGCACACGAGGAAAGTCGCAATAAACCATGAGCATAAAGTGCTCATTCCCATCCTCACACGGAGGTGGGACCAAGGGCCTTATCCTCGGTACACGAGGAAGGTCACAATAAACCATGAGCATAAAGTGCTCATTCCCATCCTCGCACGGAGGTAGGACCAAGGGCCTTATCTTCGGTACACGGGAAGGTCGCAAAGAACAAATGCCGAAGTAGATTACAAAAGATGAGGATAAATCTTATCATGGCCTTATGGCCTAGTTTTCTTGAAGATCACTCGGTACGCGAGGACCAATTATTATTTTCTTGAAGACCCTGGGTGCGCGATGACCAATTATTATTTTCTTGAAGATCCTCGGTACGCGAGGACCAATTGTTAATTTCTTGAAGAATCTCGGTACGCGAGGACCAATTATTATTTTCTTGAAGACCCTCGGTACGCGAGGACCAATTATTATTTTCTTGAAGATCCTCGGTACGCGAGGACCAATTATTATTTCTTGAAGACCCTTGGTACGCGAGAACCAATTATTATTTTCTTGAAGACCCTCGGTACGCGAGGACCAATTATTATTTTCTTGAAGATCCTCGGTACGCAAGGACTAACTATTATTCTATTTAAAGATCTTCACTTAATCGAAGACAAGTTACTCGAGGCCTTAGCTTCAATTATCATACATCGGTCAACTCGAGCACACTCTCAGCAGGACAAGACAGAATCACAAGCAAATATTAATCCTTACCCTTGAGGTAAATCTCAAGGAATAATGAGTAGGGGGCTACTGATGTGCACCAAAATACGCCCCCTAAAGTATTCGCCAAAAGGCCCATAGCAAAGGAAGGGCCCAAGCCCAAAGTAAGTAAAGGCCCAAGAAGTACTATATATAGAGGGGTCTTCCCTCATTATAGAGAGGCTGGACTCCTCAACCTCTCAAATTCTCTCTCTTGCACACTCTCAATACTGATTTCACCGGTAGCTCGAGGGAACGCCTGAGTTCCAACACATATTATCCTTGTTATTGACTCTCACACCAAAGGGCTTTAGCTGGGATCACCTCCAAGCTCCCTAACGGTGCTCCCTCTTTGCAGACTAAACAGCCAGATATCCACCCGACCACATCACGGACTAGCCACAGACGACGAGACTTTCGGCACCCCCTCTCGTGGCGTGATCAGGAATCAAACTCATAGGTTATGGGAGTTGGTTTCCTCACTGGGGAGGAGGAGTATTTGATGAAGGGGACGAGTAATTTGTCGAAGGGTAGCTTGATCGAAGTTGGTTCAAGTTCTGGCGCATTTGAAGCCTTGTCGAGGATTGCAATTGGGTTGTTGAAGTCATCGTAGTTGACATTCTTGGTGATAAACCCTGTATTTGAGGCAATATAGAAGAATCGTGAGATCCAAAAAGATCGTCAAGATTAGTAGGCTTCATATTCCCAAACCTGTTGTTGTTATTATTGTTGTAATCATTATTCCACATTGACAGAGAAGATGAGAGGCTTGAAAGATCATCAATCAATTATTGTTTTCATCTGAGTTCTTATGCTTAATCGAATCTCTTCAATTTTAACATTTTGAGAAATTGCATAAATCCTAGTAGGGGCGAAATTTTTCAAAAATCTGGTGGGTTTACCAATTTTTTTGGGGGAAGGTCTTATGGTCATTTTTTAAACTCTATGGATGCAATTGTAAATTTTGATATAAGTTCGATTTGAAAAAATATCATTTGGCCCTTACTAAATGCACATGGACAACTTAACGGTATTTCTCTAACGGCATCCATCAAAAGGATTGCGGCTGTGAAAATTTAATACTATTATGACTCAGTTTTGACAAAAAAATTGTTAAGGGACTAATACTAAGAATGATTCAAAGTCAAGGGACCAATAGTGCAATTAACCCTAATAATAATAAAATCTAGAAGCTATATGGATCAGTATGTGTTTATTAGAAATAAAAAAGATCGATAAGAAACTATTGAAACCTGAAAAATTCTCCCAATTCGGTCAGCCGTTGTTCTGCATAATTCATAGGGATTTCTAGTCTCACTTTCAGGTGGCGATCATTTTCTGGAATTCCAGCACTATCTCTGTCATATTACGATGTTCAGCGACCATTGTCACCGTTCTGGCAGCGACCACAACTCATTAATCCAGTTACGTCTATCTCTCTTTCTCTCTCCCTCTGCATTTTTCAATTCATATGATTGTTGCATTAATCTAGTTATAATTGATTGAATGGAGGATTCGATAGTAATTTCTTTTAGGGAGCTCTTTGGGTTTTGTTATGCTTAGACCAAAAACAACGAAGGTTCTAAACCAATTGCTAACCGGATTCTGTGAAATAACAAAGGAGCTAATGAATGCTTAGTTAAGCATAAAGCGGTTTGGAGAGCATCTTAAGCTCTCATGCTTAAGAAAAAAAATTCAACCAAAACGACACAGTTTGGCCAAAAATTAAACCAAAACCGTGCGTTTTGGTGAAAGAAAATGGACCAGCCGCCGACAAGTCCTTTATCCCTTCACATGCTCCTTTCCACTTGACATTTTTCTATTGGACCGAATAACTTTTCCACCCCAACTTTTCTTGACCAATTTTCAGCTTTAAAAACTATTTTTTAAAATTTTTTTTCCTGAATTAAAGTACACATTTTTACCTATAAATAGAAACTTGGTTTGTTTCATTTGGATATCAGAAACTTTTTCTACGAATTTTTCAAGTTTCTAGCCATTTTTCTCTCTTTCATCTATTTAAATTTGATTTTTTAATCAATATTTAATATTGTTATTAAATATTTAGATATTAATATTTATTTACTTGTTAAGTAATTTATAATTATTTACTAGGCAAGATAATTTTTTATTATTAATGTTGGTAATAGATATTAATATTAGTGTAATTAATATTTCCATTGATATTGTTTATTGTTCTTATTTAAGTAGTATTGTTGTTGTTGTTATTATTATTAGTAGTATTATTATTATTTAGTAGTCAATTAATGTCATTATTGTAGTATTGTTATTTTTACTGATTTAGAACTTCATCGATGACTTCACGTAATTCATCTCGTAAAAAAATGATGAAAAATAAGATAATTCACGTTCATCTATGCCAAATCAATACTCTGCTCGTCAAATTCCCCAACCAACTTCACAAAACCAAGCATCATCCTATCATAATATTTTTTATTTCGAAAATCAGCCTTCAGTACAACAATTCCAAAAATTTTCAAATATCGGAGGTATGCAAAATCTTCAAAATCCTCAACAATTTGGAAATTTTCTGCCATTTTCTCATATGCCGCACCAATCATTTGTCTCATTTTCTCATATGCCGCAACAACAATTTGGAAATACTCATTCACCTTTTTCATCACAACAATCACGCTCACCAAGGGTATTTTCCTATGGGAGTGATGAGAAGTTCTACTCATGAATATGTTCCGTGTAGTCCCCCCTTTCAAATTTGCCTCAATTTTCAACACAACCGTAACCAGCATGTTAAAGAGGCAGATGAGGATGTCTTGGCTGATGAAAATACTCCTCAAAGTGGAAAATCAACAACAAGAGTAAAGTGGTCCATAAACGAGACCAAAACTCTATGTAAATCTTGGGAGAATGTGACTACCGACGTTTATGTTGGTACAAACCAAACTTCTACCCAATTTTGGCAAAAAAGTTGCAGATTGTTACAATACACATAAAGAGGAGGGTCTTAACAAATTCATGTCAATGTAAAAATCATTTTGGAAAGGTGTCAAGTACAAAATTCTCGAGAGCCTTTAACCATGCCTTAGCTACCAAAGCAAGTGGGTGGAATGATGATGATGTCATTAACAAGGCACATATTATTTATTAAGCCGATGAGGGAAAACGTTTCACCTTAATGGAAGCTTGGGGAGTCCTTCGAAAGATACCAAAGTGGTGGGCGACCAATGTTGAAACGGTTCAAAATTCAGACAGTAATGGCTCGAAGAGAAGTCGAATAAATGAAGCCGGTCATTTTTCGAATTCTTCCTCCAATGCCGAAGAAGCCTCAACTGCATTTCCAGCTCGACCACCTGGCAGAAAAGCTTCAAAGAATAAAGGAAAAGGAAAAGTTAAGGAGGCTCAACTTGAAGAGTTAAAGAAAGCAAATGAAATCGACAACGTGTTTAATGACAATTTTAACCGATGGATGAACTTTGCACAATTAAAGCTAGAGGAAGAAAAAAGGAAGAGAGATGAGGCCGTAAAGGATCGTTTATTCAAACAATGGGAGATTCGGTGAAAAAGAAAACAAAAACAGAAGAGGAAGATGATTGCACTCGGTTGTACCGTGAACTGTTTAAGTAGATATTATTCTAATTTGTCTTTCTATTTGTTTTGATTTCCAATTCATGTAATTCCTGTAATATTAATGTAATGTGTAATATTAATGCAATGTAATGTAATGTGTAATATTAATGTAATGTGTAATATTAATGTAATATGAACTGTTTAAGTAGATATTATTTATTGTGTACCGACAACTCTTCATTATTGTTTAGCTTTAGCTTTAGCTTTAGCTTTAGTTTTAGTCTTTTCTTTTAGCTTTTTCTTTAGCTTTATCTTTAGCTTTATCTTTTAACTTTTCAAATAATTTATTAATACCCGTGACATTTCATTATTTTCCCTTGGCCTATAAATATCGTAGTATAAACACTCCAACTAATCATCCCAACACTTCATTTCATACCTAACTACAATCATGTCTTCAAGTTCTAGTTTCAATTCTCGATGCCCAATACAAATGAAGAAGATGTCAATGATCACGAAGATATAGATACTTTGTTTGAAAGACAACTAGAAGAACGTATTTTAGACGCTCTCCGCCGACGCCTAAGCGCCAAATCATGAGGAACTAGTAACCTCCAGCCAAGTAGAAACAGAGGTCGTCAACGCACGCATAGACAGAGATCGTGTTGATGGCCATCGACGCCTATATGCAGACTACTTTGCGGAGAATCCAACATACACCGACCAACAATTTCGCACACGATTTCGGATGCGAAGACATGTCTTCCTCCGAGTAGTGAAAGCTCTAGGTGAACATACTACATATTTTCAACAACGATACGAAGCATCGTGGAAACCCGGTTTATCGCCACTACAAAAATGCATCCGCTATAAGAATGCTTGCTTACTAATGTCCGCCATGTGTGTGATGACTATGTTCGTATTGAAAAACAACATCAATTCAATGCGTGAAGAATTTCGCCGAATGTGTGGTTAGTGTTTTTGGAGATGAGTATTTAAGAAGACCAATGAGGAGGACCTTCAACGCTTGCTTCATGTTGGGAGACCCGCG
Source organism: Codonopsis lanceolata (assembly GCA_013146195.2). Lineage (NCBI taxonomy): Eukaryota > Viridiplantae > Streptophyta > Magnoliopsida > Asterales > Campanulaceae > Codonopsis > Codonopsis lanceolata. The sequence goes on along the minus strand of CM028382.1, from coordinate 22,335,957 downwards.
GTTTTCCGTGTATGTCAGGTAGTATAGATTGCATGCATTGGGAATGGAAGAATTGTCCTGTGTCTTGGCAAGGTCAATATGCTCGAGGGACTAAAGCGAGTTGTACTCAAGCGCGCTTCCCTACGACTTATGGATATGGCATGCATTCTTTGGTACTCCGTGTACTTGTAATGACATTAATGTCCTTGATCGATCGCCGTATATTAACGATGTTTATATCGGTGCTAGTTCGATAAGAGGTTTTACGGGTTTTACTTGCTAATGGTAATCAAGATAACTTGGGTTACTATTTAACCGACGGTATTTATCCTCCATGAGGCAACATTCATCCATTATTAGATCGCCACAAAGTGAGAAACATAAGCTCTTTGCTCAACATCAAGAGGCAAAGAAAGGATGTCAACGTGCATTTGGGGTGTTACAAGCACGTTTTGCAATAATACGAGCCCCAGCACTTATGTGGGAGGTAAGTAGTTTGGGAAAAATTATGATGGCATGTATCGTGTTACATAATATGATTGTTGAAGATAAACGAGATACCTACGATCGTGTACCAAATGCTTCCGACTATGACCAAGTTGACATTACAGATGGTAGCTTAGCATGGGAAAATTTTAATGAGCGTATTCCGGAGCACGAGAGATATGTTCAAACAAGGTGTGTCGTTAAGGATAAAGAAACACATCGCCGCCTGAAGCATGATCTAATTGAAAATATTTGGAGACTTTTTGGTAACTAAATTTGTTAGTGCTTGAAATGTCACGTTTGCTTTTATTGTTGTTGTATTTTTCCTATTTTTCAGGCTCAACTTAATGTATTGTTCTCAAATTTTCTATGTCTTGTTGTATTTGTATTTACTATTCTAATTATTGTACTTATTTGAGAAAAAATATTATTTACTTAATTATTGTACTTGTTTTACTATTTTTAAAATTATAAACATAATTATTAAATAATTTATTAATAATTATTTATTTATTAGTACTAATTTCGAAAATATTTTTATTATTTAATATATTAATGTAAGAAATATGTAAATAAAATTGAATAAACAAAATTATTGGTTGATATAAGTAAGATATAAAAATATTAAATTAATAGATATAAAGATGATGGGGTATGTAAAAATGTTGGAATCTGTGCATTGTTGGAAGAGTGCTTTTGGTGAAGAGTTTAAGTGGGGAGCTTAATGACGTTTTTGTAATAAAATAGGAAAAAATGGAGTTTAAGCTCCCCAAGTGGGGAGCTTTATTGTTCATGCTCTTATGGGACTTAAGGTGTGAGACGCAGGGCCGACCCTAGGCATAGGCCCATTAGACGGCTGCCTAGGACCCGATTTTTTACACCAAAATAGGGCCCCTCAATCTCACTTTTTAGCTTAATATATATAAATCATAATTTGCTATTGATGATTATTTTGTTAATTAATTAATAGTTTGATTTTAGATTTTGTTTACTCATTCCGTCCCAAAATTATTATCATGCTTACCATTATCATGCAACACTTTTACCGCTCGACCATTATTATTTTTTTCTTACTTTAATTATGAAACACATGAATATGAGTTTTAAAAAAAACTACACATCACCAATATTAATAATCAAGTCAATTGTTTTTCCTTAATCCGTGTGTCGGATTAAATATGATAAAAAATTGAGACGGAGGGAATATCTTTTGTTGTAAATAATTTTGTGTTTAAATATTTATTAGTTAGCGTGTCTATGTAAGTGTGCTATTGTTTATTGATTTCATCTTTTTTCAGGTGCTTAACGTTTTATTAACTTTTAAAAGAACTTAAAAACTTGAATGTAAGAAAAAAACAAAAAGAAAAACAATTGATTTGGTCTCGAACCAAAGTTTTTAATATTTTTAACGTGTATATGGTTGAGGCCCGGTCTTTTTAGTTTGCCTATGGCCCCTCTTAGGGCCTCTAATATCTATCCAATGAGCTTAATCGTTGTTAGCATGTTGATTGACATCCATTTTGCTCCATCTTGGTTGGATTTCATAAATAAATTGGGTGAATGATATAGCAAAAGCAATTAGGAAATACAGTCTCAGTTTAGCTACTTACAGCTAAACCAGATTAAATCCTCTATGCAGTTCCATCTGTAATTTTTTCGCAATCAATATCTTATTTTGCAATTGCAGCTCGATTGAGATAAAACGGTTCGACTTCCTCTTTCACTTCGTTGGGGATATTCGATGATCTTCTTGTCTCTTTGCACCCATGTGTTGCATCCGACAGAGACAAACACAACAAGGAAGGTCTGGGGCAGTTGCCCCACTTGTTTTTTTGTGATTTTTTAAATACTTCATTCGTTTCGGGTAAAGAATTTACTATTCCATTTTGATTGTTATCATAGTTAACTGAATCAATTTAATTTTTGTCCGACCTAAATTTACTGAAAAATATTTAGTTTGTAGTCAACTGGATCTCAATTTAATTTTTGTCCGGCCTAGATTTATATTTAGAAAAAAAATTGTTCGTAAGTTTTGTTTTTAATTTTAAATATTTTAATTTTAAGTTATTTCTTTTTTTTAAAATTTGTGCTAAGTTTCTTATTGGTTTGAAATCTTTGTGATTTCGATTTCAAAATAGTCAGCGAGATAGTGCTTTTGGGTGTTTAATTATACTTTTTTGATGAGTTACAATATTTTACAGCCAATATAATATATTACAATATTTCTTTAATTTTCGAGATGTTGTCTTTTATTTATGCAGTGAACATTGATCCGATCCCTTACAAATCTCAAATATATATTAATTTATTCGCATCATATTCGTTTTATACATTGATCATGTTCATACTGATATCGTGTCGTAAGCACAAACACGAAATCTAGTTAATATATAAAAATGTCATTTTATTACTAAATTATTTTCTTAAAATTTTTTCACTTTCAAATGACGTCTCTGCCCTGAATCGGAACGTATGCAGTAATAATTTGTAAATGTTACAATTGCCCCCACTTCTGTTAAATTTCTACGACATGCACCCCGCCCCCGGTCAGTAAAAAAAAAAAAAATTACTTACCGAGAGACTGAAATTTTGAATCCCGTCCCTCGATTCCCAAATCCCAATCCCGTCTCCCTCAGTCCCGCTCCCATCCCTTCCCTCGTTCCCTTTCGCTACATCCCAATTCCGAGCCCTAGTCCCCTAGCCGCCGTCGCCCGCTCTCCAGCCTCCACGCCTCCACTAGTCGACTGGCTCTGCGAGCGGATTCCGACCACCGGACGGCAGTGCGGCTCCATTTTCAAGTTTCATCCTCTCTCGAGTCTCGAGTCCGAGTCTCGATCTCTATTCTTTAGTCTCTACTGCTCTACAGACAGACAGTGAGACAGGTATTCTAATTTCTTTATTCTGCAATCTTCAGTTCTTCAATTATAATTGTGTGATTGATGAATTTCTAAATTATAATTGTGATTTAAATTTTAAAAATTAAAATAACCCTAATTTTAAAATAGCCCTAATTTGAAATAACCCTAATTTCTAAATGAGTATTTAATTTATGTAATTGTTGTGAATTGTGAATTGTGAATTGTGAATTGTGAATTTGTGATAGATGATATTATGATAATATTGTTTTATTTCCTAAATTTTTGTGCTCAATGTCTTCGTAAGAAATGTCTATTTATTTAATCTGAAATTTGGGCATTTTAATTTGGGGTTGAAGTAGTTGATTTATGATTTTTTTTAGTTGTGTATATTTCCAAATTGTGTTTGATTTGAAGGAATTTGGTTTTAGTAATTAGTGATTATGGAGAATTTTTTTAAACGGAAACGATCGGAAGAGAATTAGGAACTGGTTTTAGTAATTAGTGATTATAGAAAAAGATTTGCTTAAAAGCGTTACAAATGATAATGTAATTAAATGTTTTCAATGTATGAAAACGTGTAGGGAACAATTATGATTTGTAAACATTATTAAATTTGTGCCCCCGGTTGTGAAAATCTCTACTTCCGTCACTGGCTGCAGGGGATCATATTAGGAAAGCAAATTATGTTTTACAGAAACCGTGGAAATTTTGTACAATCTTTTTGAACTAGGGAATGCACCTTGTTGCTCTGATTGTAATGTTCTGGGTCACGTTGTCTCGAATTATATAATCTTGTCTCATTCCATTCTTTCTGATGCACCCACCCATGTAAATGTATTAATCTCCACAATATCTCCCCTATCACATTGTGCATATAACAGCAACATTTTAAATAATTTCTTTTCACGCAAAATGGAGTAGGAAGATACAATTTCTACACAGAAAATGAGTCGTTACTCGTTACCAGGTCCCAGGAGCTCTATTTTTTCTACTTGAACAGGGATGTGGGTAACAACCCAAATGAGTTTTCAGAGGCTCATTTCATGGGTCGCACTGAAACCATTCCTAGCTAGGCCAGAACATGTTACATGATTCAGAGTTGTTTCGTGCATTCAAAACAAAAGCAGGGTGTCATTAGAGAACGTAAGTCCTTACTGAGAATAGAATAGATGCTTCCAAAATATTGTCTAGTAATTCACATAAGTGGTCGATGAGTCACTTAAAAGGAGAACCAAAAAAAAAACTATCTGTTTCCTGCATCATGAGTGAAATTAACTGTCATGTAAACTAGAAAAGGGTAGCGTAATGGTGGTTAAGCTGTTACCATTAGAGAAAGTAAGTCCTTACAGCATCTTGTTCATCAGTGTCAGTGCTGAAAACATAATAGAGTGGTGTCAAGACCTCATTCATGCCTTGTACATACTGGGTAGCAGGATTTGCTTTGCAAATAGGAGCAATATAATTCTCATACCTCCCTACCAACAGAAATATAGCAGGATATCGCTGTGCAAGGGTGAAATTGGAATGGAGTTTACATTCAACAAAAATCGCTCCAAGCAATTTGACAGAAACAGGGGAAACATATTATTCCCTGTTTTTCGTACTCAATTATGACTCCAATGAGAAAAGTTTCATGTTGGGGTGGGTACATTGCAAATCACGATCAATCGGCTCTACAATCTCTGTAACTGTTAACAAATATTAGTTTGGTGAACTCAGATAAATAATTACAAATAGAATTAGATGAACAATTAGAATTGAAAAGATGATTACCTTAAAGTATTGATTCCAAGCACTTGCCTTACCAAGCTTTAGGGGGTAATCTTTATTGGAGATACGTCACTCTCAGGATGTTTATTTGGACACCATGCTTGATCTTTTTCATGGAGAATTCCGACTGTCTAGATTATATCTTTTAATTAGTATGGTAATAATAACACACGGATCAGCGCATTGATGTAATTTGCAGTTTAAGAAAGAAGAACTCATATGCCAGAAAATAACAAGCATTTTCAAAAGGGCAAAAAGTTTTAGACAAGCTGCATCTTATAGATGGAACAGTTATGGATGCAACCTGAGCTGGAATCTTGTTGGACTTGACAAGGAGTTCTTGTTCTTGTATCAAAACTATTAGAGTATCAAAGCAGTTGTTTTTATAAGAGACTCTGTATTTCCCCATCTAACTATTAATGTTAGCGATCAGTAAAGTTTCACTGCAGCTACTTAATTGTGTGCTGTCGATCCTACTATATATTCATGTTTGCCATTGATTACATAAAAAATCAAAAGAAAATTAATGTATGTAGCATTAGCTTTCCTGCTGAAATTAAATCAGAGTTTACTCTATTTTAATTAGTCATATAACATAAACACTGGCCTTTATTTGTGCAATGAATTGAAGAACCCTATACATAATCTCCCGTTACGTACTATTTTTGCATTACATGTTTTTATGAATCTTTAGTTACAGGTTGTTATAAATAGTCCTTGCATACTTTGGTAATCAAACAACTGTAAGGCGGGACATCAAAAATAGCTAGTGAATTGTGCTTGATCATGCACATGCGTTTATGCTTGTTGGATTATAAAATTTTAAACTTCGTGTGTGAAATGACCTGAGCTTGAGCAACGCTTTGGTTGCCTATGGTATGACCATAGTTTGTTACAGTCTAATTTAATGAGGCAGGTATAGATCGATTAGATAAGCTATGTATGTCATGTTATGTTCGGTATGTTATTACTTGAGATGTAAAGTTGTTAATATTTTGAGGCTTTTAGCTTGAAAGTATGAAAAGCTGTAAGCCAACTATAGATTCAACTCATTGTTTATTGATGTAACTTGACAGATTAAAGCTGGATTAGGTAGGAAGTTAGTTGCTTATATTGACATTTAAATCGAATAGTTGTGTGCCCTTGCCATTTACATATTTATTATGTTTATTCGTTCTCCATTTGCAAGGGCACTCAAGCAAAGACCTTGAGGTCCTTAGTTCCAATCCTCATACCAACAAGGGGTCACACTTACCTATCAAAAATAATAATAATAAAAAAAATAAAAAATAAAAAAAATATATATATATATGCAAAGGATACAACAAAAACATGAGAAGTTTCCAGCAAACGTCTATCATATAAACTGTCTATCAGATAAACTTCGTCCGACAATGCACTTGTATGTTAATTGGTCCCCTCGGCCTCAAGTAAAGACATGTAACTAACTTATCCCTTGTAGATGGTACAAGTAGAAACCGCCCTATCAGGACAACTTGTTGATGCTACTTATTTCTTGACTTCGATTTTCTTGAACTCTGAGTAAGTTCTTGCAACTGCAGGCTTAGGGTGATATCAAAATCATTATCAAGCAGTTTATATAGAAAATGAGCTTAGAAGTCCAGGAATGTTGATGGCTTGTGAGTATGGTCATGCAAGTTTTTAAGGGGAGTGACCCAAAGCACGTGAAAGATAGAGACTTGAAAAGGCTACTAAGGTGTTGATTTTTCTGCTCTAATTGTAAGAAAATGACTTAAATTCCCTTCAATGTCTAAGAGACGTTTTACTGATTATATTTTGATGAAACCAGCTTCTGAAAATTTTCTGTAATACGCTTAGATTATCCGATAATGCTTTGTGCATACCCGAGTTACCCTACATATTTCTTGAATGAGAAAAAAAAGAATCTTGAATCATAAATTGGCATGATAACTTGATTTACGTTTCAAGACCAAATTTAATAAATCAAACAGCTCAAAGAAAGTGGAGATAACCCCCTAACTCGACAATTTGAGGTAGTGTATAACATGTTGCCATGCAGTCCCTAACTCGACAATTTTCATCTCTTCCTTGAAAAATCAAAGTAGGTATAGGTTTAAATCTGCATCAGGATCACCAGTGTCATCTGGATAAAAAATGAATGTTGTAGTTTCACTGCTCTAACAATGTCGTCAAAATACATCAATTTGCTATCCAAGAATTTCACACAATCAACATAGAGTGAGACCTGTGCAAAGATTAAAGTAGTATGGTAGATATATAACAGATAATCCTTTGTCATAAAAATTTCCTTGAGAAACCAACACAATTCTTCAGCAGATACTTAATTGTTACGTAAATTGAGTATACTTGCAAGCACTTTAAGGCACACACGTAGATTTTCATATTAAAATGTTCTTTTAAGTGTGAAATTAGGTGCAGCTTACTGTGAGTGGAAGTAGGAAAAAGAAGTGTCTCGCAGGGAAGAAACCTAAAGAGACCAAGAGGAGGGAGACACCAAAAGTGACCAAACATACTCCTCTCGCTGAATAGATAGAATAGATTACTGTATGGACTGGGGAAGGGAGACTGGATGAAAGATCGATGATAAAGAGAGAATCCCAATCATTGTTCTAAATGCTAATTTCTGATCATACGAGAATATAGGTTACTTATAAAAGTTTCATGGGGAGAAATATGTTTGGGAAAAAATCTTTCCTGTTCTATCATTGAATAGATTTGATCTGGCTGGTGGTTGTGTAATGAAATCAATTGGTGAGTTACTGATCAGACATCATTGAGTCCCAAAAGATAAAGAAAATAATACATGATAACCTGCTGCTAAAATCCGTTACAAGTGTTATTACCATTGATATTGCAGGAACCTGACATGGCAATGAACTTCATCAAGTCATTGAAAAGCCTTGCTATCACAAAGGAGATTGTTGTAGGGGTTTCGGGCTGCAGAACATTTGCTGTTGGAGCTAAAAAGAAGGGGGGCAAGGGCGGTGCAGCTGCAGATGGTCCAAAGACGTCGAGTCTGAGCAAAGAAGTCAAGGCTACTACTTTGGTAGGTGGCAATATCCTGAAGGAGGGCACTGATCCCAAACTACTAGTAGACTCTGAATACCCTGATTGGCTATGGCACCTGCTTGCTAAGAAGCCAGCATTGAGTGAGCTAAGAAGGAAGAAGACAGAAGATCTCCCTTACGAAGACCTCAAACGGTTTGCCAAGCTGGATAATCGAGCAAGGATCAAAGAGAACAACTCTGTTAGGGCCAAGAACTAATTAAAGTTTGTAGTAGAGACGAGAGGATTTGTTTTAGTAGTCGTTAGTGTACTACTGTAGGATTGCCTTGTGCCTTGACTTGCATATGGAAATGAAGAAAAGGGGATTAAAGACCTAGAATGATCTTTGAGATTATTTTTGTTAGAGGTGGTTGCTTGTAGTATGAGCTTACGGATCTTTATCCATTAGATAGATCTGTTCAGGTTAAATGAGACAAAATTCAGAAATATCAATGCAATCCTTTAGTTTTTGAAAGTACGAGCTTACGGATCTTAATCCATTAGATAGATTTGTTCAGGTTAAATGAGGCAAAATTCAGAAATATCAATGCAATCTCTTAGTTTTTGAAAATTATAGCGTCATCTCTCATGTTTATATATGTAGAGTGTTACTTTTATTTATTAATAGTGTTACTTTGTAATATAAAATGTAACTCTTTTGGTCTTAGAAGTGTCACTTTGCATTTTTAATAAAAATTATATTTTTTCTCCTTAAAAAATGTTATTTTTTGAGTTTAAATGTGTTATTTCTAGCCTTAAATGTGTTACATTTACTTTGAAAAGCATCTAAATTTTTTATAAATGAAAAGCGTTTGACATTAAAGTGTTACTTTATAACATTAAAAGTGTTACTTTTTAACATTAAATATGTCACTTTTTAGCATTAAATATGCTACTTTTAACCATAGAAGTCACTTTTTAATATTAAACTAGATCTTCGTGCCCTTGCATATGGCACGGTATCAGGTATATTTGATTTCGTCAATTAAAACGACAACGTCTAAATAAAAGGTGCGATTTTAAAAAAAATAGTATAGTTGAGGTTACATTACTTCAAGTGGTAGTTGAGGGGTGCTATTAGAACTCGACCCATAGTTGAGGGGGTTATTTGTAAGAAGTTATATGTAACCGACCTATGAACGTGTTATTTTGCGGCAGAATTAACCCCCTTGCCCAGATAGTCTCAGTCAATTAATTGAGCTCTATTGTGAGATTATATTATGTAAGGTTGATGTTTTGTAAGGGGTAATGATTTAGAAGATTAATCTCAGGGTATGACTGCACATAATTTTAATTTTAGGGGGTGACTTTGTAACATGGTGAGAGAAAATAAAGATTTAAAAGTGGATAACTACTCTCACACATGTGAATGTGAGAGTGCATCTCAACTATTAATTTTTTAAAGATAGTTTAATCTCAACCTCTAAATAGCTTTAGTTAATTGTACATGTGTGAGAATGAGCTTTATTGTAATATAAATGTGTCACTTTTGGCAGTCACCCTTAGTTTTATAGTGACACTTTTTAGTATTAAACTAGATCTTCGTGCCCGTGCCTATGGCACGGTGCCGCGATATCCGATTAATCAAGCCAACGTCTAAATAGAAAGTGCGATTTTAAAAAATGTTACAGTTGAGATATACATTATTTCAAGTGGTATTTGAGCTTTATTGTGAGATTATATTAACGTAATGTTAATGTTTTGTAAGGGGTAATAGTTTAGAAGATTAATCTCAGGGTGTGACTGCTCATAATATTAATTGTAGGGGGTAACTTTGTAACATGGTAAGAGAAAATAGAGAGTTAAAAGTGGATAACTACTCTCACACATGTGAATGTGAGAGTGAATCTCAACCATTAATTTTTTGAAGATAATTTAATCTCAACCTCTAAATAGCTTTAGTCAATTGCACATGTGTGAGAATGATCTCTTTTGTAATATAGATGTGTCACTTTTAAGTATTAAGAGTGTCATTTTTTAGTATTAAGAGTGTTATTTTGTATTTTAATAAGAATTATAATAAATTTCTCTTTATAGTGTCACTTTTAACCTTAAAATGTGTTATTTTTGACTTTTAAATTGTCACGTTTGGCTTTTGATGTGTCACTTAGCATTTTGTCAAAATCCGTTAGGGTCCGTCAAGTACCCCCAGGCAAATAAGGCAAAGGGAGGGCTAACGAAACTGACAGAGGATTAAACTGCAAGACATGAGAAATATAAGAATTCCGACGACAAATCTTGAAAATACAGAGGCACCGGAGCAAAATAAGAAACTTCTCATTAATGAACAATAAAAATTAATTCCTAGACCATCTTGACTGAATCAATATTATAATTTCAATAGTGCTAGGTTTACCACTAATTCTACCACTATTGTTACCACTAAGCCTTAGTGAAGGGCAATGTTGTCTTTCATTAAAACACATTTTGTCTTCACCAATGTTTAGTGGTAACAATAGTTGTAGAGATAGTGGTAAACATAGCATTATTGTTATAATTTTTAATAACATATTGTTTATTTATTATAAATCATGAATTCTTAAATGGGGTTCCGTCTTTTAGATTTAAGATTCTTAAAACAATCTTAAGCATGTTTTTAACTTTTTATTATGGGGGCTTTCTCCCCCATTTTCGCCTGATTGCCAGCTACTAACGTGTACCAATAAGATAGTGAATTGTTTCACATGTACGGGGTGCAATTTTTTTTTGTTTATCAAGGTGTACAAATAAACGATCAGCGTAGTTATATATCATGGGCTAGGGATTATATTGATCCACAGATGTCTTATTTGTGCACAATCTGTCCTTGGCATCAAGTACATAGGCCAATCTTTTGGCACTCTGCTTAACCAGTGATGTGCCAAATATGCTAGAGTTAGCGCCTTAGCGGGGTTCAAGCTCTGCTCTTTAAGGCCTGAGTTGAGCTCGAAAAATTTAAGTTTGCGGTAAAAAGAAGTTCAGTATATGCATAAACGTGCTTTGGAGAGAGAAAATATATTTGTACGTTTTAAAAAAAACAAATATGTTTAATATGATTTTTTTCTTAGTTATGATGTAAAATTCGGTTTAAAAATATGCGAACGAAAAAAATATTTCTATATGTTTATGTGAATATTGTACGAATATGATTTAAATATTTGAAATAAAAAATACGTCATGTTCTATATGGATATCTTTATACTTTTTTCATCTTTAGTTTTAAATATCTTAATATTTTCACTTTGGTATACTCTCAAAGCTGTTATTTTCATATAATTACCTAGTTATAAAAAAATAACTATATGTTAGTAGTAAAATGAAAGCATAATTAAGCATATATACTCTCGTGTGTATTAAAAAAATATAATCATTAGCAAAAAAAATGTATCTTAGACTTCATAATTGATATTTCATATTAGATATTATTTAATCAATTTGTAAAAGATAAGTAACATAAATCAAATAATTAAAGTATTAAAATTATATCAAAATTTTGTATATAATAGAATTTTATATGTGATATACAATACGTTTAGTGCTTGTTTGGTGGAGCGTTTAAAACGCATTTTTTTTTAAAAGTGTTTCAATGCGGCGTTTTAAAAGCGGCGTTTTAAAAGCGTTTTTAAAACGTTTTGCGTTTAAAATATGATACGTTTTCAACTATCGTTTAAAAAAATAGCGTTTTGAAATAGTTTTTGAAAAAATGTTTTGAAAAATTGCGTTTTGAAAATTTTTGAGTATATGATAAACGGTTTTTTAATTAAAAATATTTTTAATTAAATTTGATTCGAGTATGATATTTTTTAATTATTTGTATGTACATATATAAAATGCATCCTATATTCGTATTTACTAACTATGATCTGGAGAATAGTAAAATTTAATGATTCAGGTAACATATTTTAGTACAGCTTTTGCATAAGCACGTTCAAAGACCGGAGTTGAGGTATACTTTTTAAAGTTGCGTACCTGCGTTTGTTTTCTAGTACATTCGGAATAGTTGAACAGATTACTGGACGTGGCCAAACCCATGTCTTTCCTTCTCTACCTAGTACCTCCATGGTGGCTCCATACTCCAAAGTCCTCGCCAATCGCCATATTGTTATTGGCTTATTGCTCCCACACACGCACACACCAGAAAATGTGCACATATTCCCGGAAAATTGGGCTAAGAAAAGTTGCGGTTATTCCCATTTCCATTTTGAGCTCAATCATTTTCCTATACCTAGATTTTCTTGATTTCATGTTATGCATATTCTACAGATTTCTTGATAAACTCATCGAAGGGAAAGTTTCCCCGTGTTACTGCCAAACAAAGGAAAATGTTGGGGAGGAGAGAGAAACTGAATTGTCTGAGACTCTGTATCGCAGGGAAAATGTTTTCAGGGAAATGGGTCTTTTTGGTATGTCTCGAAAATTTGAGGATTCCAAGAAAATTGGAAATGGGTTTGTGGGTAATAGGTGGTCCGATTGTGGTTGCCGGTCTTGTGTTGAATGGATGAACAATGTTGAACAGAAGCTTCACTTTGTTGTCGAAGAATACTCAACTGGTACAATTCAATTTCTATTTTCTGCCATAGTATTATGTTTTCTTCGTGCATTTTTTTTAGTTGTATTGTAATTTCTCTCACGAAGCAATTGGTACTGCAGAGGTTACATAGATGAATATATATTCTGCTCTTAGCTTAATTTTACTAAACTTGTGAAATCATATATATTTGGCTCACTTATTTAGTGAAAATGTGAAATCATGTCGATACATTACCGAAGAACAACTTGGAGAGTTAATTGTTACAGTATTCTTAATGTGTCTACACAATAAAGTTAATCTTTGGAACTATAAACCTAAGGTGCCGTTTGGTAGTCAGGATTAAGGTCAGGATTAATAAGCCGAGTTGTAATATTAGCGCCCTCACTAAAAAAAATTGGGATTAATATTTGTAATCTCAAAACTACCCCCGATATACAAGTAAGAATTAATAGTGAGGGCACTAATAGTACTGGGATTAATAATATTGTTTATCCTTATCCGACTACCAAACAAGCCCTAAGTGTCTACTGTTAATTATCAGGAATTCAGGATTAACTCTTAACAAGTTGGACTCTTGGACTTGTACTGGCAACCTCTAGTAATTCACGAAGATATACAAAAAACTACCAAACAGTCTCTCTCTAGTTCATCATGTCCTATTGATTTTGTCTTCCCCATACAGTTGTTCGTTCTTTCTTTCGTCTTTGATTGTTTGGAGTGGCAATTACAAATTCTTAAGATTCCTTCTTTGAAAGGTTCTGATTGGTGCATATGCGAGCGAAAGGTGCCAATCAGAGTCCCATTATGGGACTTTTCTTTCAATTCATGGGTCTAATGGCCAGCTTTCACTCTAGCACGTACACTATATTCAATTCCAAGACTATCCTTATGAATAAATAAGTATTTCTCGTAATTTTTTCTCCGAATAGTGGAGTGGATTAATTGATTAATTTGGTCACGATTTCATTTACTTGTGTTTTGGCAGATAACATTGAGAATTGCAATGGGATGCCAAGAGAAAATGTAATATTCATACATGGCTTCCTCTCTTCTTCCTTATTTTGGACCGAGACAGTGTTTCCTTATTTGTCTGAGAGCATGAAACATAGTAGTTATAGGCTTTTTGCTGTAGACCTCTTGGGATTTGGAAGAAGCCCAAAGCCAAGGGAATGTATGTACACTTTAAGTGATCACCTAGAAATGGTTGAAATCTCGGTCATTAGTCCGTACCAGTTGAATTCTTTCCATTTGGTTGCACATTCCATGGGTTGTATAGTTGCATTGGCATTAGCAGCGAAGTACCCAAACCTCGTTAAATCGATCACTCTGATAGCACCGGTGAGTTCTCATAAATGTTTTGCAATAAGCCATGTTTACCTTTTTCTCTTTCAACTTTTCTTACCTTGATCATTGCTATGAATTGTGTGTGTGCGAGAGGGAGAGAGAGAAACTGACAAACAGACAGACAGACAGATAGATGGTTATGCGTGTGTAATTATGCGTGGGTACATATTTCGAATGGGTGTGTGTGTGTTTGTGTATAACTATGTATGGGTACACATATCTCATGTATGTAGGTGGGTGCTTTAGTGTGTGTGTATAGTTGCGTTGGCATTAGCAGCTACCCAAACCACGTCAGATCACCCCTGCTAGCACTGGTGAGTTTTTTATAAATGTTTGGCAATAGGCAGTGTTTACCTTATCTTTTTCCACTTTTTTTCCTTGATCATTGCTTTGAGTTGTGTGTGAGAGAGAAAGTGACAGGCAGACAGACAGATAGATGGTTATGTCTATGTATGTCTATGAAGATTGAGATTTGTTGTATGTGTATGTGTATGTAATTATGCGTGGGTACAGATATCTAATGAGTGTGTGGTGTGTGTGTGTGTGTACCTAAGAGTGTGTGTTTGTGTGTGTATAATTATGTGTGTACGTTGTACGCATAGTGTCTAAGTGTGTGTGTGTGTGTGTGTTTAATTATGTGTGGGTATAAGCATATCTAATGTGTGTAGGTGGGTGTTTAAGCTTGTGTGTGTGTGTGTCCAAGTATGTGCTTCAGTCCTTGTGTTATCTTTGTTTTCATGTGTGCTAGAGAAAGAGAGAATGATGGTGATGAGTAATTGTTTTGAATTTCAGCCTTGCCTCCCTTCTTCTAAAGGGGATGCTAGTTCATATGCACTTAGAAGACTTGCAGAGAAGACACTATGGCCACCGTTGTTATTTGGTTCATCGGTCATGTCATGGTATGAGCACGTCGGTAGATGCGTGTGTTTTCTTATATGCCGGAATCATAGGACATGGGAACGAATTTTGAAGCTACTCACTTTCAGAAGGTAATGACTTAAATCTTTTCTAAATAAAAACAAAACTTTTATAATATACTTGAACTTGCTTGTCATCTCTCTAGTAATCCTTTCTTTAAAAAAGACAGATTTATTTATCAATGCTCAAGAAACACAAAGTACAATCATAAGAAGCCGATACTCTTAAAGAAAGAGGAATTTCATAAAGGGCTGGTATGACTATATGAGTAAGGATAAGGAAAGATTTAAAGTAGTATGGCTTATGAATAAAACCAAGCCGCCAATAGGGCTCAGCTTGACTGGTTTGGGTTGGAGTCGAGCTCAAACATGATTTTGTGCTTGAGGTATAATGGCATCCCGCTCAGCTTGGCGAAGCTCGGTTATTACAAAATGTGTACAATTTATGTATATCTGTGTATGCGACTCATGGTGTATTTTAGGCTCCAGTAAAGCTTGAACTCAGCTAAAAATACAAGAGCTGAGCTCGAACTCTCAAAGCTCAGCTCTGCTCATTTACAACCCTTTATTAAAGATTTCTGATTACTTACTGTAACCTAATGGATAGTTAGCACAACCTGATTCTCCTTCCCTTTCAGCAAACTGCATTTCATGGTTATCGACTTGACAAGGCACACTCACCATTCAGCTTGGCACACGATGCACAATGTGATATGTGGAGGAGCGAAAGAAATGGACCATTATTTGGAAACTTTGAGCAAGTCCGGAGCTAAAGTGACCGTTATTCAAGGCTCCCGGGACAATGTTGTGCCACTGGAATGCAGCAACTACATCAAGTCGAAGGTTCCTAATGCAGAGGTTATCATCATTAAAAATGCTGACCATAGTTCTGTAATACTATGTAGGGAGAAAGAGTTTGCTAGAGATTTGGAACATATATGGGCATCAACAGTCAGGTCACTGCATTAATTGTTGTAATGCAATATTGAATAAAATGATTCTTCTCTTTTTGAATTTATGGAATGAAAGATCAGTTTCTACTGCAGTGATTGTTACTTAAATTTCCTTTTTTTTTTCTTTTCTTTTTAATCTTCGTTCACACTGACCTAGAACCAGACAGCGCGTTAAGGAAACATAGGTTCTTGAACAATAGTCCTGGGTTCGATTTTCTCATTTTCTTCGATAATATTGTTGAAATTCAGTCATGAATTTCTTCTTGCTGTTTTTGGTCTTTGAATTATTCAGTTGATTACTGTCCTGGTCAAGTTAAGTTGACTGCAGTTCCAAAAATGCAAATTGAGTAATCAACAGCTAATGGCAGTATAAGCAGTAACCAGTAGTATTGTGTGGTGAGATTTGATATGTCCCCTGTTTGGTTACAAAATTCAAACTGTTCCTGTTCATTCTAATTATGTGAATTGACATATTAGGGTTGAAAACTGAATGCATGGAACTTCAATACTACGAAGATCTCAATCATGGACTAAATGCTTCCTAAATAATTCTGATAATGGCGTGATTTTCAGGGCACCTCAAGATCGAAAAGAGGAAGCAAACGGATAATTGAGAGGATGATTTCTTGAATCATCAGAAATTAAGCAACTATAGGTTATTAATGGAAATCGCCATTAACATTCAATTTTTCAACTAAGACCCTCCGGAACTGCATATGAAGCATTTGATACAAGTAGAATAAATCATCAATAGAGTGCCATAGTTGAAACGTGAAGTGGTAATACATGTCTAATTTACACGGGTAGTACATCTATTTAAACATTATAATATGTCTCTTAGTCTCTCACTAATATTCTAACTTTTTTATTTTAATTTTTTGATAAACTTGAAATACGGTTAGATGTAATAAATTTGTGAGCTTGATTTGGTAATATTATGTTAATTGCTCTTTTCCATTTCAGACAAAAAGTTCCCCATTTGAAAGTTAAATTTTTAAAGAAAATGACACTCTAATGTCTTAATTTTGAAAATGAACTCTTTAAATAAAGGATCACAAAATAAAATAATAGACTTTATGCCAAAAACAAAAGGAGCAACTCTTAAATGAACTACTTGAATATAAAACAAAAATGAACTCTTCAAACGAAACAAAGTGCCATAAAACAAATATGATCAGTAGAATTGTGGGAATCATTAAGTCTCAAAACTTGATTTTATAAGAAGGAAATCCTAGATCTAAGCAAGCAGACATTACCTCCCTACATAATTACAAATCTAGGCAAGTAGGCATGCATAAGCATAACCCAAGTAAAAAACTAGAAAGGAAAGAAGAAGAAGAAAAAAGGAGGGTAATTAAGTAATTTAGGAGGGAATCATAGTCTGTCCATCTCAAGAACTTCAGGGCTCTCCGTGATACTCTCCAAAGAAGGTTTCCACTCTTCAACATATTTAACAGATCTGCCCTTCTCAATCTCTCTCAACACATCAATTTTATTTCCTTGTTTATTTTGTAGCTGTAATAACAGCCAACCCAATTCTTCCTTTGTCATAACTAGTTTAATCCTCATTGTACTTGCCTTGTTAAAGTTACCACCACCGCCGGCCTTTTCATCTTCATGTGCTTCCTGCTTCTCTTGTTCTACTTGCGTTTGATCCTCCTCTGTTTGTTTCCTTTGAATGCATGTATCCATGTAGTTTCCCATGATTTATTTCCCAAGAAAATCTAAGTGTGTGTGTGTGCGCGTGTGAGAGAGAGAGAGAGAGAGAGAGAGAGCTAAAATTTTAGCAGAGTAGTTGCAAGTGTCAACTAATGCATGTGACGGTGGGGGATACGGGTATTTATAAAGTTGATAATTTTGTAGGGAAAGCATTAAAAGAAAGGGTGGGGCTAATCAGTAATCACAACCTATTTTCTATCTTTACATCTCATGTATTGTATTGAGATACCTCATGTATTGTATTGAGATATTGTATCTTTACGCTCTATAATATAATTTTTGGGGTAGGAGTGTAAGTGGTTTGGTTTAGGCCAAAACCACAAAACGAACCGCCCCTATTACTTTCAAAAATCTCAAATCGAACCAAACCGAGTAAGGTTGGAAACCGAACCGAGCCACTCGGTTTGGTTTATTGGTTTACATAAATTATTTTTAATCAAATTAACCAACATTAAAAAAATAATAATAATAAGATTTTAATTTGAAATTAACATCAAAATTAGGAAATAACTTACAAACAACAAATTATCATAATGAAAACAATACAAATTCCAAAATAAACACAAACAATAAAAGAAATAATAGTTCTCCAACAATCAAGATTTTTTTTTGTTTAGTATGTGTCTATATATATAGACACGTACTAAACCAAAAAAATCTTGATATATATATATATATATATATATATATATATATATATATATATATATAACTAAATCAAATGTCTAGATTATGTATATATAAGATCCAAAGGTTCAAAATAGTTAATAAATATAATATATATTATATAATAAATAAATAAAAATATATATATTGGTTTGGTTGGGCTTTGTTCGATACCAAAAACAGTGAATCGAACCGAACCGAACGATTTTATAATTTTTGAAACTAAAATCGAACTAAACCGACTGGTTTGATTTGACTCCGTGGTTCGATTGTTTCGATTTACACCCCTACATAAAGTGTAAAGATAAAAAATTGAAGATGTGATTAGCCACAATCTAAAAGAAATAGGTGAACTTGTTTCCTTTGAAAATTACTCACTACGTTACAAAACTAGCTTCTAATTTTGTTTGAGATATTCTTAAAAAGAAAGCCTTCTTTATATTTTAAGAATTTTTTTAGTCTTAATTGTCAATAGCAAGTAGGGGTGAAAGTGGTTCGGTTTGGTTTGGTTTATACCAAAACCACAAACCGAACCGCCTAGTGGTTCAAAAATCTCAAACCGAACCGAACCGAGTAAGACTTGGAACAAACCGAACCGAACCACTTTCGGTTTGGTTTGGTTTTTTGTGGTTTATATAAATTATTTTAATTAAATTAACCAACATTAAAAATAACAATAAAAATAATATTTTAATTTTGAATTAACATCAAAATTAGGAAATAATCTACTAACAACAAATTATCATAAATAAAACAATACAAATTCTAAAATAAACACAAACAATGGAAAAATAATAGTTCTCCAATAATCAAGATTTTGTTTGGTTTAGTGTTCGTCTATATATATATATATATATATATATATATATATATATATATATATATATATATATATATTATGAATAAATCAAAGGTTCAAAATCGTTAATAAATGTAATATAATATATATTATATAATAAATAAATAAAAATATAGTCTTCGATACCAAAAACCGTGAACCGAACCGAACCGTGGTTCTCCAATTCTTGTTCTTCGACCAAACCGAACCAAACCGATGGTTTGGTTCGGTTCCGTGGTTCCGTGGTTCCGATTTACACCCCTAATAGCAAGTGTGAAAGAAACTACCAAAAGTAATCAAATATTTTGTTAAAATTGTGTAAAATTGATATGATAGCGTTATTTTAGATTTAAAAAAGTCTTTTCGTTCCTTTTTTTTTGGTCTAATTTGACACGTCAAACTTTTTAAAATTACAATTTATTCTGTTTGTGCCTTCTATATATTGCTCTATAAATATTAGTCCCTCTGTCTCAAAAATATTGTAATGTTTTTATTTTTCGTTTTTTTTAAATAATTGTCTTATTTAAAACTTTCTTTTTAGGACAATACTTTTGTCACTTTATCCTTACTAGAATCTTACTTTAATTATGAGTCACATATAAATGAATTTGAAAGTAAACTACACATCAAACTAATATTAATAATCAAATCAAATGTATTTTCTTAAAATGTGTGTCAAGTCAATCCAGACGATAATTTTAGAACGGATGGAGTATTTCTTAAAAAAATAGAACAATTTTTTTTAGACAAACTAAAAACGAAAATAAAATTTGTATTTTTTTTTTTTGAGCATGTGGGGAGCTCAAAATCAACCTCCAATTATGGAGGTGACTCAACGTGACCTCTCTCCCTATTGGAAAAACAAATTATAAAAGAAAAATAAAAAGAAGGGCCAATTGCCTCTCAACAACAAAAATAAAAGTGACGTATGCAAAAATTAAGTAGTGTACTAGTACCGACTTGTCGGCAGGTACTTAAGTTAAATTATACTCCCAACTAAAATTATTGTTCTATTTTTATTTTTTGTTTGTCTTAAAATAATTGTTTTTTTAAATAAATTATGATAATATTTTTATCAATTTATTTTATTTTTTCATTATATTTTAATTATGGGTCACATACACATGAATTTTAAAGTAAATTACACATTAAACTAATATTAATAATCAAGTTAATTATTTTTTCTTAATTTGTGTGTCGAGTCAAACAAGACAATAATTATAAGATGGAGGGAATATATATAATGAATCATTTTAAATATTAATATGCATGCAGTCGTGTATACATCTATGTTCAATGTTCTTAGTTTTTTAAAAAATACGATTGCGTCAAATACCCTAACCAACTGTGAATATTAATTATGAGAGTAACATGTAAAGTTAATTAAGACTTAAATTATCCAATTTTATATCTCCTTCAAATTGAATACATTTTTCTTTCCTTTCCTTTACACTTTTTTTTACTCCTAATGAGAGCGTTGGAAGGATTGAACCTGAAATCTCCTCACACATTGGCCTAATTTTTTATTTTTTATTTTGAAATTTCAAAGTTTTTGACTACTTAGAAACTTAATCATATTAACTGTTTAATTTCTTATAATTAAACCCATAATCAAGTTAAGTATTTACAAAAACAATGCACGTTTACTAATTAAATAAACGTTACACGAAATCCAAAAATTAGATAATGTGAGATTTGATTTAGTGGCCAACATATACGAGACGAACGGAGAAATATGATATATAGACTTCTTTTGGACCGAAAAGTATAGAACTGGTTATTGGATTATGGATAGTGATGACTTGTTCTACCTACGAAACTTCATTTCAACTTAAACTAATGCTTCTTTACGTAGGAGTTAGGGCTGAAATAACTTTTCTGATTAAATATCATCCAAAATCATAAAAGGAAACTCATTGATGCATAATGAGATTCCTAAAGTGGTTTGCAGTAATTGCGGTAATATAATACTACTATAACTTATAGAAAGTAGCTTTATTAAGCAAATAATAAAACATACCTTTGGCTTTGGGCCACTCTATTTTTTCAAAAATTATAATTAGACCATTGAGACGTCAAAATTTTTTAGTGCGACCACTGTACCAGACCTATCATGTATGTTAACTCAATTTTTGGATGGACTTTAAGTTTGAACGTTAACTTATGTTAAATACCAATTTTGCCTTCGTCCTCTTCATCATCTTCTTCTCCGATTCTTTTAGCATTTTGATTTCTAGATTTGAAAATTGCAAGAGAATACCAAATCTAATATCAAATCAAAACTCATATCTAAATTTCACCTATCTGATTCTCGATTTAATCACCATAGGTAATACAAACTCAAAAGGAGGGGCAGTCATGGTGAAAAAGAAAGCAATGGAGCATATCTAAATTTCCAGATCTGGTGTTCTTAGTCGTAACCCAAATCTACTTCAAGAGTTTCTAAATCTGATTGTTTATGCATATTTTGAGTGATTTTCCATTGTATTGAATGACTTTCCATTTCAAGTCAAACTCCAAATCATCGTCTTCGTCGTCGCCGTCCATAATGTCGGTGCCCTGAGCTAACCTCTGAGCAGCGGCTTTGGCGATGAAGTTCTGAGTGCGCTTAATATTGCAAATGTCAATGGAGGAGGAAGAAATGAAGTGGTGGTAACGCGACAGAGACTTCATCGGAGAGGAGGAACCGACTCTGACCCATGAATCGATGTTCCACTGGCGAGCATAGACTGCATCAATTCCGAGGCCAGGGCTTCACTAGAAGCGAGCAGAGCTTCTCGTCAGACGACGATTGATGATCTTCAATCTTCATGTCGCTAAAACGGATGAGTCTAAATACCGAGGCTAACGCTGCAGAGACGACAATGAACGATTGAAAGAACGAACCTAGAAATCGGTTACCTGAGTAGAGAGAGAAAGAGAGAGAGATGAATGGAACACATAATACCTAGATCTCCTTGGTCCATGCCTAGATATAGTGTTCTCCAATTTTTCAGATCTGGGTTACATTAGATTCAAAAATCGAAATGTCAAAAGAAACCCAATTGTCTAGCTCCCCCTCAACTTCAGTGATTTGTACATGATGCCTAGATTTTTTTTGAATCTGGGAATTTTTTTTTTCGGAGAAGATGAAGACAAGAGCTAATTAGATATTTAAAATAAGTTAACGTCCAAACTTAATGTCCATCCAAAAATTGGGTTAACATGCAAGATAAGTTTGGTACAGTGGTCGCACTGAAAATTTTAACATATCAATGGCCTAATTGTAATTTTTGGAAAAGTAAAGTGGCCCAAAGGTGTATTTTGCCTAAGCTAATTACTCTCTCTGTTTCGGATAAAAAGTCTATTATTCTTTTTTGATATGTTTCACTTAAAGAGTTTATTTTTAAAAATTAAGATATAAAAGAATTATTTTATTACTAATTAATTATTAAAAATATTGTTTTTAAACAAATTTGACTTTTAAATAGAAACTATTTGTTCGGAACGTTGGGAATATATAATAGCTTACGTATTAGTAGATAGGGTTTGTCTAAATTTACTTTACTAAGTCACATCGGACCTTATTAAAATAATTTCCCAAATAATAAAAAAAGATCATGACTTTTATCGGGCCAATTGGTTATAGTCCAAATATGGAATAAATATTGAGCGTAGCGTTTACACGAGTGACATGATATCACCAATTAATAATACTTCAATATATAATAACTTTATATTTAATCTTATTATCTACGTCGACTCGTTTTTGACTATATAAATACAAATTTTTTTTATGGAAAATACAGATTAAAACGGGATGACACCCTTTCTGCGTCGATATATTGCGATCCGTTTACTTTTGGATTATAACGGATCACGACTCATTTCAACCCGTTATTATTTTGACCCAACTCATACCCAATTCAATCCACCAAATGATTAACCCTACTTATCAGTTCCTCTCCATATTCCCTAACGCAGTGCAACAAATTTATACTATGTTTAATACACTTCATTTCGGTCGATATGAACCTTATTTAACTGTAGATAGTATCAAAATCCACTCATTTCCAAATCCATTTCGTAGCTTTGATCTTGTAGATAAATTTAGCCTAATTATGTTATAATAGTATTTCTTTGATTGTAAATTCCGTTTCTTTACGCCATAACTCTTCTATCCTAAAATAATTTTATCTTCAGATTGAGGAAGTACTAATCAATGTTGCAATAGACAACTGCTTAAGTAGTTAAGTCCACGGTCGGGATCCATGTTTAGCTCTCTATTGAGGCATAATAAATACTTTCACGTTTCTAAATAATTATCATATTTAACTGGATACACAGATTAAAAAAATTAATTAATTTTATTATAATTTTTTATGCAAATTTTTTTCTTTAAAACCTTTGTACATGTGTCCTAATTAAAATATGAATAGAAGATAAGTATAAAGTGATAAGTATTTTTTTAAAATAAAAGTTTTGAAAAAAGACTATTGTTTTGAAACAGATAAAAAAATACAAAACAAATTTTAAAAAAAAGACAAATGATATTATAAGTTAATATTTATTATATAATTACGAGTTTTAGTGTTAGAGTTGTTAGATTATTAAGTGGGTAATAATTTAAAATATCTATATCATTACGTAAAAAGTGCATATTTGATCTAATTGTATAAAAATAAAAAATGTATGTAAATTTAATCTAACGGTGCCAAAATAGTTGTGGTAATACTAATACCACAAAAACTCGTAATATTATTCCTACCTAATAAAAGAAAAATTACAAAACAAACATTAAATAACCGACTAAGTTCCTGATCCACCCGTTCCCCTTGGGCAGGCCACCGCAATCCACATAGTAAGCTTCTCATGTCCCACACACACACTGTCCTAACCCCCCAACGGTCCGTGATAAACGGGGCCCATGTCATTCCAACAACTACCTACTGCCAGGAAAGGGACAATAATGGCTATGTCGTATGTTATTAGAATAATTTTTAATTGTTGAAAATTCGTATCGTTTTGTTCAAATATAAGAACATACTCCTTTGTTGCTAACCACTTTCATCCAATACACTGTTTAAAAAAATTATAATTAATGATATTATAAATATTGATGTATGTAATGTTTGATTTTCTTTAAAATTCTCGTGCATATGGTTATATATTGAGTAGGTCTTCGGCCAGTGAAACGATCTTATGAATCTTAATTTATAAGATGATGTCTCATTCTCTTACAAAGATGAAACAAAAAGATATGTCTTCTATAGAATAACTGTAAAACCATTTTATTTACATTTTTGTCAACGTTATTTATATCGAGAAGAGCATAATCAATTATCAAACCCAAGTTGCAATAGTGTGGGTTCATGCTTCTCTCAAACTCGTTTGATAAGAAGCATCCCTCGTTTCTATATAATCGTTATCTTTGATCTGATACATCGTTTAAAAAAAATAATCGATTGTATTATTAATATTGGTTTGACGTGTGGTTTCTTTTCATGCCCTTATACATAAAGTATTAATTAAAGTAGGTAGAAAAAGTAAGAATAAAACGGTTAAGTGCTTTCCTAAAAAGATTTTTTTTGAAATAAAGACAATTATTTTAGAACGGATAAAAAAATGATGACAATTATTTATGAAAGAAGTGAGTATTTCTTTTAGAAAGAGATTCATTGCACAAGTTGAGTGTAATGTAAACAATCTTATCGTTTCACTTAAAGAGACCGTTATGTCGGTTAAATTCGTGTTTATCGGGTCATAATTGAGTAATGTATTGTTGAGTTGCAATTGTCTATATTAAAGAGACTGTATTCAGTGAAATGAATACATATTAATGATATTCTTATACTTGGGTTGATAGTGTGACACCATAGATTTCGGATCTTATTTTAGTTTGATTGACCGACACTTTCATTTATAGCAAAATGACGTGGTGTAAGAGTGAGTCTCATTAAATTATATTACATACTATATTAATTAGTACAAATAATAGTCCTAAATAAACAAACAAATACGGATGAGTACATTTGTATGATCTTTTTTATTATTATTATTTGTAAAATGTGGACTATCTTCACTCAATTTGCTGACTGTTTGTTGAAGGGTCTTCTTCGATTGTGATAACTTTTTAAATAAAATCTAACAATTTTCATCAACTTTTACTTTTCAATGTTCTTGAACTGAATTTTCATACATAAGAATCAGATCACCTTTTGACAAACTGCTAAAGTATACTGTTTTATGAATTTAACTTTAGTTCTATCACTCTCAAGTCTCAACGCATGCCACCTTTTTTTTTTTTTTTCTCTTAAAGGCGTGAAAGGGGTCCGATCCCGAGATCTCACACTTCAGAAAGCCCTCACGCCTATCACCACCCTCGCGCATGCCACCTTGACCATGCATG
This sequence comes from Codonopsis lanceolata, assembly GCA_013146195.2. NCBI lineage: Eukaryota > Viridiplantae > Streptophyta > Magnoliopsida > Asterales > Campanulaceae > Codonopsis > Codonopsis lanceolata. Next base: position 22,310,481 of record CM028382.1, on the reverse strand, counting down.
AAATAGAATTTTGATTTTGCTCCAATTTTTTTTCTCGTCAACTTTGCAATAGAAATACAAAAGGTATATAGAGGAATATATGCCAACTAACTATGTATGCATGTCCAATTAATATATATATATATATATATATATATATATATATATACAAAAATATATATATATATAAGGCAAATAAATTCATATTGCGTCACCTCCCCTCAAATACAACGGAGCGTATAGCTTATAAGCGTAGATCATATCGTCAAGTTGGCTCTAATAACATATTAATAAGTGAGCAAATTTCGCATATAGTCTTACGTAGGAAGATTTCATCATACGCAACATTACTACCGAGTACAAAGTTTGATTTGTCATATAAATTACTTTTATATAAACAGAAAGATATATCAAATAAAAACAAAACACCGTCAATATTGTGTACCTAAATTAAGACAAATGAAAACATTGTCAATATTGTAATTTTTCATGCAAGCTTTATAGAATAGTAAAAGGAGGAAAACCCCTAACAATAGACTATCGTGACAAGTACCACATTATTCCACCTATAAGTTTTGTCGGTACATAGAAAACTGTCAATAAAGTTCCTTCATACTGAGTAGTCCCTTCGTCCCTAAATTATCGTCCTCTTTTTTTTTTTTTTATCCCCCCAAAATAATTGTCTACTTTGAAACTTACCTTTTTAAAACATTACTTTTACCACTTTACCCTTACTTTTTCACTCTACTTTAATTATGTGCCACAAATACATGGATATTAAAGGAAACTACACATTAAACCAATATAAATAATCAAGTCAATTACTTTTTCTTAAACTGTGCGCCGGGTCAACCCAGACGATTATTTAGGGACGGAGGAAGTACTATTTTTGTTTGAATATATATATTTATTTATTTTGATAAAAATTATTAATATTCATCTACGATTCTAGAAATTGATCTCTTTTTCCAGTTTTTTTCTATTCTTTAAATTTTTATATCGATTTTCTTTCTTTCCTTAGGACAAAACTGTTTTATTCCACAAATGATGGACTGGAAGATGGATTAGCTTGTTTTCAAAAACAGAGTATTCTCTTTGTACTAAAAAGTCATTTCACGGTGTTTTTATTTCACATGTTTGGTTTGAATGCAAATAAAATGAAGTTCAAATCTTGATGCCTAAGTTTTAGGTTGTTTTTTCTAGATCTGCACATGTTTGGTTTTAATGCAAATGAAAATTTTCAAACCTTGATGCCTAAACTTTTAGGTTGTTTTTATTGCACATGTTTGGTTTTAATGCAATGAAATTAGGAGTGGCAAATCAGTCATGCTGGGCTTTTATCGGACCGGCACGATAACAGCACGAACACGTACACGGCATGATAAGCTTATCGTGCTTAATATTAAAACCTGAACACGACACGATAAAAACACGAAAAACACGGCATGTCACGATAGACACTATAAGCAAAAAAACACGATTTATTTAGTCAGACCCGTTAATCCGTTAAGCACAATAAACATTATAAAATATATAATTTTAATTTTTTAATGCATATTTTGAAAATTTATCAATATAAATAGTCAAGTAACTTAAAAATAAACATATTGTTATAAAAATAAGTATTTTTCTATTGAGAAACACGTATAATAAATTTATATGTGTGTGTGTCTATATATATATAATAGATCATAAAATACCCCAAGGATTTCACCAATGATTTCTTTCCTTGGTATTTATTTCTCTGCAATTTCCTTGGTGATTATGATGAGAATTTTTCCCTCAAATTTTTTCATGGTTTTCATAATTGCCTATGAATATATTCCTTGGTAATTTTGGAGGGACATTTAGAGCCAAAAAAACAAATTGGATCCACAACATATTTCCTTGGTAGTTTCCTAGCTAAATACATTCCTTGGTAAATTCCATGTAAATTCTCATATGAATTATTTTCCTCACAAAATTCGTCGGTGTTTCCCATGGAATTTAGGCTCCTTGGCCAAATCCTAGGAAATTTCCCTACAAACATAACTCATCTCTGAATTCCTTGGCAGTACCATGGAAAATACATTCCTTGGTAATTTCCTCAGCTTATTCGGGTAATAGAATTCCTGGGTAATTTCCATAGGAATTACCATGGAATTATATTTCCTTGGTAATACTGAGTTTTTTCTTAGTGTCCTAGTAAATTTTTAAAAATATATTTTGAAACCATATATATTTTAGTTATCGTGTCTTACCGTATTTATCAAGCCAGTCCGATAACAACACTTTTTTTATCTTGCCTTATCGTGTTGGTCATATAACTACCCGAACCCGATAAGCCTCAGCCCAAACCCTACAATTTCGTGTCGTGTTCGTGTTAGTTAATCGTGTCGTGTCTCAAATTACCACCCCTAAATGAAATGAGTTCAAATCTTGATTTACTAAAGTTTTTTTTGAAACATAATAAATTAGGTACCTATAGCATTAGCATTACTCTTTAATGATCTTGGTATCTAGTGGTAATAGGAGATTACTTATAACTTATAGGCACACCAACTTCAGTGATTTAACATTTTTTTTCCTTCTAAGGGGACGTAAGAAGGAATCGAATCCGAGACCTTACACTTTTTAAGCATCATCTCTACTACTAGCATTACATGATGTTTCGTCTCTTCTTAACCAATGTCATATTTTTCACTTAAATTAGAATAAAAATATTATACAAAAAAAATTCAATAAACCGTCACAGATCAATTTGATTCGGCTCATTGGGGGCAGTTTTGTAATATGCAAAATAAAAAGAACTAAATTCATGGTTAGAATCGTGTTGCATAAAAGAAAATTAATATCATAAGAATATTTTTTTTAAATCAAACTTTGAGAAAACATGTAATGTTTATTTATGGAAATAATTAATTCACCGTTAGATTATAAGATATAATTATTAAAAAGCTACATTTCAGTAGTAAAATCATATTGTGATATAGTATGGTAATGTTTTAATACCTTTTGTCAACCTATAATAAGTGATTCTAAATTTCAAATTTAAATTGATTGAATCAGTAATCAATTCAGTACCTACCATGACTATTATTGAATTTATTTTTTAAATTAATATTGCTTAAATTAAAATAAACTTTTTTTTACTTTAATAGTAAAAGAACACATATTTTATAAAATTTTGATTAGTAAAAAGATTTTATGATTATTTTATTATGGAACATAAACAAGTCACAAGCATAATCTACAAAACATATTTATTAAAAATAGATAGAAATAAAAAAAAAAAAAAGAAGAAGAAGAAGGCAAAACTACGTTATTTGATATATTAAGAATTAAAAGTAACTTGGAAATATGAAATACAGTATATTACTCAACCTCATGACAAGTAATTTATTAAGGGGTAGTTTTGTCTAAATATCTATTTATTTATTGTAATAATTAGCAATGTAGCGGATAAAAAAAATGTAGTTGAAATAGCCCCTTCATATAATTAATTCTTCTATTATTTTGATTATAACTTGCATTATAAATAAGGTAGTTACTTATTGATTAGAATTGGAAACAGATTAGGGTTAATTAATATATCAATTTGAAACAAATATATAAATGATAAATATGTCTTTTTTCAAATGATTTAGGGAGCATTAAATATTTTTTATCCGGATCAATTTGAGTAATATAGCACTAATTAAAGGATAAAACGTCTCTTTAAAATGGTTTAGAGAGCATTAAATATTTTTGATCTAGATCAATTTGTGTCATAGCATAGCTCAAAAATTACCAAGAAACATGTAGATAAGTTGGTAAAGGGGTTGTTCTAACTAAACCAAAGTCTCATTTTCGAGTCATATGATAACACACATATGTTAAGACCGCCACTTTGTTGTCTTAGCCGGCTCGGGGGACTAGTATAGGTCATTCACACCTAGAGACATCTTTGGGAAACAAAAAAAAAAGCTCAAATAATTTATATTGATATCAATATGTAGTAGTATTTAATAGAATAATCACACATTGAAAATTTGTAAATACAAATCTCTTTTGGTGCATATTTAATTTACTGATTAATTAAAACGAGCAAATAACATTGGAATAAAAACAAGTGTGCTATACAAATCATGTTCATTGAATACATATGATTACAAAATAAAATATAACCATAATTAATTATAAAAAGTCTACTATGAAAATCTTTATATATGACTTATATGTATTTGAAACTTTTTCTGTCTCTTTCATTGTATCCGAAATTATAATATCAAAACAAAATTTATTTTTGCAAATAACCACAATTAATTATAACTTATTGGTAAATCATATGAATATATACAATTAAATCATATTAGTAGATACCAACTATAAATTATAAATATTTAATAATTATATATGTTATATAGAGAATAATATACATCTGAATTACTATTTATACTACTTAAAATCCTAAATTTTAATTAAAAGAATATCAATTATTAAACTCTAGAAAATTATGAACGAGAAAATGACTTAAACAATTCATAAAATAATGGATTAAATGATATCAATTATATGTTGACGATTGGATGAGTTTGGTCGAAACGGGTCATATCTCATTATAATTCAAAATTAAACGGGTCAAAATGATTAACGAGTTAACCTGTTTTAACCCACATTTTTTGTCAATAAACTTACATTTATACAGCAAAAACATGGGTAACGGGCCCAACCCACTAATTTTTTAGGTCGAAATGGGTAACTCATCTCGACCCAATAAAAATTAACATGTTGGGTTGAGCTGTGTAATTTTCAAATCAGGTTAAGTGGGTTAACAAGTTTTGGGTTTTAATTGTCAAACTTAATTATACCGATATAATTTGCTCCCGTTATCATGTTTTTTTCTTTATTTTCAAATTTTATTTATAATCTTCATTTTATTTAAATATAATTTAATTAAAAAAATATATGCATTTATATTTAACGTCCGGATGTAAAACTAGTTAAAAGAAAAAACAACATAAGAGTTTAGTTAAGACGGTGCAATGGATTGCAATGAATGAATGATGTCTAATTATGGTAAATTAAGGATTAACTCTCTCTCTCTCGTTTGTTAGATGATGCGGGAGCATGACAAATGATGCCGCTTATGGTTCTGCGGAATCTGTCAGACAAAAAAATTAGTCAAGCCGATGATAATTTTTTAAACCAATCTGTTGGTTGTTACTTAAGATAATAATAAGGCAAAACACATATTTGGACCACTGTATTTTTTAAAAGTTGTAATTAGGTCACTGAGATATCCAATTTTTTTGGGTTGGCCACTGTACAAGACTTATCTTATACGTTAACCCATTTTTTGGATGGGTGTTAAGTTCATACGTTAATTTATGTTAAATGCCTATTTTGCCCTCGTCTTCTTCATCACCAACCTCTGCTATCAATTAAGGAAAAAAATCCCAGATTTGGTACGGCTTCTTCATCATCTCCAGCCCTCTCCACTCATAATTGATACGCTTCTCCTTCTCCCGTCCCCATTCACGGCAAAACACCCCCGCCGCTCTCGCCCCTCTCTCTCGATCCATCAATCGTCGTCAAACAACTCAATCATCCAAGGGCTTCGAAATCTCACCACAACTACACCGAGAACATGCGGAGGTGGAGCCAACTATTTATTCTCCAGTTTCCGTAGGGAGATCAAACGAAGATAGTTCGACGGGTGTAAAGGAGTTTTTTCGCATTCTGATACAAGTGTAGATCCCTCCAGTGGGCATAGTGAAGAGGTAGAGTCACCGAGTTCTAAGTAGAAAGGGGTTTTTGATTGGGACTGTTCTTCGAAGGCTTCGAAAGGAGATAAGGTACGACCTAACGTATCAGAGGCTTCATCATCATCACTGTGACAAAGTAACCTAGATCTGGGTTTTAAAACTTAGATCTGGGTTTACAAACTGAAAACCCAACTCAGACCGAAATCTTCCCAATCTCAAATTCAACAGAGTCGAACCAGCTCCAACCTTCCTCTTCATTCTAATTTTCGGCCAGACCATCCAAATCTCGTTTCCATCTTTGGTTTAGTCCCAACCATCTCGTTTCCATCTTGGGTGCTTTGCTTAGTAAGTTTAGTTTTGTTTGGGTGCTTCGCCCCGACATCGCAAGCTCCGATGATACCGATCCACTGCCCGACGGATACAAAGAAGAGATGGAAGACCGTGGGTGTGGGATGATCATGCCTTGGTGCTCACAGAAACAAGTGTTGGCAAATCCTGCAATAGGAGGGTTCTTGACTCACTGTGGTTGGAATTCAACCTTGGAGAGCATCTGGTGCGAAGTACCACTCTTGTGTTTCCCTCTGTATACCGATCAATTCACTAATCGCAAATTAGTGATCGATGATTGGAAGATCGGGATTAATCTGTGTAATCATAATCGGGTCAACATGTTTGATGTTTCTCAAACGATTAGCCACCTGATGAGTGAAAAGGCAGGACTCGACTTCAGAAAGAGGATCAAGAAAGTGGAGAGCATCTGTTTTAAACCCAGATCTGTTTTAAAAACCAGATCTGGGTTACTTTGTCACATTGATGATGATAAAGACGAGGCTAAAATAGACATTTAACCTAAATTAACGTCCAAACTTAACGTCCATCCAAAAAAGGGGTTAACGTGCAAGATAAGTCTTGTACATTGGTCATCTTGAAAATTTTGACGTCTCAGTGACCTAATTGCAATGTTTTGAAAAATACAATGGCCCAAATGTGTGTTTTGCCTAATAATAAAATGGGATTTTCTTTTTACGTGATCTTGTTTTTGCTTTGATAGATAGAGAATCTTAAAATATAAATAAATAAATAAAGGATTTGCTTCACTTTCATTGATGGGTGGAAAGTGATGTTCATTCGACAGTCTCCCCTCTTTAGGTGAATAAGAAAAAGATGATGAACTATGTTTACTACGACTTTTTTACTATTGGAAGTTGGAATGCACACATGCCGTAAAATACTCCTTCCTCCTCAAAAATAGATACTCGTTCAAACTTCAAACTGCTTACATTTTTAAAAATTGTATTTTATATGTTTGTACATTACATTATAAATATTTCTTCTTTTAAATAAAACTACTTTCTTAAGACAAGTAAAAAAAGAGTCTATTTTGTTAGTTGTCAGTGTCACAACTTAAGGTACACTTAAGCTGCTGGTTGTCGTGGTTTTATCTCGATAGTTATTCACTCACTAATTCAATATATATATATATAGCAAAGTAGTAATCAAAATTGTATGTATCTATAAAGATCTTAAAGAAAATGTATTGATGTCTTTTATTCAATTTTGATTATCGTCCAATCAATAACTCGAAATGAACACTTCATCAATTGAGCATCAAAACTTCAAAAAAAAAAAAAATTGAAAAAAGTTTAGAATAAATGTAATATGTGATAAAGAACAAAATGTAAGTCGCCTCCTAGTATTTGATATCAAAAGAAACATAATTTAAGACCGCTTGTATAATAATGGAATTAAAAAACAAGTTATACCTACTGGAAATGTATCCATGTCATTGTGTGAAACTAGAGCATCAGTGCATCAAAGTTAACGTAAAGAGATTGAGCCGATTCCTTTTTCACCGCTCCGCTTTCTGATTCTAAATAGCATTAGATTCATTTTGTTTATTGTATTGTTATGCATGTAAACTGTTCGATGAAAGAATATAAATTTGTTCGTTGTTGGACACCGTTTCTGAATCATGATCCATCATTTGTGAATTGTGATGCACTATTTGAATTTGCGATGCAGGAAAGATGCACCAATTAATCATTTGTTTGATTGTGTATAGGAAAAAAGAGGCGAGATCTGATTCATTTTGTGATGCATCCAATTGGATAACCGATGCATGAAAATCATGCATCCTAATTTCTAATTTATGCATCGCCAAAGGACACGAGGTCTGGTTCATTTTGCGATGCATCCAATTGGAATTTCGATGCATCAAAACCATGCACCACAGTTTCAAATTTATGCATCGTCAAGGGACATGAGGTCCTGTTCATATTACGATGCAACCATTTTAGAATTCAGATGCATCCAATTGGATTGAGTAGTTTCATGCCTTGAAATTTATCTCGTCTCTCAAGCTTCGGTCTTAATTTATGAAAGCTTCAGTCTTAATTTGTAAGCCTTTGAAAAAGGTTGATTCCTTTATAGTCTGAATTGCGATGCACCGAATTTGGTTTTGCAATGCACCGCATGCCTGATGCACTGCAGGCTTGAATTGCGATGCACCGACTTTGGTTTTATGATGCACTTCGTGCCTGATACAAATGTGCTTGAATTGTGATGCACCGGCTTTGAATTTGCAACGCACCGAATTTGGTTTTGCAATGCACCGTGTGCCTAATACAAAGTGTACTTGAATTGCGATGCACTGGTTTTGAATTCGCAATACACCATGTGTCTGATGCGCGCATGTTTTCCTTTCATTAATGACATATTTACCTTTTCACCCCAAAAGTGTTTTTTTCCTGTTTTAAAAAAAAAACTACTGTAGAGGTTGAAAATTATTGAAAGGGGATATGCCCAAATTTCTCCCTTTTAATAAGGGAATAATTGCGTGTCAGTCCTTTTTTGTAAAATTGTAACCGCTCAAGTGCCCTATATTTTTTTCAACCGCAAAAGTCTATGTTCATTAACTTTTTTTTTAAATGCTCACGCTACCTCGCTTCTCCATCTTCTGAAGCAGGTTTATGCTACCTCCATGAGATTTCCGTAGATTTTCCGCCTTTCCAACATCATATCTCTCTCCATAAAGGAAAGCAACAAAGCGGATCTCTCCAAATAAGTAAAGAAGGCCGAATACCTTACAAATCCACTTATAAGAGCATTACCATTGTACCAAATTCACCTCTTCTTATGCATCTTCTTATTAAGAAGACAAAATTACACAATGATGATAGTCTTCTTAATATTGTCATGGAGGAGAGAGGTAAGTTTTTCTTCCAATTTAGGAAGAAAAATAAGAATCTTCCCAAGTGCCATGTGTGTGCGGGGCTGGGGGGGGGGGGGAATGTAATATTTTTTTATTGGGATGTGTTATATAATAAGAAGATATATTCTTAAGTGGATAAGAAAAAAATGCGTATAGGTGACAATAGGATCGACCTAAAAAGATGATATAAGAAGAACATTGTAGATGCTCTAAAGCAGCTTGCCTAGTAGTCAACCTTCCAGCTCAAATCTCGAGCAGGAAAGCTCATCGCAAGGTTAGGAAGGAGTCAAAAGAGATGGCGATCCTACATAAATTGCTTCATCTACGGGGAGAGGTTTCTTGGCAATGTAAGTAACTTTCTGGATCTTTCACCCTCAAGGAAAAAGTCTGGGTGTTAGGAATTTATAAGATGCGTAATCCTTCCCCTATTTTCCGTCTTTCTTCTGACTGGAAATCGAGTCGGAAGCATTGCAATGCCCAAATTTGGGAAATAATTTACGATGCCCAAATTTAAACAGACTTCAGTTGTGAAATACGATACCCAATTTTTGAATTGCGATGCTCAAATTTTTCTGCACATCCCTTTTTTCATTAAGGGTATCTTTATCATTCCCCCCCCCCCAAAAAAAAAGTATACTCTAACGATTTAAAACAAATATAGGAGACCTGGGCGGTTGTAATTTCAACAAAAGAGAACGGCCTGATTGTCACCCTTTAATAATCCAAAAATGGAATTCAAGAGGGGATAAAGTGGACTTTGTTTCTTCTTCCAATCTGTACATTTGGCAACGTAACATGTATTATTACAAAGCCACTTCATACTTGTTTTCTAGACTAATACTGTTGCAAATTGAACCTCTGCACTATAAAATTTAAACTGGATCACCGAACTTATCTCTACCTAAGTAATAAAATGCACTTATCATGCAAATAATACAAAAATAGACAAAGCAATTGCTGTTGTCGAGGGGGTAAGGATAAAACCTTTCTTACTGAGTCCAACAACACCAAAAGTGCCTTAATCACGGTCTACTACATTCATATCTAGCGCATAAGAGAAAAGCAGGAAAAAGATTCTTCGGGTCAATAATTACATAAGACAACATAATAAACATTCATACAAGTCAACTTCGATCCATTTTTATGCATAAAGTGGTTCCAATTCTGAGCCTTAAACCTAACGGCAGCAGTGTGCAGTCAAGAAGAGTACCTAAACTCGAGTTGAAATCCAGGGACTAGCTTAGTCCATCCTTCGTCTTTTCTTCGAGAGATTATCAAAAACCTGGCGGACATCAGCTGCTGTGATAGTTGTCTTTGATGGGTCGCAAGAAGTCTGTCGCAAAATACAGTAATGAGATCAATCTAACTTGCTTTTTAAGATTTACACACCCAACTCACTTAATGAGTTCCCTTTGTTAAACCAAACACAAAATTTTGTTACTTCGTCCTAAATAATCCTTCAATTATTGTAAGGAAACCCCAAGTAAGGGTTAATTTGGAAGTTGTGGTTTCTGCACGAGCATCAAATACTTTAATGCATAGTACTCCCTCTGTTCATAAAAACTAGTCACGTTTGACTCGGCACATAAATTAAGAAAAACTCAATGACATTTTAGAATATTAAAGGGTTTCCAATGAAACCCATGTGGGACACACCACTGAAAGTAGTATTCAAATCAAGGATAAAATGGTAAGGCAATGGGTTGGGTTGGGTTGGGTTTGAACCTGGTAGTGTGGGCACCATGGGGAGCTAAGAGACTTAAATTGTTTGAAAAAAGAAGATAAATAGTATGCCTGGTTGCCTTCCCAATTTCCCATGCCATAATTCTGCATTGCTGAACCAGTATGAGAGGCATTAATGAAAGTTAGATTATGGTAAAATATGAAAACCTACCAGAAAAGCAGCAAGTTCATCTTTTATGTCAGCAATGCCATGCAGAAATTCCATTTTTTCTACATGCCCAAGTTCACCGAGAAAACTCATGTCAAAACCGCCGCCTTGTTCTTGTTGCTGCAACTTTTCATTCCTTTTCTGCGTCGCAATTTTCTCATACTCTGCAATTGAGTCCTCCCTGTCTAGCAAGAAGCCAATTCCCTTCTGGGTGTAAAAGTCTGCACATTTTGCACACCTGCAGAGCATTTCTCTCCAGTTTTTTGAAAGAAATATTGCTTTGCTCTTCTCCAAGGCAGGCACGACAGAAAGCAAATCAACTTCAAGAAGACAGGTGGTCCTTGGACCTGTAACTTGGCTGCATTGCTTTATTTCCATAGACGCCTCAGAATTGGAATCAGTCACAGGGCATTCTACATTAAAAACCCCTGAAGAACAACTACCATTCTCGAGTTTCCCAGAGGATCCAGAAGCTGGTAGTGTATTTTCTATATCTTTTCCTTTTGTAGCACTGGCAGCAACGGCCTGGTTAGCTCCTGCCCATATGGTTTTAGGATAAAGGTACAAGAAAGAGAAACTAGTGGAGCACGAACGGCAGATAAAATCCTCATACAGAGGCTCCCCTTCATCTCTTGGAACCTGTGACAGGAAAATGGGGTGAACAAAAGGTTCTTAATCATCAATTGTATCCGACCAAGATCACAATCACTAAAGGTAACTGTTTCGCAGGAGTATTCAAAACTCCGAATAATCGGATACATGACAAAACTTAAATAAGTTGTACAGCCTATACTGTAATGCAGTAACCACATGCCTGATAAGAGAACTTCTATTCAATTATACATGAATCTAAATGAAGGAACTTATGCAGTACGAAAGATCCACTTTCCATGCTAACTGGGCAAGTTATATAGGTATATGTGAGCTTTTCTTATACATCAAGAGCTCAGCAGTGACCTCAGTAAGATAGTCATGCTAAAGGTCATTGTGTTGGGAGGAGAAAATATTCAATGCACCACGACCAATAGCGGAACACTAAAGTGCCAAAGTGGTTTAAAAAGTTAGGTCCACTTTGTCCCACTATGGCACTATAGAGTGCTGCAATTGGTTGAAGTGCACCACGTAGGCATGCCACGAGGTTGTAGTGCACCACATAGGCATGCCACGTGATGCTCGAGGACCATGGAATATCTTCTCATGTTGGGAGTATGATACACTTGTATGCACCACACTCCATCACTTCAAACCCTAAATAAGTATTTTTTCACTTCTGCAGAATACCAAAGTAAAAATAATTTTATCTCTTGCAGTGAGAAAAACATGATAAGAAAAATCAGCTGATGAAAATAAAGGAAATAATTGCTATGCTGTGGGTCGAATCCAAACAATGATATTTACAAGCTACCGACCTCATTGGTAGAGTCAAGACCAAGATGCTCCTCATGAAACCAATCCTCACAGACACAGCACTGGATCATCTCCTCTTGCTCATCAACATCTGGATCAGGATAGGGGCGGCCACATGTGCAGTATTGTCCTTTAAAATTGTGGTTGTAGGAGTTTTCAGCATTTTCAATATCTTTGTTTGCGAAAAGTTTGCAGAAGGACGTTCCAAACTTTGAATTACCACAATCACACCTAAAATTTCTCTTGGTCCACAATTCGATAATCTTATGTGGTAACAAAACATAGCCAAAAACATTTATAAGCTAAAGCACCAGGATATCATTAAAACTTGTAATAAAGAAATGTGGGGAAAAGCTAATATCAGAAGTTTGTAGCACCGAAACAGAACTAAAGTAGGAAGCTTACTGAATCAAAATATTGATATATAATGACAGATATAAATCTTCAACAAAAGTAACAAAGCATGAAAAATCATACGGTCTTTTAATGATTGAACCCCCAATCAAAATAGTCTCTAAACAATCCAAAGAGATTTCCTTAAGGGTGACCCGAAGCCATTAAATAAGAGAATACCTCATGGCCATCATGGCAAGACAAGCTACAGGCTGTGCAAACCCCAGCATTGCCATCTGGTGTACATGTTATGCATGAGAAAACTGCCTGCCTCTTCATATAACCTTTGCTATAGGTGCAATCCTTGCCATCATCACCCCCCAGAACTAAGTCTGCTTCCTTTAGAAGTCAATGACAAAAAAATAAAAAAGCATGTTAGTAATATAAAAGAACAACACCAATGTATTGCATAAACATTTTTTTGATAAACAATTAGTTCTCTAGTACAGAAAAGAAAACAATCATGCCCACCATTGCGGTAATAATCATTGGCCACGATCAAGGAAACAGGGAAATCAAATCCACCAGCAAGAAATTGTATGCACAAAATATTTCAAAACAATTTCCTTCAAGGTAACTTTCATTTATATAGTAACTAGCTTTACACCTATGTATTAAATGTGCGGACATATATCTTTTTCTATTTAAAATAAACTCAAGCAAAACGAAGACGAATAATAAAATTAAAAGAATAACAACATGTGTATTGTATTGTATTGTATTGTATTACAAAACTCATTTTAATAACAAAACTCTCTAATAACATGACTCCCCAATGCTATGTTCTTAAAACGCATTCCTTATGGACCCCACTACCAAATCATCCACTCTACCTTTATACTCATTCATTTTTATATTTTTCAAACAAACAAATTTGTAAATAATTTTTAATTAATATTACAAATACTTTGTACAAACAAGCAAACATTTTTAAAATAAAAAATAATTTAGATGATTAGTAATAAAGCGCCAAATCTGCTATATATTTGAGATGGTAATTTTAAAAAAAATTAATATATACATAGCTAGAATTATTTTTTAAAAGTTTTGGAAAATTGTACTGTGAAAGAAAAAAATCAAAGGCTTTTGAAAAGAAAAGGGAAAGAAAGGGCTGGGAGAGATGGTAAGGGCACTCAGGCAAAGACCTTGAGGTCCTTGGTTTCAATCTATATACCAACAAGGGGTCACACTTACCTAAAAAAAAAAAAAGAGAGAGAAAGAGAAAGAAAAGAGAAAAAATCATGGCAGAGGCTGTCTCCCCTCTCCTCACATGCCTCTTCCGCACATGTACAACACATGTTCCTTACAAGTAGGGGTGGCAAAATTGGTGTTAATGTGTTATGGATAATCATGGGTTAGTCTATTATCCTACTTACAAGCATTGGTGGTGGCGTGGTGCTCACGCGCAACTGATGTGTTTCTTTTTTATTTTTGGCCAGTTGTGCTCTCAAATGTTCCCATTTGGGAACAAGCAAGCTGATTAGGCATTGGAAGAACAACTGAAGAATAACCCCCAATGATTGGGAACTCAGATTTCATGATTTTCTTTTGTATTATCCGTTGATGTTAATTAGCATAACAATTATTCATTTTAATATATAACTGTTATTTAACCAAATCGTACCAAAACACTGTTCAATTCGGTTCAGTTCCAACTCTTGCATGATTTGGGTCGGATTAAAAAATGAAATCATACGGTTCAGTTTGCAGTTTTGGCCTAAAACGAACCATTACACCCCTAACAGCTATTCAAAGAAGCCAATGGAGATGACGTTGACGCAGAAGCGCCAATGGACGAGGGAGAGAAATTAGAGAGGGGTAAAGTTGGTTGTAAGAGGGAGGAAAGCAAAGGGTTTTGTTTGTACTTTGTACAAAGCAAGCAGTAAATTTGACAGTTTTGATTTGTGTACTATTGAAAGAATGCATTAATTGTTTATTAAATATTGGTTTCTATTTTCCAGCATTAATTGAAAATTGTGTAATCAATTAATGCTCTATAAAGATGACTTTCTATTTTCGATATGTAGTTTTTGATTGGATTTTACAATTTTAGGACTTAGTTGGCTTTATATAGATATAGATGTGATTTTGCTAGACCCCTACAACCATGATGATGTAGGATTTTGGTGAGTTCTAATCTTGCAAATGAAATTGTGATGATCCGATCAAGAAATTTTTTAAGAAAATATAGCAGACATAACAGTGGAGAAGTTTCTTGTATATATAAAACTCAACTCAACCAAGTCTCATCCCAACCTATTCACCTAGAATGTTCTATCAATCAGTGGAACGTCAGCAGGGATCCCAATATGCTATCAGTGTAAAACATGAAACACAAGCAGTAGCTCTCCTAGCAGAAGATTTACCTGGTCGAGAAATAGCGAGATGATGCAGTGCTCGAGAATAGACAGATTCCTTGTCTCTACGGGATGGATTGAGCACTTTGGCGGAGTTTTGCAGTCTTGCCTTCCCAGGGTGATCTCAGATCATGTCCCTCTTCAGCTGGATTGTGGTAGTGTAGGTAAAGGAAATCCCCGTTTGCGTCGAGATTATGTGGCTTGAAGAGCCGGGGTTTAGGGAGTGGTTGGAAGAGAAGTGGAAATCATTTGCAGCGAAGGGTGACCCGTGTTACAGATTCGCGTGGAAATTAAAAGGCTAAAAGAGGAGCTGAAAGTGTGGAATAGAACCATTTTTGGGGATGTTAAGGTGTGTTAACCTTTTAGAAGTAGTGAAAGAGCTGGATGAAAAAGAAGGTAATGAGGGCTTGAGTGAAGAGGAAACTGGGAGAAGGAACACAGCAAAAATAGAAGCACAGAGACTCTTGCGCAGCGGGGAAATTAGCTAGAGACAAAATGCTCGAATTCAGTGGTTACGAGAAGGGGACAATAACACTAGGTTGAGAAGGGGACAATAACACTAGGTTTTTTCATCGAATGGCTAATCTTCATAAACAAGGCAATCAGATTCGAAAGGTGTTAAATATTGGAGAGTCTTTGGAAGAGGAATCTGATATTAGGGAGGGTAATAGCAGGTTTCTATAAAGGGTTATGTTCAGCAGATAGGGATTGGCATCTAAAGATTGAGGGGATTAATTTAAAGTCACTGAATGCAGCAGATAAGGACTCAATAGAATTGCTTTTCTCAGAAGAAGAGGTGCATGCAGCGGTTAGAGGTATGAGAGGGGACAAAGCTCCAGGCCCGGATGGATTTCTCAAGGCTTTTTTTAAAAACTGCTGGTTGATGATCAAGGACGAGCTGACAGAGGTATTCAATTATTTTCATGCCCACAAAAGATTTGAGAAGAGTATGAATGCAACTTTTATCGCGCTGATTCCAAAAAGAAAAGGAGTGGTGGATATTAAAGAATTTAGACCCATTAGTTTGATTGGGGGTGTTTACAAGATCATTGCTAAGGTCCTTTCCATTCGGCTGAAAAGGATGATTGGTAAGGTTATTTCTGATTCCCAACATGTCTTTGTGGGGGGACGTCAGATTACATATGCAGTGCTCATTGCTAATGAGGTTGTTGACTCGAAGTGGGGAGTCTTGTTTGGTATGCAAGCTGGACATTGAGAAGGCCTACAATCATGTTAATTGGGGTTCCTTGAACTATTTGTTGCTCAGAATGGGATTTGGTGATTGATGGAGGGAATGGATTCTCTTCTATATTTCCTCGGTTAAATTCTCGGTAATGGTTAATGGGGTGCCGGCTGGATTTTATGGTAGTTTGTGTGGTCTACAGTAGGGAGATCTGCTATCGTCTTTTCTGTTTATTATTGTAATGGAAGCTCTAAGCAGAATCTTGGATATTACGGTCTCTAGAGGCATGCTACGTGGGTTTAGTGTGGGGAGAGCAGGAGGCATGGCGATCCCGATATCCTATCTTCAGTTCGCCAATGACACTTTGGTGTTTTGCAAGGCAGATTGTGATCAATTAGGGCATCTCCGCTTAGCGTTTTTATTCTTCCAAGGGGCTTCAGGGCTGAAAGTTAACATTAATAAGAGTGAGTTGTATGCAGTGGGTCGCGTGGATGATATTGACCAGCTAGCAAAAAATTTTGGTTGTAAGGTGGGTACTTTTCCAAACTCCTACTTGGGCCTTCCACTAGGGGCTCCCTCCAACAGCAAGGATATTTGGAACCCAGTTATCAAAAGCCAAGGTTTGAACGTAGATTGGCAGAAGAAACAGTACCTGTCAAAGGGGGTAGGCTGACTCTCATTAAAAGTACCCTTTCCGGCTTGCCTACATATTTTATGTCTATCTTTGGCTTGCCAGTTGCAGTTGCAAAAAGACTAAAAAAACTGGAAAGAGATTTTTTGTGGGAAGGTCAATCGGAAGAGAGAAAATTCCATCATCCGATCAAGTGGGAGACAGTATGTTCGAATTTGAGATATGGAGGGCTTGGGGTTAAGAATCTTAAGGCTTTTAACTCGGCTCTTATGGGGAAATGGCTTTGGCGTTACTTGATGAGAAAGAGTCTCTTTGGAGGCAGGTAGTGGTAGTAAAATTTGGGGATGACAGCCATAGGTGGTTCCCAAATAAGGTTCACTCTTCTTATGGGGTTGGAGTTTGGAAAGGCATTAGGAAACGGTGGGTAGTGCTGAAGAGATTTATTTCCTTTGAAATAGGTAAGGGGACTCGGTCAGTTTTTGTAGAGATAAGTCGTGTGGCGAGAGAGAACTGAACTGCAGAGAGTTTTTCCTGCACTGTGCACTGTACAGCATAGCAGTTGATAAAGAAGAGGTTGTCAGCTCAGTTTTGCACTTTGCAGGACATACTGTGGTGTGGACTCCCTCCTTTAGAAGGAATGCACAAGATTGGGAAGTAGACACTCAGATTTTGTGGTTTGGGCAGGAGAAAAGTGTAGGAATTTCTCTGTCAAGTCCTTCTACCATAGGCTGTTGATGGGGCATGGCTTCTTTCCTTTGGGTAGTGTTTGGAAGACTAAAGCTCCTTCTAGTGTGGGTTTTTTTTGTGGGAACTGGGAAGCCGCAAATGAAGCCATTCTTACGGGAGACAATTTGAGGAGGAGAAGGATGATCTATGGCAATAGGTGCTTCATGTGCAAAAGGAGGAAGAAAGTGTTAATCACCTTCTATTACACTGCCCAATGGCCAAGGAAATTTGGAATTTAGTTCTCTATTTATTCCAGGCCTGGGTGAATCCTCTCTCTGTCAAAGAGATGTTGATGAGATGGTCTTTCTATAAACAAAAGAAGAAACCTTGTAGTTTTTCGATGGCTGTGCCGGCAGCAATTTGCTGGACTATTTGGAGAAAACGTAATTCCAGGGCGTTTGAGAATATATAGAGGAGTTGCGAGAAACTTAAAGAGTAAACAATCCAGCTTTTGTACTTTTGGTGCCATGATGTGGTCTCACAGGGGCTAAGCCTCTTTGTAGAGCTTGTGGATAACAGTTATGTAGGGACGTAGGAGTTCATGGATATTTTCTACTTTTGTAAATAGGACACGTCACCTTTTTTGGCGCCCCCTTTATATATATATATACTCTTTACTTATCAAAAAGTAAAGAGAAAAGTAATTAATTACATACATGCTATTGTTAGTATTTGCCTTAATATTTTTTTGATAAGTAAGGTCATATTACAAATGTTAAGTCCAATAATTACATATTACAAAATTCACTACAAAGCAGCAAAAAGTCTCAGACTAACACCGAAAAAAAAGCAGCAGCTGAAGCAGCTCATTCTTCAGCAACGGCAAAGACCTTTCCACGTTATCAAAAACTCTCCTAGAAAAAAGTGCTCTCCTAGAAAAAAGTGATTAATTACTTCTACAAGTTTGTTAATCATAAGATAATTCTATTGAAATTGGTGAAGTTTGAGCATCCTAAATTAATCTAATCTACTAATAGTTGCACGCTATTAGGGCTAAACTATAAAAAAAAGATACCAGCCACTATATTTGTTATTACATCAGGCAAGTGTATTTTTGAACACTCTTTTAAAAACACATGGTTAGAGTCGTAGTGTTTTCTCGTACCTTAGTTCCCAAATACAAATGCCCACTACATAAATAATATTCAGCCCTTCAACCTTGTCACCAGTAGCATCTTCTATTAAAGCACAGACCTCAGTATTCTTCTTATTTTGTTCCATTCATGCTAGTTTGGTGCCTTTACCATGCATGACCATGCATTGATTTTGATAGCATCGCTCTTTGACTCTTCATTACTGACTCTTCATTACTGGCATTCTTTTCATCTAAAGCTGCATAAGGTCAAACCATCTTTGGTTCTAATATCTTTCTATTTTGCAATGCATGAATCTTAACACCCTTATCTTTACTGAAATCACTTCTATGAGGATTATCTTTAAATTTTAAATTTTTTTTATAAGTATTTTTTATAGGTAAGTGTGACCTCTTGGTGGTATAGGGATTGGAACCAAGAACCTCAAGCTCTTTGCCAAAGTGCCCTTGCCATCTCGGCGACGTCCTTAAGGGTATACTCAAAAAAAGAAGAGCTAGTCCATAGAAAAACTATTGACAAAGTCTACAAAAGAATAGATAACACAATAGAGTCTCCGCCGATTCATAACATCAAAAATATGGAGTCTTTAATATGAGTCACTAATCTTTCTTCATTGTCGAAAGCATCTGCTATTTATCTCCCCCCAAGGAGTAGAAAACAGCCAAAGGAGCAGTATCCCATATGGTTGTCCTTCTCCTTTGTTTATGCAACAACCAACTTAGGAATAGCTCTTTAACGGAATAAGGCATAAAGTACAGCTCATCTAAAATCGTGTTGTAAAACTTCCCCTGAACATAATGAGGTAAAAGTAAAATCATTTTTATTCCAAAAGTACTTCTCCACTTTACCCAACCTACTCATCCTCAATCATTCTTCTTCCAGCAATTGAGACTAACACAAGGTAATCATTCTAATGTATCTCTAGCTAGCAAGCTTCACAACATCTACAAATCTCACTTCCACTAAAATTGCACACCACACATTTTACTTCATATGAATTGAAATGAACAGATTCTAAAGCATCTCCATATACCTATAATACCCTAATCTCAATGGCAACAAACAAGACAATGTCATTAGCACAAAGCAAGAATCATTCATCATCTTCAGATTTCTAACAAGCTTCCACTAATGAAAAAGTCCCAAAGAATCCATGCAAATACACCCCACTAGAAAAAAACAACAATGAAAATACTCTATTAGGGGCTCTCAAAACATATGCGTGCTAACAAAAATACAGCCTTATGATATTCGGCAACCTAATGTGAATCATTCCACTTATAGAAAGACAAACCATGGTCCATGGCGCAATTTTAATAAAAGTTGATCTAGGATTCTAGGTAGTTGTTTTATTGCATGCTCTCCTGCTCCTAGGCTGGTTGTCTTGCCTAACCTCTTGAATGAGTTATTGACATACTGAGCCATCTAGTTCCCTTTCATTGACTTAATACTCCTCTCCAACAGATACTTACAGCAGGCTTTTTACCAATAGCCATTTCAAGAAAAGAAAAACCTTAAAACTAAGGCCCTATTATATGTTCTGGAAAACAGAACATAATGATGATGAATTGATCTATTCTTTTGTGCAAAAAGTCAAATGAAATGTTTATTTTCATGGCTGTTATTTAATTTATGTTATAGGATTACAATGTCTAGCTTCTAGGTTATTTCCTTAATATAAAAGGTATTTTCTGGGAAACATTTGACACTGAGACTCTATAAGGCTTGCAATTCATGAAAATCCTCAAATCTAGACCCTATAGATACAAAAAAGAAAATGTTCCAACCACCAAAAATAAACAGGAGGAAAATTCAGGTGAATTCCATTATTGGCAGATTTCAGACTTCGGATTATCATTTTCACATGCAATTATTCAGTAAGGGAACAACATTAAATTCCTAAATCAGTTGTACTCCCTCAATCCCAGAAAACATAGTTATTCAGCTCGCAAGCCAATTCAATAATATTTTAAATTGATATTTGACACAAATTATATAATCAGAGACTAAACTGTAACATTCTTACATTACACATGCTTTATATTCAAATCAAATCCTCATTCAAAATATGGTCGGACTGAATCTAAAAAATGAAAAATGCGACTCTTACGGGACCGACGGAGTAGTGAATTTATAAACTTGCAATAGAACTTCATCGAAGTTGAATCGACTTACCAGCTCCTGCTCTTCAAGTACCTCCAGATAATCGTCTAGCGTATACGTTTGCTCTTGTTCCTCTTCAAACGCGTCAGTCATTTCGCCTAACAAAGCAAAATCCGAGCTCTCTATTTGTAAACCCTAAGCTTAAACGATGATGATAACGACGTTGAGTGTAAATCCCTAGAAAAAAGTTGACCCTAGAACGAAAGTCCGGAACAATATAGGAATCTAATACAGTATTTGTGTTGAGGCAACATTCTAGGGCACGAAATCGTTCGGTATAGTCATGTAGATTTGCGACACGGAGGAGAGAGAAATAGATGAGAGGAGTTAGGGCTTTGTGTGAGTGTGTGTACGCGTGTGTGAGAGTTAATAGGGGACTATGCTAGGAATTTCCCGCCAGATTGATATCAAGTTATTCCTCTCGTCTCGGATGTGGTCAACTGCATATAAAATGTCAAATGTGATGTTGTGTGACATGTTCCCTCCATATTTATAATTTTTGAGTTTGTTTATAAAACACTGTAACACAAACACCTCAAAATTAAAAAAAGGAGTACCACTGTTGAATAAAATAATTAAAGAGAGAAAAAAAATTAATTCTTAACGGTGTATAATTTTTTTAACACAAGCAGCATTTGGATTATGACATTTATCAATCACAATCTTTGTCTTGATTTTTTCATGTTCTGATTAGTCACGTATCATGATCCAAAGACCATTTGTATAAAAAAAAGATTTTATACCGCCGGTGGATGAAAATATAATTCAATTAAAAATGTAAATAAAACTTAAGAAAATTCGTCTTACGGAAATCTTCTGTAAAACTAAGCTCTTTGACCCGACCAACTATGTATTAATGGATTGAGTTATGAGATAATAGGGTTCCATGAAGTAGAATCAAAGGTCTCACATGAGAGTTACACACAATAATATGTTATTGTAATAATTAAGATTTTTTGCATTTTTTGGATCTTAAAAAAGTGTATTAATTTATATTACTAAAACAACTAGGTAATTGACTAGTACTATTCAGATGTTGAGATTAAATTATCTTTAAAAATTTAACGGTTGAGATTTACCCTCACATTCATATGTGTGAGTAGTTATCCATTTTTAACTTCATATTTTTTATTTCCCTATTACAAGTCATCCCTACAATTAATATTATGAGCAATCACCATTTTTTCCCTCCCTATATTTTATCTTCATATTACAAAGTTACACTCTACGATTAATCTTCTGAACAGTCACCCTTATAAAACATCAATCCTCCAACTATCAATTGAAGCAATGTACCCCTCAATAACATTTTTTTAAAATCGCACCTTCTATTTAAACACTATCATTTCAATTGACGAAATCAGATATACTGATAACTTCATCTATTGAGCATCAATAATCGATTTTTTTCTAGAAATCAAAGGGTATATTTGATATGTGATAAGGAAATATTGTGTAATACATTTCATGATGTTTGTTATCAAATCAGAAAATACTTCAGATGGCTAGTGTAAAAAAAATTAGACTACCAGTCTACCACTTTATCAAAATTTTAAATTTATTCTTTTTACTGAATTTGGAAACAGGAGTGAAACCAGGAGTTCCAATTTGTGTTAATGTTAAATTATGCAAAATTAAGTCGTCCAGTACAATTGGTAATGCTATGTTACGAAGTTTTACACATAAATTAAACGTGGAATACTTGTTCATGTTAGATTAGCAACATAAGATTGCTTCATGCTATTATAGTAAGGACAAATTGTTGGTCAGTACCTTCTTCCAAATATTTATTCGCTACAGTCTCCCGTTTTTTTTAACCGCTAAAGTTTATTTTCGAAATATTATTCATAATATGCCCAGATCATCTCTTTCAACAGCTACGATCAACAATTTGGAGTTCAAAAATCATGATTGTTGCGACAACAAAACGAGAATCGACCTATACTAGGTTTAATGATTTTTCAGTAAGGACAAAGACTGAGGAGAAAGATGAAGGCTTACGACGGAGGAGAGATGCATTATAAACCAGTTTGCATCGCGATGCATCAATATTTGCAGCGTGATGCATCAATCGAGTGATTGACTTGATGCATCGCGGTGCATGAATTAGATTATGTATTTTAAATTGATACATTGCGGTACATAAATTGGGTGCAACGCGATGTAAAATTGGATTATGTAATTTAAATTGATGCATTGCGGGACATAAATTGATTGCAACGTGTTGCTATGAGAGTAATGTTGGAAACTTGTTTCCATAAAACTTGAATAAGTGAGTTATGTAAGTATATATGTGGGAATCCCACATTGGGAACAAAATGAAATAAGCTCTACCTTATAAGGTAGAGCTTTGAGGCTTTACTTTCAGGCCCTTGGGCCACTACACTTTTGTGTAGGAGGGAAGACCTACCTAGGTGTAGGTCCAAACACACGCGCGCCGCCGCATTGGTTGGTTGGTCTTCGGCTTGCTTGCCTGCCTGAACCTATCTTTTTGCTACCGGTTCATTTAGTGTGTGACCCTTTTCAGCATGAACCTTTTTGTACAAGTTCAGAAAGTTCGGCGCCACGAAGATTGGTTAATCAGGTTCTGCATGCGAACAGCGATTATGTCTCTTCTTATAGCGTATCGCCAACGGCTCTGCTTTGCATGCCCAACCGCCTTCAACCGCTCCCAACCGTCATCCCCAACTACCACTTAAATACAACCAAAAACGAAGCGAATCGAAATTCGCTTTCGTTTTACAACCTTTTCGCCTCTATACGAGATTACTGCAATGCGTCTCTTGATTCGCCGGTGATCGAAGAACGGAGGATCCGCCTCTTCAATCACGTAAGTATCCTGAAACACAGGAGACATCTTGATTATCCCGTCGATCTCATAACGGGTCAGCTTTTTTGTCTTAAGGAAAGACCTTAATTGCTCGAGGATATTAACACCCTCTTTCCTATACAATCTGGAAACCAAGATCAGTCTTACACCTAAATAACAATCTTAAGACAAAGTTCATTTTGGTTGGTTTTCGTTTCCAGCATCAGTATTCTCTGAATTGTGCACACTCAAACAGATTCTGGAAAGGTTTTTAACCTCTTCATCATAAAACAGAATCTGTGAACCTGTTCTGGAAAATTAAAATTCACAGAACTTCTCTTGTTCTACAGATTCACAATTCTGCCTTCTATTCAAACTGTTCTGGAACTTAAAATCTGCATTTTACCAATTCCAGAACACACCTTCTGTATGTCACCTATTTGAACATACAAAACCTGTATTACAGATTACAATACATAATCTGAATATTGTACATTCAGAACCTGTAAATCTGCTTTAATCGCTTAAAATACATATTTCAGTTCTGAATATAACCTCTTAGTGCTTGTTAGGATTAACAAACTTGAAATCTGTGTTACAGATTCAGGCCATAGTTTTTTTTTTACCAGCACATAGTCTACCTCAGTTGTGATCTATGTCAAGTTACAGATCACAGAAACCTGATTGAGTTTACTGCCTTATTACATGTTAGCATAAACCAGTTTCTGCATGCATTGCTTAGTCTGTTGACAGAATCTTCACAACCTGTTAATCAAACAGATTTTGCAAACCTGTATATCTATTTAACCTGTTTCAACTTCAATTGTTGTTGCTGCTTCTGTGCTTCAATCTGTATTGTTAACAGATTCATTTCAACACAACCTGTTTACATATTTTCTGCATATAATCTGGTCACCTAACCTGATTCTGTGCCTTAAACTGCATTTGGTTACTGCATTCAGCCTGCTAAAAGCTTGTTTCTGCAATTGCATAAACCTGCATACTATATCAATCTGCTGAATGCTACTGCATTAACTTAAAACAGCCTACTTCTGGGAATTTTGCATGATGCTTGTGATTATCACAGTCAACGGATAGACTTCTCACAGATTTCCAAATCAGTAAATCTACATAACCTGTTTTAGTTACTGCCTGTATCTATTCCAGTTTTATTAAAATCTGTATTTCAGTTTTTTTTTTAATTCTGTTACATATTACAGATTATGCATGTTGTGTTAAACTGTTTACAGATTCATACAGCATAACTTGTCTCTATAGCATTACTTCATCCCAGTTTCAGTTTCATAAAGCATGCAAACTGTTTAACACATTCTGCATGCTATTTCTGTCTAACACATTCTGGGAAATCATACAGAACTTCAGTGTACTAAAAATTGTTGCACGCGTGTGCAAATCTATTACTGCATTATAGATTTTACAGATCTCTATTATTTCGTGATTCACCGGCTTCTTTGGAAAACTCATCAGCATTGCTTTCGCCATAAACCCGAAGTCCGGAAATTCAATTAAACTGTAATAGATTCAGCCTGTTTTTGGCAAAGGCATTCAGCCCGTTCTCAAACCAATTAAGGCTATTTTGATTAATATTTAACTGTATTAATAATAAGTGCTTTAATAAGACTACACAGGAGAGTCTATTAAAAGTTGTTGCTAATTATATAGAAACAATAGTGTTTCCATATACATAGCATAATCTTGTTAGCAAGCATGGCTTCCAATTCGAAAAAGGAACCCCGGCAGGCTAACCGCCTATGGCGTAAATGATGCATACCAACCGCTCACACTCACTATGAGCGCCTCTTAAAAGTTTGTAGGC